>JAJHSJ010000004.1:98978617-99317135 GCA_021015155.1 Magnolia officinalis
GGCCGAGAGACGGTAGAGGTCCTGGAGGAAGAAGGCGTTTTAGTCAATTCGCGCGGGAGCGGATTACGTGCGTCAAGGGTCTCACCCAAGACGGTGCGACCCTTTCTGTGCAGCTCACCTTGATCTGTGTATTCTAAATCCACGCCGTCCATCCGTTTTTTCAGATCATTTTAGGGCATGATATGAAATGATACAGATCAAAATTTCAAGTGGACCAACAATAGGAAACAGCATCTATTGACCATTAAAAACTTCTTATGGCTCACATAAGTTTTGATCAAGCTTATATTTACTATCCATATTCATCCTCATACTGTGATTGTAGGAGAATTTTCTTATTTACAATAGTAAAGATAAATCTACGGTTCAAATCACCAGATCATCTCAGCAAGTGGGCCTCAGTGGGTGGCCACACGATATATCCGGTTTAGGTAGAACAAACTATTTTAATTCTCGTTCAACGGTCACCAATGGACAGACTGATCCTCTATTGTGATATTTCTTTTTTACTATTTGTCCTTTAGCCGTGGGCCCCACTATCCACTATTAAAGCTGGGTAACATGTCTGCCACGTGTATAGGGTACGTGTAGGCTACGTGCACAGTGCGTATGACTGGCAATAAATACCCTGCCTTGACAGAGTATCAAATCCTATGATAATATGATGTTTCCAATGTGATAATGCCTGATTTATTCAAACCTCAGCTCTCTAAATTTTATGCATGTGATGATGGGATCGATGGGGAATGCAACGGACGTGGTTTGGCTGGTTAGGTGGCCAGCTAGGTAGTGCGAAAGCTATGTGGGGCCCACCATATTGTATGTGTTTTATCCACTCCATTCATCCATTTTTTCAGCTCACTTTGGAAGATAGGGTCAAAATTGAGGTAGAACAAAATCCTAGGTGGACCACATTATAGGAAACAGTGGGGATTGAATGATTTTTATTGAAAACTTTTTGAGAGCCACGAAAGTTCTATATCAATCTGATATTTATTTAATTTTCCTTCATCTGTTATCTTATCAAGAAGTCGGATGACAAATAAACATTATAATCAGCCTTAGAAAGTTTTAAATGGTAGATGTTCAATCAATGTTATTTCCTTGTGTCGGTGTCCATCTGTCTTTTGGATCCTCCTCATTTTCTAACTCATAACTAAAATGTGATGAAAAACTGTTGAAAAAACACATACATTATGGTGGGGCCTACCGGCTTTGACATTAGCTACCTGGTATTGAGTCAAACCACATCCGAATGCATCCTATAATTCACATGTAGGTGCGGATTAAGTGTTACTCAGGTAACAACTTATTGAATGTTACTCTTACCATGTGGGGCCCACCTTAATGAATTTGTTGTATATCTATTCATATGTTTTTTCAGCTCATTTTAGAAATTTATCTAAAAAATTAAGCAGATCCAAATCACTTGTAGTCCATGCCGCTGAAAAAAAAAAAAAAACAACTATTTTATAGCCACGGAAGATTTGATCAAGCTAATCTGCCTCTCTTCCCTTCACATGCATAGTGCGTATCTTTGTCTTTTTGCTTCGCATAGTGTGTACCTTTGTCTCTTCTCTTCACATATTTTAATTTTTGATACCAGGTTCCATAGCTCAACTGGCAGACTGAGTGGAGATACCTCAATTTCAACACTTGAGGTCTTGGTATCGATCCTAGTGGGGGTGGCTAACATAGAGTGTGTGCACTGACATGGGTGTGCAATAACAAACTAACCCAAAGAAAAAAAAAAAAAAAAAAAAGTTCCAAATATATAGGTTTAGAAAAGCAAATGGAAAATTGATGGTTAGAAAGAAAACCACAAAGCTGTGTGACCCACTTTGACGATATTTTGTATATCCACGCATCTATTTTTTTCAGCCTATTTTAGAATGGGGTTCAAAAATTTATATGTATCCAAATCTCATAAGGTTTGGGTAATGTTTATTTGCAATCCAACCCATTGATTATGTCAAGAACATCTAGATGAAGAGAAAATACAAAAATCAGCCTGATTCAAAACTTTTGTAGCCCACAAAAAGTTTTTAATGATCATTCATCTTTGTTTCTAGTAGTTCAATTCACTTGAGATTTAGATCTTCTTAATGTTTGGGATCGCTCTAAAATGTGTTGAAAAAATAAATAAACATAAACAGCATGATATATATATATATATATATATATCTATATATATATATATATATATATATATATAATATATATATATCAGGATGGCCCACATAGTAAGGGTAACACGCTCTAAGGTGCTACTTGAGTTCCAGCTAATCCGCTCCACATTTGCATGGGCAATTTGAGTAGATTAAGTATTACCCGGATAACACCCACCCTTACCATGGGGCGCCCCACCTTGATGATGCTTTGTATATTTATGCCGTCCATCCATTTTTACATATCATTTTAGGGTGTGGTCCAAACATTAATTAGTTCCAAATCTCAAGTGGACCACATCGTAGGAAACAATGGTGATTGAGTGCCTCACCATAAAAATTCCAAAGGGCTCATGGTAAGGTTTTTGGAATGTTTATTTGCCAACCACCCTATTCATAATGTCAAACAAAACTAGACTTGTACACGAGTCCAACCGAGCTCAACTCGGCTCGGCCACTAGTTGACCTCAGCTTGAACTAGGCTCGGCTTAGTCCTCGAGCATGACTGGCCAGCTCTACTCGGTTCGGTCAGTAGCTCAGGCCAATTCAAGCCTCTATGGCATTTTCTCAAACACATGGAGTGCACCTTCAATTTCTCACGGTATGTAAAACAACGATAGCAATTCACAAATATTTCATTAAACAATTAGTAGGCATCATCAAAATCAATATACAAGGGTATTTGTTTTATATCCATACCTTCCTCACCATCGTTGACACTTCGTTGAATCATTTCATCAAACACTTGGTGAGCAACATCAATTAAGTCACCGAACTAGTTTGATTTGAGTTCAATTCGAGTTGGGGTTCGATCTGAGTCGAGTCGAGCTCAGGCAAGCTCGAACTCGGCTAAAAAAAAGTTTGAGCTAAAAAAATCAGCTCTACTCAGCTTAAACTCAATTTCAAAGCAAGTCAAATCAAGTTTTTTCGAGTTGAATTGATCGGTTCACATGTACATCTCTAAGCAGAACTATATGAAGGGAACATACAAAGATCAGGTTGATCCAGAACTTCTGTGGCCTATATAAGGTTTTTAATGGGCATTCATTACTATTTCTAATAGTGTGGTTCACCTGATATTTGGATCTTCTTAAGTTTTGGGACTGCACCTAAACTTAGATGAAAAAACAAATGAATAGCATGGATATACAACAAATAGTGGACCCACATAGAGTAATACCAACTAAGGTGTTAGTGGGGTAACAGGGAATCCGCTCAGGTCTATCTCCATGGCTCAGTGGTAGTCTGAGATTATGAGTCAGTGTCAATAGGCTGGGAAAAATTAAAATTTTAAATAGGGCCAGCCCAATGGCATGGCCCGAAACAGTTCAAAATCTGGCTGAGACCTACCCAAGCTCGGCCTGTTGACAGCCCATCGGGAGTAGATTAGCTGTTACCCAGCCATGTGGGGCCCACCTTGATAAATCTATTGTATATGCATGGCGCCCATCTATCTTTCTAGCTCGCTCAAGGAGGTTATATCAAATTTTTAGAAGTTCCAAATCTTCCATGGACCACACCAAAATATAAAATAAAATTAAATTAAATTAAAAAACCAGTGGTGAATTACTATTATATTTTATTTTATTTTATTATTATTTTTATTTTTTTAAAGTTTTGAATCAATCTTAAGTCTGGCCGGCCTTATCAACAAGTAAGATGGTAAATAAACATTACGAATTTTCTTACGGTGGGCCCTGGAAAGTTTTTTTAATGGTGGGTGGTAAGTAAACATTGTGGTGTAGCGGACGTGAGATTTTGATATATTTAATTTTTGAATAGCTACACATCATCAACGTGGACCATCTAATTTGCTATCTATTGGATCGAGTGCTAATGTGACAAGGCTGCTATGTCATGCGCCGGGATCATAGGAAGTTACTGTGGTCGAAGCTATGTGGGCCATAGAGATTCCCATGACAAATCCACTCCGTCCATCAGTCCCCTAGATCACAAGAGTATAGGATTCCAAAATCATGCAAATCCAAAACTCAAGCATGCCCCATTGCACAAAATACTGATAATGGAACATCCACCATTGAAACCTTCCAAACCAAGGTATTTATATGGCATCCAAACCATTCACAGGGTTACTCTTGCTCAATAAACTGTAGGCACAAATATCATCCAGACGCAAAAATTCTGTGGCCCTCACCAAATTTCCAATGGTGGGCGTTCTATCCCCTCTGTTTTGTGTGGTGTGGCCCACCTGAGTTTTGGCTCTTCCTGATTATTGGACTTAATTCTGTCCACTTGTGGTCTTGAGAAAATTCCTAGACGGAGTGGATTTTTCAAGGGCTGTGTTTCTCAGTAGCTTCCGACCGCAGGAAATTCACGTCCTGTAACTTTCGCCGCCGCATGCTGAAATACGTGTGACAAATCACGACCATTTATCATGTAAGGAGAGGTGCACCCATTTGACCTACGTACTAGGTATTCCGGTCTAAATGGTTGTAGCAGTACTCCTTTACGCGATATATGGATAAGATCTTTCACTCGTGTTTGGCACGTGCGGTACGGAGCTCATGGTCCTTCTCACGCGAGAGATTGCACTCAGAATTCTTAGCTGAAAATAATAATAATAAATAATTAATTAAATAATCCGATACCGTTGGTAGTCGGTGGACGTAGCACCCAGTCCATACGCAAGCGAACGCTCAATCCAGAAAGCTTCGTTTGCACATGAACATGAGATCAATCAAACCGTCCAAAATAGTAGGACCCACTTTCATCTACGTTTGTTTGTTTTGTTTGCTTTGATCCATATTTACTGGAACTTCCTGCGCGGCTTCCTGCGTAATTTGTGAGAAATTCATCCCATCCATACGTTTTACAAGCTTATTTGAAGAACTGAAACAAAAATTAGATAAATCTAAAACTCGAGTGAGCCAGGAAAAAGTATAGAGATTAGACGCAAATGTTAAAACATTCTTATGACTACAAATGTTGAGCCCCGGAAGGTTTCAACTATACGCATTTCTTTCAAACGTTTTTCCTCTCGTGTGACTCACTTGAATTATAGATCCATCTAAAACGAATGGACGGGTGAATTCCTAGCAAACATCAGAGTGGCCCCACCTAGCTTCCGCGTAGCAACTTGGCAGGAAATCCGGTAGAAAATAGAGGAGGTTGGAGAGGAGAAAAAGGCGTTACCTTGGAGAGGCTCTCGGTGGCTAATGGTGTTTGGACGACTGAAATGAGGGTCTTATAAAGGCGTATGGCTGCACCGTGTCCGCTGGAGCACGCAAACGTCCTCAACGTCATTTCTGCCCTTTGGACGGAAGTCCTGTATTTTCACGGAGACGGATTGGCTACTCCCCCGACACCAGCCAATGGCTTATGGTCGGTGCTCTCTGGGCCCACCATGATTTATGTGTTTCATCCCTGCCGTCCATCTATTTTATATATCATTTTACGTTATAAAACTAAAAATGAGGTATATCTTAATCTCAAGTAGACCACATTACAGGAAGCAGTGTTGAATGAACGTGGACCATTAAAAACATTTTGGGGGCATAAAAGTTTTGGATCAAGCTTATCATTGGTTTTTCCCTTCATATGTGTCTGTATGACTTAATCAACAGATTGGATGTAAAATAAATTGTACATTGGGCTCAGGGGGATTTTAATGGTGGATATTCAATCACTATTTTTTCCTGCAGTGTGGTCCACCTGAGATTTATATTCCTCTCAGTTTTTGTATCAAGATCTAAAATGATCTTAAAATTGATGAACAGAATGGATGAAACAAATACATCATGGTCGAGCCCACAAAGCACCGACCATCAACCACGGTGATGTGGCAGGGGGAGTAGCCAATCCGTTCTCGCTTTTCACTCGAAACGCGTGGAGATTTGAAATGATGACTTCACGTGTAATACACGTGGAGTAACGAACACCATACAAGGACTTCGTCATAAGAATGATTTCCGGACAAGAGGGATTACAGAATGATCGGGCGTTTCCATTCGGGTTTTCAGTGATCCGAACCGTTCATCTGATGTGCCCACTGTGGATGGCCCATGAGTGAAAATTTCCACTGGATTGGTGGAGTTTAACAATCCAAAATCCGGCCTTATTTCTTTTATTGACCGTGGACTGTGGCTGGTTTTTCCTTTTTTGACCGTTGATTTTTTGACCACCAAGGCTCGCTTGTCCAAATCTTTGAGAATTTTAGCACATTACTCGACCTATCCACACTAAGGTCTATCCTATCAATGGTTCAGATCACCGAAGAGTGGAGCCTAATTTTAAAAATTGAATCTCGAGATTTGTACGACATATGGCCAGTGATGTATTATACATCTCTGTATTACTCTCCATCCAAGGGCCCACTATTTGGACGGATACAACACAGCTACATGTGAGCGTTTGCATAGATAGAGTCATGCTGCTGCGATTTGCTAGGCCGATTTGCTCTGGTAATGGGACGCGTGTACCACGCCGTATTTAACAGGAGTCATTCGCGTGTGTGAACGTGCAACACTGTAACGTCCGGCCCAACGTGATGTCTGTGTGAAATCCACTCCTTCCATCACTTTCTCCGTTTCATCTAAGGTAATGTTACAAAAAATCAGGACCATCGAAATTCAAGTGGGAGGCACCATGGGAACAATGGGAACCATTGAAACCTTCCTGGGGCCCACAGAAATATTCGTATCCGATCTAATCCACTCATAAGTTTAGTCCCAGTGAGATGAAGGAAAATGCAAATACAATCCTGATCTAAAAGTTTGGTAGGCCCACAGATTTCAATGGTGATAATTCTCATCCTGAATTTCGTTTCCCAATTGAGGTTGGATAAGCCTGATTTTTGAGATCACATTCCAAAATCAATTTTCGGGAATGATGGACGGCTTGGATAGCACGAGGAAATCACGGTGGGCCCACGCCACAGTGACGTTTGTTGCACGCCCTTACTCCGTAGGGTGCGGGCGAATCGCTTTCTTCGTCAAGCAATCCCAACCTAAAGACACGTTAGGGCAAACGGACTGGCTACTGACCCTGCCACTAGCCAATGGCCAGTGGTTGGTGATCTGTGGCCCAACATGATATATGTGTTTCATCCATGCCGTCCACCCATTCTTTCATATCATTTCATGGTATGAGCCCAAAAATGAGGTTGATCCAAATCTCAAGTGCATTAAAATCTTCTTTGGAGCCACAAAATTTTTGAATGAAGCTGATTTTTTTTTTTCCATTCATCCAAGTCTGTATGACCTAATCAACAAGTTAAATGTCAAATAACCATTATAGTGGGCCATAGGAGGTTTTTAATGTTGGACATTCAGTCATTACTGTTTTTCCAAGGTGTGGTCCACCTGATACATTTTTGGATAAAGCCTCAAATTTATCTTTCAAAATGATGGACGGCGTGGATAAAACACATACATATGGGTCCATATAGCACCGCCCAGTAGCCACTCGCTGGTCGCAGCGTCGCTAGCCAAACCGCGTCCTTTTTCAGGCACAAACACAGATACACCACACGTGCGGGATACTGGACATTCATATTCTAGGCCCAGCGGTTCACGTGCCTGTCTCCAACAAATCACACCTTCCCACCATCAGGCGAGCAAGAGATGAACATTGAACGTCGATTATTGGTTGTTAAATCCTAACCGTCCATTTTATTGTACATATGCAGCCCAGATTAAAACGGAAAGCCTCACTTGTTTGAGTTTCCTGTTTGGGAGCGTGGATTTGGAACCCCTGGATTCGCAACCCCCAGGATGGGAAACCCTCTGGATTGGCAATCCTCTGGGTGTGTTTGGCACCCTGGAGTGTGAATCAACTTTAATTAAAAAAAACATATACATGGCATATTTAGAGGGGGTTTGAATTTAATTACTAAATCAACTCTAATATCTCCAGTTAGTGACATATATAATTTTGACACTATAGTTGTGATAAGCTCGCTAAAATATATGTTTTGCCTTAAAATGTTGAAATTCCAAGTCTCAGATGGACCGCAAGCACAAGATCATGTCTAAGTGACTAACCAACAATTTTTAATCATTGATTAATATGGACAATGTTTGGACGGTGCTGATCTACATGAACAATGTTTGGACGGTGCTGATCATCATTAGTGGGCCATGTGCCTAGTAGAATGATAGTGTAAAGTGACATACATTTATACATGCAACTATTGAAATGATTTTAGGTGTAATCCAAGGTCTCACCATTGATTACAAACCCCCTCAAAGAGGGAATTGGAAACCCCTAGATTGGCAATCCTCAGTTGTTTTATGCTGCCAAACAACCAAGGAGATTTGAAACCCCTCTGATCCCCTCTAATTCCGTCCAATCCAAGGTGCCAAACGACCCCAGGGCCTGTTTGGACGGGCACATCCCAGGGTATTAGGAGGGCCGGGATTGGCAATATCCTGGGATAGGCATGACGAGCCAAACAGATCAGGTGAACTTGTCCCCGAATATGAGCAATCCCATGGATCTTAAGACAATCCACTGACATCACCATCATTACCTTAAAATTGATCCTATCCCTTGGTTGGATGGATTGGAAGGTAAAATCCCGAGATATGCATGGCATGAAAAACAGACCCAGTGAACTTGTCCCGGGATATAAGCAATCCCATGGATCTTAAGACAATCCACTGACACCATCATCGGTACCTTAAAATTGATCACATACCTCCAAACTAATACCATGGGATCTGCCCGGCTAAACAGGCCCCTAAGGATTCTTCGACATTGGACCAACCTATGGACGTACCAGATCCGAACATGTGTGCCAAGTTGGCACGCGTGTGTTCCATCTAGAACTACCACGCATTTATTATCTTTTCTCTGATGGGTGACTGACGGGTCACCACGCAATCCGCTTCCGTGACAGTGATCGAGCTCGTTTTTACACCGCGGCGACTCCGCATGCATCGTGTGTCGCAGCTCACTGGGGCCCGGATGTTTGGTTTCCAATGATCAGAACTGTCCATACTTTGGAATCTATTCTTAAAATTCTACTGTAAGAAAACTATCCTGGAAGGGTTATTTATATCATCGATACATTCAGATTAATTTACAGCAACAAAAAGAAATTTTCAAATGGCTCCGATTCAGCTATAAAAAGAATCAAATTTCAAGATCATTATGAGTATTTCTTAGAATAAAATATCTTATCAATCCTAGTAAAGATAATATGGACGGATCAGATTATTGGCCATCACAACATGTGAGCCTCAGTTGGTGGCGACATATGGTAGTTTATGAGTGGCGATGGAATCAAAACGATTTCGGCAATTACTCCGAGACCAGGAAGATTTCTTCCGTGGAAACTCTTTTTTTCGGTTTGATTTTTTAGTTACAGAGTTAATTCGGTTGGATTTTCAAGGTGATTTAACCACCACCTTTCATTTATATCACTCCTTGCATCACTCGAGAAGAAAAAGGTTAAATGGTGGGACCACCTTGATGTTTGTGTATTATCCACACCGTCCATTCCTTTAGGTCATGAGCCAAAAAAAAAAAAAAAAAAGAGGCAGATCCAAAGATCAAGTGAACCACACTATTGGAAACAATGGGAATTGAATTTCTACCATTGAAAGCTTCCTGAAGACCTGAAAGTTTTGGATCAAATTGATATTTTTGTTTCCACTTTATCCATAAATGTGTGACCTTATTAACGGGTTGGATGACAAATAAACATCACTGTGGGCCCTAGGGAGAAAACAACTTTCAATCATTGACATTTTAATGATCCTTGTTTCCTAAGGTGTGGTCCAATTGAGCTTTTTATTTTCCTCATTTTTGGGCTCATGCCTTAAAATGTATTTTTTAAAAGGATGGATGGTGTGGATAACTCATATATATCATGGTGGGGCCCACATATTTAAATCAGTAATAAAAATGTATGTATGGACCGATTTTCGAAACGTAATTCCTGGCTACTTCTAAACCGATGTAGCAAGTAATAATCAGGTAATTCCGTGTATTTACTAAGGGAAATTAAAAATCAAACAACCCGTGGTACAAACATTTTTTTGGTAAGAGACTAGTTTTCGTACGAAGATTCTCGGTTTTTTTACAAGAGAACGTTTTTAATACGCTTTTCCATTTTTTTTTCTTTTCTTTTCTTTTCCTTGCCGGACAAGTTTTTAAATCTTGCAGGCATAAAAATGCCTAAAGATGCCTGGGCGCCGCATGCAAAGGTTTTTTGTTTTTCTTTTTTACACGGACTCGGACACACAGGCACCACACATGGTAGGAAATTGGATTGCGTACTGAGTTACTCAATACGCTTTTATTATACTGAGTAAACTCATGGTAGCATCGAAACCCATGAACACTGTATTAAAACGCCCGTGGGCTTACCATTGAGCCATGAACGAGGACCCTCCCTATGCGTAGGTGGAATGGGTTCCAGGATATCAAGATTGGACCTGATCCACTTCGGATCGGATCGGATTTAGGTTTAAGGTTTAGGGCCCGTTTGGCGGGGCAGATTGGAAGGGATTGGATGGTATTGGAAGGGATTGGAAGTTAAATCACGGGATTGGTCGGTGTGCCAAACAGACTAGGTGATCTGATCCCATGATATAGCAATCCCATGGATCTTAAGACAATCCATTGACAACACCATCATCACCTTTAAATCCCATCCAATCCACCCTAATCCGCGTAAATTTGTCTGGGACGTGTTTGGTTCGAGGGATTGGAAGGGATGAGAAGGTTTAATTCGGGATTGGTCGGGCGTGCCAAACAGACTCGTTATAGCAATCCCATGGATCTTAAGACAATCGACTGACAACACCATCATTACCTTGAAATCCATACCATCCACCCTAATACTATTCAATCCCTTCCAATCCACCCGGCCAAACGGGCCTTAGGGTTTAGGTTAGGATTTAGGTTTAGGATTAGGGGTAGGGTTTAGGGTTATGTTAGGGTTTGGGTTAGGATTTAGGTTTAGGGTTAGGGTAGGGTTTAGGGTTTAGGGTTTAGCCGGACCACCATCAAGCCAGGGTCAGACCAACAACCAACCAGAGCCGAACCTCCAGCGAGCTAGGGCCGGACCAACAGCGACCTAAGGCCGGACCCAGCCAAAGCCAGGGCAAGATGTTGCAGTTAAGCCGACGGGGTCCCGACCTCGGTCGAACCACCAACGAGCTAGTGCAGTCCACCAGCGAGCCAGTGTGGGCCACCGCTCAAAAATACACAGTAAAATTAATAAATAAATAAATAAATGAACCTACCTGATGAATGGAGGAGGTAGGGACGAGTTGCTGGGTTGAGTGGTGGGTTCGAATCGAGATGTTTGTAGCGCCGCTCGATTGGGTAGAGAAGAGAAGAGAGGCAGGGACGGGTTGGGGTTTTCGTTCGGGTAGAGAGGGGTAATGAAAAGTTTTTTTTTTTTTTTTTTTTTAAAAGTAAAAAAACTATTCATAGGACCCGACCGACCGAATCGGATCCCAGTTCGGATTAGTCACTGACCCGAACTCGACTCATTTTGCGTTCAGATCTGAGTGGGCCTACTCGATCCGACCCGATCCTAGCCTTCAATTCGGGTCAGATCGGATCAGATCCGTCGGTTCGGGTCGGTTCCTGCCCAGCTCTACCTTTATGAAACCCAGTGTAATTTTATAGTGGAATGGAAAAAAAAAATACATGATATTCCCCAAGGATCTAGAATGATCGAGACCACGGATTCATGAAATCATATTCAAGCAAGTTTTAAGCAGTTTAATCCAAGTACCAAATCCTGTGAGCTTATCAATGAACTCAATGCCCTGATCAAAAAGAAGTTCAAGACTCATCCGGAACGGATGATACCAAAGAACTCACCGCCCTGGCCAGGCAAGAGTTTAGTGTGTCAGGATTAGCCGTACCAAAACTGTTTTCCGTGTTGCCCCGATACACTAAGAATATATATATATATATATATATAAACTTTACTTTAGATAGTGGCAGAGCTTATGGGTGAAATACTATAAAGTTAAATACATAAATAAATAAAACAATTATATGTATATAAATCTTATGGTCGAGATTTTCATTTAAGGGGGTAGATTGTAGCGCCCCGCTTTCGTGTAGTAATTATACGCACACCTAGACATATATATCCACATCATAAGGAACACATTAAAAAATTAAACATAATGAATCGACATAAATGGTAGAAGTAATTGAATTTCGATGATGAAATTTGTTTAAGGAGGGTAGATTGTAACATCCCGAACTTTTCAATACCCGAGTGTTAAAAGTTCTCGAGTGTTACCATGAAGTTAGAATGATCTTCATCCATAGTGCTGAAAGTTTTCGAGTGTTACATGTGTACGATACTAATTTAGCTATCCTAATCCTACGACTATTTTCCAACATGAATCTGACTATTAAGAATGATCTTCATCCATAGATCAAGTCATCCGAATGTTGATTTTAAGACAACACCTTCCATAATATTATTTGATATATGTACCTTCTCTTAATTAATTGGTGAATACCTCTTCATCCAAAATGATTTAGATATAAGAATTGTTTAGAAATATACATATAAACATGTAGAACCATTAGATTTCACAAAACTCTTAGATCAATAATAATTATAAAAATGTCATTAACCTATACACTTGAATTTCAAATCATACAGTTCTCATGATCCGTTTCATGTGAAATTTTATACCAAGCCTAATTATCATAAATCAACCATACACGTCGAATTTCAAGCCTTAAATCATTGTAAAAGTAGCCCAATTAACAAATCAGCCCCTTAATCATTGATTTTAGTGTCCATCGAGTGAGGAAAGCTCATGAGTAGTTGTATTAAGACATTTCCCTTCATATGGACGACTTGGATTGCCATCATATGGACCAAGTGCAAAATATGAAGACCCCACTTTGGTAAGCTTTTACTTAAGCGCGAAGTTATCCTACACTGTTGAATATTGAAGCCAGTTCCTTGCTTTTGACACATGAAATGAAATTTTAGATTTATACATTTCCCACCATCGATCAACCACCAAAATTTGTCCAATTGTTTGCCTACCTTGATAACACATTTTCTCCAAAATTGATCCGTGATCATTAAGCGTGGACCACTAATTGAGATTAAGTTTGTTTCAACACCCGCTAGGAGAACTTTCAAAATAAGCATCTGATCAACTCCGTATTCGCAGCCATGCCCTAACGTGACCCTACAAAACTGATGAAGGTAGTGGATTTCCCGAGAACCCACCACAATAGACCCCACGTTATACCCACTTACAACAGGCAACTACCGCACATTACGTGAGACGTGAAAATCTGCGTGAAAATCTACGTGAAAATCTCCTTCTCCAGATTTCAATCTTAGTAAAAATGGTGTGGCCCACTTATGTGGTGGATTTGTCCCATTTTCAACACTGTGTCCTAACAAGGCATGAGAAAGGTTTTGTCAAAACACGTCACAAGGGACCCCACCCGACCATTGAAAATGTATCTAAAATAAAGAAGTCCGTCCGTTGTAATAGCGATTGAGAAAATCGATAGTGAGAAGAGTTTCCCACTGTAACATCTCGAATTTTCACGGCCAGAGTTTGTACTCATGCCCGAGAAAATTGGGTGTTAATAATGTATAAACCTGGATGCTTTAAAAATCGCGCCTTATTATTATTTTTTTTTCCATTTAGATCACACCAGATATATTCATGAAGGTAACATTCATAAGATTAAAATCGACTGTATTGATTATATTTCATCAGAGTATAAAGAATAATCAAATGCCCTCTCAAATGGGAGATTATTACAAAGTCAGAGTTCACAGCGAAAGTATATTTATCTTCTTATTCTTTCAAGATAATCTTCCTTAAGGAGATTGTTCACTAGGTTTTCAATCTATACGTCACCTGCATAATCTGTACGGTTGGGAGAGGGTCAATGCCCTACTCATATTGATGGTTATCCTTTAAGATTAACAATAATTCAAAAGATTCATAAAATTAAAGTAAGGGTCTGATACATCTCGTGCTCCACTAACACAAGGGTATCAGCATGCGCAAACAACCTACATGAGATATATGCCTAGCAAAGCATGTGCGACTCATCATACGTAGTGATTTTTACAATGTGAAAAATAGTTTCATGATATCCGGCTTGGCCCGCAGTCTCACTATACGGATATTCACCGGCATGGCCAACGCTACCGTGGATTTACATGAACACCTCAAGGTGCACAACACATGAATCGGATGATTTACGCGACACGATTTGTTCATGAAGCGACTATTTGCGACATCCAATCCCGAAAGTGATGTGACACTGCATTTGCGAATTACACACATCGATTTGTGCACTACTACCCAAAACCCAAGGAATTACGTGACGACTAAGAGGGTCTCTACCCAGAGCGCATTACGTCCATGAAAGATTATAAGAATCACTAGTTGTGATACATCTGACCACATTGCTTGCACTTATAAAGAATATAAACTGAATCATGTGAGTTCTAAAATATCAAGACACATGCCCAAGCCTTAAAGATAAATAGCACATGTCCAATATAATAAAGAGAAGAGCGACAATGGTCAGTTCAACAAAGATAAAAGTGGCAATGGCCAACATAATATAGATGAGAGTGGCAATGGCCAGCTCAATAAGGAGACGAGTGGCAAGGCCAACTCAAATAAAGAGACAAGCGGCAGGGCCAACTCAATAAATTTGATAAGGCGAAGGCAGGGCTTTTACCCAGGGCCCACATAAATTCATAAGTATCACATGTAATATCAAAATTCTCAAAGGATAAGTAAAAGATGATATCAACTAATCAATTGAAAGGATAATTCTCAGAAACATATAAACATGAAAGACAGGATAATTCACATCATTAAAGGCATGAAAAGGCAAGATAAATAGATCAACTTAAATTACGGTAAGCTTAAAGGATAAAACCCTCACCTTAGATTGTTGTCTTATTAGTTTACTACCCGTGTTAGATGCCAGGAACACCTTAGCGTCCCACCTTATCCTAATTCAGATGTTATACATATTATTGGGATTAGTTTGAGTTTTAGCTTAGGTTAATTGACAGATCTACTCAATCCTAACAAAATTTCTAATCGAGGTGTAACTTGTATTACACTCGAATTAGATCTGCTCAACATGGTGGAAGATTTTTTCCTTATTATTGTAAGGACAAACATAAATCTGACATTGTGCCTGTTTGATTTCTTAGTGCAAGTGCAAATACCTGGTAAATGACTAATTACGAAAGTTTCACCCGTTTGGAAATTTTTGAAAATTCTTGCCTTGGAAACCGATTCAAAAGTATTAGTTAAATTTTTTAAACCTCACGGTAATGTATATGACATATCTGTTCCGTCCATCCATTTTACCACAACATTTTAAGCTATGAGTCAAAAAATCACGTAAATCCAATACTCAAGTGGCCCACACCAAAAGAAATAATAGCCCTTGGAAGTTTTTAACGGTAAGTGTATGATTTACTTTTTTCTATGGCGTGGTCCACTATAGCTTTGGATATGCCTCATTTTTTGGCTCATGCCATAAATTCAGCTGGCATAATAGACGAAGGGTGTGGATAAGCGAGATGCATCACAGTGGGACCCACAGATATTTTGCAATATTGTCGGATTTCGGTGTTCAAAAAGTTGGTAGTCAAATCATACTTGGGTGAAATGTTGTAAATGCGCTAGGAAATAATTGTTACTCCCTTTTGCAGGGTATTTACCAATGTCCTGGAAATCAAACAAGCCAAAGGGAAGTCGGTTTAAACCTGTCGCCTGATTCGTTTCCTTCCTCCTTTGCTGCCAGCGGCGGCCGGAATTCCTCTGGTCAGGCCTGAGCTTTGCTGGACCTTAGCATGCTCGATCGTTTCCTCCTCTCGTGCTCTCTCTCTCTCTTCCCCTTGCGGTATCTCCTCAAACGCTGGACCGGGCTCCTTCTTATAGGCGTTGTGTGTTTTCCAGATTCTTCCTAATCATGACCTTAGCATGCTCGATAGTTTCCTCAACGGAGTCGTGACCCTCATTGCAGGAGTTTGGACGGTCAGGATCAGATTCTTGATTCCCGGTTTAACCATCCATCAGACTAGATCGTCCGGATCGCTCGGACGCCCATATCCTGCGTATTGCCGATTGCGATGATGTCTGTGAGGCCCATATCCTCCGGTGTCTGGGAAATCCACTCCTTTCATTAGGTTCCCCTTGAAATCCTGGCCCAAGAGAGTGCGGTTTTCATCTGATCTATGGTGGCCTGCAAAATCTTTCCTGGCGTTGTCTACCTTTCGTTTAAACGGTTGGGAATTGTTCTCGCTGTTCACAATTTCCCCTCCTAGCCCTTGATCAGGCGGTCAGTTAGCGTCCTAGGGACGGTTCGGATCATAAGTTTGGGCCGAGATGGTGGCCCATCAAAACCGTCCGTGGGTCCTTGTTTGAAATTTTCACAGCGGGAAACCCGCTGGAGAGAGAACTCTCTCCTTCTGCGTGGGGAACACGGGTCAAGCTTGGTTTGACCCTGCTCCCTGTTTGGTGTAGTGCGGCTGCATGAGTGCTGTGTACGTACTCCTCTCTAAGTGGAGTTTTTCGTGCTGATTTCGTGAGATCCACACCGTTCATCATCTTCCGAGGGTTATTTTAGGATGTCTGACCATGCATGTATCGGGTCTCGATCCTTTTTAGGTGGCCCAAAACTGGTATTTAATGGCTGATCTGTCCATTGGGTCATTTCTACAATGATCTAAGAGCTAAATTTCGATGTGTACGGTTAATTTCAGGTTTATAGTCATGGTATAAGATTTCACCCCAACCGGATTGCGGGAACTATGTGATCTAGAATTCAAGGGCCTAAGTTAATGGTATTTTCATAATTATTGTTGACCTACGAGTTTTGTGAGATTTAAGGGTTCCACATGGTTTTAGGCACGTTTCTAAGTAATTCTTGTAAAAGGGTTTACATCTAATTCATCATGGATGATGGGTTATTTGTAAATTTAGTTAGAGGAATGTACACGTATTACACTACGTGATTAACGGTCAGATGACTTGCTCTATGAATGAAGACAATCCCCAACGGTTAGGTTTGTGTCAGGGCAAGGATGTAAGGATAGGATAGTTGGATTAATATCGTACACATGTATATATTACGTTGAATCTTATGACAATGCTCGAGGACTTTCAAAGCTCGAGTATCGAAAAGTTCGGGGAGTTACACCCACCAGGAAACTTTCAAATCTGAATCGCCACCGATCTAAGCCGTCTAGTCATTAAGAGGGAGAATTCTAACTCCCTCTAAACAGATACTAGGAGTTGAGAACATCAAGATGAATACAATATCTTCGCTGCTCTTCCCAGAACCGAGCCACATCGTGTAGGAACTTCTTCCGCGCAAACCATCATGTAAAGGCCTTCGAACCTTCGATTGCATGGGCCAGGGAGCATCAGTTGATCAATCCGAACCTTCCATGAGAGTCGATTTGAAGGACGAATGGAGGAAACCGAATATGCTATTAAAGAAGGGGTCATCTTCCCCGTTTGAAAGCCAACCATACAATCCTTGTTGGCCATCACCTTCAGGATCCAAAACGACCATTTAGTGGGCCGTTAGGAGCGACATATGATCAAAACAATCTGACCAAAATCAGACTAACTACTAAAGATAATAAACCGATTCAAACAAGTGCCTAACGCACCATGTGCATGCCTCTGTTACAGTTTGAAATAGGACTAGAATCCCCTCCAAAACTGTATAAAGAGAACTACCCACAGTAGTCATCCAGTACCAAGAGCATCAGAGAAAGAGAACGAGAAGGAGAGAGACAAAGAAAATAGGAAAGGGAACTGTTTCTGTCAAACTGAGTTAACTTGGTTGGGATGGGGTTTTAGTTGTCCAGATCCACTATCCGAGCCTCTAGAAAGAGAAAAAGAAGAAGAAAAAGAAAAAGATAAGAGAAGGATAGAGTTCGGGTCATGTCGAGGACCCAACGAAAAAATATTTGCTGAGTTCGCATGTTCAAATCGGTGTAACTCCAGATTCTCTATGGTGAGTCGGACTAGGTCGACTCAACATTGCTGGATTTGAGTTGTTGAGCTGAGATCTAGGGGCTGAACGAGGTAAGTTGTCCATATGTGTAATAACCTAGTGCAAGCTTTCAAATTAAATCATTAAATTGTATTACCCTCGACCTACATCACGGGCCCAACCCTAGTCATTTATCTTAACTACACGAACAATGTGTTATTATGGTTTAACCACACAGTATGTTGATCATGATTAGATCTCAATTGTAAAGTACAAATACACTAAACCCTAGCAACTTGAAGGCTATTTATCTTGATAGGTAAGGGTTTTTCCTTTAAACTTTGCAATTTAATTGGTTACATCTCTCTCACATGTTCCAATATTTATTTTTTATTTCACCATATGTATCAGTGTCATATAATTCACATCATTATATTATCTTGCACGCAAGTATCATGTTGGGAATCCCACTTCTAGTCATTAGTATAATATCGTGGACGTAATGCGTTTCGGATAATGGCTTCTTGGTCGGCACGTAATCCCATGGTTGGTGAGTGGTGCACAATCGATGTAAGTAAATCGTCATGCGTGATGGTTACATCACTTCTCAAGATTGGATGTCGCGAATAGTCGCTCCATAAACACATCGTCTCACATAAATTCCCCAATCACGTTATTGTGTCGCCTTGAGATGTTCGCATAAATTCACGTTAACGTTGGACACGCCGATGAATCTCCGTAGTGTAAGAATGCGAGGCAAGCCGGATTTCTTTAAACTACTTTCCACATTGTGATCCACTGAGTGTGATGAACCATGCATACTTTGCTAGGCATGCATGTCATATAAAATGTTTTCGCATACCACTTGTATTTGTAGAGTACGAGATGCATCAGAACCCTTTTATTATTCTTATGAATCACTTGAATCATTGTAAACTTTAAATGACAGCCACCATTATGAGTAGGGCGTTGACCCTCTCCAACCGTATAGATGTTGCAGGTGAATCACAAGTTGAGGTAAAGGACGACGATCGTTCTATGGAAGACGGGTTCAAATAGAGAAGAATAATAGTGTACAATTAGTTTTATTTATTTTTCACTGTAAACTTTGATAATGTAATAATCTTTCATTGAGAGGGCATTAAAGAATTATTTGTATGCTTTTTACTCTAATGGAATAATAAATACGGTCGATTTTATTCTCGTAAATATAACTAGATGTGATCTAAATTTTAAAAAATAAAAATTAAGGTGCGATTTTGAAGCATCCAATATTTACATTATTAACACCCGGAATTCTCGGGCATGAGTATGTAATCAGGCCATAAAAATTCGGGATGTTACACAAGTTCCTCGATTGAGACACACAATTTCGCTTCTAGTTTCAATGGCTCACTTCCTTTCACTCTCACTTCCTCAACTTGTTCCTCTCTCATTTCTCCTCTCTCTCCCACATCCACTTCCTTCCTCTTTAACTTTTTTTTTCTTTCTTCAAACTTCTTCAGCTCATTTTCTACGTTTTTTCTTACTTGTTTTCTCTTCAACTTATTTCTAGTAACATATTTCTGCACAACCTTCTCAACCAATTCTTGTCCTAACTTTCATCGGCAAAGCCTTATCCTTCGTATAAGTCTCATCTTCTGGGGATTTAACAAACCCTGTCACTTCTTCATCTTCCATCGGTGTAAACTCACAAACAATCTCACTTGTAGGAGCACTGTGATTTTTTTATTTTATTTATAAGCATAACGCATTCTTATAACGCAATAATAATAATAAATCACGCTTACCGGCATAATCTTAAAGATCCTTGAGATCGATTTATATTGGCCTAATTTCTATGAATTCCAGTTGAGTATTCTAGGAATATGGGCAAAAAATCTTCTTGCAACCCACCCCCTATCACCCGATAGCTTGGAAAATCGCCCATATGTCCATATCTATTTAAACGACAATATAATGCTTAAACATTGGTCAGGATATGTATTGAATATTTTTAAAAATAAGAAACAACAAATAAAATACACTCTCTAAATGAGGGCAACAATAAATTACCTATATCACATACGCGCATCTACAAATATTGTATAAAGGGGGTACTCACCGTTCTTACTGTTCACACCTCAAGTATAGGGTTGCGATGTAGTAATAATCTCAGTAAGACTGAGGTCGAATCCACAGGGACTGAACCTTGTACGTAATTTGAAAGCAAGCAAAACTTAGAACTAGGTGAAGATAAAATCTAAATCGAATGAATATGAGGGAATAATGGTGAAATATTAATCTAAAACTTGTAAAATTCAAAGGTAGGAAACTAGGGTGCCAAGGATCCACTTGTAGAGATCAGAGAGATTTACGCTTGATTCATGAACTCAACTGGACTTATAGTCCCATCTTCATCCAGTTGGAAGATACATCACTAAAACTGACTCTGAACTTCCTTTGATCTAACTTTCAAGAGATGAGAGGTATGAGAATTAGAGTTGATTCCATCACAAAACCATGCCTATGAGATAAAGTAAATAATAGAGTAAACCAATCCACAACCAATCTAAGAGGTTATGAACGTAGGGGAGGATTCCATCATCCAACCATGCCCGTGAGACGATAGTGAACATCAGGGTTCTTACGATCATAAACTCTATTCATGCATAGAAAATACTCAAAGATATCGCAGATCCATTGTAATTTAAGTCACAACAAACCATTAAAAACTATGAATATTCCATATAATCAAACTATAATAAAAGAGAGTTCAGTAAACATGAATCAAATCCATAGAAAACTACTCATCACGTTACAAGCTTCACCTCTTAGCCCTAGCTATGAGGTTTAGCTAGACATGATCAGGCTAAAGACCTAGAAAGACATGAAAAGAAAGAAACAACTAAAGAAGAAAAGGAGGAGGAAGACTCCTCTCGTGCTGGCCACGATCTCGCCCTCTCTCTCTCGTGCTCCCACGTTCCACGGTCCAAAAAGATCCTCCCTCTCGTCCTCTCTCTCTCTCTATTTTATATACAGCAAGGTGGAGGGTCGGTGGAGAACATGTGCAAGGAGAGGCGGTCGGATTTACGTAGTAACAGGCGTTAGACAGCAGAAAACGCAAGCAGTTTCGCGTTTGGACTGAAATTTTGGACGATCGACGGCCTATCCTTGGAGTCTGGCTTCATGGTTGAGGTCGTGGCCCCCTTCTGGATCTTCTTAACGGTTCAAATCATCAAACCAATCACAATCGGTGGCCCACAACACCCAGCAACGTCTGAAAAATTCAGACGTGCGTACGGTGCAAATTTTATTTCACTGTGATGTTCGGTGGCCCCACATTGGTGTTTTCGGAGAAATCCAACCTGTTCATTGGATTTCTGGCGAAATTTCAGTCGGAAAGGAGTGGTTTTGGTTGAGTTTTGGTGCGGTCCACTATATAAAATCAACTCGCCATTCTTCCTGCGTTTTTCGATGATCCACGTGTGTACGTTTGTATTGGGCTAAAAGGCCACCTAGGAGAGGGTCAAACCCCCCTATGGACACAATGGACGGTCCAGATCTGCCAAAAGGGTGATGTGTAGGGCCCACAATCACAAACCTACAGTCGGACATTTGTCTGCTGTCTCCTGGTGCGAGACGGATCTGGTCAAGGCAGTTAACGCTGCCTTGATGGTTTGGTGTGGCGCGGGCGCGTGTACTCCATGTACATGCGCTATACATGTGGGGTCCACTATGATGTACATGTAAGATCCGCTCCGTCCATTTGTTGAGCCACCCCAATTAGTGGATCGAGACCAAAATTAAAATATATCCAGATATCAAGTGAGCCCCAAATCAGAGATTTGTGGGCTGATCTGTCCGTTGGACCACTTTCACAAGGATCCAATGGCTGAAATTTGATGTGTATGGTTAATTTATGGTCCTCAGGTCATATATAAAGTTTCAAGCCGAACGGATGGTGAGAATTCTGTGATCTTGTATTCTGGACGATTTTCAGGCCTCTTTAGCGTGAATGACTTGATTTTCTCGGATCTCTGGCGTGTAAATTCTTCGATCTCGGTCCCCTAGGGTTCGTCCTTTGCCTTGGTGATTTATGAGCGTTAAATCCATACTTTTAGTACTCTTTTTCAATACAGGCTCCTCGATTCCCCTTGCAACAGAAACACGATTAAAATAGGCTGTTAAACAGTATCATGTTCATAAAATCGGGTAATAACTGGGGTCTAATATGCAATATTTGACCCTCAACACTTGCCAATACCGTCAATTGTATTATTAACCTCATCCCTTAAATATTTGTACCTTACATTACCCCAGGGGTAACTATTAAATTGATTTAAGTTATTGACCATTTCAATGTACTTATCTACATAGTTATTCTTTTGTGGGGATGCAACTATCATATTATTCACACAAATCAAAAGTGTCATGTACACCGCATCCTCGTGTTGTTTTTTCCGTTAGAGTGAGAGATAGGCTTGTTTCAAATTGCCATTCGTCACACTTCCTTCTTTCAAGTAAGTCTCCATAATTCCTTTTTTCTTTTCCCTTGTTGTTTGACCCTCTCCAGACTCATTTGATCTAACAAATTCAAACCTAAGACTCGTAATGAGGGCAAAGTCCAGCTTAGTTAATTTTATGATGGTGTCATAAACGTCGAAAGTTAGGTCACCAATATGCCTCTGCATTAAACAGTGGATTACTTGACCACGGGCCATCCACCCAACCACCAGAAAATCCAATAGATGTGAAAAGGCCTAGCTATATGTCCTAGAGGGGGGGTGAATAGGACAATGCCAAATAAAACTTATACCAGCGGAATTAAAAAGAATATGATATCCAAAATAAATCACAATGCAGGAAAGTAAAACAACCTCAAAATTTAGATCTTGAGAGGTTGATACAAATGTTGTTCTAAGGACAACCTTACACCAAAAACCAGAGTTTATGGTAGGACAACCTTATTTCTAGAAAGATCTTTGTATCAAATCTCAAACCAAAGAAGAATACAGAAATAAACACAACCTGAACTGAAATAAATTGTAATCACAAATGTATTGTTCTAGGGACAGCCATACACCATAAAAATGGCAGGGCAACCTTGCTGGAACAATCTTTAAAGGAAATTAAATATCAAGCTGATAAAGGAATAGCAGAAAATAAATTCTAAACTATTACAAAATTCCCACAATGCTTGAATTAAATGATTACAACATTCACCACCATACATACATCCCACAAATGAATAATTAAAGATTAGAAGTATAAATCATTCAACCACAACACAAGGGATTATAGTGGTTCGCCTGTGTGTTCACCAACTGTTAAACAACAGCCACACAGAATGCTACTCCACTCCTAATATCCTCACACAGGGGATATTAGCGTTCACTAACAAAATAGGTTTTCACAGGTTCACCCAAAACCTTTACAATTGTGTCTTTGTCTGTGGGCTTACACAATTAAAAAAATCCCACTTCTGAGTTTTCCTGGCTCTCCTCAGATAACCAATACAACAAGATTTTTCTGGCAAATCTTGAAAGAAACCAAAACAGAAAGGAATTTACAATTAAATGTAAAATACTTGATTATCTCCTTCGTTGTAGCAGCCCGGTAGAACCAAGTCAGAGTAAATGATTGAATGTCCAAGTTCAATGTCCAGTACTCAATTACAATGGTTCTAATTCTAATAGATTTTAAATTAAACCAAGTAGGGCTTGCCTTAATTGATTTTGATTCCAAAGAAAGGGAATAACAATTCCTCTTATCAAATAGATTGGAATAGCAGAAACAAAATCAATTAAATAAAGCTAAGGAAAGAGAATATTAAATAAGCACACTTAGCTTAGATGGAGCATAAAATTATCTCTCAGAAGTTCGACGAAGATTGGCTTGAATGGATTAATTAATTCGATGATTTCTTCTGAGATTCGTGCTCTATTTATAGGTGAGCAGATCACGTCTTCGACTGGTCTAGAGAGCTCTTCGACTAGTCGAAGCAATAACAGATATTTGAAAAATCAGGCTCGATAAGCTTTGACCGTTCTACGACTGGTCGAAGGTCTCCTTCGACTGGTCGTAGGTAACCTTCGACTGGTCGAAGAACTTAAAATTCATCGCTGGACTTTGAGTCGAAGACTTTCGACTGGTCGAAGATGCGGTCGACACTGTTCCTTCGACTGGTCGAACAGACTCCTGGACTAGTCGAAGCCTAACAGAAATTATCTGATTTTTGTAACAAACTCATGACTGATCGAGGAATTTCTTAGACTGGTCGAAGCAAATCTAGGACTAAGAACAGACCAAACTTATGTAAAATAAACATCTGATTTATGTATCCAAAGTAACCTACTTCTAAGGTCAACCTAAGGTCAGTCAAACCTCAACCATGAAGTAAGGACATTGAAACATTAGAAACTAGTGACCTTGAAGTATGAGCCTTGAAGTCTTGATGTAGTTCAATCTTGAAATCTTGATGTAGCTCAATCTTAAAAGTGTCTTGAGTTCTTTACGAACTGCCTTGTACTCTTCTTGAAGTCTTGCAGCTTGAGTCATGTCTTGTGAGCAGTTCTTGCAGTCAAGGTTGATCTTTGTACTTGTGAGCTTTGCTTGTTGTGAGCTTTGCTTGTTCATGAATGTTGATCTTTGAGAGAGCTTCACATATGCAAGTTATATATAAGAGTGATTTCGGCATCACAAATTTGACAACAGACAGGGATATAAACTATAGCACTTACAATCTCCCCCTTTGTCAAATTAGTGACAAAACACATAACTAAGATAAACATAAAGTAAAACAACTGGTTAAAGAATCATGAACCAGTTAATATCAACTGGCTTACCTGCAAATCAATATTCAATATTTAACATTCAACATTCAACCAGTTTCATTCAACTAGTTCAAACATACTCCCCCTGAGTAACATAACCAATGTTACTCTTCTCACAATCACATCGTTAAGAACAAACCATTCTCCCCCTTTTTGTCACAATATGACAAAGGAAACAACAATGTAGGAGAACGAAATAAAGGGATATATGAGAGTAAATATGACAAGTTATGAGATTAATCACAAAACAGAGATAGAGATACTCAGCATAGCTTCACATAGAATAAATATCCAGCATAAAACATAGATAGTATCCAACTCAAAATTCGTTAACCAAGTGCTAAGTTATAAAGTTATTACAGACCAGAAATCTCATATAAACTAATCAGAACTAGATGATGGAGCAGGAATAGAGGGATCAAGTTGGTGCATGCCTTTGTTCAATCGCCTAAGATATTTGCGCATGTACTTGAATTGTAAATCATGAGCAACAGACATGTTTTCCATCTTTACATTTATATTCTCAACTTTATCCTCTAATGCACTCAGACGAGCATCAACATCAGATGGTTGAAAATCTGGATTATTTGTTGAGTCATAATCCAGTTCCTTAAAAATGTCATCCATATTAATGTCATCACCAGCTTCTTCATGACCACCACCACCACCACCACCTTGTTCAGGAAGTAGATCCAGCTTCATCTTATTGATATTAGTATTATTGAAGATCAGATGATGGATTGGTGCCTCATCAACCGGCATATCGACTAACATATGTGTAGCCAATACAGTCATTAAATAGGCAAAAGGAATGTCACTATGACTAGGATGGAGTCTAAACTGAAGAATGAAATGACAGATTAAGGATGGTAAACAAATTTGAGTACCATTGGAAATAGCATGGATAACACGAACCATAAACGAGGTCAAGTCAGTTTTATTACCCGAACGAGGATACAGATTAGACACAAAGATTTTGTGAAGAATTCTGTACTTGGGTAACAAATACCTTGCGAGAAGCGCATTTCCTTTTCGTGTCCATTGAACATCCATGTTGCACAAATCTCTTGTGAGCATGCATTTTTCAGACATTGAGGGTTTATCAGTTAAGTTATAGATAGGAATACCCTCATCATTCACAGGAATGTCCATAAGGGCTGAAATTAAATGACGATCAATGTCAAAAGACCCTTCTCTAGTAGATATTTTAAAAGTTAAATTATCCTGTGAGAAAGAACTAATACATGCAAACATGGATTGGGCAATGGACTGGTATACTGGCCCACTCCAATGTAATAAGTTAACCCAACCTACAGCTTCAAGCATAGGAAGGATGTCAAAAGGTGCAATATGATTAACATCAACAGGATGTTCAACAATAACATTACATAATCTAATGTCCCTAACATAAGATGGATCATCATTGGGAACAAGAAGATGACGCTCAGAGATAATGGTCGATCTGGAGGAAGAAGAAGGACCACGGGAAGTAGTTTTTCTATCTCTAGACGCCATTTGCAACAAAGATATTAAGGAAATAAGAAGTCGCAAAGGATTGAGAAGTGGGTTTACTCAAACAGATTTTTCAAAATCCAAACCCTAAATCTCAATGAAATCCAAAATACAAAGCTTAAAGCTTGAAAAGTAAACAATCTAGACACAAATCTGCAAGAAAAACGTGATTTGAAACACTAACCTTGAAGAACATGAACAATGGGTTCGACAAGTCGAAGCTTGGCTCCTTAGAGAGGAAAAACAGAATGAGGAAGAAAGCAAAAAAATTCCCAAAATTTAAGTGATTCGCGAGATCTACGACTGGTCGTGGATATTTACGACCGATCGAAGGTCGACTGGTCGAGTATACTCACGACTGGTCGAAGAATGATAAAAAATTCATATTTCTTGCAAATTATTTAAAAATTGGAAGTCAATCTAGCAAATATATACACTATGATACAAGTAGGCATAAATAATCATTTTAAAATGCACATGCCAAGATCAAATTTCATCTTTTTAAACCTGTTTTTATCGAGAGGTTTTGTGAAAATGTCAGCTCGTTGATCTTTGGTAGGAATATATTCTAGAGATATAACTTTTTCTTCTACTAATTCCCTTATATAATGAAATCTAATGTCAATGTGCTTAGTACGAGAATGCTGAATAGGATTTTTTGAAATATTTATCGCACTGGAATTATCACAATGTAATAACATAGAATCCTGTTTAATTCCATAATCACTTAGCATTCGTTGCATCCAAACAAGCTGTACATGCATTACCAGCTGCGATATATTCAGCTTCAGCTGTTGAAAGTGATATAGAATTTTGTTTCTTACTAAACCAGGAAACTAGACAATTTCCAATGTAAAAACAACCACCACTGGTTGATTTTCTATCATCTAGGTTACCAGCTCAGTCAGCATCCGAGTACCCAGCTAATTGGACAATAGTCTCATGAGGATACCAGAGACCGAGATTTACAGTACATGTGACATATCTAATAATCCGCTTGACAGTAATCAAGTGAGATTCTTTTGGATCAGATTGATATCTTGCGCAAATACCAACACTTAGAGAAATATCAAGTCTACTAGCAGTTAAATATAACAAACTACCAATCATACTCCGATAAAGTTTTGAGTCAACATTTTTACCATTAGAGTCTTTTGAGAGTTTCAGGGTAGTACTCATAGGAATATCGAAATTCTTGCCATTCTCAAATCCAAATCTCTTGATTAGATTCAAAACATACTTCGATTGAGAAATGAATATTCCTTCAGGTTGTTGCTTTACTTGCAATCCAAAAAAATAAGTCAATTCCCCAACCATGCTCATTTCGAACTGTGATTTCATCAAATATGCAAACTCAGTAATCAAGTCAGTACAAGTTGATCCATAAATGATATCGTCAACATAAATCTGTACCATTAAGATATGATCATTATGTTTTTTAACAAACAGAGTTTTATCAACAGATCCCATTTGAAAATTATGACTTAAAAGAAATTTTGTTAGTTTCTCATACCATGCCCTAGGTGCTTGTTTTAATCTATAAAGTGCCTTTTTAAGCCAATACACATGATCAGTATTTTTGGGATCTTCAAAACCCATTGGCTGTTCAACATAGACTTTTTCATGTAAATCGTCATTTAGAAAAGCACTTTTCACATCCATTTGATAGATCTTTATCTTTCTAAAACATGCAATGGATATAAATAGTCTGATAGATTCAAGACATGCTACTCGTGCAAAAGTTTCATCAAAATCAATTCCTTCAATTTGTGTATAACCTTGTACCACTAGTCTAGCCTTGTTTCTAATTATATTTCCACAATCGTCAGACTTATTTTTGAAAATCCATTTTGTTCCAATGATGTGTTTATCTTTAGGTCTTGGTATGAGATACCAAACATCATTTCTTATGAATTAGTTGAGTTCTTCTTGCATCGCAACAATCCAGTTCTCATCAGCAAGAGCTTCTTTTATGTTAGATGGTTCTATTTGGGATGTAAAACATACATAATTACATATATCCTCAAGTTGTCTACGGGTGCGAACACCGGTGAGAGGGTTTTCAAAAATTTGTATGGTTGGATAATCTTTAACAGTCCTCAACTCAGAATCAGATTGATTTGATGAAGTATCGGGTTTATCAATGATTAGAACTTTATCATTATATGAATTAGGGATTGGCGTGTTTAAGTGATCATCAATGACAACATTAATGGACTCTTGAATCACACCAGTTCTTTTGTTCAGAACCCTATAAGCTCGACTGTTTAAGGAATATCCTAGAAAAATCCCTTCATCACTCTTTGCATCGAATTTTTCCAAATTTTCACGATCTCGTAAAATATAACACTTGCTGCCAAAAACTCGAAAGTATTTGACAGTAGGCTTTTTATTGAACCACAATTCGTAAGCCGTTTTATTATTATCTTTGCTAGTGTAGACTCGGTTAATAATGTAGCAAGCTGTGTTGACTACTTCAGCCCAAAGATTTTTAGAGAGTTTCATGCTATTCAACATACCATTAGCCATTTCTTGAAGCACCCTATTCTTTCTTTCCACAATTCTATTTTGTTGTGGAGTTTTGGGAGCTGAGAATTCATGTAATATTCCTTGGTCGGTACAGAACTTCTCAAAACTGCTATTCTCAAATTCAGATCCATGATCACTATGAATCTTACTGATTTGAGAACATTTTTCAGTTTGAATCCTTTTGAGAACTTTTCTTACTTCTTCAAGGGTTTCAGATTTATCCCTTAAGAAGACTACCCATGTAAATCTGGTAAAGTCATCAACAATTACCAGGATATACTTTTTCCCACCACGACTTTCCGTTCTGGTAGGTCCTATTAGATCCAAGTGGAGGAGTTCGAGTGGTCTTGATGTGGTATTTGAATTCACCTTTTTGTGTGAGTTTCTTGTTTGTTTGCCTATCTGGCACTCACCACATATTTTATCTAATTTCTGAAGTTTGGGTAAACCTCTTATAAGTTCTCGTTTGCTCAATCTATATAAATTTCGATAATTGACATGTCCAAGACGTTTGTGCCATAAATCAGTCTCGTCTGTATGGACCATGTAACATGTTTGATTAGATGAGCTAGATTCGCTAATAATATAACAATTTTCCGACGTTCTACGTCCAGTTAATATTACAGAACCCTTATTGTTTAGTATCTCACAGCTTTGATTAGAAAATCGAACACTATGGTTATTATCACATATTTGAGATCTACTAAGCAAGTTATGTTTTAAGGCTTCAACATATAAAACATTTTTAAACACAGGAAGAATTAAAAAGTTGAACCGTACCTTGGCCTATAATCTTGCAGTTGCTACCATCACCAAATGTGACTGAACCATCAGTCATATCTTCAGATCGTGAATAAAGCTTTGTCACCTGTCATATGCCTGGAGCATCCACTGTCTAGGTACCACTTTGAATGACTTGTTGCTTTGAAAGCAGTGTGAGCAACCAAGCAGGCAACTTTAGGAACCCATTGCATAACTGTTTTGGGTTTAAGAACATAGTTGGTCTTCTTTTGTTTATAGTTGTAAGAATGACCTATAGAGTTAGATTTTAAGAGCTCCTTGAGTAAATCAACTATCTTTTCAGCTAGTGGATTTCGTTTCGGATTAAAGTTCACATGGCTGCTTCTACGTTTTTAAATTTTTAGAAAAACCTTGATAAGTACTTTTTCCTTTTGAGTTTGAGGACTCTCCTTTAACAAATATAGGAGGAGTATACTTTTGTTTAGGAGATAAATTTTTATCATAGCCCAACCTGGATAGATCGCCACATTTTCTTAATCCGGATAAAGTTTCTCTAACTTTGGATCACCTTGGGCATATTTCCATGTGTCCTTTAGACTCAGAAGAGAAGATACTTCAGTTTGGAATTTCTCAATTTCAGATTTCAAATCAATAATTAGGGAGTTTTTGAATTCCAAATCGCATTTTAATTTTTCAAAACAATCTGAAATTTATGATTTTTCTAAGACAAGTGATTCAAAACATTCTTTGAGTTTAGAAAACTTTTCTTTTTGAAGTTTAAGTTTGACAGCAAGTTTACAACTTTCCTTATATAGGGCATTGTAAGCGTCTTGAAGATTATCTTCATTTTCACATTCACTACTCAGATTTTCTTCACTTGTTAAGTCATTATCTGAAAATGTGAATTTGGCTAGAGTCATAAGAGCTTTAACCTCATTGCCCGACTCAGTTTCAGAATCTTCTGATTCAGAAGAACCTTCAGAATCAGATGATTCATCCCATGTGGCCAACATACCCTTCTTCTTGGGTTTGTCCTTTTTAGGACATCTATTTGCCAAGTGTCCATATTCTTGACAGTTGTAACATTAACTATCTTTCAAAGATTTTCGAGATTTGGGTCTAAACTTCTTTTTATCATTCGATTTTTGAAAATCAACATTTTTCTTGCTTTTGAAAATCTTGTAAAATTTCTTAGCTAAAAGAGCCATATCATCTTCTGAATCAGAATTTTCTTCTGAATTACATTTAGAAGATTTTAGTGCGATAGATTTACCTTTAGGAACTGTGAAGTTTAACTCGTAGGTTTGTAGATAACCAACTAGTTCTTCTACCCTCATATTATCTGTATCACGAAGTTCCTGGATCGCGGTTACTTTAGAATTGAACCGTTTAGGAAGTGAGCGTAATATCTTTGCACACACTTTACTTTCTGAGATTTTATCGCCAAGACCCCACATTGAGTTTACAATGTCATTCAATCTAGTGTAAAAGTCCATAAACATTTCATTTTTCTCCATATGAATTTCTTCAAATCTGGTTGTGAGGAGTTGGACTTTTGATTTTTTGACAATTGTAGTACCCTCGTGTGTCATTTTTAATATATCCCAAGCTTGCTTTGCAGTATCACAGGAAATGATTCTTTTGAACTCATCCGGTGATAGTGCGCAAGTGATTGCATTTAGTGCTTTAGCATTTGCACTACTCTCACTTTTCTGAAGTGTGGTCCATTGGTAATATGGTGTGACTTTCATAGATTTTGAACCATCAACCCCAGCAGCTTCCATGATAGGAGGTTTCCATTCAGTCACTATGGCTTGCCACACATTTTCATCCATTGATTTGAGGAAGATCCTCATTCTAGCTTTCCAATAGGCATAGTTGGAGCCATCAAAGGGTGGAGGCCTAGTGACTGAAAGGCTATCAAAATTTGACATCTTAAATAGCTTAAATCGCTAGCTCAGGAAATAAATCCAAGAATTAAAAAGAGCTATTAGGCTCTGATACCACTTGAAAAGGCCTAGCTATATGTCCTAGAGGGGGGGTGAATAGGACAATGCCAAATAAAACTTATAACAGCGGAATTAAAAAGAATATGATAGCCAAAATAAATCACAATGCAGGAAAGTAAAACAACCTCAAAATTTAGATCTTGAGAGGTTGATACAAATGTTGTTCTAAGGACAACCTTACACAAAAAACCAGAGTTTATGGTAGGACAACCTTATTTCTAGAAAGATCTTTGTATCAAATCTCAAATCAAAGAGGAATACAGAAATAAACACAACTTGAACTGAAATAAATTGTAATCACAAATGTATTGTTCTAGGGACAGCCATACACCATAAAAATGGCAGGGCAACCTTGCTGGAACAATCTTTAAAGGAAATTGAATATCAAGCTGATAAAGGAATAGCAGAAAATAAATTCTAAACTATTACAAAATTCCCACAATGCTTGAATTAAATGATTACAACATTCACCACCATACATACATCCCACAAATGAATAATTAAAGATTAAAAGTATAAATCATTCAACCACAACACAAGGGATTACAGTGGTTCACCTGTGTGTTCACCAACTGTTAAACAACAGCCACACAGAATGCTACTCCACTCCTAATATCCTCACACAGGGGATATTAGCGTTCACTAACAAAATAGGTTTTCACAGGTTCACCCAAAACCTTTACAATTGTGTCTTTGTCTGTGGGCTTACACAATTAAAAAAAATCCCACTTCTGAGTTTCCCTGGCTCTCCTCAGATAACCAATACAACAAGATTTTTCTGGCAAATCTTGAAAGAAACCAAAACAGAAAGGAATTTATAATTAAATGTAAAATACCTGATTATCTCTTCTTCGTTGTAGCAGCCCGGTAGAACCAAGTCAGAGTAAATGATTGAATGTCCAAGTTCAATGTCCAGTACTCAATTACAATGGTTCTAATTCTAATAGATTTTAAATTAAACCAAGTAGGGCTTGCCTTAATTGATTTTGATTCCAAAGAAAGGGAATAACAATTCCTCTTATCAAATTAGATTGGAATAGCAGAAACAAAATCAATTAAATAAAGCTAAGGAAAGAGAATATTAAATAAGCACACTTAGCTTAGATGGAGCATAGAATTATCTCTCAGAAGTTCGACGAAGATTGGCTTGAATGGATTAATTAATTCGATGATTTCTTCTGAGATTCGTGCTCTATTTATAGGTGAGCAGATCACGTCTTCGACTGGTCTAGAGAGCTCTTCGACTAGTCGAAGCAATAACAGATATTTGAAAAATCAGGCGCGATAAGCTTTGACCGTTCTACGACTGGTCGAAGGTCTCCTTCGACTGGTCGTAGGTTACCTTCAACTGGTCGAAGAACTTAAAATTCATCGCTGGACTTTGAGTCGAAGACTTTCGACTGGTCGAAGATGCAGTCGACACTGTTCCTTCGACTGGTCGAATAGACTCCTGGACTAGTCGAAGCCTAACAGAAATTATCCGATTTTTGTAACAAACTCACGACTGATCGAGGAATTTCGTAGACTGGTCGATGCAAATCTAGGACTAGTCGAAGAAGGCCTAGGACTAGTCGAAGAACAGACCAAACTTATGTAAAATAAACATCTGATTTATGTATCCAAAGTGACCTACTTCTAAGGTCAACCTAAGGTCAGTCAAACCTCAACCATGAAGTAAGGACATTGAAACATTAGGAACTAGTGACTTTGAAGTATGAGCCTTGAAGTCTTGATGTAGTTCAATCTTGAAATCTTGATGTAGCTCAATCTTGAAAGTGTCTTGAGTTCTTTACGAACTGCCTTGTACTCTTCTTGAAGTCTTGCAGCTTGAGTCATGTCTTGTGAGCAGTTCTTGCAGTCAAGGTTGATCTTTTTACTTGTGAGCTTTGCTTGTTCATGAATGTTGATCTTGGAGAGAGCTTCACATATGCAAGTTATATATAACAGTGATTTTGGCACCACAAATTTGACAACAGACAGGGATATAAATTATAGCACTTACAAGATGTCCAAAACAACTCTTTTGAAACATATCTTTTCTAGTAGAATTGTTGTCATAATCATCTAACTTACATTCATTCAAAAACTGAATGAAACACTTTAGAGAGACTTCTACCTTCTCGTAATCCAAGCAGGTGGTCTTTTTTTGTTGTTTTTGATTTGTGTTCCAATAAAGGTTCAAATTATTATCCATTAAGGGTAGATAGTCATCGACTAGATTAGGGGTCGATGTTGTCATCCATTAAGGGTCGAGGTTATTATCCACTGAGGTTTAAGGTTGTCATCCACTAAGGGTTGAGGTTAATAGTAAGATAGTAAGGGTTGAGATTATCATCCACTAAGGATCAAGATTGTCATCTGATTGCTTACCTCCAAGTGTAAGGGTTCGTAAGTAATATCCCGTGAATATTGGATCGATCTCACAGGGAGATGAATTGCGAGAAAGAGAAAATCAAATGCAAAACAAACAAAGTAATAAAAACTAAACTAATGATTTGATTTTGAAAGTTTTGAATGAATGTAATTCAACTAATTCAAATAACACCCAAGTTTCAAAGTTCTATACATAGGTTAATGTTCCAAAATCATGATGAATTGGATAACACAACTAGCATCCAAGCACTATGGTCTGCCTAATCAGAAAATAAAATAATTTAAACATTTTAAATAAATGATATAAAAGATTAGAAAATCATGAATTTGCACTATTGATATATATTCTCAGTGCTAGTGATTTTAAAAATTCATATCTATAAGATAATGAATATCAAAGAAATGTAACAGGTTGAGAGCCTCTCCTATCTAGGAAATCTAATTGATTCAGGGTAAGCCTATCCATCAATGTGGATCTCATATGATGGAAACATATGGATCTCATATTAGGATAAAAAACTAAACTTAAAAAATAGATAACATGTATATACCATTATTCTCATCATTAAAATAATCAATCATCGTAACTATGAAAACATTAGACCAATGTGCTTCCCTTCTACCTTGGGTTAGAGGGAACTTAGAAAAACATAATTAGAATAGAGAAAGAAAGGAACAAGAAAGAATAAATATCTAAAAGCTTGTAAAGAAAAATAAATTAAAACTATAAAACTCTCAAAAAACCCTATATCTTGTTTTGCGATACCTTGAATGATGCTTAGGAATGCCTTGAGAAGCCATATTTAGAAGTGAGAAACTCCGACTTTCGCATCAAGTTGAAAATCTCTAGAAACTGCCTCAAATTTACGCAGTTTGCTAAAATAGACTTCACTCTACACAGTTTCTCAAAATAGACTTTAGAGTTTCAGAATACGTTTTTTAAAGACGATTTCAAGATTCTTCACTTCAAATCTTTAATTCTATTAATTCCTCACTTGGTTTTCTTAGATCTTTGGCATGTAAATTCTTCAATCTTGGTCTCCTAAGATCCATCCCTTGCCTTGGTGATTCTTGAGTATCAAATCCATGCTTTTAGCACCCTTTTTAATCCAAGCTCTTAAATTCATCTTGCTACACAAACGTGAGTAAAATAACATTAAGTTGATTCATGTTCATAAAACCAAGATATAAATGAGAGAAATTATGCATTATTTGAGTCTCAACATCATCTACTTGGTTAAGGGTCGAGGTTGTCATCCACTAAGGGTCGAGATTATCATCCACTAAGGGTCGAGGCTAACAATATACATTAAGGGTCATGGTTATCATCTAATAAGGGTCAAGATTGACAATCTTCTGTTCAGGTTGAGGTTGTTACACTGATAATCAACTATTAGTGGATGCCATCCTCGATTGTGCTAAATATTGACAACCTCAACCATTGTTGTAAGACAACCTCGACCGTATTTATGTCAACCTTGATCATGCTAAATATTGACAAGCTCGATCATGCTAAATATTGACAACCTCGACTGTTATTGTATGTTAACCTCGACCATATCAAATATTGATAACCTCAACTATGCTAAATATTGACAACTTCAATTATTATTGTATGTCAATCTCGACTGTGTCAAATATTAATAACCTCGACCGTGTTAAATATTGACAACCTCGACTGTTATTATATGTCAACCTCGACCTTGCCAAACCTTAAAAAACTCGATCTGAAGTGATCCAGGTTGTTATCATTCATGAAGCACATGATCACAATTCACAATAAAAAAAAGATCAAATATTGTCCACATACATTCGTTTGTCATTTCTACAATTTTTTGTTGTGAAAGAAGGTATTTTACGGAAAGTATAAGAAGCCGGAGCCAGAGAAGATGATGACGGTGACAATCACAATGAAATAACAAAGCCGAAAGGGGTGGAGGTGGGTCCTAGGGAAGAAATTAAACTGTGAAAGGAAGAGCTAGGGTCAAGGTCGAGATTCGAAATTGGGTCTTGCGGTCATTTTTGACATTATAAGTTACTTTCCGTACGATGTCCCTAGATCTTATCTTTGGTTTTTGGTCAAATCCGCTCTGTCCATTCTCTTCGGAATTTTAAAGAAGGTAAATATTCAAAGAATGACCAAAATCTTCAGATTTGATGGCCCACAACATAACAAGACAGTAGGTATTATTCCAGCAAACCATTGATCATTGTTTTTCGTTATGGGTCATTGATAGCTCGAAAAAGTATGAAGTTCACACATTCTTATAAAAATCATAAGCCATAAATGTTATCAACGGATTAAATCTACCTTTTGACGAGCCCTGTGATTAAACGGATTGGATTTACCTTTTTTATGGCATAAAAAATCGTAATGGTCGAAGCTTCTTACTTACGTAAGCTTTTGCTGTACTTACATGCGATTAACCAAGAACAGTACAAAGTCAGCTCTTTGGGGCCCACAGTGATGTTTATATGTCATCTAACTTATTCATAATATCACAGATACATGGATGAAAGGAAAGCACAACTATCATATTTATTGAAAAGGTCTATGGCCCACCTAGTAATTTTCAATAGTTGCGTGCAACTCATACTATTTATTGTGGTGTGGTCCACTTTATCTATAAGTAAGCTTCATTTTTTGGGTTATATATTATGATGAGCTTGTACAACTAATGGACTGCGTAGATTAAAATCTTAATTCATAATGGGCTCACAACTAGGTATATTACCATCTAACGCGGGACTTAGAGTCACTGTCCTCTCTTCATTCATCCTTACCTTTTCTAGTGTGCAAGGAAAATTTGGTCTGAGAATGTTTTCAAGACCGGTCAGATGATTACTTTAAGAATATTTGAAACATCCCTTCCTTTTCAAGATTTTGACCATACCATAGTGTTGGTAAGGTCAAAATCCCAATTTTGGGAGGCGTATTGGCTACTACCCCGCTTGTCTCTGACGAGAAGCGGATAGGGACTTCGAGGGGCATAGGGGTTTTATCCAGACAGTCCATCCATTTTCCATATCATTTTAGGGTACAAAACAAAATATGAGGTGTTAGTGCTGGTTTTCAACAGTTGGAATGCGGTCATGCCAGAATTGAAATTGCGGCTCAATTTAAACTGAACAACTATGACCTCAAACGTCGATATAGGTAGACACGAAGTGTATGACCGAGATATGATGAGATCGGATGCCTATTCAACCAATCACTCAATGTGTAAATAAAATTAGACGATATTTAAAAGTTAGGGTTCGTCCTCTGATGATGGGTTACACATTTGCTTTCAATACAAAATGAATTTTCGATACAGATAAAATAGAAATGAGAAAAGGGGTTCTTACAGTCAATCGTGGTGGACAACTACAAAACATCTCTCCTGATGAAGAATTGAATCCAACATATGAGATTGGATTCCAATTATAGTTATGATTACTGACTACTTGATTACCGTTACAGATTACAATATAAAATGTAAACAACAAGCAGAAAGTAAAGGATTACACTAAGAAGTGTAATTAACTAGGTAGGAAAAGTAAGATGATTTACACCATGAAATGTAAAAAAGACCGGTAATTGAAAAGATAATTGAAAAAATAATGTCTGGGTTTGATTGAGTTGGTATGAGATGAAATCTTCCCCTTACATTTCTTATATATTTATAGTTTTACCTCGATCATGTAGATTATTCTCACGTTTTGAAGGTTGTCATAACTATAACTGTTTGACGTACAATTTATAGCTTACTTTGCTCCTATTCTTGACACTTGTCCTATAACCGCTTCTATACCATCGCTCTTTTATTGACATCTTATAACGTTACAGCGTCATCTAATGTGTTCCAATTACCCCGCTAGCATTTTCAAATATACCGCGAGGATCCATTCAAATCACACGTAACTTGCTATTATGGGTTTTCACCGGAAATAGCAACTGTAGGTATGAACAGGGGGTAATTCCAGAATAAAAAGGACGAGGATCAAACACCTAACATTTAAAACTTCTCAACTGACATTTGTGTTTTCCCTTCATCCATGTCTAGGTGATCTACCTCATTTTTTAAGATTATATCCTAAGATACAATGGAAAAAATGAGAGACGGTGTGGATAAAACCCATACATCACGATGGCCCCTCCGAACCCCTGTCCATTTCTAAGAGACTGGCGGGGTGGTACCCAATCCGCGTCCATTGTGTGATAGATACAGATCTTAACATGTTTATAACGCGGGAGTTATTTTATACCGGCGGAGTATGACACCTGATACACAGGCACCGTAAAACTATACACGTGGCACACATTGACTCAAATTAAACAGACTAAATTGTGTAACCCATTGTGAATCAGTCACAGTCCCAAAATCAGATTAGTTGAGAAATTGCAACCTCTGATTAGTGGACACTTGTTTGTTGAAATAGAACCTTTGAATATTTTTCTTTTTTGGATGTCCACTAAATATCAAACAATCTGATAATGGGATAATCAAATAAACAAAATTTTTGGTTCATGAAACATTTGAACTGATAGACACAATCTGGACAGTTTAATTTGAACTATATATATGCAACTTTTAAGTAGTTTATAAGTGCTCGCGTATCATCATCACAACCTATCAGAGCATCGAAGTTTGATCAGTAGTAAATGTTGTACGATCAGATCCTTTCCGTTACAGGATAGAGCTGCAAAAGTCAATGGATCATGACAAACTGTAATATCGCATTCACAGAAGTTGAAATTCATACGTATGTTTTGGATAAGGTTGGGTTAGAAAGAGAAGAACTTTGATACTCTGATGGAGTGTGGTGGATGGTACGCGGGCATACTTAACTTGCATCAGTGGCATATAAGAATTCAAAGTAAACTGTCCAAGTTATGGGTCTCAGTTTAGAAGTATCATGCACCAAAAATTACCATTATTTGATTATATAACTGTCAGATTGGACATTTATTGAACGGTTGAAAATGATAGTTATCATTGATCCTACTTCAACGTACAACTTTGAACGAAACAATTAGGGTCAGTTTGGGCAGTGGGATTAGAAGGGATTACGTTGGGATGAGATTCATCTGGTCCGGTGCCAATTCCACTCCAGGGAAGAATGAAAATGCTTGGATTTACATTAAAAGAAATTGCATTGGGTCTTGTGCCAATTTCACTCAATGTTTGGAAAGTTGTGTAGGTCCTAACATGATGTGTGGGCTATATCCACACCATCCACCCATTTATCGAGATTATTTCGAGCATGGACCAAAAAATCAGGTAAATCTAATGCTTAAGTGGACCCCACCATAGAAAGCAACAAAGATTGAATACTTACTGTTGAAAACTTCTTTGGTGCTACATAAGTTTTGGATCTATCTCATTTTTAGGTCCATATCATAAAATGAGGTTACTAAACAAATGAACAGTTTAGATATAACATATGCGTGTTATTCTCAATAGTTTCAAATGATGGTGAGTATATTTATTAAATGTACTACCGTTTTATCAACAAAGCAGGGCTTTAATTTTATCCCATGGTAACAGGGACAACCCATGCCCTGGACAATAATTATGTTTTTTTTGAATCTCATCCCACCTAATCCCTTCTAATCTTACCGCCCAAACTGACCCTTCTCAAGGATTGTTCAGCCAATCCGGGGACAGCTGGCTCCACAATTTAGTCCGTTTCAGTTGAGTTAATGTATACAGCTTGTGTAGGAGAGCCTGTGTACCAAGCGTCACTGCCTGAGCAGTGAAGAGTTCGCATAGGTGGTGAAATCTCGCTACGGCGTGAGCTGGGAAGCGGATTGGCTGGTGTACCATACTAGCTGTGTGAGTACGTGTCTGGCGATTACGAGCGCTGACGCTCTCGAGCTCGGAGTGGTAGGAACGGTTTAAAAGTGATCAAAGTTATATCGGACTTAAAATGATGTATTTATTGTATCCACACAGTTCGAGATTATTTTAGAGCATGATCTAAAAAAATGAATCATATCCAAAGTTCAAATGGGCCACAACACAAATAACAGTGAGGATAATAATTTTCACCGCTAAAACATTTGTAGGGCCCACCATAATATTTATTTTCTATCCAATCAGTTAATAAGGTAAACAAGACATGGATGAAGAGCAACAACAAATATCATATTGGTCCAAAACTCATGTGACCCCAAAAGTGTTTCAATGGTATACATTCAATCTCCCACTGCTTTTTGCAGTGTTCCACTTGATCTTTACATTTATCTTATTTTTTGGGTCAAGCCTTATGGGGAGCTCGCCAAATGAATGAACGGTTTGGATATAACACACACCTCAAGATGAGACCCACATAATTTGCCGACATCAACACACATCTAGATCGCTGGTGTAGTGGTGTGGTACACCAGCCAATCGAGACGCAGATTAGCTGCTGACAGGTTGAGTAGCGACATTCGCTACTCCTCACCAAGTAATATGGGCCCATCATAATGTATGTGTTGTATCCACATCGTCCATGTATTTGGATAGATCATTTTAAAGCATGAGCTAAAGAAAGAGGTAGATCCAAAGCTGGAGTGGACCCCACCAAAGAAAACAGAGAAGAGAGTGACGCCCACTGTTGAAACCTTCCTAAGGTTCATCGTGGTGTTTAATTGATATCCAACATGTTGTTAGGGCCTGTTTGGCAAGGTGGATTGTATTAGGTTGCATTAAGATGGATTGGAAGGAGCAATCCCGGGATTTGGCCGGGCGTGCGAAAGTTGGATATAGCAATCCTCTGACATCACCATCATTACCTTGAAATCCACCCCGTCCCTCTAATCCGGACGTGGACTGCGTCCTACCCCCGCCCGGACGGTAATCCGTCTGGGCAGGGCTTTGTGGAGCCCACCGTGATGTAACTGTTTCATCCTGCCGTCCAACCATTTTTTTAAAAAATTTTAACATGTGAACCAAAAAATGAGGCAGTTCCAAGGCTTGAGTGGACCACAAAGTGGGGATTGAACGTCCACCATTAAAAGCTTCTTGGGAGCCAGAGAAGCTTCGTATCAAGCTGGTATTTGTGTTTTCACTTCATCCACGTCTATGTGACCTTATGAATAGGTTTTATGGTAAAAAAAAAAATATCACATGGGCCCTTAGAAAGGTTTCAACGGTGGGTGTCATATATGTGCAGGTTCCTTTGGTGTGGTCCACTCAAGCCTTGGACCTGTCTCATATTTTGGATCACATATTAAAATTTTATGAAAAAATGGTTGGACTGCGGGATAAAAGAGTTACATCACGGTGGGCTCCACAGAGCCCTGCCCGGTCGGATTACCATCCGGGCGGGGGTAGGACGCAATCCGCGTCCCTCTAATCCCACCCAATCCCTCCTAATCTCATCTATTTTGCCTGGGACATGTTTGGTTAGACGGAGCAATCCCAGGATTGCTGGAGTAATCTCGGGATTGGCCAGGCGAGCCAAACATAGTCGGTGATGAGTTCCCCGGATATAGCAATCCCATTGGATTGGCACCAATCCACTGACAGAGCCATCATTACTTGCCATCTACCCTAATACAATCCAATCCCATGGGATTGGCCCGTCCAAACACGCCCTAAAGAAGACATGAAATAAGGGAAAACACAAATATCAACTTGATCGAAAACATTTGTGGCCCTTAAAATTTTTAATGGTGGGCATCAATCTCCCCACTGTTTTCTAGGGTGGGATCCACTCCAGCTTTGGTTCTAGCTCATTGTTTGTCTCATGTCCTAAAGTAATCTTTCCAAATGAATGGACGGTGCGGATGCAAAATATACATTATGGTGAGGCACACCGAACTTGGTGACGTCACCTAAGCAGCCTCTCTATCTACTCAACCTGTCAGTAGCTAATACGTCAGTTTGGGCGGTGTGATTAGAAGGGATTAGGTGGGATAGGATTCATCCGGTCCTATGCCAATTCCACTCCACGTTGGGGAAGAATGGAAAAGCGTGGAATTACATTAAATGAAATTGCGAATTATATTAAATGAAATTGCATTGGTCTTGTACCAATTTCACTCAATGTTTGGGAAGTTGTGTAGGTCCCACCATTATGTGTGGGCTATATCCACACCGTCCACCCATTTATCAAGATTATTTTAGAGCATGGGCCAAAAAATTAAGTAAATCTAAAGCTCAAGTGGACCCCACCATAGAAAGCAACAGGGATTGAATACTTACCGTTGAAAACTTCTTTGGGGTTACACAAGTTTTAGATCTACCTCATTTTTAGGCCCATGCTATAAAATGAGGTTACAAAACAAATGAACAGTTTAGATATAACACATGTGTGTTATTCTCAGTAATTTCAAATGATGGTGGGCATATCCATTCAATGTACCACTGTATTATCAACCAAGCATGGCATTAATTTTATCCCACGGCAATAGGGGACAATCCCAGCCATGAGTAATAATTGTGTTTTTAAAATCCCATTCCACCTAATCCCTTCTAATCCCACTGCCCAAACTGAACCTTATGGGAGGGGCGCGGATTATGTACTACCCCCCGCCTGTTCGGGGCTCTGGACAGGCGGAGGCTCCGACGGCTACTGAGTTGCCACGATGATGTATGAGTTTTATCCACACGGTCTATTTAGTTTTTCATATCATTTTGGATGGAAAATAAACGATACTGTCGACATTAAGAAGGTTTCAATGGTGGATGTCCTTAGTACCGCTGCTTCCTTTGGTGTGGTCCACCTGAGGCTTAGATCTGCCTTATTTTTGATCCAGTAATCTAAAGTGATATGGAAAAATGCATGAACGGTGTGGATAAAATTCATACATCACGGTAGCCCTCGGATCTTCCGCCTGGCTCAAGCTCCCCGAACAGGCTCGGGTAGTACGTAATCCGCGCCCCTATCGCCGGTGGTTGGATGCGGGGATTGAATATGACAGTGATTTGATACCGCTGTTGGATATGACGGCGGTTGGATTATGACACATACTGCTGCTGGTTATGACAGGGATTAGATTAGGCCACATAATGATGGGAGAGAGAGAACTCCATGCATACCATGCTTGAAAGTTGTTAGGCGTGTTTGGACGGGCCCATCCCATGGGATTGGATTGTATTAAGGTAAATTGCAAGTAATGATGGCTGTGTCAGTGGATTGCTGGCAATCCCATGGGATTGCCATATTCAGGGAATTCACCACCGAGTATGTTTGGCTCGCCCGGCCAATCCTGGGATTACTCCATCTAACTAAACATGTCCCAAGCAAAATAGATGGGATTAAGAGGGATTGGGTGGATTTCAAGGTAATGATGGTGATGTCAGTGGATTGCTGGCAATCCCATGGGATTGCTATATCCAACTTCTGCCTGTTTGGCATGCCGGCCAAATCCCGGGATTGCTCCTTCCAATCCATCCTAATACAACCTAATCCCATCCACCCTGCCCGGCCAAACAGGCCCTAAGTGGAGTAGTTAGATTATACATCAGGGAGGACTTTATTATCTATGTGTATATTAAGAAAATATTTCATTCTCCAATATCCGTTTAAAATGGGCTAATTCTTGTGTATTTGTGGTAAAAATATAATTATATTGTTTTAGAGATGTTTGATTGGAAGTAGTTTCACCTAAAAAAATCGTAACAATTTCAATGATTTTAAGTCCAAAACTTCGTGAGCCCTGCCATGATGTATATATTATATTCATGTTGTCCATTCTTTAGTTCAGATTATTTTAGGGTTTGGGCCCAAAAATAAAGTAAATCCAAATTTCAAGTGGACCACACTACACAAAAAAGTGGAGATTGAATGATAACCATTGAAAATTTTATTTTGTATTGTTGTTTACTTGGGCTTTGGATCTGCCTGATTTTTGGGTTTGTGTCCTAGAATAATCTGAAAAAAAAATGAATGGACAACGTGGATAAAACACATGTTATGGTGCGGCTCACAAAGTTTGTTTTATTTTTCAAGTTATGAGCTACTGAAAAAGGTGTTGCAGTCCATGTGAAGCAGCCTCCATTCATTGAGAAATCCATATGGGAAGTAATTAATGTATTAAAATGATAACACAATCTGTAAATGATCAAACAAATAATGAGGCATTGACAATAAAACCATGAAAGTCTTAACCCATGTAGGTATTTGATTAGGCGTGAGAACCAGACTCATGGACTTTGTTTTAAGCCATAAAGAGTTTTATGTAATCGAAAACATGAGTAGGTTTGTTGGAATCAATAAATCTCGATGGTTGTGACTACCTCTTCATTAAGGATACCATGAAGAAATGCATTTTGAACATCCATATGTCGAATGAGCCAATCAAAGTTTATTGCAATGGCTAGGACAACACGAATCGATGTTGGTTTGATTATAAGACTAGATGTGTTAGAATAGTCCACTCCAATTGTTGATTATATCCTTCAACAACAAGTTGAGCCTTGTATAGTTTGATGGTTCCATTAGCACATTGCTTGATTTTATATATCCACTTACAGTCAATCACTTTTTTTTTTTTTTTCTTTTTTAATTTGGATGGGATGGAACAAGAATCCACGTGCCTTGTTTGAGAAGAACATCAAGTTTAGTGCTCATGTCTAGCCTTCATTCTTGGTTTTTGCTTGCTTGGGAGTAACAAGTGGGTTCACAGGGAAGTTTGGGTGTGAACAAGGCTAGTGGTAAAGGTTGCTTTGTAGAGAGAAACGTTTTCGGTTCGAAGACGCTGACTTTACTATGTGTCACCATAGGATGTGTATGGAGAGGGAGAGATTGGGGGAGAGGTTAAGGGAAAGGTGAGTTTAGAGAGAAGTTATATGAGATGGGATAAGACTAGTGATATGAGATGAGGCAAGTAATTTTGGTGGGAGAATTAAATTTGGATTGGTAGGTGAGTTATATGAAGGAATGGGTGGAGTAGTAATATGGTTAGTAGGAAGTTCAGAAATTGGTAGGTAAGTGAGATTTGGGGATAGCTAACGGGGGTGTTTGGAGCATGAGATTAGATGGGTTTAAGTGGGATGGAATTACCAAAATGTAATGATTACACTGTGTCAAGGATTGTCGTCTAATCCCATGGCTTGGAGGCCATCCCACTTCATGTTTGGGAAACGAACTGGCTACTCATCTTGCCACTACTGGTCGGTGCTCTATGGGCCCCACCATGATGTATGTGTTTCGTCCATGCCGTCCACCCATTCTTCCATGTCATTTTATGGTATGAGCCCAAAAATGAGTTTGATCCAAATCTCAAGTGGACCGCACAGTTGGCCCTAGGAGGTTTTTAATGGTGTAATTCAATCACTAATGTTTTCCCATGGTGTGGTCCACCTAAGATTTATATCTACCTCATTTTTGGAATCAAGCCCTAAAATTATATTTCAAAATGGATGGACGACATGGATAAAACACATACATCATGGTGGGGTCCACATAGCACCGACCACTAGCCACACGAAACTCAAAGTAGGATTGCAAAAACCCTTGCCCCGGCGCTGATTCCAAGAAGGGCTTCACAACCCATACCTTATGTGAGTCCCAAAGTACAAAAGTTGCAATGATCAATAGGATCTTAAAACCCACTCCCACCAAATCCCATTTAAACCCATGCGCTAAACCCCCCCAAGGGTATTAGAGTTTGAAGGGACTTGGTTAGGCAGAGCAAGTAAGGATGAGGCCACCTGGATGGATATCCACTTAGACAAAAGTATAGATGGGCCTTATCCATTGTTCTTTCTAAAGGAAAAATGGGATTTATAATTTAAAAAATTACATGACATGAGATATATACACGACCTATTTTGTGGATCTAAACATAGATAGTCGTGATGAGAGAGGCTATATCTAATGAAGATAAATGGAATGGAGCGAAATTGAAGTTTATATGTATTGTATGGTTGGTGAAATGAAAAACAAGCACAACCAAAAGATCTCCAAGTTAGATAATTTAGTGGTTGGCTAAATATGCTGCCAAGGCAATATATTGTTGGTGACTTTAAAGGATATTTGATTTATCAGAAAGCAACAGTGCGAAAAGATTCAACCCAATAAAAGGTCTGTAATTGTGAGTAGGCTAATAACAGGAGTTAAATCTTAATAATGTGCCAATTTTTTCTTTTGGTAAGTCCATTTCGTTCTAACGTATAAAGGCAAAACATGCGGTGAAAAATACCAGTATCACGTAAACATTGTTTAAAATGATTACTGGTATAATCACCAACCCTGTCAGATTGTAGCATTTTGATTTTACAATCAAACAAATTTCTAACTAAAATTTTAAAATCCACGAACACATTAAAAATATCATATTTATTGCGAAGAGGATAGAACCAACAATAATGGTTATAATCACCCACAAAAATTACATAATAACAAAGACCACTCAAAAAAATTAGTGGGGGAAGGTCCTTAAATGTTTGAATGGATAAGTTCCAAAGGAAACTAAGCCATAGATTGTGGCAAAGAAAAAGTGAGGTTTTTTTTAAATCTCATTTGGCAAGAAGAACAAATGGATGGGTCAATGATGGTAAATGTTCAAAGAGACACGAGTAATGAGGAGAGAAATCGGAGGGGAAGTTTTATTTGTTTTATCATTTTTGCTAAATTGCAATGGATAAAGGCCACCTTTACTCTACCTGTCCAAGATCTTACCCATGATGTCGAAGTTGTCATTTAAAAATAAAAATAAAAATGCAGAATCAGTAAAAATAAAAGAACAATTATTATCCTTGCAAAAATGGTGAACAGAAAAGAGCTTAGTGGCTATTTGGGGTACATGCAAGACATTAAGTTTAAAGTTATGAGATCAGGAGGTAAGAATGGAGCCAAAATGAGCAATTGAGAGTATTATACCATTATTGGCAGAAATCTAATCACCTTCTTGATATTCAGATTATACATATATATTTACCAAATTTAACAAATCGTTTGTGACGTGATTAGTGGCCCCGGAGTTAGTGTACCATGTGGATGGGGACCGATGAGAGGCTGTTATGGCAGCTAATTTAGCTGGAGGATGATCTCCTTAGTAGGAATAATCCATTCAACAAAAACAATCTAAGACATAATGATTTGACCTATTGCAAATCTGACAAAGTGGACATGTCGTATTGAATCCATTGGAGTTGTTGGAACCTGTGGTAGCTGGTCCATCGCAACCACGTCCATGTTTAGAAGAAAATCTGTCACGGCCACGACCACATCCTCGACTATTGGTTGTGAAGAACATCGTTGTTGGAGATTTAACGGCAGTAATATTTTGATTTTGAGTTTCAACATGGGATTTTTGACTGGGAAGATCGCAAAGGATATAAAAGATTCTCCTCTAGGACTAGATAATGATTGATGCTAGGTTATTTGTAATGGTCTTGGCATGATGAAGAAGATCTGTCACAGATGACATTCCTTTCTTAAATGATTGAAATTGTAGATAGAGATGGGTCTTTTGAGATCGAGTGTTGTGTTAAAGTTCAAGGGATTTTCATATATCATAGGCCGACTTAAGGCTAACAACACGCATAAAAACCTTTTATGAGAGAGTGAATTTAAGCCATCTAACCACTACAACAAAAGCCAGCTTAGTCGACAATGTGCGTCGCTGGTTTATCGGTGCTAATTAAAATTAGGCGTCGGTCAGTGATCGGGTATAAATATTGTACATACCAAAAACCTAACCCTTTTTTCTTCCCTCCCGACGCTCTCTCTCTCTCTCTCTCTCTCTCTCTCTCTCTCTCTCTCTCTCCCTCCCTCCCTCCCTCTCTCTCCCTTTAGATGCAGCGACAGCCATCGCCATCTCCACCTCTACTATACCTTTCTCAATCGACCCTCTCTCTCTATTTCCCCTTTTCCCTATCTCAATCGACCATCTCTCTCTATTGAAATTGATAGTTCATTAGAACACATTTTGTGTTCTAAAGGGGAAATAGATAAGCTCTCTCTATTGAAATTTTGTTTAATATTCAGTTTTATTTGTATGGCATCATTTTTATGTTTTAATTTTTTTTTAAAAAAAATATAGGTTTCGATTGAATTATAAATAATAAAAAAAATTATTGGCATGCTAGGGCCTCTCAAATCTATACAAAATCTTTTAGCAGCGCTTGTGTAGAAATTTGCGGCACTTTTTCATGAGAAAAAGTGTTTACAAACCAGTTTTAGCGGCGCTCAGAGCTATTTTGGCAGCGCTTATTCGCGTCAGGGAAAGATATCACTTAGCGCCGCTACTACTTTTCCGGACATACCCATTTATTGGCGCTTGGCTAGCGCCGTTATTATAGCTCGCGGCGCTTTCGAGCGCCGGTAAAATTCCATTTGTTGTAGTGAACTAGTATATTGATTTATTTTTGTCAAATAAGATAAGAGGATTTGGTAACTTCCTTACCAGCATCATCGGTATTAATTTGAGATGGTCAAATATCCATGCTATCAACATGTCTATAGAGATCATGCATATAGATAAGATGCTAAAATTGGCTAGGCCATAGAAGATAGTTGTCGCTGTTTAACTTGACTGAAACTAAATTGCCAATGTTTGCTAAAATGAGAGAAGATGACAAAGAAGTAGTCATAAGCAAAAAGGTGTTGATGATATTGGGAAGGAGGAAGATGATAGATGAACCATATTGGTAATTAGAACACAAGTTAATATTGCTTTGATACCATAAAAGCCAATCAAGTGCAAAATAAATTTCTCTTAATCTCAACTTGAGAAGAGAGTTCTCTATTAATATTATAAACATGTGATGGCGTAACCGTTACAAGAGTTATAAGAGTACTGATTTGAGGTGAATGTTATAACAGTTACAAGAGTGATTTGAGGTGACCGTTATAAAAATTACAAGTGTTTAACTGTTAGAAGAGTTACACACTATGCTCTTTTTAATTATTTATTATTATTTTTTTATTTTTTATTTTTTATTTTTTATTTTTTTTTTATTATTATTTTTTTTACAGTGCCATGTGGCTCAATAAAATCCCACCACATCCCAACATCATGAGCTATGTGGTGTTGGGGTCACCAAGCAATCCACATCCAATGGAAATAAGGTAGAGCTGGATGTGGATTGCTTGGTGACCCCAATACAATGTAGCAAGGTTGTGTTAGGGCACGTGAGCTTTTATTAGGCCACATGCTGTCATCAGAGATGGAGTGTTGCAAAGCATATTGGGAACACTACAAGAAAACTGGCCTTTAGCGGCGGTCAAAACCGCCGGCAAAAGCCAAGAAAACCGCCGCTAAATCCTTTACCCGCGGTTAGCTAACAGCCAGTGAAGCCTCGGTCGGTAAAGGCTTTACTGGCGGTCAGGACTTTACCGACGATTCTGCTGAACACCGCTAAATCGCCAGTTTTTGCTACACTGATATAAATAGGTCCAAAGCTACGGATAAAATCCGTAGTGAAATATAACTAGCCCCACAGTGCGACCGTAGCCATAGAGCAAATATTTCTCATTAAATAAAAAATAAAAAAGTGAAATTGAAGACAAAAATTTGGCAGAAATGTACAGGAAACAAAGATTGCAAAACAAAAATATAATGGATTCACTTACCGAAAGAGTAAAGCCATTAAATGGATTTTTTCCCTGCTTTTGAATCTACTAATAGATTCCTAGCATTTCGAATATATGATGGAGAGTCTCTTGGCCTGTGCATACGATCCAATGCTCTTCTTTGCTTGCTGATGTAAAGATCTGAAAGCATAATTCCGTCTACAAATACCTTGATCTTTCAGTGCTTCAACCGCTCCAATGCTAACAGCGACGATCCATGCTCTGCTAGTCAAACTCATCTCTGTCCTGTGCTGCTGCTTCTTGGGTTTGAAAAGAAGCAAATTTTGGCAGTGAAAGATTATATAAACAGACAAGGAAAGATGGGAGGTTAATACTAAGATGACTTTGTCTATGCGTGTACTAATCTAAGATAAGAAAATTAATACTCATATATCTAAGTGCTATGCGTTTACCAATCTACACTTACGGCCATGGATCCAAAAGCGAAATAATTGGATAAATTAGAGCACACCTGAATCTCGACAGTAGAAATACTCCCAATTTATTTCCCAAGAAATTATCTACACATTGTGTAGAGAGCTTGTAAGTCGAAACCAATTGTAAAAGCAGCAGGGCACAAAGGAAACAACAGTAGGTAAATCCCAACCTGCACCATAAGCCTGATTGTTGAGAAGAATTAACAGTTTGGTCTCGTGAAAATCGTTTAGATATTTAATCCTAAGCAAACTTTTATTACTCATTTTCAAGCCCTCCTTCGTCTTCAGGGATGAACAGAACTTCAAAAAAAAAAAAAAACTCCCTAATTAGAAGATCCTAACTACCAAATCTTTTTCTCCATTGAATGTAGACTGTTAGTGCATTTCATCAAATTTATCATCTGCAAGATCTCTTTTAAATGCCAGATCCCAGACCACCTGACTACCAATGATACTAGGTAGACAGATGCCAATTGAAAACAATATAAATTGAATTTATTGGGGAAACATACTAGACTATTTCATCCCAAAACATGGCATTTTCATATTAACAAGAGTTAAGGAAGCATTTCCATTCTTTATGAAGTAGAATGATGCTAATGCTGCATTGTACTCGACAAGACACTGCATGAATTAAACATCCAGTGCTCAGCTAGGAGTCCAAATAACAATCTGGTACATATTGCAGTAAGGAATATTTTTGGAGCCATATTAGTCAAGGAAATGCTAAAGAAAATTCATATTTTTAGAGCCACATTTCATGTCATGTTCCGAAAATACACAATGGCAGTTCTTTCTAACAACCATTTACTTTCACTTAATATTCACCGGTAGTTTCAATGTGGCTAGTAGTGAATGTGATAATATCAAATTTGTAGCTCTTGCTGTTGAACCTAGTCCTGTGAATGAGTCCAAAATATCCATCTTAATGTCTTCAAGGAAATTTCCGTATCCATTTTGACATAAGATAGAAACCCTACCAGAACATTTGTAAGCAGTATCAATCCCTTTGATAGGGTAATGTTCCTTTGTGCCAGATTTTAAGTTTCTTGTAATCCTCTTTTGCGAATTTGTCGTATCTGTTTATTGAGGAAATTTAGGTAATGAGAATAAGAATGAGTAGTGTCCTGATGGGCCAACTTAGTAAAGGTGGATGTCGAGCAGCCCTTTGATTAATGGCCTACATTTTAGGTGGTTAAAAAAAGAAGGGAAAATGATTAAAAATCTGAAGTGTAGGCGAAAGATTGAATATCAGAACTTCTAACAGTCAAGTGTCCAGACTGTCCATCAATTAGAGCGTAGTTCTGTCCAACAGGACATGTTTGTGTCCAGACTGTTCATCAAACAGAGTGTATTTCTGTCCAACAGCTTATACATATAGTTAAGAGTGTTTGGTGCCACTTACAAAAACTTAATCTACTCAAACTTTCCAATGTATCCGCAAACCATTCCAATTAAATCAATCAAGTTCAATAGCATTTGAAGGAAAAGCAAAAGTAAAACCTACGACAATTAAGCAAAGGAAGTTGATCACAAGACCAATGTTCAATGTATCAAATGTATACTAAACAGAAGTTCTATGCAAGTACCTGCCACATAGGAAATTCTTGCGCCAATCTCCTAGCAAAGGATCCTGAAGAAATCAAGCATCAGCACTAGTGAGCACCAAGAAGATATTCAAAGATACATTACAGGTAATGATGATGTAAAAAAAAAAAAAAGTGCCAAGTGGAGCAATTTAAGGAAGTGTATTGCTTTTGGTATTGTGATTAAACGCGATTTGATGGGCCATAGATGTAAGCAGAGCATTAACCTTCCCACTACGAACAGAGGAGGGCAACAGTGATTAGTTCTTCTTAAGCAAAACACAAGTTTAGGAGCCCAAGCCGTGACCAATGTATTGCCATCCCTAGCTTATGTCACTAGCTATTATGCACTACCAAATAAATACATTATACCTTCCCAAGTCTACAATCTTCAATTTCTTCAATATCATCATCAGGAAAGCGGCCCACAACTGCAAATCCAAATAACTATTAGGAAACTAGCAACCACAGTAATCAGAAAGAAATCTGAAATGATTGATTATTTCGTAAAATTTTTGTTTATTTTCATCTAAAGCTAAACCTGTCACGCCACATTAAATGGCAGTGACTCATTGCATGCTTGTATGTTGATCCAGACCAGTTAGATCATTGGGCTTATTGCATATGGAGCCACCTTGAAATCAGAATGATCTAAAGATTCTGAGTGTCCACATTAGATCAATGGATTATAAGTAATACCAACTTAATAATAATATCTTTGGATAATATTGTAGTATTAAATAGTGGATTGCAGCCTTTAAAAAAAATATTTATTTAAGTAGTGGATTGTAATTTACAGAATTATGTGTATGTGTGTAAAAGAAAACAACAAGGAGAATATATAATCCAAGAAAAAGCTATAGGATAAGTGGCAAGTGGTTTGTTAAAGGACAATAGTATCATACCCTGCGCTGGTATATAGAGGGTGTGACTTTTGATGAGGGAGCGCCACATGCAGGGAATGACTAGATGGAGAAGGGCCTAGTGGTTGTGCTATTGTTGTATTCTCTGTTAACAGAAACTATGCATTAATCTTGATCTCTAATAGATAATGAGTTCATGTTAAAAGTGATTATGTAATACAGATAACAATCTCTAATACATAATTATTGTTAACTAAAATGAGATGAACACATTTTTCTGTAACCATAGAAAACAGTGAGCTGATCAAAGGTGAATTACCTGTTCTTAACCTTGCTCTTCTTTCTGTAAAACTAAAACACTCCTGAAGAAAGAAAGAAAGAAAGAAAGAAAAAGAAAAAGAAAAAAAAAAGGTGAATTACCCCCAATCAAAGGGTTAGGACTTCCCATTAAGGAGACTTTCACAGCACAGTTCATCAAAGTGAGGCCCATTAACTCAATGGTCTGGATTGCCAAGTCATGGGGCCCACTTGTACAGGCTGAAGGCCCTACATACTGTGCAAATTCTCAGGGAGAGGAGATATGCTTCCTCCTTATTTAAAATCACCCAGTACACATACATTGTAAAAATCATATGAATTTGCAACTCAATGATATGCTACAAGACACCTTGCAAAGCACTTTCAGTTTCAATTTAAACAGCATCACATTGCATTTGAAATTGGCTTTTTTAGGGTAGTTTGGCTATAAATATAAATGTCATAGAAAAGGAAGTTTTAAGGCTTTTGCCCATCTGGCAGGAGGAACAAGAGTTCACAGATTTATTAATGGAGGTTTGAAATTAAAAGCAAGAAACCAAATGGTGAACCATACATTCTGTTGGATGATAAGTGCAATAAATCATCTAAAGAAATTTGGGGTTGCCTCTAGATGATATAAATTGCCTTCGTTCAAGCTATGTAGAAGAAATCTCCTGTATCTCGGGTCCTTCACAAAGAAAACAGTTGGATTAAAATTCAAATTGAGGCAAACACCAATTTATTACTATTGTACCAAACATGTGCAATACTTGTCATGTTCGCCCAATAATTAAGATTAAGTGAATAGCATGTGACAGATGATTGGAAAAAAAAAAGAGCGTACCTTTCTCTTCTCCTTAATACCACGAACAACCTTGTTGGCTACCATCTCTTTTTCCCTGTCCCAGCATTCCAAAACCTGACCAAATGTCCCTGAAATAAATTATACAAAAGACAAAGCAGAATGAGGAAGATGACATTAGCATTTCTTAATCAGAAGGAAATAAAAAATAAACAAGTGAAACATCTGTAGAATGACTGCAAACAAATCCAGATACTGGCTTCTCAATGAGTTTTCCATGCACAACAAAAACTAAGCTACTATAATTAAACATTATACAAGCTATGATGCCAACTATCATATGTGACTAAAAAAGTCTAAAAACATATGAAGTAAACATAAAACAGAGGTTAAGCCCACATGTATGTGGAATTGTGTCCATTCACATGCAACCGCACATGCCAACATGGAACATGTGTGAGATCTCAGCTTTTCATAAGATGAGCCACATGCCAGAATCAGTCTTTTCAATCCTAAAGTGTGGCACAATATACAAAAGATGACATTAGCATTTCTCATTTGGCTACAAATATAAATGACATAGAAAATCTGCACTAAAGAATGATCCTAACCTTCTGATTGGGCCCTTATTAAATCAAAAAAAGCACACAGATTCATAAGAAATATACAATACCAGAAGCACAGTGCTCATTATAAATGGAAGTAGCTAGAAAATACAGAGATAATAAGCAAAATTAGTACGCATCAAAATGTTATTAACTGCCAACAACGTACTAGTGACAATGCAGCAAAGAAAAAAGCTATGATTATGATTCTCTAAAAACCATTATTAGCATGACCAGGCATAGGTGAACGCACATGCCAACCTTACCCATGGACTGAGGGTCTGTGATGGAAGTTGGGAAGTTTCCTTCCCAATCCAACCTACCAAACAGTCCCTTCCACTGATTGTGCCTATTGGCTGTGTTTGGTAAGCATCAAGGTATCAAATCCACCATTTGACCAGTAGACAGATTAACCTGCATTTTGTAGACATTGTAAGACAATACACCACAAACATCTGAGTTTATTAAAAAGTTGGAGGAAAACTTATATAAAATACAACATGTCAATAAGCACTAACATGAGATGAGCTCATTTTTAGGTTTCTACCAAATAGGGCCTTACTATTTTAAAGGTATTTTAGTAAATTTTTATTTACTAATATAATTATACTTCAGCAGGATTTTAAATATCATTTTTTAAATGCCAAGTTCCATGTTTGTCACCAACATGAAACTTCCCTGTTTGGTTCCTAATCTGTAAATTTAGGGCTCATTACTAGTTCATCCATGCCATTGATCTGATGCCTGCCATCATGGATGAATTTCAAAAAAAAAAAAAAAACTCCCTAATTAGAAGATCCTAACTACCAAATCTTTTTCTCCATTGAATGTAGACTGTTAGTGCATTTCATCAAATTTATCATCTGCAAGATCTCTTTTAAATGCCAGATCCCAGACCACCTGACTACCAATGATACTAGGTAGACAGATGCCAATTGAAAACAATATAAATTGAATTTATTGGGGAAACATACTAGACTATTTCATCCCAAAACATGGCATTTTCATATTAACAAGAGTTAAGGAAGCATTTCCATTCTTTATGAAGTAGAATGATGCTAATGCTGCATTGTACTCGACAAGACACTGCATGAATTAAACATCCAGTGCTCAGCTAGGAGTCCAAATAACAATCTGGTACATATTGCAGTAAGGAATATTTTTGGAGCCATATTAGTCAAGGAAATGCTAAAGAAAATTCATATTTTTAGAGCCACATTTCATGTCATGTTCCGAAAATACACAATGGCAGTTCTTTCTAACAACCATTTACTTTCACTTAATATTCACCGGTAGTTTCAATGTGGCTAGTAGTGAATGTGATAATATCAAATTTGTAGCTCTTGCTGTTGAACCTAGTCCTGTGAATGAGTCCAAAATATCCATCTTAATGTCTTCAAGGAAATTTCCGTATCCATTTTGACATAAGATAGAAACCCTACCAGAACATTTGTAAGCAGTATCAATCCCTTTGATAGGGTAATGTTCCTTTGTGCCAGATTTTAAGTTTCTTGTAATCCTCTTTTGCGAATTTGTCGTATCTGTTTATTGAGGAAATTTAGGTAATGAGAATAAGAATGAGTAGTGTCCTGATGGGCCAACTTAGTAAAGGTGGATGTCGAGCAGCCCTTTGATTAATGGCCTACATTTTAGGTGGTTAAAAAAAGAAGGGAAAATGATTAAAAATCTGAAGTGTAGGCGAAAGATTGAATATCAGAACTTCTAACAGTCAAGTGTCCAGACTGTCCATCAATTAGAGCGTAGTTCTGTCCAACAGGACATGTTTGTGTCCAGACTGTTCATCAAACAGAGTGTATTTCTGTCCAACAGCTTATACATATAGTTAAGAGTGTTTGGTGCCACTTACAAAAACTTAATCTACTCAAACTTTCCAATGTATCCGCAAACCATTCCAATTAAATCAATCAAGTTCAATAGCATTTGAAGGAAAAGCAAAAGTAAAACCTACGACAATTAAGCAAAGGAAGTTGATCACAAGACCAATGTTCAATGTATCAAATGTATACTAAACAGAAGTTCTATGCAAGTACCTGCCACATAGGAAATTCTTGCGCCAATCTCCTAGCAAAGGATCCTGAAGAAATCAAGCATCAGCACTAGTGAGCACCAAGAAGATATTCAAAGATACATTACAGGTAATGATGATGTAAAAAAAAAAAAAAGACACATGGGACGAGAAACAGAGTTTGCTTAGGGCTGGAAATCCATGAGGGATTCTGGGCTATTAGTACATTCAAATCAATTTTACAGTCCAAATCCAGTCCCAAGGTGGGCCACTTGCACCCTACCAATACACTCTCACTGCATCACAGCCCATGATGAAATAGACATTCTAACTTGTAAATTACAGCCTCTCACTCACATATACACAAATGGATACAAACTCATACGATTCCATGACTCTCATTTACATGGACTGAAGGAAGCACTCTGCATTCTGATCTACTCCTCAACCTTCTTCTCAAAGACTCGCCCAATGTAGAAGAAGAAGATGATGATGATGAAGAAAAATCTTTTGATGTTTGGGCCTCATACCTTGAATCCATCAGCATCTCGACAACAATTTCAGCTGGCGAATTACCATCTGATCCATGTGCCACTGCCAATACAACCGATGTCTGTGATGGCTCTTGTCCCCAGCAATTAGTAGGTTTTGAGAGAGAGAGAGAGAGAGAGAGAGAGAGAGAGAGAGAGAGAGAGAGAGAGAGAGAGAGAGCGCGCAGGAGGGAGAGCTTGCGGGAGAGGGAGAGCTTAAGGGAGTGGAGAGGGAGAGGGAGAGGGAGAGGGAGAGGGAGTGGGAGTGGCAGAGAGTGATCAACAGGCGGAAATGAAATTAGGGCTGCGGAATATTTTTTTTTATAAGGGCCCTTTTCCAGCAGCCCTTAAAACTGACTGCGGGCAAATGCTAGCCCCATCGGTCGGCTATGGCTATTTTTCTTGTAGTGGAAGTTGTCAGGCCGAGTACGTACTCAAATATGACCATTTCTAATAGTGACATGCGGCCTAATTATCTCACCAATTTCCTAACACCACAAAGTTATTGAAAATATAAATAGAATTCAAAAACTAAAAATAAAAAATATATTCAAATGATGGGAATGAAACGTAGATTGATATCTTTGTGTAGAGTTTTTTGTTCCTACATCGAATTGGGAGAGACCATTTTAAGCCCTTATATGTTGAAAGGGAACTACATGGGGACATCGGGAAAATTTCTGTGTCCCGCAAGCACCTTGTGCTATTGCCGCGGGTGTAGTGTGCATGCATCCTAGAGTCCTGTTTGACCAATTCAATTGAGTAATTGCAACTTGAATTTGAAGTTCGAATTTCAACCACTCCCTATAATGAAAATAAAATTTTTTATTTTGTAAAAAAAGAAGAAGAACAAGAGTTTAAGAGCTCAAATTTTCATTAAAAAAAGGTGAACAACTAAGTATTTGAAAAAATTTCTCTTTGATTTTTAAAATTGATCTCCTCTTGTTGGGCAAAACAATATATTGCAAGTCTTTATTTGTTGGGGTCCAAATTGGGTGTGCACCTCATTTGAGCAGTTGATTGTGTGGAGAGGTATTATATTCTAGAGACAAAAAAGTTGTAACCCAGTGCATCATTAGATCTTCTTCTAGATCTACAAGTGGTAGCTAATTTGTCTTTTTTAAAATGCTAATAATATGCATCGGCTCTTTATTCATTAGATTTCTTGTTGTTATTCATATTTATTCTTTATATATTTATTGTGTTATTTCTTGGTAATTTATTCCCTTAACTTTCATTTTAGATTACTTGTGTTATATTGTAATTATCATCTAACAAGAGCTACGTGTTGTTGGGGTCACTACAGAATCTGCATCTAGTAGAACTATCTCTCCACTGAATGCGTAACAGGCTGATATCTTGATCGGGAATGTCCATCTAGTTTTACATGTCATTAATGATTCATGTTGAAAAGAAAAGGGCCAAATATTCTATGGGTTGTAATCTTCTAGCATAAAATTTTATTACGTGGTAAATGAATGGTACTAGTGAGTTATTAAATCAATTGTCTAAATAAGTATCGAATGGCTCAATTTTCATTTGATGGCCACAATTGTTTAAATCGTAAAAATCGTAGACTCATGATGACATCAAGTCATCTTCAATTGAAATCATTATTTTCTTGACAATATTCCGCTTTATAACCAAAATTTGAACATTTTTTACTAACAAGAGATATATAACACCAATCTTAATTAAATTCATCCATAAAATTTTGTAGTTTACTTATGAGAGAATTAGCTTATCATTCTTAAACTTGAAGTGGACATAATTATTAATATAAAATTTCTAGTTATAAAATGAATTGAAGATAACATCAAGGATATGACCTTTAGACAAGAAATTATTCTCATTTCTCTTCTTCTTCTTTGTCATAAATTCTTCAAAATTGTTATCTTTTGGCTTAGGCAGAGAATGCAGATTATCATATAGGATGTATGACAACTTCAGACTCATCAAAAAGAAAAACATCTCCTGCTACCACCTTAAAAAATAATTGACCATTGGAACGATCTAGTTGTACAAAGTCTTGGACCATCACTTAAATGAAATGAATTGTCTCCATTGTGACTAAAGAAAAATTTTGTCTTGATAATTAAATATAGGATATAGTACACAAAACATGAAGTGAAAAATATGAGATGAAGATATTAGATTTATGGGTCCAAGTCTTGATTTGAACAATCATTATCTTAAGACAAATTTGATGTTATTTTCTGAATATTCCGGCAAGTGTAAAAGAATGAAGATGATAAATTATCTACATGATATAATGAACTCATATATCCAAAATTCAACACGAAGATTTGCACCTCTAAGTGTTGAACATATATCAAATAGTAAACAGTGATATGCTTTTACAACAAAGGTCTCAAAAGGAGAATTGTAAGAGGACAAAGATGAGTGTACAAGGCTTTAGATGGCTTGATTTATAAATTTTTGTATTCTCTGAATAATAATATCTAACATATCTAGATTCTAAAAGGATATAGAGTCCTTCCTGGAGATACTCTTGTACGTCTTTAAAACAAGCACACACTCATCCACTGTAAATAGACATTTCTCCGTGAATGGTCATGATTTTTGTTTGTGGCAATTATTTATGTTTCTTTAAATAGAGATAGTTACACAATGGAAAAAAGTTGTTGTCATATGACAACACATGGAACTACCACCCAGTTCATAGTTAGCCTAAGTCTAACCATGGATATGACAAGTCGCACTAATGCATGCCACATGTAAAACCATGTATCAAGCACAATTTGACTACTACTGTGGCTAGAACATCAGATACTAGTGGGTTAAACCTTAGACTCTAGTTCACTCCCTACATATGCATCGTGGCTTAGATGGGTCCAAACCACACACTAAAAAGAGTAGGCTCTTTGGGCTTCTTCTGATTATGCAAACATGCAAAGCACCCCTAATAGAGAGCCCAAAGAGCCTTCTAGCACATGCGAACAATTTGTGAAGATTTGAACTTAGGTTCCTATAACAAAATCCTACACTTACCACTAATCTAATTAGTATTTTAGAAAAAAAAATCATATATAATATAGTTATTTACCTTTTAAAAATAAATATTTTATTTTTAAAATTATTTTCTTATAAAAACATAATAATATGTGACTAGTATGTGGCGCTAACCAAAACGATGTATGGAAAGATGGTCTCATTGAATATAGGAGTTCAATAAATGTTTGGAACAATGTGTATGTTGAGTTTAATGGTGTTAATATTTTGATCTTATGTTAGCCGTGGCGTTAAGTATCTCATATAGTCATGGTTGACATCATGGGTTGACCAAGAAAGGCAGTGGCATCGATCGTATAGTTGATAAGCTAGAGAGATGTGAGAAGGGATAATTCATAATAATTGTTGTTCTTGAGAGGTTATCCAGTATTTTAAACCTTGTCTACTTATAAATATGGATGTTTGCACGTCATACACCCAAAGAAGATCAGGATGAGTGACTTTCATTAACGTTCAAAGTCATTTACATTCTAGCTATAGTCTTGCATGAGTCCTTAATTACATCCATATGGAAAACCCTTAATTAGAAGGTAAAATCAAATTAGTACATAACGTGGCTAACCTTGACATGTACATGTTTAGGTCATTGGTTCTTCAGTTTCAATGTTTGGAACAAAGAGAGTTATAATGACCTTAGCATACACGAGTGGTTTTCTCAACAATGCCATAGAGTTCACATGTTGAGAAAGAATAAGAGACGGCTCTCTAGCTCAATCTCACCGTAAGGTGATGAGGCCCTCTGTGCCTAGCACCAACCATGAGAGGAGGGCATGCATCTGATTCAGCACATGGCTGTATGAGAGGCCCATCATGGGCTATCCGCGCTTGTAACCGTCTTGTAAGCTAAAGGAGAGCAGCTTATCTTATGAATGTCTATGTTAGTTCTTTTTTATTATTTATTTTTTTATATCTTGTACTTGTATATTGCTGTCTTTACGCTTACCTTAATTGGTAGTTAATGACAGAGTTCTCTATGCTAGGTGTATAGCCTTTCTTAAGTTTCCTACTTCCTCATCACAACATGATGATGTCATCGTTCATTCATCGTCAAACTGCTTGAGCTAAGTTGATATGGCCCAATAATGCCATTGGATGTGAGGGGGGCTTGTTTTAGCCAAATACCAAATTCATATGTTAGCTATTATGTATACAATTCACCGTACCAATATGTGGCCATACCAATGTCTCTACGGCGGTCGTTAAATCCCCAATATTTCCTCTAGTGTGCATTTGTGATTAGTTTGGAGTATGAGCTGGAAGAAATGATACAATTTTCCAATATCAATGACCAGTACTAATGAATAAGATAAAATAAAAGAACTTCATTCACTATCTAAAAATAAAGATCTAAGAATTTTTTCGGTATAGTCTCCTCTCTTTTAAGCTATTCTTAAATAAAAGCATGCTTTCAAAACATTTAAAGTAAAACATCTAAGGTTTGGACAGTTAGACGTCCACCCCTTATTGTATATGTCCTTGGTTTGAATGGTATTTTTTAAAAGGATCAGCGTTCTGAGTAAACTCTCTGTGGTCCACCATGATTTTCATATTTTATCTACTCCGTCCATCCATTTTAACAGATAATTTTATGGCTTGATGCCAAAAACAAGATATATCCAAATCTCAAGTGGACCTCACCATGGGAAATATTGTTAATTGAAATTCTACCGTTGAAAATTTCTTGGGGCTCACAGAAGTTTTGGATGAAGCTGATATTTGTTTTTTCCCTTCATCCATGTCCGTGTAATCTTATGAACAGGTTGGATGACATATTAACATCACTGTGGGCCCTAGCAAGGTTTCAACGGTGAAAGTCATCATTCGCATTAATTGTTTCCTTTAGTGTGGTCCACTTGAGCTATGGAAATACTTCTATTTTAGACTCAACCACTAAAATAATCTGAAAAAAATGAATGGATTGGTGTGGATAATCCACATACATTCATAGTAGGCCGAACTGAGTTTACTCGGTACGATAAAAGATTACTGAGTAACTCAGTACGCAATCCTATTTCTAGAACGGAAGCCGATTGCGTGTTGAGTAACTCAGTACCCTTAGTGTACTGAGTAAACAGTGCGGGGTCCATTGTTATTTATTTATTTTATCCACTCCGTTACTCCATGTTAACAGATAATTTTAGGGCTTGATCCCAAAAACGAAGCAAATTAAAATCTCAAGTGGACCACACAATAGGAAACAGTTTGATTGAACCTCTACCATTGAAAATTGTTTGGAGGTCAAAGAAGTTTTGGATCAAGCTGATGTCTGTGTTTTCTCTTCATCCATGCCTTTGTGATCTTATAAATAGGTTGGATGACAAATAAAAATTACTTTAGACCCTAGGAAGGTTTCAACGGTGGAAATCATTATTCCACACTGTTTCCTGTGTAATGGTCCACTTGAGCTTTGGATTTACTTCAATTTTGGGATCAACCCTTAAATTTAGCAGTAAAAATGGATGGACGGTGTGGATAAACCACATAAACTCACAGTTGGCCCAACTGATTTTACTCAGTACGATAAAAGGGTACTGAGTAACTTAGTACCCAACCGGATTTCTTCTAAAACTACCCTCCTTCAATCACCGCATTTCCCACGGTGTGTTCGGAGACTTTGACCTCCTTCGTTATTTTTGGCTAACGCCATAAAATGATCTTGAAAAGGATGGACGGCGGGGATAAAAATATATATCAGGGAGGTCCCACGGAACACTGCCCACTACCGATACTGGAGGAAGCAGATTGCTCCTGGTGTACTACACACCATCGACCTCCGTGCTGTGTTGAGGGGAAACGGATTGGCTACTCCCCCTGCCACCAGCCAATGCCTGATGGTCGGTGCTTTGTGGACCCCACCATGATGTATGTGTTTCATCCATGCCGTCCATCTATTTTTATAGATCATTTTATAGTATGAGACCAAAAATGAGGTATATCCAACTCTCAAATGGACCACATTACAGGAAATAGTGTTTAATGAACGTCGACTATTAAAAACATTTAGGGGTCATAAAAGTTTTGTATCAAGCTGATATTTTTTTTCCCTTCATCTTGGTCTATATGACCTAATCAACAGATTGGATGTCAAATAAACGGTACAGTGGGCCTTAGAAGGATTTTAGTGGTGGATATCCAATCATTATTGTTTTCCTGTGGTGTGGCCACTGGAGATTTATATCCCTCTCATTTTTGGATGAAGCCCTCAAATGATATGTAAAAATGGATGAACGGAATGGATGAAACACATACATCATGGTGGGCTCACAGAGCACCGACCACAGCCAACGGATTGGCTACTCTCCCTGCCACCAGCCCCGTGGCTGGTGGTCGGTGCTCTATGGGCCCCACCATGATGTATGTGTTTCATCCATTCCTTTCATCCGGTTTTAAAGATCATTTTAGTGCTTGATCCCCAAAATGAGAGAGATATAAATCTCAGGTGGACCACACCACATGAAACCAATAGTTATTGGATATCTACCATTAAAATCCTCCTAAGGCCTACTGTACTGTTTATTTGACATCTAATCTGTTGATTAGGTCATACAGGCATAGATGAAGGGAAAAAACAAAAATCAGCTTGATCCAAAACTTTTATGGCCCCCAAAATGTTTTTAATGGTTGATACTCATTCAAAATTGTTTCCTATAATGTGGTCCACTTGAGATTGAGATATACCTCAATTTTTGGTCTCCTACCTTAAAATGATCTTTAAAAATATATGAACGGCATGGATGAAACAAATACAACATGGTGGGGCCCACAGAGCAGCGACCACCAGCCATTGGCGAGTGTCAGGGGGAGTAGCCAATCCGTTTCTGTCGAGGTCACCAGGTTATGGGATGCGGATTGCGTCCTATCCCCACCCGGACGGTAATCCGTCCAGGCAGGGCACTGTGGGGCCCACCGTGATGTAAGTGTTTTATACAAGCTGTTAATCGATTTTCTCAGACCATTTTAAGGTACGAGACAAACATTAAGCAAGGTACAGGGCTTAACTGGGCCACAAAGTGAGAATTTAATTTCCACCATTAAAAACTTCTTGGGAGGTGAAGAAGTTTCGGATCAGGCTAATATTTGTTTTTTCACTTCATCCAAGTCTACATGACCTTATTAATAAGTTGGATGATAAAAAAAAACATCACGGTGGCCCTTAGAAAGGTTTCAACGGTGGGTGCCATTATCACTACAACTTCCTCCGGTGTGGTCCACTGGAGCTTTGGACCTGATTTAATTTTACATAAATATCATAAAACTATCTAAGAAAAGAGATTAACAGTGTGGATAAAACACTTACATCACGGTGGGCCCCACAGATCCCTGCCCTCACGGATTACCGTCCGGGCGGGGGTAGAACGCAATTCATGTCCACTTTGGACGCGAATTGCGTCCTACCCCAGCCCAGACGATAATCCGTTCGGACAAGTCTCTGTGGGGCCCACCATGATGTACGTGTTTTATCCAAGCTATTAATCGATTTTCTCAGATCATCTTAAGGTACGAGACAAACATTAAGCAAGGTACAGGGCTTAACTGGACCACGAAGTGAGAATTTAATTTCCACCATTAAAAACTTCTTAGGAGGTGAAGAAGTTTTGGATCAGGCTAATATTTGTTTTTTCACTTCATCCAAATCTACATGACCTTATTAATATGTTGGATGATAAAAAAACATCACGGTGGCCCTTAGAAAGGTTTCAACGGTGGGTGTCATTATCACTACAGCTTCCTCCGGTGTGGTCCACCGGAGCTTTGGACCTGATTTAATTTTACATAAATGCCATAAAACTATCTGAGAAAAGAGATTAATGGCGTGGATAAAACACTTACATCACGGTGGGCCCCACAGATCCCTGCTCGCACGGATTACCATCCGGGCGGGGCGAGGACGCGATTCGTGTCCACTTTGGACGCGGATTGCGTCCTACCCCCGCGCGGACGGTAATTCGTCTGGGCAGGGCTCTATGGGGCCCACCATGATGTAAGTGTTTTATCCAAGCTGTTAATCGATTTTCTCAGATCGTTTTAAGGTATGAGACAAACATTAAGCAAGGTATAGGGCTTAACTGGACCACATAGTGAGAATTTAATTTCCACCATTAAAAACTTCTTGGGAGGTGAAGAAGTTTAGATCAAGCTAATATTTGTTTTTTCGCTTCATCCAAGTCTACATGACCTTATTAATAAGTTGAATGATAAAAAAACATCACGGTGGCCCTTAGAAAGGTTTCAACGATGGGTGTCATTATCACTACAGCTTCCTTCGGTGTGGTCCACTGGAGCTTTGGACCTGATTTAATTTTACATAAATAACATAAAACTATCTAAGAAAAGAGATTAATGGCATGGATAAAAGACTTACATCACAGTGGGCCCCACAGATCCCTGCCCACACAGATTACTGTCCGGGCAGGGCTCTGTGGGGCCCACCATGATGTAAGTGTTTTATCCAAGCTGTTAATCGATTTTCTTAGATCATTTTAAGGTACAAGACAAACATTAAGCAAGGTACATGGCTTAACTGGACCACAATGTGAGAATTTAATTTCCACAATTAAAAACTTCTTGGGAGGTGGAGAAGTTTCGGATCAGGCTAATATTTGTTTTTTCACTTCATCCAAGTCTACATGACCTTATTAATAAGTTGGATGATAAAAATAACATCACGGTGGCCCTTAAAAAGGTTTCAACAGTGGGTGTCATTATCACTACAGCTTCCTCTGGTGTGGTCCACTGGAGGTTTGAACCTGATTTAATTTTACATAAATACCATAAAACTATATGAGAAAAGAGATTAACGGTGTGGATAAAACACTTATATCATGGTGGGTCCCACAGATCCCTGCCCGTACGCATTACCGTCTAGGCGGAGGTAGGACGCAATCCATGTCCACTTTGGACACGGATTGCGTCCTACCCTCGCTCGGACGGCAATCCGTCCGGGCAAGGCTCTGAGGGGCCCACTGTAATGTAAGTGTTTTATCCAAGCTGTTAATCGATTTTCTCTGATCATTTTAAGGTACGAGACAAACATTAAGTAAGGTACAGGGCTTAATTGGACCACAAAGTGAGAATTTAATTTCCACCATTAAAAACTTCTTGGGAGGTGGAGAAGTTTTGGATTAGGCTAATATTTATTTTTTCACTTCATCTAAGTCTACATGACCTTATTAATAAGTTGGATGATAAAAAAAAAACATCACGGTGGCCCTTAGAAAGGTTTCTACGGTGGGTGTCATTATCACTACAGCTTCCTCCGGTGTGGTCCACTGGAGCTTTGGACCTGATTTAATTTTACATAAATACCATAAAACTATCTGAGAAAAGAGATTAACGGCGTGAATAAAACACTTACATCACGGTGGGCCCCACAGATCCCTGCCTGGACAGATTACCGTTTGGGCGGGCGTAGGACGCAATCCGCGTCCCAAGTTTTGTGGCCAACCATGGACGTGGATTTCCTGTAAAAACCTTTCGCAGGAAGTTCCTATGTTGGGAATCTAGGTGGGGCCCACCGTGAGGTTTGTGAGACATCCACCCTGTTCATTCGTTTCGTGAGCTCATTTTAGGACACATTGCCAAAAATGAGCCAGATAGAATACTCAAGTGGGCCAAAAACGTGAGGATTAAACGTCCACAGTTAAAATATTTGTGGGGCCACAGAAGTTTCGAATCGGGATAATATTTATGTTTTCAGTTCATCCCAGTAGGAATGACGTTATGAACGGTATGGATGGCATGTAAACATTACTGTTGATCCTAGGGAGGTTTCAACGATACGAATTTCCCAACTCACCTTTTCCTTTAGTGTGGCCCACTTGAGTCCTGGATCTTGCTCACTTTTGGGTTCAAGTCCTAAAATGAGCTTATAAAACGGATGGACGGGGTTGATTTCTCAAAAACCTCACCTTAGGCCCCACATAGGTTTCTAGAGCAGAAACTTCCTATTAAATCCACGTTTGCCCGCCCCAATGTATATGTTTTATCTATACCGTTCATTCATTATACGAGATCATTTTAAGAATTCTAAAACTGAATCTGATACAAACATCAAAATGGATGACACTAGCAAAACAGTGAGGACAATCATGCCTACCATGATATTTATTTTCCATCCAACTTGTTTATAAGGCCAAAAAGTCCTCCGGAAAAAATAAAAACTGTTTGATCCAAGACTTCTGTAGCTCCGAGAAGTTTTCAACGCTAAGCGTTCACTCCCCACTGCGTTTTGTTGTATTGTCCATTTGAGGTTTATATCTGCCTCTTTTTTTTTTTTTTGTTTCATTCACCAAAGTGATGACGGTTTTGACATAACACATACATCATAATCGGGCCACATAACACATCCAACTTGTTTATAAGGCCAAAAAGTCTTCTGAAAAAAATAAATACTGTTTGATCCAAGACTTCTGTAGCCCCCTAAAAGTTTTTAAGGGTTGGCGGTCACTCCCCACTGCTTTTTGTTGTGTGGTCCACCTGAGGTTTGGATCTACCTCTTTTTTGGTTTCATGCACCAAAATAATCTTGTAAAATGTATGGACGGTTTTGACATAACACATACTGTTGGGGATTTGTGTTGCGGAATCACACAAATCTAGATCTAGGATAGCAATCCAAGAGCAACAAGCAATCACAAGAGAACACAAAGTTTTAACGTGGAAAATCCTCGCGGGAAAAAACCACGGCACAAAGCGATAGAAATCTACTATGAAAAGAAATTACAAGAGAGAAGACTTACTCAATTCAAACAATCTCGAATCTCACCCTTGCTACACCCTTTGATAACCCTAGAACCCTTTAGGAACCCTTGGAAAACTTTTCAAAAGCTTTAGAATACGTTAGAATAGCCCTAGGGACTCCTATTTATAGTTTAGGAAACTCCACTTACGCATCTAGTCCGGAAAAGTCTGGAAACCACCTCAAATTTACGCAGTCCATGCAGGATCTGCGTAACCTCGACTGGTCGAAGGAGGGCCTCGACTGGTCGAGCTATCCCCTCGACTGGTTGAGCAGCCTGGACACCAAAAAGACGGAGCTCGCTGGACTTTGAGTCGAGCGAGTCTCGACGGGTCGAGTGGACCCTCGACCGGTCGAGCGGGTCCGCTCGACCGGTCGAGCAGCGGAGAAGACTTCTGGCAACAATCTTCACCAAGTCTTCAATATTTAACCGTGTAGCTGTTTGACCTCTTCTCCTATTTCTGCATTACATCATAGCTTCAATCAACGCTTCTCGTGCACACTCTGTCCTTCTTTTACGCCATCGCCAAGCCCAGAGAAGTTGCATAGAACTTGAACTTCTCTATAGGAACGACCTTGGTGAGCATGTCTAATGGATTCACGCTAGTATGAATTTTCTCCAGTGTTATGCTTCCTTCCTCAAGCACTTGTCGGATAAAGTGGTGACGAACATCAATGTGTTTAGTACGTGAGTGATAAACATAATTTTTAGCCAAATTGATAGCGCTCTTGCTCTCATAGTTAACTGACATAGCCTCCTGCAAAGTCCTAACTGATTTATCATGCCTCTGAGCCAAATACCTTCCTTAAACGCTTTCGTCACTGCCATATATTCTGCTTCGGTCGTGGAGAGAGCCACCATGAACTGAAGCTTCGACATCCAACTAATTGCTCTACCCGCTAGTACAAACGAGTATCCTGAAGTAGACTTCATAGAATCTGTACTGCCTGCGTGTCAGAATCCACATACCCTATCAACTTTGTCCCTGTCTTTTCAAAAGTTAAGACGTAATTTTTCGTATCTCGAATGTATCGAAGTAGCCAATTCACCGCTTTCTAATGTTGCTTGCCGGGGTTTGACATCTATCTGCTCACAACACCAACTGCCTGTGAAATTTCTAGTCTTGTACAGACCATGACATACATTAAACTGTTAACCGCATTCGAATAAGGCACATGAGACATAACTTGCTTTTTCTCATTTGATTTAGGACATTGTTTTGAGGAAAGCTTAAAGTGAGTCGCGTGGGGAACGCTCACCGGCTTTGCTTGGTCCATCCTATACTTGATCAACACCATTTCAAGGTATTTTGCCTGTGATAACCAAAACTTGCTCTTCTTCCTGTCTCTATGAATATCTATGCCGAGAACCCTCTTTGTAGCCCCCAGATCTTTCATCTCGAATGTCCCTGATAACTGAGTCTTTAGTACGTTGATTTCAGATATATCATGACAGGCGATCAACATATCGTCAAATACAATAGTAGGATGATGAATTTTTCATCACTCAGTGTCTTGTAATAGACACAGTGATCGTATTCACTCTGAGTAAATTTCTGACTCACCATGAAAGAATTAAATTTTTTATACCACTGCCTAGGCGACTGTTTCAGGCCGTACAACGACCTCATTAACTTGCAAACCTTTTTCTTTGCCCCTTTAACTTCGTAACCCTTTGGTTGCTTTATGTAGATCTGCTCTTCCAATTCTCTATGCAGGAATGCAGTCTTCACATCCATCTGTTCCAGTTCGAGATCATATTGGGCAATCAACGCCAACACAAATCTGATAAACACCTGCTTAACCACCGGCGCGAATATCTCTGTGAAATCGATTCTTTCTCTTTGAGCATAACCCTTCGCTACCAACCTTGCTTTGTATTTATCCTGTTTCCTTTTGAATAACCACTTGCATCCGATCCTTTTCGGCCCACAGGAAGCTCCACCATCTCGCATGTGTGATTTTTGCACAACAAGTCCATCTCATCGTCCATACCTCCCTTCCACTTTTCCGCATCAGGCTCATCAAGAGCCTCCTGAATAGTAAACGGGTCCCCCTCATTTGTAATGAGGGCATATGCAATATTATAGTTGTCCTTATATCTTGCCGGTAACCTGCGATCACGCGGTGAGTTCCTTCTCATAAGTGGCTGCTCCACCTGATCCTGTACCTCTGTCTGTGCGTCTATCTCTGCCTGAGTATCATCTGAGTTAATCTGGACGTCTACGATCAACCTTTCTGGTTCCTCCTACTCCTCTTGATCATTTTTACGAAATAGAGAGCTTTTATCGAATCTGACATCACGGCTATTAATGACATTGCGTGTGACCTTGTCGAATAACCTGTAACCCTTCACACTAATGCCATAGCAAAAATATATACTTTTTGGCTCTATGGTATAACTTATCTCTCTTAACTGACGGTATATTAGAGTAACCTTCACAACTAAATATGCGTAGATCTGAGTAGCCGATTTTCTGACCACTCCATACTTACTCTGGAATTTTACATTCAATTACCGTTGAAGGAAATTGGTTCACCAAATAACAAGCTGTGTTAGGGCCTTTGTCTATATGTCCTTGCCCAACACAGCATTATGTAACATGCATCTGGCCATCTCCAGGAGAGTCCGATTCATTTGATCAACTACACTATTTTGCTCAGGCGTGTGGCGCATTGTGTTGTGCCTGATGATACATTCATCCTTGCAATAATCATTAAACTCAGTGTAAGTAAATTCTCTACAATTGTCAGTCCTTAAAACTTTTATTTTCCGCCCTGACTGTTTTTCCACCATTGCCTTCCATTGCTTGAATATGGTGAAAACTTCGGATTTATGTTTCATGAAGTAAATCCAAACTTTCCTAGAGTAGTCGTCAATGAATGAACAAACCATGACGACCCCCCAATGGAAACTTCTGGCGATGACCCTCATACGTCCGAGTGCACATAATCAAACACTCCCTTACAAAAATGTTTTCCAGATTTAAAAGGTAGTTTAGATTGTTAACTATATTTACAATGCTCGCATATATCTAAATCAGAATTTTTAAAAGTCGGAATCAAACATCGATTAGAAAGTACCTTCATGCCCCGCTTGCTCATGTGGCCCAGATAAACATGCCACATACATAGAGACGTAGAGTCTACAATAGCTGCTGCCACTCCACCTGCTGAAGTGTTCCCAATCAACCTGTAAAGGTTTCCGTGCCTCTGCGCTCTCATAACCAGGAGTGCACCTTTTGAAACTTTAAGGACACCATCAATACCGGTAAACTTGCATCCTATAGCCTCGAGTGCACCGAGAGAAATCAGACTTTTCTTCATATCATGAACGTACCTAACGTCAGTCAAGGTACACTCCACCCCATCTGTAACGCCCTGAAAATTGGGGGTCTTACATATACTCGACTCCCAAGTTTCTGGGTGTTACTTATAACCGATTTTTACTATAATTTGCGTTTAATCAAATGTAAAGGCGCAACGTGGAATTACTTAGAACATGAAGCACAACCACAACTAATCTGCTGAAATGAAAGAAGTCAAATACATATACAAATCCAAAAGAACATAAGTGGGTCACACGAGGCATTACCCAACAAATCACAAAAAGAATGATATATCAAAAAAATAAGCTGAGTCCACTACTCAGCGATCCAGAATCTCGTTTACTGAGCCGATGAAGACCCGCTCATCAACTGAAAGTAGGAGAACTCGTCCTCCTCCTTGAGGCTCGTGTCGCCGGGCTCCTCCAAATCTGTATCACCTGCATCTATAGGCGAGTCTGGTTAGTGTTTTAAAATACCGTCCCAGAGTGGGAGTGAGTGATCAACTCAGTGGGTGCTATTAGTCTTAAGTTGTAACAGGCATCAATTATATTATGAACTTAATGAAAAACAATCATTCATAAACACCTAACTAATCTTATTAATGCATATGCATGATAGATGATATGATGTATGCCCTCACCATAACACTCCCTCAAGCAACACCATCTCACGCTCGCATATGACAGCACTCCCTCATTGCGACCTCGACTGCCGAGTCACCAACCTAACTAGTGCGATGTGATGATAGTGTTAACCGAGTTCTTAGTTAATTCCATTCATCCAGCAAGTTTGAGAATCTGGTACACCCCACGTATCAATGCCCTAATCTGGTTGCGATGCCAAGGCTCCCCAACGTATGAAGCCAAGACCCCGTGATCCTTGATCCGGTCGGGTTCCCCATCCCCGACTCCAAGCACATGTGGAGTGCCGAGAGGAAGGGATCGCTCGCGGTCACTACGGGGAGGCGCTTCACTCCAGCGTAGGCCGACAACTCAGACAAAGTGTCCCATTCTACCATGCCTGGCTCACGAGGCAATGGATCAACTTGAAGTGGTTATCGGTGGGCTGCAACGATGGTAAGGTGTTCCAGGTTCCATACATATGTGAGCAAACAAGGTTTTTAAATAGTGCTGGTCGGTAAGTAGGCTAGACTGCACGAGTCAGGCGAATATGTGACGAACGATATCGGGTACAAGAGACCTATGTAGTCAAACTATTGCTGCTCGTACACACCCGCCCAAGCCCACGGGTTTAGCCCTAACATAGTCCTACCAATGGGACTACCGTATCTCCTCATGTTCCCGACCAAACTAAGGGTATGAATAGTGATTTATTGCATGCCAACTACCAATGCATCATCCAGCATAAACAACATCATGGTTTCATACTCCTCAACATACAATTTAGATTCTCGTAGCAAGCAAGGCTAACAATATCATAAAATAAAGTGCATGTGAGTTATGTGTGTGGGTGAAGAAGTTAAGCACTTCCTTTATCTTAAGAAATCATATGCACAAGAGTAATGAATCATAGATACTAAGAAACAACACTATAAGGAAAAATCTAACAAGGCATGAGCATAAGATCATCCATACACAAAATCATGTGAGAGGAAAGAACATCATCATATGAAAAGAAAACACACAATTCCATGTAAATCTAACAAACATGCAATTCATAGGATTCTTCTAGATTCTCTAAATATAACATCCAAATAATCAAAATCATTAGATTCGTAATAAAATTGGTACTAGGCCACCTAAGGATAATAGTCCGCACCTTCAGATTCGTTGAAGGCTTGGGAACGACCTAGGAGCGGTGGGATTTGGGGTCAAACGGTCGGGATCCCTAAAGCAACATTTGTAGGTTAGGTTTCCATGTAAATCTCCCTCATCACAAGGGTTTCAACGAAAATGGGTGATGGATCTTACCTAGATGATCAGCGGAGTGAAAAGGGCGATCTTGAATGAGGAATTCTTCTTGTAGAAGATGTAAGGAGTTGTGGGGGTTTGTTTTCCTTGGGCCCCACCTTGATCTAAGGTCCACCTTGCTCACCTTCACACTCTCTTTCTCTCCTCCTTGCTCTCTTGCTCTCTCTTTCTCCATTGGCAAAGGTGGTTGTGGTGAGGGTTATGAGATAAGGGGTTAGGGCTTTATTTTCTAGAGTTGGGCCCTTTGGCCCCAAGCTTCCACAATTTCCAAAAATAGACTACTAGGACTCCCTATTGGTGTTGGGGCGGCCCTAACACCCCTCTGGCCACCAAACTTGGTGTGTAGGTGTCTTATGACCAGATGAGAGGTCATGCAAAGTTTGGGAACAAACGAATGATTGAGTATGGGGTTTGAGCATACGGTTCCGATCTTTAAATGGCCCTAAGGGGCCCATTTCGGTGATTGGGGTGGCTCTGGTGGCCCTCTAGCCATGAAACTTACAGGATAGGTGATCCATGGCCCGATGAAGGGCCATGCAAAATTTGGGAGCGATCAGATATGGGGTTTGATCGTATGGGTCCGGTTTGCAATCAACGGTCACCGTGCCACGATCGGGTTTCAGATTTTGTGGATGGGCGTAGAAAAATACATTAGACCTTCACCGTAAATTTGGAAGAAATCCGACAGCTGGAAAGTCTGGTATCTCGATTTTATTTGCAAGTACTAGATTCCAATTCTGGCATTGGTGGGGTGCATTTGTCAAGTGCCAGATTCTAATTCTGGATGTCCACTGGATCCGTGGTCCGCGATGGAGTACAAGCCTAGTGAGAACTGTGCTTTCTTAAATTTTTTGATTTTTCTGACCTTCCTCGGCTGCTGCACGGCTTGCACAAATTGTCGTCGAGTACAAATCGATCATTTGACGTGATGTCCTGCAAACGGTCTGATCGTGACCAGACTGGACCACTCGTGTATAAGCTAACGTTGAGTGCTAATGGTCAGTAAGTGCTAATATAATTTTTTTTAAAAAGAATTTCAAGAATTTTTTAGAAATTCAAAACAGTGAAAATCCAGGATGTTACAATCTACCCTCCTTAAAAACAATTTCGTCCTCGAAATTGCCTAAGGGTAATAAATAAAGATATTATCAATTCATTTTCTTAAGTTTTATTGATTTTGGGTTTATATACGTTTTAGGGTATATAATAAATACGCTACCCTAGCTCATTGTGATCTACCCCCCTTAAAACTTTTTCACCCTGATGGTTTACTACAATATATTTAATTATCTATTTATTTTTAAAGATTTGGATTCATGACGACAATTTCCCTCTATCTAGAGTAAAAATATTTATTTTTAATGTTAGACCAATACGGAGAGACGGTTGTAGTGGGCTTGAACCCGATATGTTGATCATCTACCTGACCAGGGTAGAAGGCTCATCGTATCCCTTATTCATCCTAGTGGATCCTGGTCTTCTGCTCGTTCAAAGTAGTGAGTTCATTGGTAGTCACCCAGGATTGAGAATTGGGTCAAGCCGCGAATGCTTCGCAGGCGTATACTTCCGTAATTCCGTAGTCTGATCAATTTAAATGTTTAAGGAACGACTATCATTGGAAAGTTTAAATCTCCTATCTATTAGGTTGTCCTTTGGGTCTTGGTCTATGAGAGTCCTCGTTTTAATTTATATCCAATTTGGGGTTTAATAATTCTCTCAACATGCCTATGGGCAATGATCATCCTGAAAAATTTTTAAAGACACAAATTTTTATATGAATCACCATTTCAATCCTATGGTTAATGGGTTAATCGCAGACTACACTTTGGTTTCACAAATTTTAAGAATGAACAAATAGTCGATGTTCTAAGGTATTCGGGTGGTTTGAAGGATTACTAACGCTAATAAGGACGCAGTAAGGCAATCATACATACAAGCATTCACATGGCGACAAGAAAATTCCAAGGCAGTCCATACATTCATATCGGATTCAAATTGCTATTAGTATGACCAGTTACATCCTACAATATGGATTATAGCATAGATATTCCAAACGTAAGGGAAATACAACCTAGTCAAGCAAAAGTTATAATTATCCTTCAATACATGTAGGTAGACCTAACCAACTTAGAACAAACTACTAATTATCAGTAAGGTTATGCTACTACTCTCCTGGGTTGAGCGAAGATAGGGGTGCTTCTTTCCCATGAGGGAAAGAATTACTAGAATAGAAAAGGAGGAGGTAACGGTTGCTAGGAATACCACTTCCCTCGGCAAGGAAATGGATTATTGATGAGAATGTTTTTGGAAAAATGAAATGGGTTTAGTGTTGGATTTGTGAATGGGGTTTGAGATGGGTTTTAGGAGTGAAAGAGTGACAGTGATGGAGTGGGATGGATTAGGGAGATAAGAGATGTGAAGGGAAAGAAGATGGTTTTGAAGAGTATGATATGTTGAGGTTTAGAGAAGGAAATGGGCTTTTCTCTAAAGATTTGGGAGAATGGAGGATGGTGAAGTGAGAGTGAAAGAGTGGATGGGTTTAAGGAAAATGGATTTGAGGAATGGGAGTTGAGAAATGTTTAGGAAATGAGTAGGGGAAATGACATGTGAGAAGGGTTGGAATGGGTTTGAGGGTGAATAAGTGTATGGAGTGAGATTGGCTGAATGGGTTTGGAGCTTGTTTTATGATTGGATTTTGAAAGTGATGAAGTGGGATGAATGGAGGGAAGCTTTTGTGTGAAGGAATGGGTTTGGGTTTTGTGAAGGGGAAGAAGATGGGAGTTGTTGAAGGTTAGGGATTTGAGGAGTGTTTGATGAAAAGGGGTGTAAAAAGATTGAAAATAGAGTGAGATGGGTTTGAAGTAGATCTAGAATGGGAGAGTTCTCTCTAGGGTTTAGAAGGGATGGTAGAGGTTAATGGGAGTAGTAGAGATAGGTTTTATGGACTCTAGATAGTCCTAAATAGCAAGGGAAATGGGCCCCACTTGTGTGTACATTGAAAGGGAGGAGGGGACCCATCTTGTAACGTTTCTTATACTTTTAGTAACTAGATTATTTTTAAAATTTTTATGATGATTTAACATCAAGTTTTAAGTCATCTCACCAAATTTCATATCATTTGGAGTTATAAAAAAATTATAAAAATTCTATAAGTAACCCCCTCTAAAACTAATGATTTTTGGACAGTTGTCAATTCATTCCAAATCTAACTATATTATAATTTTTATATGAAAATAAACTTGTTAAGCTTCAATCTGGCTTTCACCTAAATCGGAGTTGTAACGAAGGAAATATGAAATTTTAAAGTTAACCCAAATTTGTAGTAGATCTAGAATGGGAGAGTTCTCTCTAGGGTTTAGAAGGGATGGTAGAGGTTAATGGGAGTAGTAGAGATAGGTTTTATGGACTCTAGATAGTCCTAAATAGCAAGGGAAATGGGCCCCACTTGTGTGTACATTGAAAGGGAAGAGGGGACCCATCTTGTAACGTTTCTTATACTTTTAATAACTAGATTATTTTTAAAATTTTTATGATGATTTAACATCAAGTTTTAAGTCATCTCACCAAATTTCATATCATTTGGAGTTATAAAAAAATTATAAAAATTCTATAAGTAACCCCCTCTAAAACTAATGATTTTTGGACAGTTGTCAATTCATTCCAAATCTAACTATATTATAATTTTTATATGAAAATAAACTTGTTAAGCTTCAATCTGGCTTTCACCTAAATCGGAGTTGTAACGAAGGAAATATGAAATTTTAAAGTTAACCCAAATTTCCGGCGGGGGCAACGCGGGTCGGCGCGGTGACAATGCAGATCGGCGGGGCAGCCACGCGGAATCGGCGGGGGCCACGCAGACCGTTGGCGGGGCGACAACGCGGGTCGGTGGGGTGACCACGCGGATCAAGGACCCGGATACTTTTCAGCATTCCCGGGCGTCAGAAAAGTTTCCCGGGAAGTGTCATATATGATTTTGGAGTAAGAGAAGCCGATATACGCAATGAGCCTAGTGGTTTCATGAGATTCCCCCCGGTTAGTTGTCAAAAGTCTAATTTTCTACAGTTTCAACCATTTCCGGTAAAGTTTCGTTCACCCTTAAGTCTTTATCTCCGAATGGGTCGAAATTATCAAATTTGGTCCGGTGTTAGCTCGTTTGGACTTGGACGGTGGCCTCGACCGTCTAATCATTCAGTTTCAGTTTGTTCCTATCATCGGGCTAAGGTATTGTAAGTCTCTCGGACCTGTTTCCTAGCGTCGCTACTATCTCTTACTAGCCATTCCTAACTCCTTAGAAGTCCTACCCTCCATCTATGATTGTTGGTTTAGGGCAAGGGATGGTTCCTAGCGTTCTAAGTCCCTGTTGCGTTTTCTATTATGTATCCTCTCAAGTTAGCGGACGCGTTAGTGAGTTCATGACCCATGACCCAATGTATTCCAAACTATTGCTTTGATACCATCTTGTAACGTCCTGAAAATTGGGGGTCTTTCATATACTCGACTCTCAAGTTTCCGAGTGTTACTTATAACCGATTTTTACTATAATTTGCGTTTAATCAAATGTAAAGGCGCAGCGTGGAATTACTTGGAACATGAAGCACAACCACAACTAATCTGCTGAAATGAAAGAAGTCAAATACATATACAAATCTAAAAGAACATAAGTGGATCGCACAAGAAATTGCCCAACAAATCACAAAAAGAATGATATATCAAAAAAATATGCTGAGTCCACTACTCAGCGATCCAGAATCCCGTCTACTGAGCTGATGAAGATCCCCACTCATTAACTGAAAGTAGGAGAACTCGTCCTCCTCCTCGAGGCATGTGTCGCCAGGCTACTCCAAATCTGTATCATTTGCATCTATAGGCGAGTTTGGTTGGTGTTTTAAAACACTGTCCCAGAGTGGGAGTGAGTGATCAACTCAGTGGGTGCTATTAGTCTTAAGTTGTAACAGGCATCAATTATATTATAAACTTAATGAAAAATAATCATTCACAAACACCTAACTAATCTTATTAATGCATATGCATGATAGATGATATGATGCATGCCCTCGCCACAACACTCCCTCAAGCGACACCATCTCACGCTCGCATATGACAACACTCCCTTATTGCGACCTCGACTGCTGAGTCGCCAACCTAACTAGTGCGATGTGATGATAGTGTTAATCGAGTTCTTAGTTAATTCCATTCATCCAGCAGGTTTGGGAATCTAGTACACCCCACGTATTAATGCCCTAATTTGGTTGCAATGCCAAAGCCCCCAACGTGTGAAGCCAAGACCCCGCGATCCTTGATCCCGTCGGGTTCCCCATCCTCGACTCCAAGCACACGTGGAGACGCGTCACCCCAGCGTAGGCCGACAGTTCAGACATAGTGTCCCATTCCACCATGCCTGTCTCACGAGGCAGTGGATCAACTTCAAGCGGTTATCGGTGGGCTGCAACGGTGGTAGGGTGTTCCAGGTTCCATACATATGTGGGCAAACAAGATTAACAAAAAGGGCTAGTCGGTAAGTAGGCTAGACCGTACGAGTCAGGCGAATATGCGATGAACGACATCGGGTACAAGGGACCTATGTAGCTGAACTACTGCCGCCCGTACACACCTGCCCAAGCCCACGGGTTTAGCTCTAGCATAGTCCTACCGATGGGACTACTGTCTCTCCTCATGTTCCCGACCAAACCAAGGGTATGAATAGTGATTCATAGCATGCCAACTACCAATGCATCATTCAACATAAATAACATCATGGTTTCATACTTCTCAACATACAATTTAGATTCTCATAGCAAGCAAGACTAATAATATCATGAAATAAAGTGCATGTGAGTTATGTGTGTGGGTGAGGAAGTTAAGCACTTCCTTTATCTTAAGAAATCATAAGCACAAGAGTAATGAATCATGGATACTAAGAAGCAACACTATAAGGAAAAATCCAACAAGGCATGAGCATGAGATCATCCATACACAAAATCATGTGAGAGGCAAGAACATCATCATATTAAAAGTAAATACACAATTACATGCAAATCCAACAAACATGCAATTCGTAGGATTCTTCTAGATTCTCCAAATATAGCATCCAAACAATCAAAATCATTAGATTCGTAATAAAATTGGTACTAGGCCACCTAAGGATAATAGTCCGCACCTTCGGATTCTTTGAAGGCTTGGAAACGACCTATGAGAGGTGGGATTTGGGGTTGAACGGTCGGGATCCCTAAAGCAACATGTGTAGGTTAGGTGGATTCGTTGAAGGCTTGGAAACGACCTAGGAGAGGTGGGATTTGGGGTTGAACGGTCGGGATCCCTAAAGCAACATGTGTAGGTTAGGTTTACATGTAAATCTCCCTCATCACAAGGGTTTTAACAAAAATGGGTGATGAATCTTAACTAGATGATCAACGGAGTGAAAAGGGCGGTTTTGAATGAGGGATTCTTCTTGGAGAAGATGTAAGGAGTTGTGGGGGTTTGTTTTCCTTGGGCCCCACCTTGATCTAGGGTCCACCTTGCTCACCTTCACACTCTCTTTCTCTACTCCTTGCTCTCTTGCTCTCTCTTTCTCCCTTGGCAAAGGTGGTTGTGGTGAGGGTTATGAGATAAGGGGCTAGGGCTTTATTTCCTAGAATTGGGTCATTTGGCCTCAAGCTTCCACAATTTTCCAAAACAGACCACTAGGACTCTCTATTGGTGTTGGGGAGGCCCTAACACCCCTCTGGCCACCAAATTCGGTGTGTAGGTGCCTTATGGCCCGATGAGAGGTCATGCAATGTTTGGTAACAAATGGATGATCGAGTATGGGGTTTGAGCATATAGTTCGGATCTTTAAATGGCCCTAAGAGGCCCATTTCGATGATTGGGGTGGCTCTGGTGGCCCTCTAACCATAAAACTTATAGGATAGGTGATCCATGGCCCGATGAAGGGCCATGCAAAATTTGGGAGCGATCAAATATGGGGTTTGATCGTACGGGTCCAGTTTGCGATCAACGGTCATCGTGCCACGATCGGATCCCAGATTTTGTGGACGGGCGTAGAAAAATACATTAGACTTTCACCGTAAATTTGGAAGAAATTTAACGGTTGGAAAGTCTAGTATCTCGGTTTTATTTGCAAGTACCAGATTGTAATTCTGGCATTGGTGGGGTGCATTTGGCAAGTGTCAGATTCTAATTTTGGGCGTCCACTGGGTCCGTGGTCCGCGATGGACCACAAGCCCAGTGAGATTTATGCTTTCTCAATTTTTTTTTGATTTTTCTGACCTTCCTCGGCTACTGCACGGCCTACACAAGCTGTCGCCGAGTACAAATCGATCATTTGATGTGATGGCCTGCAAATGGTTTGATCGTGACCAGACTGGACCACTCGTGTATAAGCTAACGTTGAGTGCTAATGGTCAGTAAGTGATAATATAAGTTAATAATAAAAAAAAATTTCAAGAATTTTTTGGAAATCCAAACAGTGAAAATCCAGGATGTTACACCATCAAACATCTTGATGCTCATTGTGCCAATAGCCACAACATTACAGGCATTGTCATTGCCCATAAAAACCTATCCACCATCGCATTCCTTGTAACTGGTAAACCAACTCCGATGAGGAGTCATGTGATAAGATGCTCCTGTGTCAAGTATCCACTCATCTTTATGATTGTCGTGTAAGTGACAAATCATGGAAACAGACAGAACATCACCACCACTTGATTCTTCATCAGATGTGACCACAATGGCTTCCTTGGAAGAAGCCGCTGAATTTTCTTTCTTCGTTTTAGGATTTCTACAATCCTTCTTCATGTGTCCAGATAACTCACAATCCCAACACTTTAATTTTCCTTTACCCTTGCCCTTGGATTTGGATTTAGGTTTGGAAATCCTGTACTTCGCTCAGAATCTCTGCCCCTCATAATTAGTGCATCGGAAGATGCCTCATGTCACTGTTTAGCTTTCTCATAGCCTTCCCTTAAAGGGATGAGATAACTTAGGGTTTTATTTGCGATGCACATCGTGTCCCTGAAAGAGTCATATGATGCATGAAGAGAATTCAACAATATACATGCATGTTCTTCATCTTTAACCACTTTCTCCATATCCAGCAATTTGCACATCAATTTATTAAAGTTGCTGATATGGGCTTCTAGATCTCCACCTCTGCCATCTTGAAGGTATAACACTGTAGCTTTAAGTGTAGGCAATTTTTAGAGGACTTCTTTGCATAGATGTTCTCTAACTTCGCCCACATACTAACCGCAATTTTCTCCCTCAAAAAATTATAGAGAACCTCATCCGTGAGACATAAACAGATAAAGGCTAAAACATTACTATCAAGGTTTTTCCATTCATTATCTTTCATGGTAGGTTTTTGCTCCTCCAGAGTCTTAATCTCGTCTTGCTTGGTTAACAGGCTAATCATCTTAACCTTCCATAACTCAAAATTATTTTTGCCTGAGTACTTCTCAATATTAAACTTGTCATTTCCCATTATTACTAATTGTCACGCCCCGAACTCGGAGACCAGGCTCACAAAATTCTCGATCACCGAATCCGGCACCGACAGCCTCCATAGAACCCCATTCTCGGCTCCCAGCGCCCATACGCCAGGTTCCGATCCTGAGATGCTACAAGGAGGATTTCTAATAATCAATTTGATTAGTAATGAGCATAACCACAAGCATAACCCATGAACAATAACCATAAGAACACCATCACAAAATCCACTATGATCAAAAACTTTGAATACAGTGCGTATAAAGGGAATACAGATAGTGGTAATATCAAAACTCCAGAAGCTCGACTGCACGCTCCAACTGCGGTGAAGCTACGGCTGCGACCTGGCGTCACCTGCACGCATCAATCGTGCATAAGCTTATGGAAGCTCAGAGGGTGGTGTAAGTGTGTGCGCAATATGAGCTTGCTCAGAATGCAGGGTCAGAGTAATGCGGAAACATGTTAATGAGTACATGAATGCAATCAGCCGTACCAAGGCTATGTGGTGCAAGATATGAATACTATCGGCCATGTCAAGGCCATGCGATGCATAATGCAAATCAAGCATGCCAATCCTCATCCAAATCCTCATGTCAATACAGTTATCAGTCTGGATAATCACCGGGGTCTAGTACACTTTACGCCAGCTTGCCGTCCCTATCCGGATGCACAACTGGAAGAGCGAAAGAGACCTCACTATCCGTCTGCCAATATCGGGCCCGGCTCGTCAATAGCGGACCGATTCCTCAAGCTGGTCAAACTCAACCTAGAAATTGCCCCCTCACTTAGGCGGGTAAGGTCACACCCCTTTCCAACCGACCACGACATAGTGGGAGACGCGACCTCCTGGTATTCGGCCCTCATGCGCTCGTACATCCACTCGGTCTCGACGTTGGAGTCATCCTATGGTACCATCGGGTTTAGAGATTTTCACCCAGGGACATCTATGGCGCCCGTATGCTAGAACCAAACATTTCCGGTATCCAATCCAGCCACCTACGATGTGTCTGTGGAGGCTAAGGCCCTGGTGTCGCTAGGGCATACAGTAACTACAATCACATAATGCAAGTGCATGAGTCACACTACCAGTCATGCAACAGTCCTGCGTAAACCATGCGCTCATGCAGGGCAACTCCGCCTATCAGGGAGCCCGTAACAGTTTGCCCGAAGGCATATGCTATGATCAAACATTCCTAAATCAAGCATACAAATTATGCGTACGGGTATGAAGCATGGAGCTATACTAAACATGTTATAAAGTGTGAACTATCAACAGTATGGGCTTACTAATGGGTCCTAGGGAGAGTTATAATGCGGACTTTAACCAACACTATACTTGCAATGTGGACGTCAAACCAACATTGCTCCCAAGGCATGGCCCGCCATAAAACATCATTACACACAGACCATGGAGGAATCACATATTGCAATGGCCCTAAGGACATCCCATTGGGCCTTAAATACATCAAATGGGCCATATCGCATGGGCACTTACATTCATCAAGTGGGCCACATCAATGGGCCTTATGTACATTGCAATGGGCCATAACCCATGGCCTTTAAAAACATCACAATGGGCCTTGTAATATGGGTCTCATATACATCAAAGTTGGCCTTAACAACGGGCACGAATACCTCGAATGAGCCTAATCACATGGGCCTATATGTACATCAAGGTGGGCCTCACACATGGCCACAAATCACATCAAGGTGGGCCTCAACAACGGCCATAATACACATCCAGGTGGGCCTCAACAACGGCCATAAATACACATTAAGTGGGCCTCAACAACGGCCAAAAATATGATAAGGTGGGCCTAAAACACTTGGGCCTTATATAAACCAAGGTGGGGTCCACCATATATATATAATACAATATGTATAATATAATATTATATATATATATATATATATATATATATACATACATACACTCTCACACCCACGCTCACACACATGTGCACACTCACACAACATGCACACACGTGCACACTCGCACAACGCCTGCACTCACACGTGCATATACACACATGCAACATACGTACGCACACACGCGCACACACCGTCTAGGGAGGACGGTGTGAATAGAACATATACATCAAGGGGAACTCACCGTCCACTGTCATGGACGGTGAGAATGAAATACGTACATCACTGTGGGTCCCACGTGGGGCCCACCATAGTGTTTATCCTCCATCCAATCCGTTCATACGACCACACGGGTCTGAAAGAAGGGGAAAAACAAATTTCAGCTTGAACTGAAACTTCTGTGGGGCCAGGAAAGGTTTCAATGGTAGAGTTCAATCATCGCTGATTCTTGTGGTGGGGGGCTGGGCCACCTGAGATCTGGATGGACTGAAATTTGGAGGGGACCCACCTCAGGGGGTGGTCCACCTCATGGACGGTGATACAAAATATACATCATGGTGGGGGGCCCATGGCTGGAGCCGTGGGTCCCTGCCTCTTGGCCGCCAGCCCGTGTAACAACCACGCAGTCAGCGTTCTGCTGCTGCGTCAGTGGCATCCTGCGCTGCCCTATATATATATATATATATATATTATATATATTATATATATATATATATATATATATATATAATATATATATATATATATTTGAAATCCAAGATCTTGGGGTTTTTCGAGTGCGGCCCCATAGGTGGATCCGTCCCAACCATCAGTTGCTGGGGCTCAAAACAACCCAACGAGCCCAATATTGGTATTTTTCGGAGTACAGAAACGTTTAGGATGATTTTTGACGGTAAAGAAGTTATTTTCGTATGCTCTGGCCCACCAGAAAATCAGATTAGTCCCAACTTTAGGCTCAACGCCTAAAATGATCCCCTGAATGGGATGGACGGTGTGGATTAAGCACAACATCAAGGTGGGGCCTGCATGAGCGGCCCGCCCCCAAACCCAAAAAATTTCCCTTTTTTTTTTTTTTTTTTTTTTTGTTGTTCAGCCAACGTCTAGCGTCCCTGTACGCTGGACGGTTTTAGGCAGTGGCTAGACAAGGTGGGCCCTGCTCTGGTGGACCACCAAGGGTGAATGGTGTGGGTTCAACACATATGAAGTGGGCCCTTCTTACCGATGGCTTGGATAATCCACATACTTCATGGTGGGGTCCATCTAAGTGGACCACATGGCCACATTATCATCATATGAAAGAAAATGAAAAAGAGAGTGAGAGAGAGAGGGAGAAAAAGAGCGGGACACACGTGTGATGGAGGGACCCCGACACTATGGGCCCTCCTTTGCATCCAATCATACACAAAAATAATCAAAGTGGGCCATCGGCCACATTTTAGGGTCCAAAGTGAGATCCACACCATTGATCTGTAGGTCCCACTTGGCCCATCATAAAAACATGAAAAACCTATCCTATAAAGCACCCACCGTCTGATCTTCTTAGTCCGTTGGAAAGGCGACCTCCTTGTGCTTCACTTTGATGGTGGGAGATGAAGATTCAAGGGCTAGGATGGAAGATTTTGGGATGGAAAGTGGGTCACACAACTCACTTTCCTCATTTTCTCTCCTTGGAAAAATTATGGACGTGTAAAGCTTGTTGGTTGCTTGGGATTTTCTTGAATTTGAGAAAGAGAGGTGTGATGGTTGAGAGAAGTGATTGGTGATGGATGTGAAGTGTACTTGACATGTGTAAGAGAGAGGGTGAGAAAGAGTTAACTTGTGATGTTGCTTGACTTGTGGAGAAAGAAAAGCATGGGGTTTTTTGTACTTGACATAAAGTGATTGATTTGATTGATTTGATTGATTTGACATGTCGTAGAGATTCTCTTGATCCCGCAACGCGCGGCGTTTTCTTCGAATTCGAATGCAGGGCGACATCTTCTAGCCTGGGTATCGGGTCGGTGCAAGAGTCGCGGCGTTGGAACCGCGGCGACGGCGCGGTCGCAAGGTACAGGTTTCGGTCGAGCCAACTCTGGCACGCAGGTCTCATCTTAGGATCGTGCGCAACGTTGGCTTTAGGTCGAGGATTGCCGAAATTCGACTGGAAGGATCGAGGAAGCCTTCGGAACAGTACAGACTAGGATACGGGTCTTACACTAATCCTGCAGATTCAGATCTGCGCCCCGACGATTGCTCTGATACCACTTGTTGGGGATTTGTGTTGCGGAATCACACAGATTTAGATCTAGGATAGCAATCCAAGAGCAACAAGCAATTACAAGAGAACACAAAGTTTTAACGTGGAAAACCCTTGCGGGAAAAAACCACAGCACAAAGCGACAGAAATCCACTATGAAAAGAAATTACAAGAGAGAGGACTTACCCGATTCGAACAATCTCTAATCTCACCCTTGCTACACCCTTTGATAACCCTATAACCCTTTAGGAATCCTTGGAAAACTTTTAGAAAGCTTAAGAATACGTTAGAATAGCCCTAGAGACCCATATTTATAGTTTAGGAAACTCCGCTTATGCACCTAGTCCGGAAAAGTTCGAAAACTGCTTAAAAAACCAAAAAACTAAAAAAAATTCAAAAAACAACACAGAACTTGTAGTATCCTCGCAGGATCTGCGTAACCTCGACTCATTGAAGGAGGGCCTCTACCGGTCGAGCAACCCGCTCGACCGGTCGAGCCATCCCCTCGACTGGTTGATCAGCCCGGACACCAAAAAGACGGAGCAAAGTCCAGCGAGTCTTGATGGGTCGAGTGGACCCTCGACCGGTCGAGCAGCGGAGAAGACTTCTGACAACACATGCATTATAATCGGGTCACATAACGTCAGGTATGAGGTATGAGGGGTGTGATACACCACGCAATCTGCCTCAACGTCATACGAACAATTCGGGAATGCGGAACCTGCGTTGCGATGTAGGTGAGGGTCAACGTTTTGTTTGTGAAAATCTAGACACCAGATAAAAAATGAGGTAGATTCAAAACTATCCATTTTGCTAACTCATTTTGGGACACGAAATGAAAAATGAGGTAGATTCAAAACTCAGTAAGCCACACAGGAAACATTGGCGATTTAATGACCATTGTAAAAACATTTGTAGTATTGTATTAGGATAAATTTTTTTATGTTTTCATCTTATCCCAGTGATAATGACCTTATAAACGGTTTACATGGCATGAAAAAAGTAGAGCCAGGAAGGTTTTAACGGCAGAGATTTCCTTCTCCAATTTTTCCTATCGCATGCCCATTTTAGTGTTTATTTGGCCTATTTTTGTTGCATGTTGTAAAATGAGCTCACAAAATGGATGGATAGATATATCTCTCTCAAACATCATGGTGAGCCCCACTTAGTGTCTCCGGATCAGGTCGGAGGTCGATGGATGTGGGCCACTGTAATGTATGTGGCTTACATCCACAATCTTCATCCATTTTAATAGTCATTATTGAATCCCAACCATTAAAAACTTCATGGGACGGGAATGTTTATTTTCATCCAACCCGTTGAGAAGGTCACTAAGACCTGGATGAAAAGACCACACAATTATCAGCTTGATCCAAAACTTGTATTCCCACAAGAAGTTTTTAATGGTTGCTTACCACTGTTTCGTGTATTATGATCTACTTGAGATTTAGATATGCTTCATTTTTTGAATCATGCCCTAAGATAAGTTTTCAAAAAGTCAAGATGGTATGGATATTAGTCATATACATCAAGGTGGGCCCCACATTCAGGGATCCCACCCACCTTGGTGGATCCCGGCGGAACGAGTCCATGCATGGTATTGGTAGGCCGGCCTATCATGCCAATGGTCTAGATCATCAAACAATGACTGCATTGGTTGGATTGCACAACATTCGGTTTTAGTCCTTTCAATGATGAGGCCCAGTTAGCCAGTGAGCTCTGGAGCCTAGTGGGCCATATGATCAGTGAGACCGTCTAACCAGCTAGCCTGATTGGGACCCATGTTTTATAACCTTTCTACGAGGGTCCCACCTGAGCCGGGACTAGGCCAGTTTTTTGCTGTGACATGCTACGCCTAGACCCAGTTCTCAGACCCATAAAATAAAAGGCCCAGCCCTGGGCCTAAATTGAAGGCCTGATAAATAAACCAACCAGGCTAAGGCTGATTAGGAGATCTGGGATGAACTGGACAGCCCATCGCAGCCATTGAGTGATGGACATTCCCGATTTTCTATACTTGGTCACACGATGGCTAGATTGAAGATCCAGACCGTTGATTACATTATGGGTCATGTCATGGGGCCCATAGTGAGCGAAAATGCAAGTCTTATTCTTGTCCATTCAAGCTAGTGAAAATAAAAAAGGCTTCAATCAGGTGGGCCACGCTGTTAAGATCTTATGGAAATCAGACCGGTCTAAAACTTTTTTTTTTTTTTTCAAGCCATCCATTTGTTCTGTGCATTTTGGCCCACTTAAGGGCCTAACGGTCTAAACAGTGTTTCCTACCTGATGGAAAGCTCGGATCTCGTATAGGTGGGCCAAACTGACTTGTGTGAGCTTAAAAAACCGTTAAAAGTAATATTCTTTCCAGCACATTTCTTCAATGGTATAGATTATAAGATCGCTAGTCTAATTCTTCCCCTCAGGGATGTTACTGAGGTTAGCCAACATCTTTGCACACTATACCCTTTTTCAGTTCTGATAATTGGGGCCCGTGATTTTGTAATCCAGACCATTGATCTGTTGTATCCCACCATGGATGGAGTATACCAGAAAAAAAAATCGTGATGGGACGATCTTAATCTTTATATTTGTGGTATACAATTAGACTGTCCACATTCAGCTGAAACGATTATATTGCTTAGCGGGATCTTCCAGTGTAGGAACTTTTGGGGCATTCCCCCATCCATGCTGGAACTCAGTCCGATGGTCTTGATTACATAACCATGGGCCCCACTTGACAGATATAAAAACTTGTCTATCTTAATTACTATGCACAGATGCAGGTTCTAGATAACATAATCCTTCAAAGTTGAAATACACCCAATTGGATCTCACTAGGATGCTACAATTCACTGTTGCAGAAATAAACACTATCGGCTCCCGTTATCCGGTGGGCCACATGATTGTGTGAATATAGACCCTTGGCCGCCTTGTGCTAACTTCTACTTATCCATTTTTTCCGTATTGTGAGGGTCCACATATACATTCCTAGCACGCTGGACCCAAAGAATGCCAATTGAAAGTAGTAGTCCGTCAGACATAATCTAATTGGGCCCAAGCCTATCTAACTCAGATAAGTTCATTCCGGCCATGGAAGAATAGTCCTTTGAACTGCACTGTGACTTTTAATCCAGGAAACGTCATAGGATGCATGACCTATCGATCTTTATGTAGTGTTTCATCAGGGGTCAACCGACCCGTTCGTTCGTATCGTGAGAAAATGTATGCTTTTTGTATGATTTTCAAGAAAAAATTTACTATTTTTAGTAATTTGATTTTTGTATATATATATATATATTATATATATATATATATATATATATATATATATATATAATATGGAAAGGTACTATACGCTCGACCGTATTATACCTTCCATAAGGTCGAGTGTTGGCAGCACATTATTGGTCAGATGGTAAAAGTTTTAAACAACGGGGAGATTTTATAGGAAACCGAAGAAACACGGCGTGGATTAGATACTAAAATAGCTAGAAATGTTATTGAAGTGACGTCACCAAGTTCCGTGGGCCCCACCATGATGTATGTTTTATATCCACACCTTCCATCCATCTAGCGAGATCATTTTAGGGCAATATGCAAAGAATGAGTTAAATCCAAAGCTCCAGTGGACCTAACATAGAAAACAATGGGGATAGTGAGGCCTATACCATTGAAAACTTCTAAAGGCCATGAAAGTTTTAGATCAAGCTGATATTTGTGTTTTCTCTTATTTCATGTCTTTTTTAACTTTTGAATCGGTTGGATTTCAAATAAACATTATGGTGGGCCTTGGGATAATTTTAATGGTGGGAATCACTCTCCCCACTATTTTCTGTGGTGGGTCCACTACAGATTTTTATCTGCCTCATTCTTTGACTCATGCCCTAAAATGATATTTCAAAAGAGATGGACGGTGCAGATACAACACATACATCATAGTGGGGCTCACAGAACTTGGTGATGTAGCTTCGGTAGCCAACTCGCTACTCAATTGTGCGTACATCTACTTCCAGATTAAAAGGGGAAGTGGATTGGCTGGTGTACCTCACCCTGTATTGACGTTAGCAAGTTTTTTTGATATAATCATGAGGTATGTGTTATATATATCCAAATTGTCCATCCATTTAGTGAGCTCGTTTTAAGGCTCTGGACGAAAAATAAGACAGATCTAAGTATCAATTGGACCACACTGCAAAAAGCAGTGTGAGATTGAATGTTTACCATTGAAACCCTTTTTGGGTCATAGAAGTTTTGGATCAGTATGCATTTTTTTCCCTCTTCATTCAGGTCCTTTTGACCTTATGAACAGATTGGATAGAAAATAAACGTTATGGGTAGGCCCTACAAAATTTTCAACGTTGAAAATCATTATCTCCGCTGCTATTTGTGGTGTGGTTCAGATGATCTTCGGATATGATTAATTTTTTGCATAATGCTCTAAAATTATCTTTAAAAATAGATGAACCGTGTAGATATAATAAATACATCAGTGTGTGCCATGTAAATTTGATCTCCTTTAAACCGTTCGTACAACTTGGAGCTGGAGGAGCGTCAGTGCTCGACTCGCACGACACGTACCTACAACAGCTATATGGCTGGTGTAAGGTACACTAGCCAATCCCAATCTGCTTCCATTATAATGCGGATTGCGTCCTACCACCTCCCAGACGGTAATCCGTCTGGGCAGGGCTCTGTGGGGCCCAACGTGATGTAAGTGTTTTATATCCACGCCGTTCAATGATTTTCGCAGATCATTTTAATATATGAAACAAAAAATGAGGCAGGTCCAAGGCTTAAGTGGACCACATGGTGGGGATTGAACGTCCACCATTAAAAACTTCTTACGAGCTAGAGAAGTTTGGGATCAAGTTGATATTTGTGTTTTCACTTCATCCACGTCTACATGACCTTATGAATAGGTTGGATGACCTTATGAATAGGATGGATGGTGAAAATTCAATAACAACTTATTTTTCCCTACATAACCATTACAATGTGCCCTAGGAGTTTGTAACGGTAGAAATTCAATAACAACTATTTTCCCATGGTGTGGTTCATCTGAGATTCAGATATAACTTATTTTTGGTGTAAATCCCTTAAATTATATTTCAAAATGGATGGACAGCATGGATAGAAAATATACATCATGGCGGGGTCCACATAGCACCAGTTTTATTTCTCCAGATTTCCTATAAAATCCACGCCGTGTTTCTTCGGTTTACTATAAAATCTCCCCGTTGTTTAAAACTTTTACCATCTGACCGATAATGTGCCGCCAGCACTCGACCTTATGGAAGGTATAATACGGTCGAGCGTATAGTACCTTTCCCATATATATATATATATATATATATATATATATATATATATATAGAGAGAGAGAGAGAGAGAGAGAAGGAGAGAGAAGGAAGAGATGAGAGAGAGAGAGATAGAGATGCAGAGAGAGAGAGAGAGAGAGAGAGAGGAGAGAGAGAGAGAGAGATGAGAGAGAGATGCGAAGAGAGAGAGGAGAGAGAGAGAGAGAGAGAGAGATTAATAATAATTGTGCTCGAAATCTTTTAGTAAAGTTAATTTAAGACTTCTTTTTGTTTTTGGCAATATTTCAAGTTCTATTCCAATTGAATTAGGACTCCTATTTAAAGTTGGAGTTTTTTTTAATTTTGAATAACTTTGATTTAGGGTTTATATATCTTTTCTTTATAAGTAATGTAATTAGGAAGTATGAGGATCTCACTTATAAAATTTTGAATTATTATTATTTTTTAAATTATTTTTTTAAGTCTTGTGGATTCAAGAATAATCCCGTGGATTTAAGGTTTTGCCTATTCCAAGAAGACTGATATTTATCACTATTGTTTCACGCTCATCCCTACATCATCCAATTATTAGGTACGCCACATTTTGATCTATCAACAATGAGGCAACAGAGGGTCCAGATTGGCATACATGTATGCCCCAATGTGAATTGTGAGCAATGCGCATTTTGTCTTGCCTTTGCTCTAATAAGCAGCCAACATGGATTGCCACCTTGTCCGAATAGGATATGACGTATCCAAGTCGACATGGGCTGCAACTTGATGGAGCTGATTCAAACAGCAACTCTATCAGTCAGCTCCGTCAAGGTTGATCTAGTTGAGTGCCGCAAGTTACTATTTAAAATACGTCGAATTTGGTTCGATAGGGAGGAGTCAACCTATAGCTTGGAGATGTCATGGCTCAACTCAAGATCGGGCATTTGAGTCACTGACTCCTCCATCTACTGTAGGGGTGGTAGGTTGGGTCAGGTTGAGGGTTAAGTCGAGTTTGACCACCTCAAGTGAACCCAACTAGCAACTTGACCTGACCCGAATTTCAACTAAGGTACTTAGCCTGAATTCCTATATGCTTAACTCTAAACTATTCAACCAACCCGAGCCAAATACATGACTATTCCAACCCAACCTAGCTAGACCTGAATTTGACGAGAGCGCAACCTAGGTGCAACTTTGGCGGGTAAGGTCAGGTTGAGGGTTAAGTCGAGCTTGACTACCTCAAGTGAACCCAACTAGCAACTTGACCCGAATTTCAACCGAGGTATTTAACCTGAATTCCTATATGCTTAACCCTAAACTATTCAACCAACCCAAGCGAAATACATGACTATTCCAACCCAACCTAGCTAGACCTGAATTTTCTGAGAGCGCAACCTAGGTGTAACTTAGGCATGCTGGGTCGGGTTGAGGGTTAAGTCGAGCTTGACCACCTCAAGTGAACCCAACTAGCAACTTGACCTGACCTGAATTTCAATCAAGGTACTTAACCTAAATTCCTATATACTTAAAACCTAAACTATTCGATCGACCAGCCTGAGCCAAATACATGACTATTCCAACCCAAAAGACCTGAATTTGCCCCTAACCTGACCCAAGAACCTGCCTGCGTGGGGTGTGTGAGTGCATGTGAAGAAAAAAACCCTGACCAAGAAGCTAACAATCAGACCCAACCTAGCCCTAACCTCAGTTGGATTTGGGCCAACACGACCCAAGGTGCATCCCTAAACCATGGCGGCTAAGGAGCCAAACCCTCCCATCTTTTCAGCTTGGTGGGGAGCACAATTTCATATGATATGACACCATATCTTTCTCCTCTTCCTCCAAATGAGTCCTGTAGTCGGGTTTTCATTTCCCACAAGTGAGGTCATGGTTAGATAATCCAGACCTCGGGTTTTCATTTCCGACAAGTGAGGCCATGGTCAAATAATCCAGACCATTGGTCTGTTGCCAACCTTCGTGCATAGAGAACCATTAAAAATACTCTTAATCTAACAATCCTAACCTTTCAATTTGTGGTCTACAAATCCATGAAAACACAATAACAGTCTAGATTCCACTGAAAAAAGTCACACCATTGGTGCATAGGATCTGACAATTTAGAAGATTTTTTAGGCATGGTCCATTCATATTAGGATGCTACACATGCAAGTAGGCTGGACTACTAGGGCCCCAAATGCTTCAATGATGTAATGGTTTGTTAGGTCTACCATGATGGATCATGCCCCTAAAGCATTCTAGGTTAGAAGATAATTTTAGTTGAAAAAACATTGAGCTTTTTTATTGTAGAAAAATACTTATACAATAGATGCAGGCAAAGTAAAATCACACACACAAAAAAAAAAAAAAAAAAAAAAAAAAAAAAAAAAAATCTAAATAAAAAATTCAAATGCCGAAGAAATAATAAAAGACGAGGTATAAATATTTATATAATTCAGCAATATATCTATATCAATAGAATAATAATATAAAGTTTTTTTTCTTCACTAAAACAAGAAATTTAAAAATAACACCATAAAAAAGTTTGTAGAAAGCCTTAAGAAAAGTAGACTTCATACATGCATAAGAGAAAGTAAAAGAGCGCATTTCCTTGCTTCTGACAAACAGAAATTCTGAGTTGCCTCACGAGAATTAATGGGTAAGATGACAATATTTCCAATCAATAGGTGGGGTAAGAATGGGATTGATAGATTCGTTGCCTTCATCACTCGGGCTTCCGGTCACCTCCTTTTGTAAAACGTCATATGCAAGTGCTCTCCCCACTCAACAGTTTTAGTTGAATATTGACCATTACACAATTTCTCTTCTTAAGTGAAAACAAATTAAAAGGTTAAGATTGTTGTATCAAGGAAGTGGACTGGTCTATCAATGGATAGGTCACAAGACTCACAACAGATCAATTGTCTAGATAACTGGAAAATGAGGTTCACAAGGTGAAAACAGATTACACTCATCCTGCGTTAGTGGATCTCATCACACTGATAAGATGTAGCCCACTGCGTTCATCAACCGTAGACAAAATGAGATGGGGGCACAACACATCCATCACTCACTAAAGCTTGGTGAAAGATGGGCCGCACCCCCATCACATCGTTGTCTGATAAAGATGAAATGGCCATGAGAGATGAGACAGCTATCAAAAGTTGTAACATACGGGCCAGGCCATTGGGTTTCGGGTCCGGGTTTCGTGCGGCCTGTCCGGGTCCACAATGGAGGCCCATGTAATATTGTCTTTTCCCTCTCCTAACATTTAAATGAGACCGTTTATCAAACTCCTCGTGATCGGGCCCACTGATGGAGTTGGTGTGATCCAGACAACATCTACTGGCCCATGATGACATCGATTAATAGTAGGTTTAGACTGCAAAAATCCTCTAAAAGATTCGTGAATCCATTAGTTACTTTTTTGCCTTTTGAACGTGGACAGTTGCTCGTTTTTTTTTTTTTTTTGTTTTGTTTTGTTTTGTTTTTGTCAAATGATCAGGATCATCTCATTTGGTTATATTTTTGGGCGAAATACAATCATGTGGTCCACCTGATTCATAGATGGAGCTTATTTTTGAACTCTTGGCCTAACGTGGGGTGGCACATTTGGTTTCAAGGTGGATTTTATATAAATATTTTGGTGGGCCCCACTTGAGTTACCTACATATTTGTTCGCACCGGCACCGCGATGGAAGGTAGTGAAAAATAGTTATACTGATTAATGAGATAGCCTGTTTGAAAACCTTACTGAAATGTTAATTTCATATTAATTAGATAGATTTTTGTAAAGTTTCCTATATATTAGTATCTATTCTTGTAACTAGTGCATTAAGATGACATCAATGTTTCTACTATTGTTGTAGATGAGAATTTTGCACAACTAGCTTATTTACTAGTCACCTACCATGAAAATGACTCAAATGCAGGGTGATTCAGTAATCAAGTGGGCCACACAATAGAAAAAATATTATACAATTATGGAAAAATGTAACACCCCAAATTTTAGGGGTTGAGCATGTATTCGATCCCTGGTATTCCGAATGTCACTTATGCCTTATGGAAGCGTAATTTAATTAAGCGGTTACTAAGTATATCATAAGCATGCGTAAGAGGTAAACAAGTTCCAAACATACATTCATATATCCAAATAAGTCATAAAGTCCACTCAGTTGGGGATTGAATATACATGGGATTGAATATACATGTCTAAAAATACAATGTAATGAGCGTCCCTAAAAGAAACCAAAACCGACAGTCCCAAGGCATAGTGCTACATTTGGTCATCCGCACACTAGAAGTACGAGAACTCCTTGGTGGGGTCCATGTACTCATCAACTGGTGTATCCTCATCTAGGGCACCTGTATTGGCAAAATCGTCTGATTGGTGTTATAAAATACCATCCCGGGTGAGAGTGAGTGATCAACTCAATGCTACTATATTAATCGAAGTTTCACATGTTATTAAACAGATACAAGCATAGGCAATATTAATGATAGCATATCAACATACAAAAGTCATATATCTGGTTCTTTAAATGCATAGATGACATTATATGTGTATCCATGACCCGGTAGATACCAATATAGAACCATATCAATGTTCTTGCTATCGAGGACATCAACATATGCACAATGGTTGGCCTGAAGCACAACCCAACAAATGTTATAGAATGCATGATTAGTCGGGTATTTATTAATGCTCAGGTCAAACAACCAGTTGGGGAAGCAAGGATACCACCGTCGAATCTTGAGTCTCTATCCAGGTCACGTGGTTCATTGCGGTACTAGGTTACTCCTCACTAGTATCCCTTAATCCACTTTGGGTTTCATTTCCCTTAAGTCCCTATACTTAATCAGATTTATAATAGGGCTAATCACCCAGGGACGACCATGACTAGGGTAAAGGTCATTACCTGACCCCAATGTGGAGAGGCACACCACCCATATCATTATGATCATGATTGGGTTGCAGCCTTCCTAATTGCTCATCGGTCACTATGGGGAGGCTCATCACCTAATGTTTTAACAACATGGCAGGTTTGTCACCCAGTATTTTTCCAAAGTGGCAGGTCTGTCGCCCTAGCATAGGTGACAGTTTGGGCACAGTGTCCCGTACGACCATGTCCGACCCTCGGGTCTCGTCGGATCGTATCGCACTAATGGTCATGAATGAACTTCATTCGTTGGTGATAGGGTATCCTAGATTCCATATTGTGTCTCGAACATTTATCATACACGCAATAGAACCATACAAAGGACTAATCTGATTGTCAAAGGGGAACCTTGGGTAGACCGGCATTGCGTGTAAGCAACCCATGTAGTTCCAACTACTACCGATAACCCAAGTTCTGCTTTAGTCAGCCACATGAGTCGAGATGGCTAGATTCGACGACTATCCCATGTTTCAAAGTTAGGCGTTGAGTGTGAAATATTGCATATTTTTCCCTATTTATACCTTGGTTTTATAAACATGATAGTGGTTAATTAATTTAATTATGCATGTTTTCATGTGCGAGGTGATTTTTAGAGTTTAAAGGTGAAATTGATCCAAAATGAAGATTTATACTCGAAAGATTACTAAATGAAGATATGGAGATTTGAAAGTTATTAATGAAGAATTCACATGTCAAAGATCCGAGAAAACAAAGTGAGGAATGAAGAGAATCAAATATTTGAAGTGAAGAAAAGGAATCCTGAAATTGTCCTGAAAACAAACATATTTCTGAAATTGTCCTGAAAAAAGCATATTCTGAAACTCCGAGTCTATTTTCAGAAACTGCACAAAGTGCATAAATTTGAGGTGGTTTAAACTCTGAGCATATTTTGAGAAACTGTGTAGAGTGCGTAAATTTGAGGCGGTTTCTATATTTTTCCGACTTGATGTGAAAGTTGGAGTTCCATAACTAAAAATAGGACTCCCTAGGATGCTCCAAAGCATCTTCTAGGGTTTGAAAATGACGCAAGGATGAATGTGATAAGGTCGATCACCATTTTCCTCAAGGATAACTACTCTGAATCCACAGAGCTTCTCTAGACTCCTCACAGAGACTTTTCGAATCCACGAGGAAAGAAAGTAAGAAAATAGAAGTAAATTTTAATAAATTCAAAATTTGATTAATGAATAAAATAAACGAGTTTAGAACCCTTTAAATAGGGATACCAAACAATGGGAGAGAAATAAGAAGCAAACTATACCTAAAACTCCCTAAAATTCGTAACTTACTATAAATAGTGAATTTACTTTTATAGTAAGTGTCCTATGTGGATTAACTACGTTATTCTTCTAATTATTCTAAGCACTTTTCATGTTGGACACAACTTCTAAAGCCCAACAGATGAAGAGTTATAATTAAACTAAAACATACTATTTATAGTAAAAACAGAACTAAACATGGAATTCGGCCGTCGATATGATGGAATCTCAGTAATTCCGAGGTTGGTTGGCTAAAGTAGCTCGTCCTACTCTAAATTCATATATGGTATGTCGAGTAACTCATTCCGATTTGTGAGATATGCCTGTTTTAAGGTTCTGACGGTCCTGATGACTTCTGCCATCGACTGGGCCTTCTATTATTCATCTTAGACATGAAAGTGTCTGTGACTTGCTCTACATCTGGAAAGGTCTGAAGGAGCATAGCGCAAGGGTGGATTAGTCGCCAAAGAGTTTTTCTTATTCCCTAGTTTATTTTTTATGCTTTGTTTAAGAGATTTGGTTTCAATCATGTTTATGTTGGCTAACCCTCTTAGCTAGGCTAAGAGGTGAAGCTTGTAACGTATTTGGATAATTATCTTACTTTGATTCTTGTTCTTATTGAACCTCATTGATTTCTAGTTTGATATTAAAGGGATATTTTTAGTTTTCTATGATTTATTGTGACTCAATTTACAATAGATGCTGTGATGGCTTTGGATATCTTCTTTTCCTGTTTTCAGATTGTGAGATTAGTAAATCCTGTTGTTCACCATCGTCTCCTAGGCATGATAGGGTGATGGAATCTCTTCTAATTTTCAAAATTCTCCTCCATTGGGAATTAGGTTAGTGAAAAGTTCAAATTTGATTTAAATTGCTTTATCTTCCAATTGGATAGGATTGGACTCTAATTCCAATTGTGTTCTTTGAATTAAGTAAGGTAGCATCTTAATTGATAGATACAAGTGGATCCTTGGTGCCCTAATTCTCACCTTTAATTGATAGTTTAAACATTATTCATAATTACTCTCTTTTATTCCAAAATTCAGATTTAGATCCTTTTCTACTTCTAGTTCTAGTTCTTTTCAAAGTACGTACAAGTTTAGTCCCTGTGGATTTAACCTCGTTCTCACAAGTTATTACTACATCGCGACTCTACACTTGGGGTTGTGAACAAGTTTTTGGCGCCGTTGCCGGGGACTACGGCTACGTTTTTCTGGAATTAATTGGTATTAGAATTAGGTTAAGATTATGATTAACTTTTTACTTCTTTTTTTTATGTTATGATTTTTTTCTGAATTTGTTTTTAGAAACTAACATTGTTTTTTATTTTGTAGGATCTTAACATAGCAACTCCAATCCGGTTACCTCTTTCCAATTCTCTCTTTCTTTTCTAGATTTCTTATTTACTTTAGTTTTATTTCTTATAGGTTTTAGTTGTTTGGTGCTTGAGGGTTGTGCGTGTTTCATGCCCAAGTGGGTTCGTGAAAACACTTATCGTCTCTTGAGTGAAGGAGGATTAGTCGAAGGGTTGCCTATCCATCAAAGGATTAGACACCACTTGAGATCTTCTCAGTTAATTGAAGTAATAACTGCAAATTAACCTCAACCACCAGTTGAGGAAGTTCAAGATGAAAACGATGTGCATAATGCACCCCTGCATTGTACTCTACGAGTTATTTACAATCGGCGGGGGTGAGTACACCTTCCTGCATGATATTTCCATTGAATGCAGGAATTATGGATATTAAACTAGGGATAATTCAACTCCTCCTTAAGTTTCATGGACTAGAATATGAAAGTTCATACTTACATATGAAAGAGTTCGATGAAATCATATCTACATTACACTTCCCAAACGTGTCTGGACACTGTTAGATTGAAATTGTTTCCTTTCTCTTTGAAAGAAAGGGCTAAGTCGTGGTTACATTCCTTAAGACCAAGGTCCATTGGCACGTGAGCTAATATGACAAGGGATTTCCTTAAAAACTTCTTCCCCTATCATCAAACAAATACCTTAAAGAAAGCAATCATAAATTTTATGCAAAAAGAGGATGAGACCTTTTAATGTTAGGAGCGATTTAAGGATCTCATAAATTCGTGTCCACAACATGTCTATGAAATAAGGCGTATAAAAAGCTTTTTCTATGAGGGATTGACCTCACCCATGCACTAATTTAGGGAGATGATGTGTAATGGGGAATTCATGAATAAGGAATCCGATGATGCGTGGGATTATTTGGTAAACTTGCTGAAAATGCGCAATTATGGGATACCTCTTCAAGAATTACCACTTCTAAGCCTACTCAATCAAAGGAAAGGGGAGGAATTTATGTTCGAAAAGAGGAAGATGATATAAATGCAAGAGTGACCAAACTCAAAAAGAAAAATCGAGGCCATGAAACTTAAGAAGGTAGAACCCGAAAAGGGTACGGAAGTTGTTTGTGGTATTTGTGCTTGTAACATACATATAACTGAGAATTGCCCAACAATTCCGCTTTTCAAGAGATATTGAATGAACAATCAAATGTCAAAAACAACTACCAAAAACCTTTTAGTGGACCCACTTCAAATACATATAACTCAAGCTGGAGGAACTATCCAAAATTCAGTTGGAGGAACAGACAAACTGCTACTCCTCAAGGGATCCTTAACCAATTTCTGAATCAAAGGAAACCTCAAGAGGATCTAGTCTTAAAACATATAAAAAACTAAGATCTTTTTAATCAGGGTATACTGCAAGCCTTTCAAGACCTTACAAAGGCCATATGAGGGCTTGAAACCAAAAATTTGATTGGGGAGAAAAGGATCCTTCCGGCTCAACCTCTCCCCAATCCAAAACAACAATATGAAATCAGTGACCCAAACTCTTCAAAATAGATGGAGCAAGCTAAGTCTATCACCACTCTTAGGAGTGGGAAGACAATTGACAAATCTATTCCAGTGAGGGCTGAAAAGCTTAAGGACTCAGAAATAAATGAGAATGATAGACCTAACAATGCTTCACATGGGTTAGAACCTGTCACGCCCCAAACTCGGAAACCGGGCTCACAAAATTTTCGATCGCCGAATCCGACGCCGACAGCCTCCGTAGTACCCCATTCTTGGCTCCCAGCACCCATACGCTAGATTCCGATCCTGGGATCCTACAAGGAGGATTTTTAGTATGATATATATATTGTAATGGAGCATAACAATAAGCATACCCAAATTATAAAGGCAACATCCTAATCACATATCCACTAATATAATCATTTGAATACAATGCTGAAAGGGAAATACATATATCGAAATCAAAGCTCCAGAGGATAGCCGCACGCTCCAAGCTCAATGCTGCTGCAACCTAACGCCACCTGCACGCATCTATCGTGTATAAGCTTACAAAAGCTTAGAGGGTGGTGAGAGTGTGTGCACAAGATAAGTGCCAAGTATACCATAAAGTCCATAAATCATACATCATCAGAATAAGCTAAAATACTAACAAGATCATGAATCATACGATACCAGAGTAAGCGAAAATATACTGGTAAGTCCATGAGTGCTATCAGTCGTACCGAGGCTATGCGATGCAAAACATAATAAGATAATAACAGATGCTTAGGATGCAATGCAATATGCAAATCCTGACGAGCCACGAATACCATCAACCTCATCTAGGCCATATAAGTACAAAAACATAGTAACCCAAAATGCTAAGTAATGTGGATGCAAATGCGATATATGGTGCGAATGAAATGACCATACTGGAATGTGAAGTCAGGATGATAGTACGAAGTATCACAGTTTATGGGGTCCATCACAAGGGACTTCTATCCGAACCAGTCCCATACCTAAATTGGGATAGTCAGACACAATGCGGTAAACTCCTGATCTCAGGTTAGTCGCGCGCCCAACCGAAATCCTGGTCATGTGATGGTACACGTGACAAATAGTTACGCACTACCAGCCCAAGTGGATAGTGAATGAATGAATGAATGGATATACAATTCCTGCTCAATAAGTCCACATATCAGTACGGTTGCTCTCTAGGAATATCACCGGGGTCTATTACACTCTACACGGACTGCCTCCTCCTTAGCTGCACAGCCCCCCGAGTGGAAGAGACCTCACTATCCGCCTAACCAGCAGTCTGCCAATACCTATTCGGCTCGTCGATAGCAGACCCAGTTACGAGCTGGTCATACTCAGCCTAGCTTATAGCCCCCTCACTCGGGCGGATAAGGCCACACCCTCTCCCAACCGACCACGATACAGTGGGAGACACGGCGTACTGGTATTCGGTACTCGGGCGCTCATGTTCCACTCGGTTTGACATTGGGGCTCCTCCTGGCCTCAGAGGTTATGGGATTTTCACCCAAGGACATCCTAAGTGCCCATAGTGCTAGAACCAAATATTTTCGGTATTCCATCTAGCCATCCATGATGTGCCTGTGGAGGCCACGACCCTGATGTCCATAGGGCGTACAATGATCAAGTCACACATATAAGAGATGCATGAGTCACACTATCCAGTCATGCAGCAATCCTGCGCGTATTGAGTGATAACGTGGGGCACTCCATCTCATAAGGAGTCCTGTAAATGGTCTGTCCAATGGCGTATGCTATGATTAAACATTCTTCATATCGGGCACACATATGATGCGTATGGGCATGCGTCATGGAGTTATACTAAGCATGTTATATGGTGATGAACTATCCTCATAACAAAGATGGCCTTGATGGCCTACACACATCAAGTATGGGCCTATTAACGGGCCCTAAGGAGAGTTATATTGCGGACATTTAACTAACATTATTCTTACAATGTGGACGTCAAACTATCATTGCTCCCAAGGCATGGCCCGCCATAAATATATATCATTACATAAACCATGGTGGAATCATATTCAATGGGCCTTATGTACATCCCATTGGGCCTCGACCCATGGGCCTCTAATACATCAAATGGGCCTCACAGCATGGGCCTCAAGTATATCAAGGGGGGCCTAAATGGATGGGCCATAACTACATCAAGATGGGCCTCCTCAAATGGGCCTTATATATATCAAGGTGGGCCTCAACGATGGGCCATAAATATGGGCCACAAATACATCAATGTGAGCCTCACCACATGGGCCATATACATATCAAATGGGCCACACCAATAGGCCTTATGTACATTACAATGGGCCATATCCCATGGGCCTTGAATACATCACAATGGGCCTCAACCCACGACCCTAATACATCACAATGGGCCTTAACCCATGGGCCCCAAATACATCACAATGGGCCTCAACCCACGGGCCCTAATACATCACAATGGGCCCCAAATACATTACAATGGGCCTCATAACATGGGCCTTACATTCATATCAAGGTGGGCCTCAACAATGCCCTCATACACATCAAGGTGGGCCTCAACAACGGGCCATAAATATGGGCCACAAATACATCAAGATGGGCCTAATACATACCCCAAAGGGATTCATATTGAAGGATCATTTGGACCATACCACAATAGCAAGGGAGATAATAATTTTCATGGTTAAATAAATCATAGGGCCCATTATAACATTTATTTGCCAACCACTCTAATCATAAGGTCATAAAGTCCTAGATTAAGAGGGGAAAACAAATGTCATATTGGTCCAAACCCTGTAGTCCAAGGGTTTCTAATGGTGGACATTCAAACCCACTTATTTATGAAATGTGGTCCACTTGATCCTAGGTCTTGTTTTATTTTTCTTCTAGTCTCAAGCCTTAAAATTATCTATTAAAATGGTTGGACAGATTGGATGCAACACATGCATCATGGTGGGGGGTCCACATGGAGGCCCACCATCATCTATATATATTATATATAATATAATATATAATCTATATATAATATATATAATATATACAATAATACACACACACACACACACAAACACACACACCCCACAGTCCCACACGTGGGGTGGGTCCCACCGTCCAGTGTGGACGGTGGAGATAGAACACGTAAATCATGGGGGTTCCACCATCAGTGGACGGTGTGAATGAAACACATACATCACTGTGGGTCCCATGTGGGGCCCACCATAATGCTTATTTGCAATCCAACCCGCTGGTAAGGTCACCCGGACCTGGATGAATAGGAAAAACAAATTTCATCTTGATCCAAAACTTCTGTGGCCCAGTAAAGGGTTTCAAGGGTAGACGTTTAATCCCACTGTTTCCTCTGATGTGGGCCACCTGAGCTTTGGATGTGGCTGATTTTTGGGTGGGGCCTACTTTAGAAAGGGGCCCACATAATGAACGGGTCGGATGACATACACACATCATGGTGGGGCCCACGGCTGGGACCGTGGTCCCTGGCCCGTCCGCTCATGGCGCAGCAACGCCCGCTGCTCTGTCAGCGGCAGCAGGTGCCGCTACCCCTTTTTTATTGTTTTTTATTTTTTGAAAAATTGATTTTTGTTTGGTTTTTTGCATGTAGGGCCCGCATCAGGCAGATCCACACCACCCATTGTGTCCCATGGCCCGAGATGGACCAAACAAGCCCAATATTCAAAGTATTTTAATGCATAAAACCATCAGGGTAGGTTTCAACCGTAAAAACCACCATTTGCTATGCTATGGCCTGCCAGAACCTCGGATCAGCTTCATTTTTCAGCTCACCGCCTAAAATGATTGGGAGAATGGAATGGACGGCGTGGATCAAAAACATACATCAGGGTGGAGCCTATATAAGTGGTCCACCCAAAACCAAGCTAAAGTGTATATATATATATATATATATATATATTGTCTTTTCTGTTGCCGTCATTACACCCCTGCTCAGTCTTCATTGGACATCCAGCGTCACTGGACGCTGGACGGTTTGAATGGAACACATTTAAGGTGGGCCCCACCCACAGACGTATTATCATGGTGGGCCACCAAATGGTTGGATGGTGTGGATAAGGTACACATCAAGGTGGGGTCGATCCGGGTGGGCCACACGGCTACATCATCATACAACAAAAATGAAAAAGGGAGGCAGAGAGAGAGAAGGAAAGGGAGTGAAACACACGTGTGATGGAGGGGCCCCGACACTATGAACCCTCCGTTTCAAGCATCCAATCATACATCAAGTGGGTCCCAATACATGTGGACCCACCGATAAAAAATTCAACAGTGGAGATCCTTTCTCCGCTAAAGTGCAAGGTCTAGATGACCCTATTTATGCAAGTAAACATCATGATGGGGTCCATGGAGAATGGCCCCATCATGGAATGATCATGAGAATCAAGGTGGTCCATCGACCACACCAAGGGTCCAAAGTGAGATCCATACCATCAATCGGTAGGCCTCACTTGGCCCATCATCAAAACATGAAAAATCTAGCCTAATAAGCACCCATTGTTCGATCTTCTTGGTCCGATGGAATGCCAGTCTCCTTGTGCTTCACTTAATGGAGGGTGATGAGGTTTGAATGGCTAGAATGATGGTTCTTGGGGTGGGAAGTGGGCCACACAACACTCTTTTCTCTTATGAAGAACCATGGACGTCCACACTCTTTTCTCTCATTTGTTGCTTGGAAAATGGTGTAGAGAGAGAGAGAGAGAGTTGTAAGGAGAGAGAGTGATGGATGTGAGTGATGGGTGAGGTGATGGTGTACTTGATATGTATGGGTGTGTAAGAGAGAGGGCGAGAAAGAGTTGACTTGGTGGTTGCTTGACTTGGGAAGAAAGAAAGCATTGATCGATTGATTGATTGATTCGAGTGATTGATTGATGGGACATGTTATAGAGATTCTCTTGGGATTGTAAACGCGCAGCGTTTCTTCGAAATAAACGCCGGTTTACATCTCCTGGCCAGGGTATTGGATCGGTGCATGAGTCGTGGCGTTGGAACCGCGACGACGGTGCAGTCGCAACGGTACAAGTCTCAGATTAAGCTGACTCAAATCTATAGGATACGACTTAGGGTCACGCGCAAACGTCAATTATTGGTCGTAGGTTGCCGAAATTCGACCGAGAAGGATTGCGACAGTCGATGGAACAGTAAAGACTAGGATATGGGTCTTACAGAACCGGAACCTCAAAGTAAGCTAATTACGCCATTCCCTCTACAGTTAATTGTACCAAAACATCTCTCTAACTCTCAGGATATTCTAGAGGTACTTAAGTAAGTGAAAGTCAACATCCCTCTACTGAATGCTATTAAACAAATCCCTTCATATGTCAAATTTCTGAAAGATTTATGTATGACCAAAAGACGGCCAAACATACAAAAGAAAATCTTTTTGACATAAAAAGAAAGTGTCATCCTCAAGCAAGATGTGCCATAAAAATACAAAGATCTCGGTAACCCAACTATCCCTTGTGTAATTGGGAACCACCAGATTGAGCACACACTTCTTGGCTTGGGGGCGAACGTAAATCTGATCCCTAACTCGTTTTACGAACAATTGGGTCTAGGTGAATTAAAACCCACTCGGACCACATTATAACTTACCGATCGCTCAGTTCGTGTACCAAGAGAGATGATTGAGGATGTGTTGGTCCAAGTTGATAAATTCTACTATCCAGTAGATTTTATTATCTTGGATACTCAACTCATCATAGATATGAGCACTTAAATACCCGTCATTCTTGGTCGCTCATTCCTTGCTACATCAAATGCTATCATTAATTGTAGGAATGAAATTATGAATTTATCTTTCGAAAATATGACATTGGAGCTCAACATCTTTTTCAATATGAACAAACGGTAAGAGGATGCTGACGATACCCATGACATTAACATGATCGATTCTTTCGTAGAAGATAGAATACTTTTGACTTTATACTCTGACACTCTAGAGACATGCTTGGCCCACTCCCTTAATTTAGATGATGACATGATTAGGGAGATGGATGCCTTGCTTGATGCTACGCCGGTACTTGAAGTTAACCAGTGGAGGCCACAATTTGAGAAATTGCCCCAAACCGATGTAATGCCTCTACCGTCTAGCCTCAAAGCACCGAAGCTTGACCTAAAACTTTTGCCCGCTGATCTTAAATATGTCTACTTAGGTCAAGATGAGACATACCCAGTGGTAATTTCTTCCCACCTTGAGAAAGAACAAGAGAGTGTGATCATTTCCACTCTTATTGAGAATAATTGAGCTCTTGGATGGTCGATTGTGGACCTCAAGGGAATTGGCCCTTTGATTTGTACTCACCGCATCCATCTTGAGAATAATGCGAAAACCTCTCGACAACCACAACATCGACTCAATCTAAATATGAAAGAAGTGGTTAAGGCTGAGGTAATTAAGTTGTTGGATTTGGGTATCACATACCCTATATCCGATAGTCAATGGGTGAGTCCAACTCAGGTAGTTCCTAAGCAGTCCGGAATCACCATCATAGCCAATGCTGACAATGAACTCATGCTAATTAGAGTTACTACTGGTTGGAGAATGTGCATTGACCACAGGAAGTTGAATACCGTCACAAGGAAGGACCACTTTCCTTTGCCCTTCATTGATCAAATTTTGGAAAGGCTAGCTAGTCACTCTTACTATTGCTTCCTTGACGGATATTCGGGCTACAATCAAATAGAGATAGCCCTTGAAGATCAAGATAAGACAACATTCACATGTCCTTTGGCACATTTGGCTTACCGAAGGATGCCATTCGGACTATGTAATGCCCCGCCACTTTTCAGCAATTCATGTTGAGTATTTTTCTGATATGGTGGGGCAATATTTAGAGGTCTTCATGGATGACTTCTTTATCTTTGGTCCATCCTTCAGCGAGTGTTTGAAAAATCTTAAATGTGTGTTGAAGCGATGTAAGGAAAATAATTTGGTTCTGAATTGGGAGAAATGTCATTTCATGGTTCTTAGGAGAATTGTGCTTAGATATATAATTTCGTCCAAGAGAATTGAGGTAGACAAGGCAAAAATTGATCTTATCTCTAACCTACCTCCACCTAAGAGCGTTCGTGACGTGCGATCCTTCTTAAGACAAGTTAGATTCTATAGACGATTCATAAAAGACTTTAGTCATCTCTCTCGTCTTTTATACAATCTACTTCAAAAGGATGTACCATACGAGTGGACTGAACAATGCCAAGAAGCTTTCGCTAAGCTCAAGGGCATGTTAACTGCCGCACCTATCATGCAGTCACCCGATTGGACCATCCCTTTTGAGATTATGTGCAATGCATCTGACTATGCTATTATGGCGGTGTTATGCAAGAGAAAAGAAAAGAAGCCTTACGTTATTCACTATGCAAGTAAAACTCTAAATTCTGCCCAAGTGAACTACTCTACTATGGAGAAAGAACTCTTAGCCATAGTGTTCGCTTTGAAAAAATTTAGGTCCTACCTGATCAGATCTAAGATCATCATCTACACGGACCATGCGACGCTAAAGTATCTTGTAAGACGGATGTCATGCCCCGCCTGATAAGATGGATCCTCTTACTCTAAGAATTTCATATTGAAATACGAGACAAAAAAGGAGTAGAAAACGTAGTGGCTAACCTCCTTTCTCGACTTGACCTCCATGATTCCCTTAAGCCAACACTGATAAACGATATATTCTCTGACGAACAATTGTTTAAACTCTCCCAACTACCTTGGTTTGCTTACATTGCAAATTATATTGGTACAGGTTTCATGCCAACATATTGGACTGCGCAAGATAAGAAAAAATTCTTCACTGAGGTACGTAAGTTTTTCTGGGATGATCTTTATTTATTTAAATATTGCCCAGACCAAATTCTAAGGAGATGTGTGTTAGACAATGAACATCAGAGTGTCATCTCCTTTTGTTATTCTCAGGCCTGTGGTGGTCACTTTTCTTCTAAAAAAAACATGGCTAAAATTCTGTAGTGTGACTTTTACTAGCCCACGATGTTTAGAGATACTCATGAGTTTTACAAAGCTTGTGAGCATTGTCAGAAATTGGGAGGGTTGCCCCGTTGAAATATGATGCCTCTGAACCCTATTCTTATCATTGAAGTATTTGATTGTTGGGGCATCAATTTCATGGGACCATTCCCCCAATCCTTTAGGAATATTTACATTAATTTTGTTAGGAGTAGACTATGTCATTAAGTGGGTTGAAGCGATCCCATGCCGGAATAATGATCATAAAATGGTAATTCGATTTTTAAAAGAAAATATCCTTTCCCGGTTCGGAATGCCTCGGACCATCATTAGTGATGAAGGTTCACGCTTTCGTAATAGGCCATTTGAGAACTTAATGAAGAAATATGACATCTCTCATAAAGTGAGTACTCTATACCACCTGTAGACAAGCGGGAAAGCCGAGATTTCCAATAGGGAAATTAAATAAATTCTGAAAAAAATGGTTTACCCTGATTGTAAAGATTGGTCAATCCGTTTGACCGATGCTTTATGAGCTTACCATATAACTTTTAAAACCCACATTGGAATGTCTCCCTTTAGACTCGTATATGAGAAAACCTGCCACTTGCCTGTGGAGCTGGAGCATAAAACCTACTGGGCTATAAAAAATCTGAACTTTAACTTGAACAACGCTGCCTCACTACGTAAGCTCCAATTAAATGAACTTGAGGAAATCCAGAACGACGCTTATAAGAACTCGCGAATTTATAAGGACAAGATGAAGCTATTCCATGACAAGAACATCCTTCGGAAATCATTCATAACCGGTCAAAAAGTCCTTCTGTATAATTCTTGATTACATCTTTTTTTGGAAAAACTTCGATCCTATTAGGCCAACCCTTTCACTGTTAGTAATATCTATCCTTATGGGGTCCTCGAGATAAAAAAAATCTAACAAATGACAATGTTTTCAAAGTGAATGGACATCGTCTCAAGCCATTTGTTGAGAAGTTTGATTCAGAGAACATGTCCATGCCTCTGACTGATCCTGTGTACTAGGATTGACCTCTTAGTCTGATGGAGGTGTAGTTAGGTTTATTGCTTTCATAGAATTTAGGATTAGGATAGTTTGATTTCAGTTTGTTTAGGCTTTCTGCTAACCCATTTACATGTTAAGAATTTTGAAAAAGTTTCAATTCTCATTATTCAGGTATTATCTTCCCATCACTTCCCATTTCTTTTCGTTGTCTCATATGCATTGCATGCTCATATCTTTTACATTGAGGACAATGTAGGTTTTAGGTTGGGGGTGTGGATTAGGTAAAATAATCAGTGTTTTCTTAGTTTTGAGCAAAAATTGTGAAAATTTTTAATTTTTCAAGCTAAAAACATGTTTGGGAAATGATAATTTATGGAATTAAGAATGCTTTGAGTATGATGATAAGATGGAGATTGAACTTTGAATTGTTGGAGTTTGATCAACCGAGTAGACTATCGTCTAAATTCTTGCATTTAATTGATTAAGAGGAAGTTTGAATATCATGTTAATCTAAGTCACAAGACACGTTCAATTTGCTTTCTGTGAATAGTACTAAAAATTCTGATTGTTAGTATGTAAATCATTGAAAGATATTGAGAATTAAGTTTGGAGAATTTTATTCATCTTAAAAAAATAAAAAGAACCAATTAAAAAATAGGGAGATCTACAAAAAGGTCATGTATGATGAAAAGACTCGAAATGAATGAAAAGTTTGAAAAGAATGAATAAATAAAATGAACCGTCGATATAAAATAAAAAACTGGAAAAAGAAGGAAAATGTGATAAGTTCGGAATCGGTACTTGATTATTCAATAAAACTTGAGGTGATGAGCATGGCTAACATTATGAAATAGTATTATGTTATGTAAAGTAAATAAAATTCACTAAGCACATTGAAATTTTTTATATATGAACTTATATATGCTCTTAAATGATTGATAAAGAACTTTGTTATTATTATTAATTGCTCATGTGATTCGGCTCTAGGTTTTTAAAATTATACTCTCGCTTCTTTAGATTGTACTCATTCATACTTGATTGCACAAAAGATTATTTTCTGAAATTGATTTGAACATTGAAGATCACGTCACGCATGTTTTACTCGGGACTAGCAAAATGCTAGTTGAGGGGTGTTTTGAGTGTGAAATATTGCATATTTTCCCTATTTATACCTTGGTTTTATAAACATGATAGTGCTTAATTGATTTAATTATGCATGTTTTCATGTGCGAGGTGATTTTGAGAGCTTAAAGGTGAAATTGATGCCAAAAGGAAGATTTATGCTCAAAAGACTACTAAATGAAGATTTGGAGGTTTTGAAGTCATTAATGAAGAATTCACATGCCAAAGATCTTAGAAAACCAAGTGAGAAATGAAGAGAATCAAATATTTGAAGTGAAGAAAATGAATCCTGAAATTGTCCTGAAAACAAACATATTCTTGAAATTGTCTTGAAAAAGCATATTGTGAATCTCTGAGTCTATTTTCAGAAACTGCGCAGAGTATGTAAATTTGAGGTCATTTCTAAAATTTTCTAATTACTAGGTGCGAAAGTTGGAGTTTCACAACTATAAATAGGACTCTCTAAGATACTCCAAAGCAACTTCTAGTGTTTGGAAAGGTCTCAAGGAGCATAACACAAGGGTAGACCAGCCGTCAAAGAGTTTTTTTTTTTCTTCCTTAATTTATTTTTCATGCTTTGTTTAAGAGATTTGGTTTCAATCATTCTATGGTTGGCTAAACCTCTTAGTTGGGGCTAAGAGGTGAAGCATGTAGTGTGTTTGGATGATTGTCTTGCTTTAATTCTTATTCTTTTTTTAACCTTATTGATTTCTAGTTTGATATTAAATGAATATTTTTAATTTTCTATGATTTATTGTGACTCAAATTACAATAGATGATGTGATAGCTTTGGATATCTTCGTTTCCTATTTTGAGATTGTGAGATTGGTAAATCCTGTTGTTAACCATCGTTTCCTGGGCATGGTAGGGTGATGGAATCCCTTCCAATCTTCACAATTCTCCTCTGTTGAGAATTAGGTTAATAAAAAATTTAGATTTGATTTAAATTGCTTTATCTTCCAATTGGATAGGATAAGACTCCAATTCCAATTTTGTTCCTTGAATTAAGTAAGGTATCATCTGTTGTTAACCATCGTTTCCTGGGCATGGTAGGGTGATGGAATCCCTTCCAATCTTCACAATTCTCCTCTGTTGAGAATTAGGTTAATAAAAAATTTAGATTTGATTTAAATTGCTTTATCTTCCAATTGGATAGGATAAGACTCCAATTCCAATTATGTTCCTTGAATTAAGTAAGGTATCATCTTGATAGCTACAAATAGATCCTTGGCACCCTAGTTCCCACCCTTAATTGATAATTTAAACATTATTCACAATTACTCTCTTTTATTCAAGAATTCAGATTTAGATTTTTTTTCTAGTTCTAGTTCTTTTCAGAATACGTATAAGTTTAGTCCATGTAGATTTGACCTCGTTTTCACGAGTTATTACTACATCGCGACCCTACACTTAGGGCGTGTTTGGATTCACGGTTTCGAGTGTATAGTATTGTATTAGTGGGGTTGATGGGAAATATCCCTCGTTTGGAAACGAACGGCGAGCGACGCATTCCACGTGCATAAATACGTCTGAGAATCACTTTGCATCGTCGATAGGATTGTACCTGCGGACGACTATTCACCTTCCAGCCCCGAGAACCACGAGCATTTTCTTCTTTCACTATGTTGCTGGTAATGCCCAGTATCGCCATCTTTTGACAAATCCACACCGTCCATCATCTTCCTCTCGAGATTTAAACCATGAATGGTGAGCTTTAATCATTCGATGATGTGGCCCACTAAGACAATCAATCTGAAACAGCTGCCGAATGGTTTTCTTTTGATCATTGTAGCGATCATGAGGAAGTACATGGCCATGAAAGGTCAACATGTTTTTGATGGGTTTTTCTTCCTCTACCTGATGAACGGTTCAGATCCATCTTTCACTGCATGATGGTGGCCCACAACGAAAAGACGGAACCTCTGTTTTGCAACAGAGTCGACGTACATCGACTCTGTGAAGTTTGGTGGCCCACTTATTGAAGCTTCTTGAAAAATCCGCTCCGTCCATTGGATTTAGGACGAAAAACCATCTGGAAGGAGTGCTTTTGGAGTAAAATCAGCGTGGCCCATGAGGGTGTTTACTCCGTCGTTCATTTCATGTTTAACAGTTGAGATTCTGCAATAGTTAGTATAGAAACGAAAGGACACCTAGGTCAGGGTAATGCCCACCCTCTGAAGTGAATGAATGGCTCAGATCATTCAATGGAATAGTGAGTGGGTCCCACTACACAAAAATGTCCGACGCAGTGAAGACGTTGTTGGAGTTTTTGTATTTGAGAAGAAGACACGCACGTATATGATTGCCCATCTACACGCCACCCCATGTGCAGGCACGTCGCATTTGTTTGAGATCCAAGCTGTCCACCAGGTGGGAACTACCATGTAGATGCTCCTGAATCAAAATTAGGCTATTTCACTGTCTAACAATCCAGAATACAAGAAACAAGATCATGGCTTAGAATAACTCTTCTTTTATGCCATCGATTGGCTTTATAAATTGTAGCTCAAATGATCATTGGACAGGCCTGGATTTTTTTTCAAAGGCACCCATATGACGGGACTGATCTGATGGATGGCTTTGATCTCGCACATATATCTCACTCTGCACATGAGACAGCCGTAGATGGGCTTCCTTACACGCACGTATATATATCGTGTGCCATTATTCGATCGTTTCCAAACATTGGTCTAGCATGAAATTGTATACATGCTAGAGTAATACGTCCTATCCAAACATTGGTTAGTGGCACGTCTCCGCTGGATGTATTCTGAATATCGTCCAACGTATACGTGAACAGTACCAGATACAATATAATACAACCAAAACGTGAATCCAAGCACGCCCTTAGGGTTGTGAACATTAGGCAGGACTTGACCTCTTTCTATCATAACTCAATTTATAGAATATGACTAATCAGTGAAATATCATTTATTTGACATCAACAAGGGCCCCAAACTTAGCATAAACAAGCAATGTATCTCAAGGCAAACATAAGTTGGAGTTTACAAGTGTCCATATTCAATCCACACCAAAATATGCAAAGAACATGCCCAAGGTTATAAACACATTAAACGCCCTTGAAATCTATCATTATCATTACAAACCCTAATCAATAAAAAAGTGAAAGTATTAAAATAATCATGCATTTCGTCAGACATGTTAGCTACCAATATTAACCAAATCAAGGATTTCTTATAACACCTCGAACTTTTCAATACCCGAGTATTGAAAGTTCTCGAGTATTACCATGAAATTTAACTTATTATATACATGTGTACGATACCAATCCAGCTATCCTAACCTTACATCTATTCTTCAACACGAATATGACCGTTGGGAATAATCTTCATTCATAGATCAAGTCATCTAACCGTTGATTTTGAGATAGGATCATCATATATCCAAATATTTTCACTTGTCCATCATAACCAACCATTCAGTCAACTATTTACCCCTAGGTAAAGATATTTGACTGTCCACTCTGAGTTTGGACCACCTAATCATAGTAAACTAACTACTTGATCTCAGCATCTGCTCGTACACATATCCAATTCAGATTCTGATCTGTTCATTTTGTTCACCACCTATGAATATGCCTGACCCACCATCAAAACTATAATTTGAGAAACTTACACATGTGAACAAGTCACTTGAATCTAACAGTATACATGTTTTACCTCTTGATCATTCCAAAAACTCACTTGTGATCATCCGTTTACAACACTGACCGTACACCCACTTATATACATTACCAGAGTATTAACCATCAAGTTTTTCTATTTTTAACATGTCATCTGACATCCATTATATTGGTTGATATACGTACATTCCCTTAATTAGTTTAGTGAATAATTCTCTATTCATAATGACTTAGATACAAGTTCTTTTGTAAGAATTACTTAGAAACGTGCCTATAGCCATATAGAACCATTAGATATCCCAAAACTCTCATATCAACAATAATTACGAAAATGCCATTAACTTATACCCCCAAATTCTAAATCACATGGTTCCCACAATCCGTTTGATATGAAATTTTATATCACACCTATGAATCATAAATTAACCATACATGTCAAATTTTGGCCCTTAGATCACTGTAAAAATGACCCAATTGACAAATCAACTCTTAACTGTTGATTTTGGTGTTCATCGAGTGAAAAAACCTTGTGGGTAGTTGTAGTAAGATATTTACCTTCATATGAACAACTTGGATTGTCCATCATATGGACCAAGTGTAAAATATGAAGACCCCACTTTGGTAGGCTTTTCTCTAGGTGCGAAGTTATCCTTTCGAGGCCTACCAATTCCTTATAACTCTAAATCTTCTGATTTAACCACTTCCTGCCATCCATCGCAACTCAAATTTGGACCTAACTTTGGTCTCATATGACTAAGAAGTTGTGTAAAATTTAGACCCCGATCTATGATTCTACACCGTTGAATGTTGAAGCTAGTTCTTTCCTTTTAGTACAAAAGGTAAAATTTTAGATTTAGGCTATTTCCACCATCGATCAACCACCAAATTCTGTTCAACCATTTGCCTATCCTGAATACACATTTCTCCCAAAATTGGGCTCTAATCATTAAGTGTGGACTGTTAATTGAGATCAAGTTCATTTTGGCACCCGTTAGGAGAATTTTCAAGATATGTCAATCTAAATTTCGGATAATCAAAAAAATCATATACCTCGGATCTATTCAACGACCCTGATACAATGGATGAATTAGATTTAAAGAAAGATCGTCAAAAAAGGAAAAATTAGAGATACCCAATCGAAGTGGGATGTGAAACACACCCCTCTCACACACCCACTCCTTTTAAAAAGGGGCGTGTGTCCCTTCTCCACTTACACGCCTTATCTTCCAAACGCCCAAGGAAGAGAGAGAGAGAGAGAGAGAGAGAGAGAGAGAGAGCTTAAACACCAACATCTCATTCCTTCTCCACATGTGTGGTGTCTCCCTCTTGCTCAAGCGATGTCGTGATTCATATAAAAGCTTTCTTACATGTATATCTAAATAGGGTTTAGATCTAATGCTAAGGTGAGAGATTCCTTTAAAGCTTACACTAATTTGAGTTGATATGATTTATCTTGTTTTTGCATACTTTTATATTACTGTATTTTTCTATGCAATTGATTGGTTTACGTTATCAACTATTTATCCTTTGAGAAATTATGGTTAATGTATGATTTTAATTATGCATAATTTTTATTAATTTATGTGGGGTGATGGATATAAGCCTTGCCTTTTGCCAATTTTGAGAGCGATGCCTGCTTCCACTATATATTGAGTTGGTCTTTTGCTCGTCTCCCCTTATTTTTATTGAGTTAGCTTATTTTCTACTCTTCTTTCTTATTGAGTTAGCATATTACTACTCTTCTCCTTTATTAGGTCAGTCTTGTGCTATGTCCCTTTATGGCTTAAGCATGTGTCTTGGAATTCCAAAACCCTCATGGTTTGACTTATTTCTCTATTGATGCAAGTTATGTGTTATAGGCCTCATATATAGTGATTCATATATATTATCATGGATGTAATATGTTTCGGGTAGCGGCCCTCTTGCTCGGCACATAATCCCTTCGGTTGGTGAGTGATGCATAATCGATGTAAGTAAATCGCCATGCATGTTACATTACTTCTCGAGATTGGATGTCATAAATAGTCACTCCATGAACACATCGTGTCATGTAAATCTTCCAATCGTGTTGTTGTGTCGCCTTGAGGTGTTCGTATAAATCAATGTTACATTGGACATGCCAGCGAATCTCTGTAGTGTGAGAATGCGAGGTGAGCCGGATTTTCTATGAATTATATTCCACATTGTGATGATTACTACGTAAGATAGACCGCACATACTTTGCTAGGCATACATTCATATATATATTGGTTGCGCATACTGATACCACTCATAGTGGTTGAGTACGAGATGTTTCAGAACCCTCACATTATTCCTATGAATCTCTTAAATTATTGTTAATCTTAAAGGATAACCATCACTATGAGTCGGGCATTGACCCTCTCAAACATACGGATATTGCAGGTGAATTACAGGTTGATATACGATTGATAATCATTCTATGGCAGATTCTTTCGAAAAGAAAAGAAAAAGGATAACACCATTATTTGTTTTATTTATTTTTCGCTATAAACTTTGATAATGTAATAAGCTCGCTCCCATTGAGAGGGCATTAAAGAATTATTTATATGCTTTTTATTCTGATGGAAAAATGAATACAGTTGATTTTATTCTCATGAATGGTTACCTTTGTGAATGTAACTGGATGTGATTTATCTTTATAAAAAAAGGTGTGATTTTGATTCATCCAATTTTTACATTATTAATACCCGAAATTCTCGGGCACGAGTATGTACTTAGGTCGCGAAAATTCGGGGCTTTACATTTCTAAGGCAAATCAATTTGGACAAACCCAATTTAAGGGTTCCTACTCAATCAAAAGATATCATGGTCTATCACCCTCAAGGGTTAATAAACTAAAACCTAGGAGAATAATTTGCACATTGCGTCAGCTTGCCCGATTTAGATTTGATTATAGGGTTAGGGTTTAGGGAAGAATCAACGAAACCTAAATAATTCAAACAAGATTTTGTAAGGTTTGGGAAAACTCAACCCTAATATTTAGATTCGGGGATTTTGACTTGAAGTTTACCTTCAATCGCTTGATGAAGGGGATCTAATGAAGGATTCAGTCGCGGCTAGATCGCTGATAGAAAGGGAGGAAGGCAATCCTCACAATCGATCTCCCTCTTCTTCTTCTTCTTCTTCTTCTTCTTCTTCTCTCTCTCTCTCTCTCTCTCTCTCTCTCTCTCTCTCTCTCTCTCTCTCTCCTTCCTAAGGCTAGGGTACAAAAATTCGTATGGGGAGAGGGGAGTGAATAAAAAGGATATTTATAGTGCCAGAATGAGCACAAATGGCCCCAAAGGCTAAATCTTCATTATGCTAACCCTATGGGGGTTGTTTCCAACCACCAGGATCAACAGGAAGGTGCGCTGGTCAATCTAAGCTAGGTGGTAGGTGCCCCACTAGGATATCTATGTTTGGATATAAACCATTCGATGATCGGACGTAACGAGCAACGGATAAGGTCCCAAATCTAGTTCGACGGTCATCGGTGTTCGATCAGCACCGCGACTATATGGATGTGTAGGGAAATTCTTAAGTTGACACCTTAAGTTTGATCATGGTCTAATGGTCTGAAAGTCACAAATTCGGTAAAGAGTTCAGGGTTACCATTTCACTTAAGTTCAAGTTATCAACTAAGGCACTTGCACACCTCATGTGCTCGGCTTGCGAGCTGAAGTTGAGAGATCCTAAGGTGTAAAAATCGCACTGATAAGATGATCTAATCCATCCTTTATTTAGCCATATTTTGTCTAGCCATTCCTTTTCTATTGCATTGTTGGATGGTTATGATTCCTCACAAAAGTGATTCTTCAACATCACAAGCAATCCATGATGGGTCATAATAAATAGATGGATCAAATTGTTAATTGGACCTATTTTTATGTGAACAATCCAAACCGTTCATATGAAAGTCTATCTATCAAATGGTTGACAACTGCATAAGTGTGCCAAAGTCTACTCAACTTAAGGGTTGATTGAATTGTTAGTGTCTCCTTTGTTGAGACAAACAAATTAGAAATTGAGATCAAAGATCTAGAATCCTCTTGGTCAACAATATTGTGTTCCGTTCAGGCGATTTGTGAAAGGAAATGAGGTTAATCCTTCTGAATGACTTCTTTTTGCCTTATGGCAATAGACTTGAGTCTACGGACTTAAGGACTCATTCTTTTCACGTAATTCACTACTGTAGTTCAATAGTAAAAATAATGGAGAAATTAGATATCATATAAGTCAGAAGTGTTCTTTTATTAATGATTTTTTATAATATCAACTTGGGGGATGATGATCCATTCGTTGCCCAATCGGGACTGAGATTCATAGTGGGACAATCATGATGTGAGGGATGGACATTTACTTGTTGCTTGATTGGAATCGGGCATCGTAGCAAGATGACCGATGGAGGAAAAATTTTCGACAACCTGTTCGTTGCTCAATGGGAACTGGGATTCGTGGTGAGATGACTGGTGAGGTGACAACCTATTCGTGGTCTTGGTCGTAACTAAGCACGTGGTCATGATTCAATTATCCAGTCATCATCTGACGTGGACTAGACTTAATGACGAGATGGTGAGCAAAATCACCTAGCACATAGCAGGAAAGTCCCGTAGCATACCGTTCACAACTGAGCAATCTTCTTTACAATCCATAAGGAGGCCATGGATGAAGGGTGAAGTGTTAAACTAAGAATTAAAACTAAGGGACGTGCTATGAGCAATGATGGGGCTGAACTAAACTAACATAAAATAAAAAGACAAACATCCATGGTGGATGGGAAAATGAAACCATGCTTGATTGTAATGGCATAAAGTAAGGAGCTCTTTGTGAACTGTTGCTTATATAGGTTTCTGGGAGGTGGTAGCCATGCATAGTCTTCAGCATCATAGAGGATTCAGATGACCGATTTTAGAAATCTCTTTATTCTCCAATGTAAGCATAGCCTATTACATGCGGCCACGTGTACAAGAGAAAGAGTCTCTCATACGTCGCGTGAAATCTTCGCATCTTTAGACTCCCATATTGAAGAGTTGCTAGAGTCCTTACTCACTTGGCCTTGGCATCCATAGAGAGTTACTTTTGGCAAGGCTCTAGTATTTAATGATGGATAAAGATCTTCTTTGATGGAATTCTAATATTTAACGCCGAGAATGTGGATCTTGCTTTAATTTGATTTGTAGGTTTATTTCAAGGAATTTACAACCAATGAGAAAGAACTGTATGAAATGGTACATATGACATTGACTATTAAACATCTCTTGTAGTAATTGGCAATTGTTGGGGCTGCAGAATTCATACACATTTCCTGCCAAAAAGTTAGTGGAAAATGTGCATAGGAATTATTTGGCCCCACCAATGGATGGAACGAGATGTTTGGTACATTGTCATGTGCACCAATTATTGCGTACTAGTAATTATGTTACTCGAGGAAAGAAAGGTATCATGGAACGTGGGATGGAAAAGGTTGATTGTACCATTCGAGCTCTTAGTCTTTAGAAGTGGGTTCATGTTTCAGTTATCCAAACCACTAGCATAATGGCCCCATTTTGTATGACTATCTACAATAACTCCATCAGATTGAATGAATCTTATCCCTTAGTGGTCGTCAGATACTTGGTGATTTGTTACATCTAGCTTTCTTTCAATTACGGGGCTTTTTAGAGGGACTAGATTCTTCTACAACACCCAAACTTTTAGGGCCCACCATGTTTATGTGTAAAGGCCACTTTGTTTAACAGGTTCTATCTACTGTTGTAGGACCTAGGGTAAATCATCGGTGAGATCTACAACTTTGGTGAAATGACAACCATAGGTTTATGTGTGGGGGCGCACCATGGTGTGTGTATTTCAGTATATGTACTAATTAATTGGAACACATCATGATCATATGAACAATATAAAAATTATTGTGATCCAAATATCAGATGGGCCACACCATTGAACTTAGAGGTTTTAGGAGTAAATTTACAATGTTTTTATTGGTCTTTTGTATGTATAGTCAAATAATGGTTTCCACTGGAGAGATGAAGTGGATTTACATATACAACATGGGTGGGGCCCACAAACCTTTGATGTTTTACACAATAGCATGGTGGGCCCACAAAACTTGGGTGTTTTAGGATGTGTTTGCTGCTGGGCGTGGAAGCAACGTCAGATCGAACCAAACAAGCAATAGAGAATGAAAAATCCATGCAAACATAGAGAACATACGAGATTTTATATGGAAAACAATTGCAGGAAAAAATCATGACATAAAACGACGATCAATCCACTATAATCAAAAAAAGGTTACAAGAGATGGAACAACTTACAATATAAACCCTAGCTTTTCCCTCAAAACCCTTGAGTATTCGTGCTAGGCTCCAAAACCCTCTTTGTAGTCTACATTCTACAACCTTAGTCGCAATTAGGAGGGTACTTATACACTCTCGTACAAGATTAGTAAATAAAACCTTCACTTACACATTCCATCAGTCGGACAGATGGGACCTTCGATTAGACCAACATGAATCAATTCACAAACATCTAGTCGAACCAAAAACATGCAAAAGTGGATAACGTGCAATCCGAGAATCCTACCCTAATTCGATCAAACCAAAAGAGACACCGGTAAATTAGGATAGGGCTTCTTTGCACTAGATTAAAGGCACTCGATTAACAATCTCTATCGTGGATTTAATCCCCCAGCTCCACTGCTCTAAGCTACTACCACCATCTCTAATCATCTTCAAAGTAATGCCATCATTGCTTCATGCACATGTTCACTCCCCAAGTATAGGGTTGTGATGTAGTAATAATCTCGGTAAGACCGAGGTCGAATCCACAGGGACTGAAACCTGTACGTTATCTGAAACTAACTAGGACCAGAACTAGAATAAGATGAATTTTAAACTAAGTGTGATTTGAGGAATAATGGTGAAATAATTATCTAAAACTTAAGAATTCAGAGAAGGGAAACTAGGGATTCAGAGGATCCACTTGTAGAGATCAGGGAGATCTATGCTTGATTCACGAACTCAACTGGACTTCCTTTGATCCAGTTTTCAAAAGATAAGATGGATATAAATTAGAATAGATTCCATCACCAAACTATGCCCAGGAGGCAAGGTAAACAACAGAATTTAGACCAATCTAAGAGGTGTATGACTATTAGGAAGAATTCCGTCATCCATCCATGTCCAAGGGGCGATGGTGAACAACAAAGCTTCCTAACTGCATACACATAATAATGAATGGGAAATACACAAAGCCATCGCAAATCTGTTATAATGTAAGTCACAGCAAACCATTAAAACTAAGGTATTTCTAAAAATGAAACCGGAATCAACGTCTGTGCAATCTAACATGAATTAAACCATAAGATCTTCCCCATCACTCCACAAGCTTCACCTCTTAGCCCTAGCTAAGAGGTTTAGCCAACCATGATTGGCTGGATCACTCAACAGTAAAGGGAATAAAACAAATCTCTCTCTCTCTGTCTCTCTCTTCTGTCTCTCTCTCCAGCCGTCCCCTCCTTCCTCTCTCCTTTCTTCTCTTTTATAGGCAAGGGTGATTGTTGTGTAGCCTTGCTGGAATCAGCAGAAGAGGCGTTGAAGCTTCCGCACTCTTTTCTTGCGCAGGACGAGTCCCGGATGCGTCTGCTTTTGGAGCTGAAGTGGTGGAGAAACTTAAGCAGCTGCAACTTAGCCATCTTGACTGAAGGAGGTTTTCGGATCCAAGTGCATGATCTGATCCATTCAAGTCTCTTGGACTTGGTCGGCCCATCCTTGGGACAACTTTGAACAGTCAGGATCATTGAACCGATCCTGACCATGGATGCAAAACAGCCCGCAGATTCTGGGTTTCGAATACGCTGTAAACAGGGTGTACTTGCGTTGTGCTGATGGTGGGGCCCATGATCAGCGTCGGTTGATAAATCTACACCGTGCATTGAATTCTCCTCGAAATTTCGAATGGGAAGGAATGGTTTTGACTCAGACTCGGTGTGACCCACAGAAAAAAATCAAGCTGCAACCGGTTTGGACGAAGCAGAACAGATTTCTTGTGACAGCTGTGGCCGGCACGTGTGCTTATATTGATGTACAATATATACATGTGTTCGATCTTTACGAGCTCCTCTACAAGATGGACGGCGTGGATCAATCATGTGGGCCATGATGGTGGCCCACCCGCTTCCGCAAAAAAGCTCTACGCACCGTCTGCGTTACAAAAAAAACGGAAGTTTCCGTTTTCTGCTGAAGTCGGTGGGGTCCACTTCCTGATGTTTTTCGCAGGATCCAATCCGTTCATTGGATTGTGCATGTAAATCCAGGTGGGAATAACTGGTTTTGAATCAAATTAGGTGTGGCCCATGGATTGTTTCGTTGCACCGTCGTTCTTCCGTTTTAACGGCTGAAATCAACTTTCTGCTGTCTTCCTGGATTCTGCCACCTAGGCGATGGTCACGCCTACCATATGGAGCGAATGAACGGTCTGGATTACCCGTTTGGACCATGTGTGGGGCCCACAACAGAGACCGACGGTCTCTGTTGCAAAACGGCAAACGGCAACTGCCGTTTTCGGATTTTTGAGAAGGGAAGTCGGTCAGCGCCGCTGACCGACCTTTGGATTTTTAGGTGCACACCCGGCGCACTTGTGCACCGTACACACGCGATGTACATATGGGTCCCACAGAGATGTTTTTAAGACATCTGCTCCGTCCATCCGTTTTTCCATCAAATATAAGGGGTTGATGCTAACTTTCTGGCATATCCACTTATCAGGTGGACCCCAAATTGGAATTTAATGGGCTGATCTGTCCGTTGGACCACTTTTCGAGATCTTCAATGGCTGAAATTTAATATGTACGGTTAATTTACGGCCCTCATCACATGTATGAAGTTTCGAGTCAATCTGATGGCGGAAACCACGTGATCCTGCATTGTGGACCAATTTCGGGCCACTTAAGCTTCAGTTTCTCGGTTTTCTTCGATTTCTGGCGTACAACTCTGTCGATCTCAGTCCCTGGAGTCCGTCCATTGCCTTTGGTGTCATCAGAGCGTTAAATCCATGCTTTAAGCTCCCTTTTTCAGTCCATACTCATAAATACACTCTGTATCACAAGCACGAATAAAGTGGACCATTAAACGGTATTATGTCTGTAAATTCAGGCAATAATCAGGGTCTGATATGCAATATTTGACCCTCAACAGCACACTCCATCTTCATTTCTTCTTTGCCAAGCCTAGAGAAGTTGAACAAAAATTAAACTTCTCTGCACAACCTTCGTAAGCGCGTTCGTCAGATTCTCACTGGTATGAATATTCTCAATAGTAAAATCTCCTTTCTCTCGCATCTGTCGGATAAAGTGATGACGAACATCAATGTGTTTAGTTCGGAAGATACACCCAGTTCTTCGCCAAATTAATTGTGCTCTTGCTGTCACAATGCACAAGCACGACTTTCTACTGAAGCCCCAATTCATTCATCATCCCTTTCAACAAAACAGTTTCCTTGAATACTTTTGTCACTGCCATGCATTTAGCTTCGCTTGTGGAAAGTGCAATTACAAACTGAAGCTTCGACATACAACTAATAGCTCCACCCACTAACATAAACGAGTAACCAGAAGTCGACCTTATATTATCCATATTCCCTATATAATCCACATCCATATAGCTTACGAATTTCTCCTTAGAGTTTTTGAAAACCAAGACATAGTCAGTTATACCTCGTATGTTCCGAAGTAACCATTTCATTGCTTCCCAATGTTGTTTTCCAGGGTTTGACATATATCTTCTCACAACACCAACTGCATGTGAAATATCTGGTCTAATAGAGACTATTACATGTTGCGCAGCACGCCAATAACGCAGTGAGCCTAGATCCAATCTCAGTCCTCACCCACAAACGATAAACAGGAAGAAATATAAACTAGAAACAGATCAAAGCAATCCAAAACAAACCATAAGACAAGATATACGTGGAAAAACCCCAATCTAGGGTAAAAAACCACGGATGCAAACTTCTACTATGAAGAACGAAGATTACAAGGCAATATACTAACCTCTCCCTTGGAAGTACAGAGAAAATCCCTTACCCACACCGTAGAAATATTTTCCAATATTCACCTTAACCCTAGAATAACCCTAGGGACCCCAATTTATAGTTTTGGCAACTTCCCTTTCGCATCCTAGTTGCGAAAGGACTTGCGACATGAAATCCGCGCAACCTCGACTGGTCGTGGGCGGCCCCAGATGTGTCTCCACTTCTCAACAATCTCCCAACTTGGAGACACATCGCCATAAACCTTTGTCTTATTCATTCGGAGTGCACCACCTCCCCGTCTTCAAGCCTGAAGACCAATCAAAGCTGAACAGAGCTTCAGCTTCTCCCTTGTGACCGCCTTGGTCAGCATATCCGCAGGATTCTCACTTGTATGAATCTTCTCCAGAGCAATCGATCCATCTTCCAGTAAAGAACGTATGAAGTGATATCTGATGGCAATATGCTTGGTCCTTGAATGAAAGGCTGAATTCTTAGCCAAGTGTATTACACTCTGACTGTCACTGTACAGCTTGCAATTTGCTTGCTTCTTACCCAACTCTTCCATAAAACCTTGCATCCACACCATCTCCTTGCATACTTCTATAGCCGCAACATATTCTGCTTCTATCGTACTGATAGATACTATCTTTTGTAACTGACAGACCCTACTGACTGCAGCACTACCCAGAGTAAAAACATAACCTGTAGTGCTTCTTCTGTTGTCGATATCTCCTACCAAATCTGAATCCACGTAGCCTTGTAACTTGATTTTCGATCCACCATAACACAACCCTACGTCCTTAGTACCTACCAAGTACCTAAGGATCCACTTCACAGCTTCCCAATGTTCCTTCCCGGGGTTGTTCATGAACCTGCTAACAACTCTCACTGCTTGAGCAATGTCTGGCCTCGTGCTCACCATAGCATACATGAGACTCCCAATAGCTGACGCGTATGGGACTTTAGCCATGCAGTCCTGTTCCTCCTACGTCTTGCACCTTGCTCCTTAGATAGCTTGAAGTGGTGGCTAATGGAGTGCTAACCGGCTTAGTTGAATAGCATAGTATGATGAATTATAATGTACTATGTATTCTGCCTGTGACAAAACTAATTTCTTGTTTTCCCTGTCACGCTTTATCCTCATGCCTAGGATCTGTTTTGCAGCTCCTAAATCCTTCATGACAAATTCTCTAAACAATTGTCTTTTGAGATCTGAGATGTCCTTCATGCTTGAACCGGCTACATGCATATCATCAACGTACAGAAGAAGGATGATGTAAGACGTATCAAACTTCTTCAAGTAACAACAGTGGTGTGCATGACATCTCCTAAAACCGTTTCCCGACATGAAATTGTCGAACTTCTTATACCACTGCCTCGGGGCCTGCTTCAAGCCATATAGACTCTTCTTCAGTCTGCACACCTTGTTCTCATTACCTGGTGCCACGTATCCTGTCGGCTGATGCATATATATCTCTTCTTCAAGGTCCCTATGAAGAAAGGATGTCTTAACATCTAGCTGTTCTAGATGTAAGTCCTCTGAAGCCACTATACTCAAGACCATGCAAATCGTAGACATTTTCACTACCGGTGAAAATATTTTAGTGAAATCGATACCTGCCTTTTGTTGAAACCCTTTCACAACCAATCTGGCCTTGTACCATTTTGAACCATCATGCTCTTCCTTCAGTCTGTAAACCCACTTGTTATGAAGAGCTTTCTTACCCTTGGGTAGAGTGACTAACTCCCATGTACGATTAGACTCAAGAGAGTCCATCTCATCATCCATGATCTGCTCCCACTTAACCCGTATATCTGACTGTAACACCTCTTCAAAACACTTTGGCTCACCATTATCCGTCAGTAGTAGATAATGTAAGGAGGGTGAGTATCGGACCGTGGGTCTCCTCTCCCGAGTAGACCTCCTCACAACCGGTGTATGCGGCTCTACCTCATCCTGTGGCGCTGTAAGACCCATGTCCGGTAACTCTTCCAACTCTACGAATTCCTTTTTCTCAGCCTTATTTTCCTGCACACTGTCCTTATGTATCACTTTTTCATTGAAGACTACATCCTTGCTTCTGATGATTTTTCTATTTTCTGCATCTCAGAACCTGTAGCCAAAATCATGCTACCCATAGCCTATAAACGTGCACCTCCTAGACTTCGCATCCGGCTTGTTTCTGTGTTCTGCATCAATGTGAACATATGAAGTGCAACCGAACACTCTGAGATGTGCAAGGTTCACTTCTTTCCCAGTCCACGTTTCTTCTGGTAGCCCACTATCCAATGGTGCTGAGGGACTTCTATTGATGAGATATGCGGCATATTCACAGCATCTGCCCAAAAGGTCTTGGGCAACCCTGCATGTAACCTCATGCTCCTGGCGCGCTCAAGGATGGTCCTGTTAATGAGCTCAGCCACACCATTCTGTTGCGGTGTCCCTGGAATCGTTTTTTGATGTTTGATTCCATTTGTTGCACAATACTCCTCAAACCTCTTATCACAGTACTCTCCCCCATTATCAGATCTGAGACACTTTACTATTTTACTGGTCTCATTTTCTACCATAACTCTCCACTTCTTAAATACATCAAATACATCAGATTTATGCTTTAAGAAATAAACCCACAGTTTTCTACTAGCATCATCAATAAAAGTAACAAAATAACGTGAGCCACCAAGAGATAATACCTGTGCCGATTCCCACACATCAGTGTGTACAAGATCCAACAGATGCGTCTTTGGAGCACGTCCCGTCTTCTTGAAGCTTACCCTCTTCTGCTTGCCATACACGCAGTCCTCACAGAATTTCAAGTCAATAGACTTCAGCCCTAGTAGTTTTCCTTTCGACAATAACACTTTCATCCCCTTCTCACTCATATGTCCCAACCTCTGATGTCATAACTGCCCATTCACTCCAGTTGATGCGACTGCGAGTGAACTATACGATCCTAAAGTCACGTACAAAGTACTTTCCTTTTTGCCTCGAGATATTACCAAGGCACCTTTTGTGATCTTCCAGGAGTCACTGGTGAATGTCGTCACATAACCAGTATCGACCAACTGTCCCCTTGAGATCAGATTACGTTTCAAACTTGGTACATGTCTGACATCCTTCAATTTCAAGACCGTTCTGTCTTTCTGATTTACATAAACATTCCATTTTCAATAATATTGCACGGCTCATCATTACCTAGGTAGACTCTCCCAAAGTCACCTGACACATAATCACGCAGAACTTCCTTACACGAAGTAGCATGAAACAAAGCACCCGAGTCTATAACCCAAGACTCATTCCTCGCATCAAGAGACAAGATCAACGCCTCTGTGTCGCTCTCCTTAGACAGATTCACTGAATCCTTCCCGCCTTGAGAGCTTCCTTCTTGTTTCTTGAGCGCCCTGCAATCACGTTTCATGTGTTCCTTCTTGTCGCAATGCCAACACCTGTCTTTGTCTTTCGGTCCATTAGACTTCTTCCTCGACTTAGAACGCCCGTGTTTATTGCCTCATTTGTTCAGCGATCTTCCTCTTCCTTCAACGTTTAGAGCATTCCCTGAATCCCCTGAAACTCCTGATGCCTTCTTTCTAGATTCTTCGCTGAGAATTAGACCGGCCACATCATCAAATTTCAGCTTTGTTGATCCTGAAGAATTGCTCACAGTAATCACCAAACCATCTCAACTGTCTGGCAAACTGGATAAGATCAATAATGCCCTGACCTCATCCTCAAAAATAATTCCACTGGATTCCAACTGGCTCGTGACTGTATTGAACTCGTTTAGATGTTCAGCCACGCTCCCACCATCTGACATCTTCATGTTGAATAGCTGTTTCATAAGATGAACTTTGTTGGATGCTGAGGGCTTTTCATGCATGGTGGCTAGGGCTTCCATTAATTCTTTTGTCATTTTTACCTTGGATATATTGAAGGCGACGCTCTTAGACAAAGAGAGTCGAATCGTTCCTAAAGCCTTCCTATCCAGTAAAAACCATTCATCATCTATCATCTTTTCTGGTTTCTTCTCCTTTCCTCCTAGAGGAATATAGAGGTCCTTCTGATACAGATAATCCTCCATCTGCATCTTCCATAAGGCAAAGTTTGAACCATCAAACTTCTCAATTCTAGTTTTTCCATCTTCCGTCATTGCTCCCAATAGAACTAAACCAATAGCTCTGATACCAGTTGTTGCGCAGCACGCCAACAACGCAGTGAGCCTAGATCCAATCTCATTCCTCACCCACAAATGATAAACATGAAGAAATATAAACTAGAAACAGATCAAAGCAATCTAAAACAAACCACAAGACAAGATATACGTGAAAAAACCTCAATTTAGGGTAAAAAACCACGGATGCAAACTTCCACTATGAAGAACGAAGATTACAAGGCAATATACTAACCTCTCCCTTGGAAGTAAGAGAAAATCCCTTGCCCACATCGTAGAAATATTTTCCAATATTCACCTTAACCCTAGAATAACCCTAGAGACCCCAATTTATAGTTTTGGCAACTTTCCTTTCGCATCCCAGTTGCGAAAGGACTTGCGACACGAAATCCGTGAAACTCCTTTCGATCCCAGTTGCGAAAGGACTTGCGACACGAAATCCGCGCAACCTCGACTGGTCGTGAGCAGCCTCAGATGTGGCTCCACTTCTTAACATGACATACATAAGACTATCAACTGCGCTCGAGTAGCGCACATGAGATATAAACTGCTCTTCATCATCTGACGTAGGGCATAACTCTGAGGAAATTTGAAAGTAAGCAGTGCGGGGAGTGCTAACCAATTTTGCCTTTTTCAGTCTAAACTTGACTAAGACATTCTCAAGATATTCCTCCTAAGATAACCATGGCTGACTCCTTTCTATGTCTCTCTGTATATCGATGCAGCACAGGATACTACTTGTGAACGTCTACACTTAGAGGAAAATAACACATTCCTCAAATCTTTCATCTCAAATGTCTTAGATAACTGAGCCATCAATATGTTGATTTGAATATGCTATGACTGGCAATAAGCATATCATTAATATACAATACCAGAATAATGAATTTCTTGTCATTTAGTGCTTTAAAATAAATACAATAATTGAATTCACTTACTCAACATGAAAGAATTAAATTTCTTGTATCACTACCTAGGCGACTGTTTCAGACTGTACAACAATCTCTTTAACCTGTAAACTAAATTCTCTTTTCCTTGCACCTCGAACCCTTAAAGTTGCTTGATGTAGATTTGCTCTTCTAGTTCCTCGCTTAGAAAAACAGTCTTCACATCTAACTGTTTCAGTTCCAAATTGTAATGGGCAACTAAAGCCAATACAAATATAATAAATACTTGTTTTACCATTAGCACAAATATCTTATCGAAATTGACACTCTCATTCTGAGCATAACCCTTTACTACCAATATATTCTTGTACATATTCACTTTCTTCTGGTAAATTCACTTGCAACTAATCTCTTTTCGTCCAATGGGCAGCTCCATTTAGCTCACACGCTTCATTTTTGTATAGAGAGTTCATCTCATCATACAATGCTGTCATCCACTTTTCTGCATTTCTGTCTTTTAGTGCTTCTTGAAAAGTACACGAATCCCTCTCATTTATAATGAGAGTAAATGCAATGTTTGAGTCATCCTTGTATCTCAATGGTACCCTGTGATTTCTTAATGAATTTCTCTTAATAGGTGGCTACTCCACCTCTTCGTGTACCTCTACCTGCGGCTCAGGTTCTTCAAGCGTTTGACTCTTGTTTGTTTCAATATCAATAACTAAATTTTTCATTTCATTGTGTTAATCCTTTCGAAACAATGAACCCTCATCAAACTTGATGTCCTGACTAAAAATAATATTCTGTGAAACCCAATCATACAATTTGTAACCTTTCACCCTATCATTATAGCCGACAAAAGCACACTTCTTAGCCCTTTGGTTTATCTTATCTTTCTCAACTAATGGTATATGAGAGTAAACATCACAACTAAATATCCGCAACCTTAAGTAATCAACTACATGACCACACTATACTTCTTTTGAAATTTTACAATCAATAACTGTAGAGGGTGATCAATTTACCAAATAGCAAGCCGTAGAGATGACCATAGCCCAACCCAGAATTACTCAATATACTCCATGATGATCTTTTCAAAAGAGTCTAATTCATACGTTTTGCCACACAATAATACTCTTTAATATCGGCCTAATTGATTTATCATCAATATCGGCATAATCAGATGATTCATCTTCATCTTCAGTATCAGCCCAATTGATTGATCATCAATATCGACATTATTAGTAGTAGTTCATCTTTAATATCAATCCAATCTTATTATTCATATTTAGCTTTTTTAAGTGGACTATTCAAAATCAGCGTTGGACCATTTACACCGTTCATTTTCAACATTAACTTAGTCAAACCATTCTTCTCCAATTTCAATGCAATCAAATTTATTCATCTTCAATATTAGTCCAATCATACCGTTGATCTTCATTTTCAGACTAATTATATCATTGATTTTCATTTTCGGACTAATGGGACGGCTCATCTTTGATATCAATATGGTAAGATCATTCATCTTGATATCTTTGAATAAGACCATTCATCTTCTACATTTGCAGCTTCAACACAAGTAGACAGTTCAATCTTCCATATTGATTAGTCAGCCGTTATTTATTAATTACATTGTTTGTGTTTAATAAATATCATTTGAATTGGACTGTTCAACTTCAACATTGGTAGAATCAAGTCGTCAACTTTTGATATATCGGCCTAATAATATCAATTAATGATGAAGATTATACCACACCCATAAGATGTGGCCCACATGGACTTGGCTCCATCACGTGGACCCAACAATTGCTTGAATAGAAAAAGAAAACAACAAGCCTTAAAAGCTGGAATTTTTTTATTAAACAGTAGAAGCTATATTAAAAGGTAACCAAATAATGGTTTACCAATGACTATGTCCCATTCAGAAGTTGATAAGATAGAACTTCTAAACAAAACTCATTTATCGAAGTTACAACCAAACAAACCCTTACATTACTGCGAAAAACAGGTGTTGTAGGCAATTCTATTCCCTTTCAGTCATCAACTTGTGTCATGGTTAAAGGAAACGGATTGGCTACTCCCCCTGCCACTAGCAAGGTAGCTGATGGTCGGTGCTCTGTGGGCCCCACCATGATGTATGTGTTTCATCCATTCCGTTCATCCATTTTTACAGATAATTTTAGGGCTTAATACCAAAAAATTGAGTGGGATATAAAACACCACAGGAAAACAATAGTGATTGGAAATCCACCATTAAAATCATCCTAAGGCCCACTGTACTGTTTATTTGAAATCCAATCTGTTGATTAGGTCATACAGACCTATATGAAGGGGAAAAAAGATCAGCTTGATCCAAAACTTTTATGGGTCCCAAAAGTTTTTAATGGTCGACGTTTATTCAACACTGCTTCCTGTAATGTGGTCCACTTGAGATTGGGATATACCTCATTTTTGGTCTCATATCCTAAAATGTTATGTAAAAATGGATGGATGGCGTGGATGAAACACATACATCATGATGGGCCCACAGAGCACTGACCACCAACCATTGGCCAGGTGGCCGGTGAAGCAGCCAATCCGTTTTCATGGTTAAAGAATCTGGCGACTCAAAAGTGGTCCCCCATTGTCAAGTTAAGATGTGACCCATCTGAGTTAGGGTTAACCGGCCGGACTCACCGGTGAGTCACAAAGGAATTATTAGGGTGACTCTCCTAAAAGACAACCAAATAATGGTTTACCAATGACTATGTCCTATTCAGAAGTTGATAAGATAGAACTTCCAAACAAAACTCATTTATTGAAGTTACAACCAAACAAACCATTACCTGGCTGAAATAACAGGTGTTGTAGGTAATTCCATTCCCTTTCAGTGCATTCACTTGTGTCATGGTTAAAGAATTTGGCGCGCGACTCAAGAGTGGTCCCCCATTGTCAAGTTGAGATGTGACACATTTGAGTTAGGGTTAACCGGCCCGACTCACTGGTGAGTCACAAAGGAATTATTGGGGTGACTCCTCTATAAGAAAGTGTAGTATTGCCAGCGCATTTTTACCAGCGGCCAACATATATACCTGGATTGGTTTTGAAGGAGTCCGAGTTGACTCTAACGAGTCACATCCGAGTCATGAAACCACGATCAGCCGACAAGGGTCGGCATATCGATAGTATACAAACTAAAATCCTGACAGTATTGTACAAACTTTTGGCCCGAGCATTGTATCATACCTCCCTGAAAACCGTCAAATAGGACGAGGAATACCACGCAGCCCGAGGCAGGCCACACAGAGCCCATGTGACATGTCTAACACGTGTAAGTTTGTGGTACAACAAAGGTCTTATCCAAATGGACCACAATATGATAGGTAGAATCAAAAGCCAAGTAGGTTGGCTCCTCTAGACTCAAGCAAATCTCATAAAAAACATAGAGAGATAGAAAAAATAAGTCCCATCTTTGTCTTTTTATCCTCAAAAGAAGAACTTTTCAGCGTAAGAAACATGCTCCAATCCTTCCATTATCCTCGTATGTTCACACAAAATGCAAAAGCTGTAGTTTGAATTTTAAAACATTTCATTTATTTAGTTTTTAAACTTTTCATGTTTGATTGTATCTGGTGTGATAATATATGAGGGAGGTTTTTTCTAGAAATTGATGAATTACCTGACACTCGACCCGAAGGGGATCGTGTACTAGGGTTTTTAGTGATTTGACCGTTGGTCTGCTGGATATGATGGACCATAACCCAAAAATCTCATGGATGGCTTAATTCTAACCTTTCGATTTGTTGCCTAGAATTACAATCGGGTCTGGGTTTTACGACAAGACTTGATTCATTTGGTAATGGTCCTGTTGGGTCGGATCTAGAGAGACCCGTTTATCTATGGGTATGATTAGGTTGGATTTAAGTTGGGTTGGTCTTATTTTTAATTAATATTTAATATCTGAACTTTGCTAGGCCCCACACGTGTGCTTGTCAACTCATGCACATGCCAACACTCGTTCCTTAATGACTGACGTGTGAAGTATCTAAGCCGTCCATTAAAAGGGAACCACTATTTAGATTACCTATCCAAAGAATCAGGTCAGTCCACTAGTCAGGTGGGCCACGGTAAACTGAAAAACACACGGTTTTGGAAAAAAGAAAAGAAAAGAGGTAGCTTTCTAAGCTGACATGGACATTTTTATCATGATGGCATTTGTGTAGAGAACTTGGATTGAGTATTCCCTTATCTATACCATGGGGTGGAATTTGATTGGATAGCTATCTGGTGTTGGAGATTCGACCCACACAAAACATGTTCGTAAGTTGTTTTTGACCTAGTTCGTTTGGACAGCCGCCTACAGCTAATCAAATTCTTTCACATTGTACATGCAATGGCATAGTACAATAAGTGTAGGATTGAATCTACATCCATGTGTGGCGTGTGCATTAGCTGACTTGTATGCATGTATGGGTTTGGTACACATGGTTAAACACTTGGTTGTAGGTATCTCTCTCCTTCTTTTTTCCTAGTTAATTAGGTTAATGACCTTGATTGGAGTTTTAAGGGCTGATTCTATGTAGGGTATGGGCTGGTCAGTTTTTTAGTGGTCCAAATATAACCCACTTAAAAGACAGGTTCAGGAGGGTCAAGCTGGTTAAGTATGAGAGGTTTATTAGCTTATCACAAACTCGATCTAGTAGGTCCAATTCCATATTCACACCTGTTTATTATCAGGTTGGGTAGAATAACTTGACCCATATGTAGGGGCATTGATTGGGGTGGCTAACAGTGGAGTGTGTACTGACCCTGGGGTGTGTACTAACAAGCTAACCTGAAGAAAAAAAAAAGAAAAAAAAAAAAAAAAAGGGGCATCGATTGAGTAGTGAGGTGCTCACCATCATTTGCCATGGTGGGAAGATGCTGTAGGACCCACCTTTTGATTTATTTATTTTTTATCCACTCTGTCCATTTATTTTCTGGCACATTTTAGGCATGAGTTCAAAATTAAAACATATCTAAAACTCAAGTGGACCACACCACAGAAAATAGACAGAATAATGACATCCACCGATAGAGTGTTATCTGTCCATTTATTTTCTAGTACAATTTAGACATGAGTCCAAATTAAAATATATCTAAAACTCAAGTGAACCACACCAGAGAAAATAGACAGAATAATGACATCCACCAATAGAGTGTTAGAGCCATTATAGGTGCATGTTGATATTTATTTGTCATTGAACTTGTTGATAAGATCACACAGACTTTGATGAAAGAAAAAATAAGTATTATCTTATTCCAAAACTTCTTTAACTCCTAAGCAATTTTTATTGTTAGGTCTTCAATTTCCACTATTTCTTGTTCTATGGTGTAATTGAGTTTTAAATATACTTCAATTTAGTCTCATGCCCTAAAATGAACGGGAAAAATAATAAATGGAGTGGATATAATACATACATCACAGTGGGCCTTATAGAATCTTCACGCCATGGTAAATGGTGGTGAGCGCCTCACTACACAACCTGTGTCCCATCTGCACCCTCGCCTGCAGCACTAACGGCCTGGATGGCTGAACTGTGGGCCCCAATTGTACAGATTGAAGGCCTAGTGTTCATATAATTGGGATATAAATCCATTGATATGGTGTAATAAGATATGAGGGAGGGTTTCTAGAAAACTACTGAGTTACTCAGTTCATGTCCCACCTTGGATACATGGACCTCATCTCTTGATTTATTTCCCGAGAAGAATAATCTAAGGTTTGTCTTTACAATCCCTTTTTTCCTCTCTTTCCTTTGGGTGGTGGAGATTAGGATAATTGGACCTCTCCTAGATTCAGGAGGATATCTTATTTATTTATTTATTGATGGTATCGTACACAATCAGATGCTTTGCAGCTTACACGTGGCTTTTCAATCATGACGAATGGGGCCCAATGGTCCCGTTATCTAGTCCAGTGATCTTTTCACATCCACCATGGATTGACCATGAGTAAAAAATCTCCCAGATTGGAAGATCCTATCCACCAATCTCAGGACTGTTTCTGCATTTCTGCTCGTAATCGTCTATTTGTAGGTCATGAGTGGTATGTCTACGATCAGGGAATTTTTTGGGCATGGACCATCCAAGGTGTGAGAAATATACCATTGGTCTAGATTACCCAAAAATGGGCCCCACGTGTCAGGATTAGAAACCCGTGTACTTGTAGATTTAGCAGGTATGTGCACTTACCATGCACGTGAAGGGAGAAGGTACGTACATGTGATGCATGGGGACAAATTGGGTCTCGTGAGGAGACGCGGGACGTAAATCTTGTCTATTATCGCTGTACACGTGGCACAATGATCTTATGGTTCACCTGTATCTAACCGTAGATTGTCCATGGCGCAAAAATCGTATTGATAGATCATCTAGCTATCCAATATTCCAATAGCTTGCTAGTGTGTGTGGACCATCATTGATGTTTCAGGCGATCCTAAGCATCCAATTGGTGGAAGTTTTTCTCACTGAATTGAACATTGAAAGTTGATGCATTTACCATCCATTCGCGGGCCACCAATTGGATGCTTCGGATCATCTGATCCTCCTTTTCCAATTCACCAATTGGATGGTTGTGATCAGTGGCACTTTTGTATGATGACAGGGACCATCAACTTCAAAAGAAACTACCTGTCCACAATTTTCTACTAAATCGAACCGTTAAATAAGAAAATGGACCTCAATCCACCATCGTGTAAATTCCGAAACAATCGTGGCCGTTTGTATTGTTCAAGGACTCCAGACATCAGGGAAATGTCCATCCACGTGGTTTCCAACCAAACTAACGGCACAGATGATCATACACTTTTCCATGTGTCCAGTGGGGAAGCACGTGTGTCTTGATTCGTACGAAGCAGCATAGAGATTTTCTCCAGTCAAAAAGGCCGCGTACAGTATACGGTATTCCGGCCGTGCGTAGCAGGGGGAATTTATTCCGTACGCAGTGCGCAGTGCGCACAGGGGTAGTCAAAACCAGCAGGTGGTCAAAGCATGAGCTGGAAACACGTGCGGAGGAGACGAAGCACGTGCATCGGGAAACAAATGTGTGGCTGGCCCGGCAAGGCTGCCCGGTTGACCGGGGACAGGAGAGGGAGAGAGGCGTGGGCTCGTGGGGCGCACTGTCCCCCTTCCCCGCACGCGTGTGCGCTGCTAAACGACACCACCGCGCTGGCATGTGAGAGATTCTCTAGCCCGTGCATCGATTGCATGGGTGGCGCAATTCGTCCGGACGCGGATTGCGTACTACCCCGCCCGTCCCTAGCTCCGAACGGGCAGTTCTGCGGGCGGGTCCATCGTGATGTATCTGTACATCCAAGCCGTCAATCTCTTTTCTTAGATTATTTTAATGTATAAAAACAAAAATGAGGCAGATCCAACGATCAAGTGGACCACACTAAATAATAAGCTTGGTTACATTAAAATGCACAAAGCATTAAAGGCCAGTTGCATTAAATGCAAGAGTCATCTGGTGTGGTCCATTTGATCGTTGGATCTGGCTCATTTTTGTTTTGATGCTTTAAAATAATCTAAGAAAAGGGATTGACGGCTTGGATGTACAGATACATCACGGTGGGCCCGCCAGCAGAACTGCCTCGGGGTAGTACGCAATCCGCGTCCAATTTGTCCTGCCTCGTGGGCCCCACTCCCCATCGTCGCCTTCTGTCGATGGTGGGACCCACGGCTCAACCATTCCCACCCGAGGCGAATATTTGAAGTGGAAAATCTCGCTCGAGGACGTCGACATGCGGGTCCACACATTCCTCTGCTCCTTCGAGACGGAAGCGGATTCCGTGGTGTGTCGACGTCACCAAGTTATTTGGGCCCCACTATGCCACGATGTATGTGTTATATCCACACCGTCCATTTATTTTTTAAGACCATTTTAGGACATAGTCCCAAAAATGAGTAGATCAAAAGCTCAAGTGTACAAAACCAAAGAAAGAAGTTGGGATAGTGAAGCTCACCGTTGAAACCTTCCTGGAGCCCGTTATAATGTTTATTTCCCATCCAACCTCTTATAAAGTTACACACACCTGGATGAATGGAAAACAAAAATATCCGCTTGATCCAAAACTTCCGTGGCCCAAGAAGTTTTCAATGGTAGGTGTATAATCCCTATTTCTTACTGTAGTGTCGTCCACTTAAGCTTTAAATTTTCCTTATTTTTGGTTATATACACTAAAATGATCTCAAATAATGGATGGACGGTGTGGATATAACACATAAATCATGGTGTATCCCACGTAACTTGGTGAGGTAAACATACCAAGGAGGTCGGTGGTGCGTCGCACACTGCACAATCCGCTTTTTTGGGGTCTTTGACCGTCACAGTCTCTCGCTAGTGGACGCGGATTAGCCACCGTAGGTTGAGTAGGTGACGTCACCAAGTTCTATGGGATTCACTGTGATGTATGCGTTGTATCCACACCGTTCATACATTTGGAGAGATTATTTTAGGGCATGATACAAAGAACGACTCAGATCCAAATCTGAAGTGGACTTCACCACAGAAAATAGTGGGGAGAGTGATTGCCACCGTTGAAACCCTACTAAGGTCGACTATGATGTTTCTCTTAGATCCAGCATGTTCATAAGTTAGAAAAGACATAAAATAAGGGAAAATAAATAAATAAATTTCAACTTGATCCAAAACTTTCGTGGCACTTATAATTTTTTATGGTGGGCGTCACTCTATCCACTGTTTTCTGTGGTGGGGTCCACTCGAGGTTTGGATCTTACTCATTATTTCGATCATGACCTAAAATGATATCTCCAAATGGATGGACGGTGTGGATACAAACAATACATCATGGTGGGACTCACAAAACTTGGTGACGTCACTTCAGTAGCGAGACTCCCTGCTAAACCTGTCAGTAGCTAATCCGCGTCCCTCCATAGTAGGAGTGTCAATAGGGCGGGCTCGGACCTGAGAAATCAGATTTTGAATTAATCCAGCCCGAAGGCCCGGCCCGAAACAGTTCAAAACTCAGGATAATACCTCTATCCCAGGCCCGGCCCGTTTTCAGCTGCACATGACGCTTAATACGTAGGCATCAGATATTGTACACGAGGCACACATTAATTAACATTAGACTGGCTGCATTGTGGGACCAACTTTCCCCATCGGATTGGTTGAAAAGTCCTAATCTTTGATTCATGGCCACTTTTTTGTTGAAACAGGACGGTTTGGATGTTTTCATTTCAAGCTGTTGTCCACCAACTTTGCTCATGATGCATCTAAACTGGGATCCACAATTATGCAATTATGAGTAAATTGAAATCGGATTGGGTGCTGAATTACTCAGTAGGCTTTTATGTACCGAGTAAACTCTGATAGGCCACCTTGAATGTACGTGGTTTATATATGCTGTCTATTTGGCTAATTCACATATAAGAGATTTTAATTTCATGTCACTGATTATGTTTGATGGAAAAACTCATCGCGGATAAACCACACTAGAGGAAACTATTTAGAATTAATGTACAATATTAGCATAGTTTTGGGACACAAACATCTTCAAATAAAAAAACTGAAAAAACCCTTCTATGGGTTTACGTCCGTCTAATTAAAATGAATAATGAACAAATCAGATCTGCCAAGGGGTGGGCTGAAAGAGAGTTTTTGGTGGGGGCCATGCCCCTTAAAAAAAAAAAAAAAAAAAAAAAACATTTCTCCTTACGAGACAAGTTAACTCCATATGAGGAGCAGCTACCGATGAGGGGCATTTTCATCTTAAAAAAGATTTAAAATTTTCATAAGGGCTAAAAAAAACTTATCTTAAAAATAAGAGCTAAAGATATGACCACGTCATATTTTAGGGCTATTGGGACAAAACCCGAGTAATGGATAGATTGGATAAAAAATATAGATTATGGTGGACCTCATAGAGTTTACTTAGTATGTTTAGCCTGTTGAGTTACGAAGTACATAACCCGCTTCCATAAGTTTAAATTCCCATGTAGAATTCATTACACACTTCCAATTTTTATTTCATCACACACTTCCACAAGTATGAAAATTTTCTTTCCTAGAGACAACTCTTTTGTAATTTCTTAATTTGTTGCATATAATTACTTGTATATCACTGTGGTATAAAATTCATGTGAAATTGAATCCTTATTATGTTTGACGGTCTATACGTAAAATCAACTCTTACATTAGAAATTATTTCCCTTCTTAGCCTACTCAAATAGGGTTGGGCCTAATTTTTATTTATTTATTTTTAGGTATAAATTTTAGTGCGACATCTAATGGTATAGTGGATTTCTTGTAATTATCACTGTGTAACGACCATAAATTTTGTGACCCACTTAAGACCCTAACTAAATAAAATTAATATTTAATTTTTCCTTCACTAACAAAAACCAACACTTTGCTCAGTTAGTAAAAGCACTCTTGATAGAGTGATAGGTCAATGGATCAATTTCCTACATGGTAGGAATTATATTATTTTCAAAATCCACAAAACCCTAGTGGAACTTGTAGAATTAGGGCTTTAGGAAAAAGTTGCAGGCTCCATTTTCTTATTTTTTTTTCTATAAATTCATGGATTCAACCAATGGACGTGGTGAATCCCTTTGATCCAAGGGAGAAGTTTTGAATAATTGAAGACTATTTTGAACGAAGTTATCAACTGTTAGAAATCTAGTTGTTTCAGCCTAAGAAAATCCGAACCTACGCGAATCCCAGATTGAATTAATGAATAGATTTCCCATGATGATCTGCAAAATGATATAGTATATAATAACTTTTATCGAAAATAGTTTTCATCCTCCAATTATAGATTTCGGATATTTCAGATCCAAGCGATCCTTTGGTTATTCTGAATCTGACAACAAGTAAAACCATTAGATGTGTTGGACCTAATTACAGGACCAATAGAATTCATCAAAGCTAAGGAAGAAGGGAAGAAAATCCTAGAATTTTTAGAAAATGGTTTGTGTAACAGACAAAACCTATCCAACTTTGATTGATCGATCAAAGGGGGTCAATTTTTGTCTAACTACTAAATTTCAAAATTCGTAACCTAGTTTGACCAATCGAAGCCGAGGTTCAATCGATAGAGGGGATCCTTGAGCGATCATGATCGATTGAACTCATTCGATAGAGGATGACCAAATTTGTCCAACGAGTAAACTGATTTAATCTGACCACGCTCAATTGATCGACAAGTAGGCTTTGATCGATTGAAGGTGGCCGAAAGTGTTCAGAGACTTAAGGAATTTAATTCAAATTTTATCGATCTATAGTCAATCGATCAGAAGATCGATCGAGGGCCTTAGAGCTATCTCGATTAATCAACTGCATTGATCGACAGTCCCTATTGTGTTTTCGAATTTAAATTTAAGAATTGGTATTGGGCCATCTTTCTTGAATCAATGTTGGACCCCCACTTGTTGGAATAATGTGATTGAATTGTGGTATGTTAAATCATCTTAATAGGGATTTAAAGTATAGTTTCAATGTGTTCAATTATTCGAAGGATTCGACCTTATCATAAATAGGTGAGTGAATTTCAATGTGTCTCATATCTACGTGATTAAGATAGATGCTTTGATGGTTGAGATTGTTCTGATTGATATGGTTATTGTATGATTGTTGAAACGTTGTGTAATTATGATCCTTACTTTATAATGTATACCTTAAAAGTTTTTGATAAATGTTAAATATGTACATATGCCAATCATTGATATCATGAATCCGTGTTTCCTCTCAAAGAGATGTATGTAGTTGATTGTACATATCGATGCAAAGACATTAAGTATACATTACATGCATCCACACTTTGTGGCTTGAGTTTCTAAAGAATCTCCCCGAATGGTCATGCCTGGTAAATTCATTGCCAGATGCCCCATGATAGTGGAAGCCTATTACTAGGAGTGGATGTTTATAGTACATGCCTACCTAAGTAGATGTCTAAGGGATATACCGTTCATGCCTACTTATGGTGGATGTTTGAATGATACAATTTTTGGTTTGATAGATATCCAACCTAAGCAAGTGGACGATCATCCCAGTTGACATGCATATCATAACATATGCATTCATGCTCATATCGCATACATACTATTTTAGTTTGATTGTGCTATCTTATATTGTGCTATGTATGAAGCATGTTAGGTTTACTCACTAGCCTAGCCAGCCAACGTTGTGGATTAACAACCATACGAAGATGAACGATCTAATTTGGTGTCAGAAAATGAGGTCGGATTGGTGAATAAAACTCAAGACCAATGGCCGTATTTGGGAGAAAATGAGCTCGATACATTAGATGGCTAAATTTATTATACAATTTATTTTAGGAGTTTTAGTTTCCATTTGTTATATACAATGTTATATGAATTAAATTGAGAATTGTTCATAGTATGATATGGTTGAATTATGATTGATTATTTTAGTTGAATAAAGTCCTCAAATGGGTAGACTTAAACTGGTTTTGATTGTTTATTTTATGAACGAGAACGTTGTGAACAAAGTTATTAATAAGTGAAGTGGAAACAGTTGGGTGTATGAATGTTAATGTGATGATAATCTAAAATACATGTAATTGTACCTATCAATAACTGTATGATGAATTATGTACACTTAGTGTACGAGTCATGGACCATAACTTAAATATGAGGTGCACACTATGTATCTAAAATGCATGGCGTGACAGAATGCTATTAGAGAGAGACTTTCTTTAAAATTAGAGTGACCTGTAGGTTATCTCCTCATATACACTTGCATAAACGGTAGATCCCAGAAATTAAAAACTCTACATCTAAGATTTTTCTTATTTGTACTAATTGACAAGTGACGTAGAAACCTAATTATGTGCTGCCACCACTCTAAACTATGTATAGAATTGAATATAGAAACTCTGAATGCTTGTACATCTTTAACCCTTTGCTGGACATTGATGGACAATAGAGATCTTTTCCTTACTAAACTTAGTTCTTTTATACGACGTGATGGCCCCACAGAAGATGTGTAGTAACTGAGATGTGGCTCCATCAACTAGTGTCGTTGTTAATCATAAACCGATGGTAGACCCGAATGTACCACTAAAATCTAAAACTCCAGTTGGATAACAAGATGAAAATATGGAAGGAGAGGAGATGGAAAGTCCTACCCCTCTAGTAGGAAATTCGAGTTGTGTTGGACCTAGTGCGCAACTCACATTATTACCAATCGTTATGTGCACAAATTTTGCTAGACCTAGCTCCCAGCCATGCATTTAAATTAGTAACTCAATTGACAGTTATGATGAAACAACAATAAGATCAAATTATGGCCCAAATGAACATGATAGCTAACATGATTAAGCACCTCTAGGATAGAGAAATCCGACATCCATAAGGCACAAACAACTCAATGGGGTGAACTTGATTGAGAAATTCATGAAACTACGACCACCTGTGTTCAAGGGAGCTTCAAATCCCACGGTAGCAGAAGATTGGCTGACTTAAATCAAGAAGATTCTTGAAGTGATGGATTGTCCAGTGACCAAAAGGCTTGGATGGCGATGTTTGTAATGTAAGGAGAAACAACTAGAAGAACCGAAGGACCAAGGTTTCATTCAACCTAGTACATTACCATGAGGAGCACCAATGTTATTTGTGAAGAAGAATAATGAGAGTATGAGGTTACGCATAAATTATTGTCAATTAAATGAAGTGACAATCAAGAATAAATACCCATCTCACATGTTGATGACTTATTTGATAATTTAAAGTGGATTGTTACTTTTTTTTAAGATTGACTTAAGGTCAGGATATCACCAATTGCAGATCAAGGAAGAAGATGTGTATAAGATGACTTTCTAGACACATTATGGGCACTATGAGTTTCTAGTTATACCCTTAGGATTGACCAATGCCCCAGTTGTGTTTATAGATCTAATGCACAAGGTATTTCAACCATACTTAGACCAGTTCGTAATCATATTCATTAATGACATATTGATTTATTTCAAGATGAACAGGAATCATGAGGAGTACTTAAGAACGATGTTATAAACCCTAAAAGAAAACCAATTGTACGCCAAGTTCTTAAAGTGTAAATTTTGGAAGGGAAGTGTGAAGTTCCCCAAGCATATTATCACAAAGGACGGAGTTGTAGTGGTTCCGGCAAAGGTTGAAGCAGTAGTTTAATGGGAGTAGCCCATGACTATATTTGACATCAAGAGTTTCCTCAGGCTTACTGGTATTACAGAAGGAATTGAAAATGAGGCAAGGGAGATGGGTAGAATTCTTAGAGAACTATGATTTTGAATTATTATACCATCCTGGTAAGGAGAATTTGGTGGAAGATGCGTTAAACAGGAAGTAGTATAAACAACAAGGTATAGCCAGGCTAATGATTAAGGAATGGGAGATGCTAGTTTTCGTGAAAGAGTTCAAAGTAAAGTTACAATTTTAGGAGTGACGTATCCATCTCGGCAATATAATGATCAAGTAGACCTTAAGAAAAGGATCATAGAAGATCAAGAGAATAACGAATGGTTAACGAAGATGATAGTCAAACAACAGGGTAAAGATAAATTTGAATGGAAGATTTGTAAGGATAAAGATATCCGTTACCGAAGACTGCTTGTGTGTGCTAGATATTTCAGAATTAAGAGAAGAAATCTTAAAGAAAGCATACCGATCTAAGTTTATGACTCACCCAGGCATAACTAAGATGTACTAGAACGTGAGATAGTCATTCTAGTGGTCGAATATGAAGAAGGAGATAGTCGAGTATGTATCATGATGTTTTATCTATTTGTAAGTGAAGGTTGATCATCAAAACCTCTTTGATCTTTTACAGCCTCTAAATGTACCAGAATGGAAATTAGACTGCATTTCGATGGATTTCATAGTTTGATTCCCATTAACTAAGAAGAAGTATGGTTCTGTTGTGCGACTCCAAGGAGTACCGAGTTCTATCGTATTAGATCGTGAACTGCATTTCATGTCGTGTTTTTGAACAAGTTTGCAGGAAACCATGCGTACTAGTTTGGACTACAGTAAACATATTATCCTAAGTCTAATGGATAGACCGAATGTGTAAATTAGATACTTAAAGATCTCTTACAAGCTTGTACCTTGGATTTTAAAGGAAGTTGGAACGATAACTTCCATTTTGCAGAGTTTGAGTATAATAATAGTTATCAGGCTGGCATTATGATGTAGAGCGGGTCGCGGACAGTTTCATGGCCAAGATGGATCAGAAAAGGCCCGGTCGACGACAGAAGTGATCCGGACTGTCGGACCTTAGATCGGGCATATCTCGCAATTCAGAAAGAGTTATCTGACGTAAAATATATGATTTTGGGGTAGAACGAGCTACTTTAGCCAACCAACCCCGCTCTGCTGGGTTGCGATGCCCGGAATTGTGAAAAACCCCTGGATCGATGGTTGTTTCCCTACTTTAATTTTGTTTTTATATAAATAGTAAGTTTTAGTTTGATTATAACTCTTCATCCGTCAGGCTTTAGGAGTTGCGCCCAACGTGAAAAGAGCTTAGAATAATTAGGAGAACGGTTTGGTGAAGCCAAATAGGACAGTTACTATTTTTGGCCGAAAACCTTGCGCACTAGTAGACATCATGACCGTCTATAAATAGTAAGTTTACTATTTATAGTAAGTCACGGATTCTAGGAGTTTTAGTTGTAGTTTGATTCTGATTTCTTTCTCATTGCTTGGTTCCCCTATTTAAAGGGTTGTGAACTCATTTTTATTCATTCATTAATCAATTTTGAATTTATTAGAATTTATTTCTATTTTCTGCTTTCTTTCTTCGTGGATTCGAGAAGTCTCTGTGAGGAGTCCAGAGAAGTTCCGTGGATTCGGAATAGTTATCCTGTTGAGGAAGACGGTGCTCGACCTCACGTCTTCCCCTGCGTCACATTAGGATGACCCCTTATGAAACACTTTATGGACGATTGTGTCGCGTGCCAAATTACTAGATTGAAGTAGGGGAGAATGAGTTAGTTGGACCAATATCATTTGAAAAGCCATGAAAAAAGTAAAAATTATTACGAAACGATTTTTAACAACCCTGATCAAGCAGAAGAGTTATATAGATAATAAAATGCATGATTTGAATTTCATAATTGGAGATCACATGTTTATGAAGGTCTCACCAATGAAAGGATTGATGCATTTTAGAACTAAACGGAAATTAGCTTCGTGATTTATAAAACCTTTTGAGATCTTGGAGCGAGTCAGAGCTATGTCATATTGTCTCGCCCAACCACCTTAGTTAGCGTGCATAATGTATTCTACGTATCGATGCTGTAAAAATATGAAAGAGATGCCTCTCACATCATCGACTAGCAAGACCTTAAACTTAAGGAAGATACGACTTACATCGAGAGGCTGATTCGCATCATGGATCAAAAGGAGCATATTCTGCAAACCAAGATTGTACCACTAGTTAAAGTATTGTGGTATTAGATTGTACAGTTGTAAATCTCCTATTGTAGGATTTTTTCTTATTAGATTGTACAGTTGTAAATCTCCTATTTTAGGTTTTTCCTTATAAATATAGCTAGTAATAGGTTGTACTATGCCTATAAGAGAGGCTTCTCTCCTCCGTATGATATATACAGAAATACAATTGATTTCTTCTCACCTTACATGGTATCAGAGTGCACTCTCCTTTGTTTTTGTTTCTGTCTCCTCTGTTGTTGTTGTGATTACTGTCTCCACCATCAACACCACCACCACCATCATCTTCACCACCTCGTTGATACACCATTGCCAGTGCACATCAGGCCGTGCACCTCCCACCACTGTCGTGCAACAACACTCATGCCCCTGCCGTGAGACGCACATCCCAACCTCTTCAATCATCACAGGGGATGTCTACCTACTTCATTTGCATCATGGAAGGCTGCCTTATTTTCTGCCTTTTTTCTTTTGTGCTTCGTAGAAGTGCAGAAATCTGTTGTCCCTCTTTCAGATTAATCCTAAATGGCTACTTCATCAGCTACTTCACCTAACCCTAAATCCAATTCTGCCAATGTTTAGGCGATTCATGATTCTTCTAATCCACTGCACCTTCACCATTCTGATCAACCTACACTTGTCTCCCAACAACTCAATGGTGACAATTATGCCACTTGGAGTCACGCCATGATCGTTGCGTTAAGTGCCAAGAACAAGCTCTGTTTTATTGATGGATCTTATCCACAACCATCCACCTCCTCTCCTGACTTTGCATCCTGGACTCATTGCAACAATATGGTCCTCTCTTGGATCCTCAATGCCCTCACAAAGGAATTGTCCAATTCAGTCGTCTACACGGAATATGCTCATAACGTGTGGACAGATCTGCGAGATTGATTTTCTCAAAGCAATGGCCCCCACCTCTTTCAACTGCAACGATCCATCTGCTCTCACACATAATGACAGACTTCCCTTGCAGTCTATTTTTCTGGATTGAAGACATATTGAGATAAACTATCTTTTTTTACTACTCTCCCCATAAGCACTTGTGGCACTGCCAAGGATATCATTCCTCATCAAAATCAAGAGCGTCTTATACAGTTTCTCATGAGACTCAATGAAAGTTATTCAGCAATACGGGGTCAGTTACTTTTAATCAATCCTCTTTGTATTGTCAACAAGGCATACTCCCTCATTCTTTAAGAGAAAAAACAACATGAAATTTGCGCTCCCATCCAGTCATCTGATGATGCGACAACACTAGTTGCTCCCCTCTCTCACAACTCTGGACAAAGCTCTTCTAAGGACACTCGTGGTCGGCGCTGATCTCCCCTCACTTGTTCCAATTGCGGATGGGTTGGTGTTGAGGGTCAAATATTGGATATTAGACCCCAGTTATTACTAGGTTTTACGAACATGATAATGTTTAACATCCTATTTTAATCGTATTTATGTTGCAAGGTGAATTTAGGAGCTTGGACTGAAAAAGGGTACTAAAGACATAGATTTGATGCTCGCAAATCACCAAAAAAAGGGATGGATCCTAGGAGACCGAGATCGAAGAATTCACACGCCAAAGATTCGAGAAAATCGAGTGATTGAAGATAAAGAGGCCTGAAAATCACCCTAAATGCAAGATCACAGGGTTCCCACCATCCGTTTGGCTCAAAACTTTATATCTGGCTTGAGGATTCCAAATTAACCGTACACGTCGAAATTCAGCCCTTAGATCTTTGTGTAAGTGACCCAACAGACAGATCAGCCACTAAATCACTGATTTAGGGCCTACCTAATTTCTGGATATGCTTTAATTTTGGTCTCAACCCCTTAAATTGGATGAGAGGGAGGATGGACGGAGCGAATTTCTCACGAACATCACAATGGACCCCACATGGGGATTTGTGCGCACACAACGCACATGCATAGGCAGTGCACTAGACCGAGAAATCCGGTCAAGGGTTATTGACCCGACCCGGATTGCGTTTTCGCAATAGCCAATAGACTGACGTCCGCTGGGACGTTTAGTGGGCCACCACCATCACCCGTCCGGACGATCCGGACCATCCAAAGTGTTCAGGGGGGTGGGGACGACCGTACCCATGGTGACCCTTTGGACCCATGCATGTGTACACACGCAGATCACCGTCAAACGCAGGATGAACGACAGCGTGATTTGATACAATGGGCCCTACCAAAACTCGACCAAAACCACCCCTTTCCGACTGAAATCTCGCCAAGAATCCAATGAATGGGGTGGATTTCTTCGAAAACATCATTGTGGGGCCCATCGAGCTTGTCAGCGCAGGTTGATACGTAAGAAGATTCCGGACACCGCCCTGGATTTTCGGGCAGTTATACTACCACGATCATAATCGTTTCGACGATCTGAACCGTCCAAAAGACTTAAAAGGGGGCCACGACCATCACCATGAAGGCCAAAAGGAAGATAAGATGGCCATCCGTCCCAAAAATGGGATCAAATGCAGATCTCCTTGCATTTTTCGCTGCGTACGTTGCTGTGCTGCGTAAAGAGCTTACACACCGACTTTCACCGACTCCCAGCCTCTCCACCGATGTCCCTTGGGTATAAAAAGGAGGAGAGAAGAGAGAGAGCATTCCTTGGACGGTGAAGAGCAAGACGTGGAGAGAGAGAGAGAGAGAGAGAGAGAGCTTGAAACGACGACATCTTCTCCTTCGCCGTCTTCTTAGTTTGCTTCTTTCCTTTGATGTTTTTTTTTTTTAAAAAATAAAAATCTGTAGCGTCATTGTGTCGATGATAGGCTAAGCCTCTTAGTTAGGGTTAAGAGGTGAAGCTTGTAGCGTGATGGAGTGTTTTCTACGACTTTGCTTTATCTTTATTGAACTCTCCTTGCTTCTAGTTTGATTATATGGAATATTCATAGTTTTTAGTGGTTTGACTTAAATTACAATGGATCTGCGATAGCTTTGAGTATATTCGGTGCATGTGTTGAGGTTGTGATCATAGGAACCCTATTGTTCACCATCATCTCATAGACATGGTTGGATGATGGAATCCTTCCTAACGTTTATAACTCTCTCAGATTGGATGTGGATTGGTTAAGTTCTGTTGTTTGCTTTGTCTCATGGGCATGGTTTTGTGATGGAATCAATTCTAATTCTCATACCTCTCATCTCTTGAAAACTAGATCAAAGGAAGTACAGATTTGGATTTTAATGAATTATCTTCCAATTGGATGAAGATAGGACTCTGATTCCAGTTGAGTTCGTGAATCACGCATAGATCTCCCTGATCTCTACAAGTGGATCCTTGGAATCCCTAGTTTCCCACCTTTGAATTTCACAAGTTTTAGTTAAAGTTATTCACCATTATTCTCTTAAATTTTCGTAGTTTAGCTTACATCTTCTTCTAGTTATAGTTCTGGTTACTTTCAGATTACGTACAAGGTTCAGTCCGTGTGGCTTCGACCTCGGTCTTACTGAGATTATTACTACAACGCAACCCTATACATGGGGTAGTGAACAAGTTTTTGGCGCCGTTGCTGGGGATTGACGGTTACGTTTTTCTAAGATTAACTAGTTTTAGAATTAGGATAAGATTAGGGTTTTTCTAGTTTTTAATTCTAGGTTTAGATTTTTCTATTTGATTTCTAGAAACTAACCTAACTTTCCTATTTTATAGGACCCTGATATAGGCTTTCTAAATTGGTAATCTCTTTCTAATTTTTATATTTTTCTATTTTTAGGATTAGGGTTTTATTTTCTATTTTTAGAAACTTTCTATTTTTAGGATATCTTTTATTTTTAGAAACTAGCTTACTTTCTAATTTAGGTTTAGAACTTTCCTAATTTATTTTTAGAAAGTTTCTATTTTTATTTTTTATTTTTAGAAGTTTTTCCTTTTTAGAAACTAGTTTACTTTTAGGAACTTTCTAATTTTAGACTTTCTATTTTTAGAAACTGACTTGTTTTGTTTTGTTTTGCAGATCTTAATTTAGGAACTTCTGATTTGGTAACTTCTTTCCAACTCTTTTATTTCTTTATAGATTTCTATTTCATTTCTTTCTTTTAGGTTTAGGTTTAGAATCTTAATTAAGGGCTGTTGAGGGTCAAATATTGCATATTAGACCCCAGTTATTACGTGGAGTTATGAACATGATATTGTTTAATAGCCTATTTTAATCGTGTTTGTGATGCAAAGTATATTTAGGAGCCTGGATTGAAAAAGGGTGCTAAAAGCATGGATTTAACACTTATAAATTACCAAGGTGAGGGACGGACCCCAGGGGACCGAGATCGAAGAATTTACATGCCAGAGATCCGAGAAAATCAGGTCACTCACGTTAAACGGGCCTGAAAATCTTTCAGAATGCAAGATCATAGGGTTCCCACCATCCGTTCGGCCCAAAACTTCATATATGGCCTGAGGACCATAAATTAATCGTACATGTCAAATTTAAGTCATTGGATCCTTGTGCAAGTGGCCCAACGGACAGATCAGCCCCTAAGATCCTGATTTGGGGCCCACCTGGTATTTGGATATACTTAAAATTTGGTCTCAACCCCTCAATTCACATGAGGAAAGGAATGGACGGAGCGGATTCTTCATATACATCAAGGTGGGACCCTCCTTGCATGGTGCATGTGCACAACACACATACAGTCGCCATGCACCGAATCTCCCAAAGTCAGTCAGCGCACGCTGACCGACTCTCTTCTTCCAAACCAAGAACGGCAACAACGTCTTGACGCCGATCGCCGGTTCTTGGTTGTGGGCCCCACCCATCACTTATATATTAGATCTGTACCGTTCATTCACTCTATAGGATGGCCAAGACCCTTGTCAAGGTCCCCTTCTATTCCCATGCGCGCACACACATGTTTATCGCGACCAAACAGAGAATGGACGGTAGAATGAAAAGTTATGTGGGCCACACCTAATCCAAGCCAAAACAATTTACTCCCGAATGGTTTTTCACGAGAAGTCTAATGGATGGAATGGATTTACCTGCCTGTATCGATCATGACCCCAATGACCACAGCGAAAGATCATTGTGAAGGCTCTGTTTCGCAATCTGACTTGCAGACGAAACCTTGTGGGCCACCATCTTGACCCATCAGCTTGATCCGGACCGTCCAGAAGATTCTAACGGTCCGGCTGAGCAGGACCTAGATGAAAATCATGCAAAGAAGAGCCAAGAATTGCTTCCACATGTTCGAGCATAAGATAAACGATAACAAGGAAGATCCTGCAGGCCATCACAGGGATTATCCATACCACACTTTCTAGGGTTAGGATTTCAAGAGGACCTTAATGAATGGAATGGATCATGCGGTCGGATCTTCATTGTGCTAAGATCTTATCCAAACACAAGAAGATTGTGTCTTCTCGCTGGGGTTGGTGCGAAAATTCCCACCGACTTCTCTCCAGCCGCTGACTTCACTCCAACCAGCAACCATCCGATCGACCTTACTACTCTTATAAAAGAAAGAGAAGAGAGAGAGCATCGGACCCCAAATCTTGGACATGAGCATCAGATCAGCCTTGGAGGCACCAGACGTGGGAGAGAGAGAGAGTTGCCGGCTAGGGAGTTTTTCTCCCTCTTTCTTCTTAGTTTTTTTTTTCGTCCTTTTTTCTTTTATGCTTTTAAGAGACTTAGCTTGATCATGTCTGGCTAAACCTCTTAGCTAGGGCTAAGAGGTGAAGCTTATAGTGTGATGGGTAGTTTCTATGGCTTTGATTTATGTTTAGACTGAACTGATGTTGATTCTATTTTGATTATAAGGAATGCCTTTAGTTTTTAATAGTTTGTTGTGACTTAAATTATAATAGATCTGAGATAGTGTAAGTGTTATGGTCTCATGCTCCTTTGGTTGTCAAATTTTGATGTGTCAAAACATCTATCTGTGTCCTGTACTTGTATGATGATTTATTTGAATTCAAGACACTGCATAAACTCTTCAAGAAGCTACATGTTGAAGTCTCAAGAAGCTACATGTTGAAGTCTCAAGAAGCTACAATGTTGAAGTTCAAGTATGAAGAAACAACGCATGAAGTAGTTTTATGTTGATGAAGATCTCAAGTTTAAAGCTACAACAAGTTCAAGATCTCAAGCATGATATGGTTCAAGATCTCAAGCCTGTTATGGTTCAGAATATCTACATTCGTTGAATGGTTGAAGTTCAATGTCCATACGACATGGTTCAGGTTTGAATGACCTTAGGTTGACCCTTTAAATAGGTCACTTTGGATACATAAATCAAATGTTTATTTTACATAAGGTTGGTTATTCTACGACCAGTCCTAGCTCTTGTTCGACCAGTCCTAGCATTGGTTCGACTAGTCCAAGAAATTCCACGACCAGTCCTAAGTAGTTGAAGATTTTTCGGAATTTTTGGTACGCCCACGACCAGTCCTGGAGGTCCTTCGACCGGTCGTAGGTGTGGCTTCGACTCGTCCACGACCAGTCGTGGAGCTACGACTCAAAGTCCAGCAACGTAATCTCTGGTCCTACGACCAGTCGTAGGGATCTACGACCAGTCGTAGGTGATCCACGACCAGTCGTAGGATACTCACGACCAGTCGTGGAACGACTTTCAAAGATCGCGCTTAATTTTTCAAAAATCTGTTAGAGCTACGACCAGTCGTAGGTTTCTAAGACCAGTCGTAGGAGCGATTTCTGCTTCTATAAATTGAACACGAAATTCAGAGTTTTCATACTTCAACCCCATTCAATTCAAGAATTTTCAAGTGATCACTTTGAGATAAGTCTGTGTTTATTTTAAGCTACATTGTGCTTATTTAATATTCCTTTTTGCTAGCTTATTTAATTTGATTTTGTTTCTATATTCCAATCTTATTTGAAAAGAGGAATTATCTTATTCCTTCTTCTTGGAATCAAAATCAAATATAGCTACGCCCAACGAGTTAAATCTAAAATCTATTAGAATTTAGAACCTTATGAATGTGAGTATTGGAAATTGAACTTTGACATTCAATCATCTACTCCGATTGGTTCTACCGGGCTGCTACGAAAAGGAGAAATCCAGGTATTTTACAATTCTGTAAAATTTCATTTCTTTTGGTTTTGTTGAGGTTAAGCAGCAGAAAAATCTCATTGTACTGGTTTTGTCTGAGGTTGAACCAGAAAAATCTCATTGTATTGGTTGTCTGAGGAAAACCAGAAAACTCAGAAAAGAGGGGTTTTTGAATTGCGTAAGCCCAAGTGAAAAAGACACAATTGTAAAGGTTTTTGGTGAACCTGTGAAAACCTATTTGATAGTGAACGCTAATATCCCCTGTGTGAGGATATTAGGAGTGGAGTAGCTTTTTGTGTAGCTGTTGGAAAATAGTTGGTGTACACACAGGTGAACCACTATAACTCTTTGTCTTGTGGATTGAATGCTTGCTTAATTTTCATATCTTTTATCATTCGATTGTGTGGTATGTACAAGTGGATGTGAATGTTGTAACTATTTACATTTCAAGCAAGTGTGGGGATTGTTGTAATAATTTAGATCTTACTTCTGCATTTAATTTCAATTCCTTGCTATTTCATTTACTTATATTAAAATTGAGTCCTTGATCCAAAAGAGGTTCTAGAAATAAGGTTGTCCTACCATAAGCCCTTGTTTATTATGGTGTAAGGTTGTCCTTAGAACTGAATTTGTATCAATCTCTCAATACCTATTTATCAAGGTGATTTAAATTTAGCTTTGTAAATTGATTCAGATTGTAAGGCTATTGGTTTAATTTATTTCCGCTAACTTTATTTTAAATTTGGCATAGTCCTATTCCCCCCCCCCCCCCTCTAGGACATATAGCTTGGCCTTTTCAGATAGCTTTGAGTATTTCCTTTTCATTATAAGGATTATGATTTAGGAATCCCTGTTGTTCACCATTGTCTTATGGGCATAGTTGGATGATGGAATCCTTCCTAACATTTATACATCTCTCAGATTGGCCGTGGATTGGTTTAATTCTGTTGTTTACCTTGTCTCATGGACATGGTTTTGTGATGGAATCCATTCTAATTTACATCCATCTTATCTCTTGAAGACTAGATCAGAAGAAGTTCAGATTTGATTTTATGGTATATCTCTAACTGGATGAAGATGGGACTCGAAGTCCAGTTGAGTTCATGAATCAAGCGTAGATCTCTTTGATCTCTACAAGTGGATCCTCGGCACCCTAGTTCCCTGCCTTTGATTTTTACTATAGTTTTTAGATTAATATTTTCACCATTATTCCCTCAACTATCCTTGATTTAGATTACATCTTATTCTAGTTCTAGTTCTGGTTAATTTTATATTACGTACAGGTTTCAGTCCCTGTGGATTCGATCTCGGTCTTACCGAGATTATTACTACATCACAACCCTATACTTGGGGTGTGAACAAGGGCTACGAGTGTTTCATAGCCACTTTATACTTTCCTAACGTGTCTGATGACACGGTCAAGTGAAACACTTTCCCTTTCTTTGAAAGAGAAAGCTAAGACGAGGTTGCATTCACTAGTCATCGATCTATTGGCATATGAAATGACATGATAAGGGAGTTCATAAAGAAATTTTTTCCACATCATAAAATGAACACCCTTAAAAAGTCAATCATGAACTTCACTCAAAAGGAAGATGAAATATTCTTCTAATGTTGGGAGTGGTTCAAGGATCTTGTCAGTTCATGCCTACAACATAGATTTGAAATGTGGCGCATTACACACTTCTTTTATGATGGTTTGACATCTTCCATGGGCCAATTGGTTGAGACAATGTGCAATGGGGAATTCATGAATAAAAATGTCGATGATGTGTGGGACTACTTGGATAGACTTGCTAAAAACGCACAATCATGGGACATATACCCAAAACCAAGCACCATGTCTAGGCCGACTCAATCCAAGGAGAGGGGTGGAATGTATCTCCTGAAAGAGGATGGTGATATCAATGATAAAATGGCTTATCTCACCAAAAAACTCGAGGCCATGGAATTAAAGAAGGATAAGGATAAGGAAATTGTTTGCGGTATTTGTGCTTGCAACGTTCACACAACTGAAAATTGTCCAACAATACATGCCTTTCAAGAGGTGTTGAATGAGCAATCCAATGTTGTGAACAATTACCAAAGACCTTTCAATGGACCTACCTCCAATACATTCAATCCTAGTTTAAGAAATCATTCAAATTTCAGTTGGAGGAATGGACAAACTGCTACCCCACAAGGTTTCTTTAATCAAATTCCAAATCAAGTGAAACCTCAGGAAGAACCAGTTCCAAATTCCACATAAACCCAAGAGCTTACTCAAGCAATACGAGATCTTACGAAATATATGCAAAAGATGGATTCACGTGTTACAGTTATAGAAAGAGGGATGCTTCCTGCTCAACCTCTCCCCAATCCTAAACCGCAATATGAGATAAGTATCCAAGCTCTTCAAATCAGGTGGAGCAAGTTAAATCTATCACCACTCTTATGAGTGGGAAGATAATTGATAAATCTATTCCGGTAAGGGTTGAAAAGCCTAAGGACCCGGAAGAGGAAAAAAATGATAGACCTAGTACTGCTCCACAAGAATTAGAACTGAAACCTCAAGGGAAGCCGATTGCTCTATTTCCCCAACGGTTGGTTGCACCAAAACCTCTCTCTAACTCTCAGGACATTCTAGAGGTGTTGAAACAAGTGAAGATCAATATTCCTCTACTTGATGCCATAAAACAAATACCTTCATATGCCAAATTTCTGAAAGACTTGTGTACGACCAAAAGACGATAAAATATTCAAAAGAAAATCTTCTTAACTAAGAAAGTAGTACCATCCTAAAGCGAGATGTGCCACAGAAATTCAAAGATCCCGGTAGCCTAACCATACCTTGTGTAATCGAGAACTACCGAATTGAGCACGCACTTCTTGACTTAAGAGCGAGCGTAAATCTGATTCCTTACTCGGTGTACAAATAACTAGGTTTGGGTGAATTAAAACTCATCTTAACCACACTACAACTTGCTGATCGCTTTGTTCGTGTACCAAGAGGGATAATTGAGGATGTGTTCGTCCAGGTTGACAGATTCTACTACCCTATAGATTTTATCGTCCTGTACACTGAACCCATCAGTAACATGAGCACTCAGATTCACGTCATTCTTAGTCGCCCATTCCTTGCCACTTCAAACGCAATCATCAATTGCAAAAATGGAGTCATGAGTATGTCTTTCGGGAATATGATATTGGAGTTAAACATCTTTTTCAACACAAGCAGACGAATAGAGGATGATGACGATTTCCACGACATTAACATGATCGACTCTTTCATGGAAGATAAAACGTCCTTGACCTTATCCTCTGATCCTCTAAAGACGTGCCTGGCCTACTCCTATGATTTTGATGATGACATGATGAGGAAGATGTGTGTCATGCTTGATACTATGCTGGTACTTGAAGTTAACCGGTGAAGGCCACAATTTAAAGAGTTGCCCCAAACTGGTGAAGTGCCTCTACCGTCTAACCTCAAGGCACCAAAACTTGACCTAAAACCTTTGCCCTCTGATTTGAAATATGTTTATTTAGGTCAAGATGAGACATACTCGGTGGTGATTTCTTCCCACCTTGAGCAAGAAGAGGAGAGTATGCTCATATCTACTCTCATTGAGCATAAAGGAGCCCTTGGATGGACGATTGCGGACCTCAAGGGAATTGACCCTTCGATTTGTACTCACCGTATTTATCTTGAGAATAATGCGAAGACTTCTCGGCAATCACAACGTAGAGTAAATCCAAACATGAAGGAAGTGGTAAAGCTGAGGTTCTTAAGTTGTTGGATGTGAGTATCATATACCCAATATCCGATAGTCAATGGGTGAGTCCAACTTAGGTGGTTCCTAAAAAGTCAGAAATCACCATCGTAACTAATGCCAATAATGAACTTGTGCCAACTAGAGTTACTACTAGTTGGAGAATGTGGATTGACTACAGGAAGTTGAATACCGTCACAAGGAAGGACCACTTTTCTTTGCCCTTCATTGATCAGATCTTGGAAAGGCTAGCTGGTCATTCTTATTACCGTTTCCTTGACAGGTATTCGAGTTACAACTAGATAGAGATAGCCCGTGAAGATTAGGAAAAGACCACATTTACATGTCCTTATGACACCTTTGCTTACAGAAGGATGTCATTCGGACTATATAATGCCCATGCCACTTTTCAGTGATGCATGATGAATATTTTTTCTGATATGGTGGGGCAATATCTAGAGGTCTTCATGGATGACTTCTTTGTCTTCGGTCCATCTTTCAGTGATTGCTTAAAGAATCTTAAATGTGTGCTGAAAAGAATTTGGTACTCAATTGGGAGAAGTGTCATTTCATGGTTCGTAAGAGAATTGTCCTTGGACATATCATCTCGTCCAAAGGAATCGAGATAGATAAGACAAAAATTGATCTTATCTCTAACCTACCTCCACCTAAGAACATACGAGACGTGCGATCCTTCTTAAGACACCCCGGTTTTTATAGACGATTCATAAAGGACTTTAGTCTTATCTCTCGTCCTCTATGTAATCTACTTCAAAAGGATGCACCATACAAGTGGACTGAACAATGCCAAGAAGCTTTTACTAAGCTTAAGGGCATGTTGACCACTACACCTATCATGCAGCCACCCGACTGGAGCCTTCCTTTTGAACTTATGCGCGATGTGTCTTACTATGCTCTTGGGGCTGTTTTAGGCCAGAAAAAAGAAAAGAAGCCCTACGTTTCATTACGCAAGTAGAACTCTAAATCATACCCAAGTGAACTACTCGACTACGGAAAAAGAACTCTTAGCTGTAGTGTTCGCTTTGGACAAATTTAGGTCCTACTTGATCGGATCCAAGATCGTTGTTTACACAAATCATGCGGCACTCAAGTATCTTCTTTCTAAAAATGATGATAAGCCCCGCCTAATAAGATGGATCCTCTTACTCCAAGAATTTAACTTGGAAATAAAGGATAAAAAGGGAGTAAAGAACGTATTGGCTGACCATCTTTCTCACCTTGATCTCCTTAATTTCCCTGAGAGGACACATATCAATGACACGTTCCCTTATGAATAATTGTTCAAAGTCTCCCATTCACCTTGGTTCACTGATATTACTAATTATCTTGCCACGGGTTTCACACTGACACATTGGACTGCGCAAGATAAGAAGAAAATTTTTACCGATGTGCACAACTTCTTCTGGGACGATCCGTATTTGTTTACATATTTCCCAGACCAAATCTTAAGGAGATGTATGCCAGACGATGAGCATCAAAGTATCATCTCTTTCTGTCACTCTCAGGCCTGTGGTGGTCACTTTTCTGCTAAAAAGACCACGACCAAGATTCTGCAGTGTGGCTTTTACTGGCCCACTATGTTCAGGGACACTCATGAGTTTTACAAAGCTTGTGAGCGTTGTCAGAAATTGGGAGCGTTGTCATGTCGAAATATGATGCCCTTAAACCACATCCTTATCATAGAGGCATTTGATTGCTGGGGCATCGATTTCATGGGACCATTCCCCCAATCCTTTGGAAACCTATATATTTTGCTCACCGTAGACTATGTCACTAAATGGGTCGAAGCGATTCCGTGTCGGAACAATAACCATCGAACGATTATTAAATTCTTAGAAGAGAACATTCTTTCCCAGTTCGGAACGCCTCGAGCCATCATTAGTGATGGGGGCTCACATTTTTGTAATAGGCCATTCGAGAATTTAATGAAGAAATATGGTATCTATCATAAGGTGAGCACTTCATACCACCCACAAACAAGTGGGCAAGCTGAGATTTCTAATAGGGAGATCAAACACATATTGAAAAAGGCGGTTAAGCCTGACCGTAAGGATTGGTCAATTCGATTGACTGATGCTTTTTGGGATTACTGTACTGCATTTAAGACCTCTATTAGAATGTCTCCCTTTAGACTTGTCTATGAGAAGGCCTGCCACATACCTGTGGAGTTGGAACATAAAGCCTACTGAGTGATTAAAAATCTGAACTTCAATCTGGACAACGCTGGCTCGCTGTGGAAACTTCAGTTAAATGAACTTGAAGAAATCCGGAACGATGCATGCGAGAACTCGAGAATTTACAAGGACAAGATAAAAGTGTTTCATGACCAACATATTCTGCAAAAATCATTCACGCCAGGTCAAAAAGTCCTTTTATATAATTCTCGATTACATTTCTTTCCGAGTAAGTTCCAATCTCGTTGGACCAGCCCTTTCACTGTTATCAATGTTTATACTCATGGGGCTGTCGAGATTCGGAATCTAGACAATGACAATGAGTTTAAAGTAAATGGACATCGATTAAAGCCATTTGTTGAGAAATTTGATTTAGAGGACATGTCCATGCCTCTGAATGATCCTATTTATCAAGATTGATCTCCTAGTCTGATGGAGGTATAAGTAGGCTTGCTGCTTTCATAGGACTTAAAGCCATTTGTTGAGAAATTTGATTTAGAGGACATGTCAATGCCTCTGAATGATCCTATTTATCAAGATTGATCTCCTAGTCTGATGGAGGTATAAGTAGGCTTGCTGCTTTCATAGGACTAAGGTAGTTTGTTTTTTTATCGTTCTAGGATAGTCGGCTTTATGCCGTTAGGATAATTTTCTTTCCATTTGTTCTAGGATAGTTTACTTTTGTTGGTTTAACTCTTGTGCCGAGCCACCTTCACGCTGAGATCTCTTTGGAAAAGTCGTTCAATTTCTTTCTTAGGTACTATCTTTTCATCACTTCTCCTTTACTTTCGTTGTCTCATATGTATTGCATGCTTATATTTTTTTACATTGAGGACAATGTAGATTTTAGGTTGGGGATGGGAGGTTAGGTTACCTAATTAGTATTTTTTTGATCTTGAGCAAAAAATTGAGAAAATTTTTTAAAATATTTTTGGAAATTCTTGTGAAGTCAAAGTGATTTTGACAACCATCTTTGATTTAGAAGTATGAGATACATAATGTTGGTACTTTATGACTCTTAGATTCAACTATCTATTAGATTTCACAGTTAAGTTCAAATCATTAATCCATGATTAGAAGTTTTAAACATTGATTGAGTCATGATTTCACATGTCACATCTAGATTACACATTAAAGCTTCAGTTCGATATTGAATTGTTAACCTAGTAATCACTAAGCATGGAAGGAGCCAGTCTGGGGAATTTGTCCATCATGTTCTTTGAAAAGAAGAAGAAGAAGAATATCCAGCTAAAAAACAGTTGTCATCGAAAATGACTACCTGTTAAAGATCTTTAAAAAGGTTAACACAACGTGAAGCCATTGATGGAAAAATCAAAAGCTGGAAGAATAAAAAGGCTGAACTGTAAGGCAAGTTTCAGTGTAGGTTGGGTTATTTCGGAATGCTCTGTTTGGTTATCAATGTTATCATGAAAATTGACGATTAGACTCTTAATGATGTGAAAAGGCCAAGCTATATGTCCTAGAGGGGGGGGGGGGGGGGGGGGGGGGGGGGGGTGAATAGGACTATGCCAAATTAAAATAAAATCAGCGGAAATAAAATAAACTAATAGCCTTACAATTATAAATCAATTCACAATGCTGAAATCAAATCACCTTGATAAATAAGTATTGAGAGATTGATACAAATTCAGTTCTAAGGACAACCTTACACCATAATAAACAAGGGCTTATGATAGGACAACCTTATTTCTAGAACATCTTTTGGATCAAGGACTCAATTTTAATAGAAATAAATGAATAGCAAGGAATTGAAATTAAATGCAGAAATATAGATCTAAATTATTACAACAATCCCCACACTTGCTTGAAATGTAAATAGTTACAACATTCACATCCACTTGTACATTCCACACAATTGAATGATAAAAGATATGAAAATTAAGCAAGCATTCAATCCACAAGACAAAGAGTTATAGTGGTTCGCTTGTGTGTACACCAACTATCTTTCAACAGCCACACAGAATGCTACTCCACTCCTAATATCCTCACACAGGGGATATTAGCGTTCACTATCAAATAGGTTTTCACAGGTTCACCCAAAACCTTTACAATTGTGTCTTTTTCACTCAGGCTTACAAAATTCAAAAACCCCTCTTTTCTGAGTTTTCTGGCTCTCCTCAGATAACCACTACAATGAGATTTTTCTGGCTTAACCTCAAACAAAACCAATACAATGAGATTTTTCTGGCTTAACCTCAAACAAAACCAAAAGAAATGAAATTTTACAGAATTGTAAAATACCTGGATTTCTCCTTTTGTAGCAGCCCAGTAGAACAATCGGAGTAGATGATTGAATGTTAAAGTTCAATTTCCAATACTCACTTTAATATGGTTCTAAATTCTAATAGATTTTAGATTTTAACTAGTTGGGCGTAGCTATATTTGATTTTGATTCCAAGAAGAAGGAATAAGGTAATTCCTCTTTTCAAATAAGATTGGAATACAGAAGCAAAATCAAATTAAATAAGCTAGCAAAAAGGAATATTAAATAAGCACAACGTAGCTTAAAATAAACACAGACTTATCTCAGAGTGATCACTTGAAATTTCTTGAATTGAATCGAGTTGAATTGTGAAAACTCTGAATTTCGTGTTCAATTTATAGAAACAAAAATCACATCTACGACTGGTCTTAGAAACCTTCGACTGGTCGTAGCTCTAACGGATATTTGAAATATTGAGCGCGATCTTTGAAAGTCGTTCCACGACTGGTCGTGGGAAGCCTACGACTGGTCGTGGGTCACCTACGACTGGTCGTAGCTCTCTACGACTTGTCGTAGGACCATAGATTAGCTTGCTGGACTTTGAGTCGTAGCACTACGACTGGTCGAGAACGAGTCGAAGACACTCCTACGACCGGTCGAAGGACCTCCAGGACTGGTCGTGGGTGTACCAAAAAATTCCGAAAATCTTCAACAACTTAGGACTGGTCGTGGAATTTCTTGGACTAGTCGAACAAATGCTAGGACTGGTCGAACAGGAGCTAGGACTGGTCGTAGAATAGATCAAACTTATGTAAAATAAACATTTGATTTATGTATCCAAAGTGACCTACTTATAAGGTCAACCTAAGGTCAGTCAAACCTGAAACATGTCGTATGGATATTGAACTTCAACCATTCAACGAATGTAGATATTTGAACCATATCAAGCTTGAGATCTTGAACTTGTTGTAGCTTTAATCTTGAGATCTTCATCAGCGTGAAAACTACTTCATGCGTTGCTTATAAATCTTGAAGTCATTTCTTGAGTCTTGAAGTTGTTTCTTGAGACTTGAACTTCAACATTATAGCTTTAAACATTGATAGGATGATGAAGTACACTTTATATTTCTTAAAGACATCCAATGTCATGAAGTGTTTATGCAGTGTCTTGAATACATATAAATCACCATACAAGCACAAGACACAGATAGATGTTTTGACACAACAAAATTTGACAACCAAAGGAGCATGAGACCATAGCACTTACATGATGATAAGCCGAGGTTACACTATGCACCCATGGAACTCAATGTTTAGAATTGTGCTAATCGATGGATTAATACTTTGAACTTGACCATGAAGTTTACCGTGTGCTTGAGTTTAGGAGAAGGTAATGCCCAACATTGATGTATCTTGGAATTCTATGATCTAGATTACTTTTCAAAAACCGCTTGAGTTTATAAAAACTTATCCTATGGTTCTCAAATTATTTTTCGCATACTTTGCTCGCGCGAGACTAGCAAAATGCTGGTTGGGGATTGTGTTGAGGGTCAAATATTGGATATTAGACCCTAGTTATTACTAGGTTTTACGAACATGATAAAGTTTAACGTCTTATTTTAATCGTGTTTATGTTGCAAGGTGAATTTAGGAGCTTAGACTGAAAAAGGGATACTAAAGGCATGGATTTGATGCTCACAAATCACCAAGTCAAAGGATGAATCCTAGGAGACCGAGATCGAAGAATTCACACGCTAAAGATCTGAGAAAATTGAGTGATTGAAGATAAAGAGGCCTGAAAATCGCACTGAATGCAAGATCACAGGGTTCCCACCATCCGTTTGGCTTGAAACTTTATTTCTGACCTAAGGACCCCAAATTAACCGTACATGTCGAAATTCAGCCTTTGGATCTTTGTGGAAGTGACACAACAAACAGATCAGCCACTAAATCACTGATTTAGGGCCTACTTGATATCTGGATATGCTTTAATTTCGGTCCCAACCCCTTAAATTGGATGAGAGGGAGGATGGATGGAGCGAATTTCTCACGCACATCACGATGGACCCCACATGGGGATTTGCGCGCATATAACGCACATGCATAGGTAGTGCACCAGACCGAGAAATCCGGTCAAGGGTCATTGACCCAACTCGGATTGTGTTTTCGCAATAGCCAGCAGACTAACGTCCGCTGGGACATTTAGTGGGCCACCACCATTGCCCGTCCAGACGATCCGGGTTGTCCAAAGTGTTCAGGGGGTGGGGACGACCGTACCCATGGTGACCTTTTGGTTCCATGCACGTGTACACACGCAGATCACTGTCAAACACAGGATGAACGACAGCGTGATTTGATATAGTGGGCCCCACCAAAACTCGACCAAAACCACCCCTTTTCGACCGAAATCTCGCCAAGAATCCAATGGACGGGGTGGATTTCTTTGAAAATGTCACTGTGGGGCCCACTGAGCATGTCAGCGCAGGTTGATACGCAAAAAGATTTTGAACGTCGCCCGTGATTTCCGTGCAGTTATACTACCACGATCACAATCATTTCGACGATTTGAACCGTCCAAAAGACTTAAAAAGGGACCACGACCATCACCATGAAGGCCAAAAAGAAGATGGGATGGCCATCCATCCCAAAAATGGGATCAAACGCAGCTCTCCTTGCGTTTTTCATTGCGTACGTTGTTGTGCTGTGTAAAGAGATTACACACTAACTTTCACCGACTCCCAGCCTCTCCACCAACGTCCCTTGGCTATAAAAAGGAGAAGAGAAGAGAAGAGAAAGAGAGAGAGAGAGAGAGAGAGAGAGAGAGAGAGCATTCTTTGGACGGTGGAGAACAAGACGTGGATGGAGAGAGAGAGAGCTTAAAACGGTGACATCTTCTCCTTCGCCTTCTTCTTAGTTTGCTTCTTTCCTTTGATATTTTTTTATAAAGATCTTTAGCATCATCATGTCGATGATAGGCTAAACCTCTTAGATAGGGCTAAGAGATGAAGCTTGTAGAGTGATGGGGTGTTTTCTACGGCTTTGATTTATCTTTATTGAACTCTTCTTGCTTCTAGTTTGATTATATGGAATATTCATAGTTTTTAATGGTTTGTTGTGACTTAAATTACAATAGATCCGCGATAGCTTTGAGTATATTCGGTGCATATGTTGAGGTTGTGATCATAGGAACCCTGTTGTTCACCATCGTCTCATGGACATGGTTGGATGATGGAATCCTTTGTAACGTTCATAACTCTCTCAGATTGGATGTGGATTGGTTAAGTTCTGTTGTTTTCTTTGTCTCATGGGCATGGTTTTGTGATGGAATCAATTCTAATTCTCATACCTCTCATCTCTTAAAAACTAGATCAAAGGAAGTTCATATTTGGATTTTAATGAATTATCTTCCAATTGGATGAAGATAGGACTCTGATTCCAGTTGAGTTCGTGAATCAAGCATAGATTTCCCTGATCTCTACAAGTGGATCCTTGGAATCCCTAGTTTCCCACCTTTGAATTTCCTAAGTTTTAGTTAAAGTTATTCACCATTATTCTCTTAAATTTTTCTGGTTTAGATTACATCTTCTTCTAGTTCTAGTTCTGGTTACTTTCAGATTACGTACAAGGTTCAGTCCCTATGGATTCGACCTCGGTCTTACCGAGATTATTACTACATCGCAACCCTATACTTAGGGTAGTGAACAGTTGGTCATACAAAAGATAGATGTCATGCACTCCATGGTTATCCTCCAGGTCATCGTCTCCATGGCACTACTCTGACAAGACCCCCTAAAACATCCACTCATGACAATCCAGGCTCTTCCAACCATGCCGTGTTTCCCCCCACTTTTACTCCAGATCAGTACCGCCAAATCTTGAATCTACTCGATAAAGTTACTACACAGCCTGTGGCTAACTGTGTAGGTATTTTCTCTTCCTCTACCATTTCTTCTCCTCCTTCTTCATGGGTCATTGACACTGGGGCAACCACTCATATGTCTCATTCTTCCTCTCGATTTTTGAGGCGATTGTATTCTTACAACTACATATCTCATTAACCGTCTTCCCACCCCCCTTCTTTCAAGCACCACCCCAATCCAAAAACTGACCTGTACACCTCCGCACTACTCTCATCTTCGTGTTTTTGGTTGCTTATGCTACGCTTCTACCTTATCTCGACATCGTGATAAATTCCAACCCCATTCCCATAAGTGCATCTTTGTGGGTTACCCATATGCACAAAAAGGTTATCGCGTTTTTTATATTTCCTCTCGTGAAACCTTCATATCAAGGGATGTTGTATTTCATGAAGATATTTTTCTTTTGCCAATCTTTCCACTCCTGACATGCATGTTTTCCCTCTTCCTTCTGCAGAAGCAGATGAACCCAACACCCCTGCACCTACCTCTTCTACCAAATTCCCTACTATTCCCCCTCCTGCATCCTCCCCACCTCCGTCCCCTACTCTTCTCTCCCCCACATCCATCCATCGTACTACTCATCCCCACCATCCACCAGTTTGGCTACGTGACTTTGAGTGTTTAAATGCCACCATGCCTTTTTTCCTAGCATCGTCCACTTCAGGTAAGGTTCTTCCCTTCCCAATTTTCCGATTTCTTTCATATTCTCATTCTCACCACCTCATCAAGCTTTTTTCGCCAATATATCTTCTCTTGCCAAACATAATAGTTACTCTCAGGCTGTGAAAGATCAATGTTGACGTGATGCAATGGCTAAAGAAATCAAGGCCCTTGAACAAAACAATACATGGACGCTCACTCCTCTACCTCTCGGTAAAACTCCGATTGGATGTAAATGGGTCTACAAGTTTAAATTCTGTTCTGATGGCACTCTTGAATGGAGTAAAGCTTGTCTTGTTGCTAAAGGATACACCCAGCAAGAAGGTCTTGATTACCATGAGACATTCGCCCCTGTTGCCAAGATGGTCACAATCCGTTGCTTACTCGCGATTGCTGCTATCCCCAAATGGCCGTTATATCAACTCGATGTCAACAATGCCTTCTTACATGGTGATTTAGATGAACAGGTTTACATGTCTCGTCCACCAGGCTTTTCTAGTAAGGGGGAGACTCGGGTCTTTCGTCTTCTCAAATCTCTCTACGGCCTTAAACAAGCTTCTCGCCAATGGTTTGCCAAGTTTTCCACTGCCTTACTCTCTGCAGACTATACTCAATCCAAAGCTGACTATTCTTTTTTCACCAAACTTCATGGTGACTCCTTCATTGCTTTATTGGTCCACGTTGACGGCATTATCGTTACTGGCAATGATACTTTCGCCATTAACTCCTTAAAGACATTCCTTCATCATAATTTTGAAATTAAAGACCTAAGCCCACTCAAATACTTCCTGGGAATTGAGGTGGCCCGTTCTAAACATGACATTTACATAAGTCAATGAAAATATACTCTTGGCATTCTCTCTGTTGCTGACTTACTTGGTTCTTGACCCACTAATTTACCAATAGATGTCAACACCAAGCTCTCCAATGAAAACGACGATATTCTTTCTGACCCAACTCCATACCGCCATCTAGTTGGACGCCTCATCTATCTCATCATTACCAGGCCCGATATTGTGTACTCAGTTCAAACACTTAGCCAGTTCATGAGTCAACCACGTCGGCCCCACTAGGATGCTGCCCTTCGCATCCTTCGCTATCTCAAAGGCACACCAAGACAAAGTTTGCTCATGTCTTCTTCCAGCTCATTCACCTTGAGAGGGTATTGTGACTCTGATTGGGCCAGTTGTCCTATGCCATGCCATTCCTTAACAGGCTACTGTACCTTTCTTGGTGATTCTTTGTTATCTTGGAAATCAAAGAAACAATCTACTGTATCTCGTTCGTCAGCCGAAGCCGAATATCGCTCTATGGCCATTGTAACTTGTGAGCTCATGTGGCTCTTTATCTTCTTCATGATATTAATGTCTGCGACATTGGACCCGCTTTGCTATTTTGTGACAATCAAGCTGCCCTCCATATCGCAGCTAACCCTGTCTTCCATGAACGTACCAAACATATGGAATTGGATTGTCACCTCGTTCGTGACAAGATTCAATCAGGGACCATTAAGACTTCATATGTTCCCTCTCACCTACAAATTGCAGACTTATTCACCAAAGCGTTGGGCAAAGATTCTTTCCATCATTTGAGCTCTGAGTTGGAAGTTTTTAATGCTTGCTCTCCAACTTGAGGGGGAGTATTAGATTGTACAGTTGTAAATCTCCTATTATAGGATTTTCCCTTATTAGATTGTATAGTTGTAAATCTCCTATTGTAGGTTTTTTCTTGTAAATACAGCTAACAATAGGTTGTACTATGCCTATAAGAGAGGCTTCTCTCCTCCATATGAGATATACAGAAATACAACTGATTTCTTCTCACCTTACATGTGGAGACATCATGCAGCTGACGAAGCATCCTGGGAGCAAGAAGCGGAAATTCGAGAAAAATACCCTCAATTGTTTGATGATTAGACTAGGAAAATTTCGAGGATAATTTTATTTATTTATTTTCCTTTAGGGGGTAGAATATAACAACCCTAATTTTTGTGACCCACTTAAAACCCTGACTAAACAAAATTAATATTTGATTTTTCCTTCATTAACAAAACCAAGCACTTAGCCCAATTAGTAGAATCACTCTTAGTAAAACAATAGGTTAGTGGATTGATTCCCCCACACCATAGGAATTATATTTTTGCCAAAACCCTGGTGGAACCTTGTAGAATTAGGGTTTTCTCTATTTACGGAAAAAGTTATAGAAAATTCTTGCAAAAAATCCTAAACTAAATAGTAGAGAGAAAAGCCCACGAAAGAACCTCTGCTAGTAAGTTTCCGTCTCCATTTTATTTTTATTTTTGTAAATTATTATCTAAAAATCCTAGATTCAACCAATGGATGTGGTGGATTCACCCTACATCCATCACTTTAATATAAGGGAGAAGTTTCAAACAATCAAAAACTATTTTAAACAAAGTTTTTACAACTAGGATGATCAACTGTGAGAAATTCAATTATCTCAGTCTAAGAAAATCCAAACCTACGGATCTTAAGGCCAAATTGTATTAGAATTGCGAATCCTATATTGAATTTATAAATAGATTTCCTACAGTGATATGCAAAGTTGTATAATAAATAATAACTTTTGCCGAAAATAGTTTTCAGCCACCAGTTATAAATTACAAATATTTTGGACCCGAGAAATCCTTTGGTTATTCTGAATCTGACAATGAGTAAAACCATTGGATGGGTTGGACCCAATTTTGAGACTTAATAAAAATCACCAAAGCTAAGGAAAAATAGAAGAAAACCCTAGAATTTCTGAAAAATGGTTTATATAACAGACATAACTCATCTGACTTCGATTGATCGATCGAAGAGGGTTAAATTTTGTCCAACGATTAAATTCCAAAATTCATAACCTGGTTCGATTGATTAAGGGGATCCTCAAGCAACCCCGATTTGTCCAGCGAGCAAACTGATTTAATGTGACTATGCTCAATCGATTGACGAGCAGAGATCGATCGAAGGTGGCCAAAAGTGTCTTGAAACTTAAGGAATTTAATTTAAATTTTATCAATCTATGGTTGATCGATGGCTCTCGAGATGTCTCAATCGATCGACAGTTCCTGCTGTCTTTTTAATTTTAAATTAAAAAATTAGTGTTAGGTTTGAATCAAAGGTAGACTCCACATGTTGAAATAATGTGATTGAATTGTAGTATGCTAAATCATCTTAATAGGGAATTAAAGTATAGTTTCAATGCGTTTAATTATTTGCAGGATTCGATCCTATCATAAATATGTGAGTGAATCCTAACGTGTCTCATATCTACATGATTAAGATAGACGATTTGATGGTTGAGATTGTTCTGATTAATATGGTTATTATATGATTGTTGAAACGTTGTATAATTATGATCCTTACTTTATGATATATGCCTTAGAAGTTTTTGATAAATGCTAAAAATGCATATATGCCAATCATTGATATCATGGATCCATTTTTCCTCTCGGAGAGATTTATCTAGTTGATTGTACATATCGATGCATAGACATTAAGCATACATTACATGCATCTGTAACATCCCGGATTTTTACCAACTTGGAAATAGACGTCCTTAGGCAATAGGTCAATCATAACACCTTGGTAACTTCTTATAACTCAATCCCAAAGCCAAAAATTCTTTTTTAACCCATTTCCTTTGAAATCTCATCTTTCGTCACCTCATTCTTCAAAATTTTCTAAGTCCTTTCATATTAAACACTAGTCCTCAAGGTTAAGTGATGGAGAACAATACTTAAACTCAAATCTACTACATTAGTAAATTTAGACATAAAATGGGTTTTTTTGCCATTAACCTTATGGAATCTCACAAAATAAATATGTTAGTTGGATGGATCAGCTTCTCCTACCCCAAAACCATATATTACACGTCAAATAACTCATTCCGGTTTGCAAATGAGACCCGATAATGCCTTGACAGACTCGGGGGCCCAAACGACGCAATTCGGAGGGACCCGAGGTGGGTCCCGCATGTATCCGGCACCCCGGGGGGGGGGAGAAATCACCCTAGGGTTCAGTGGACGGCGAGGGCCTCGCCAAATTGTGGGCCGGCGGCCCGTTTTCGGCAGAAAAATTCTACAATATACGTCCGACTTTGAAAAATCATATCTCCCTCATTATAACTCCGATTTAAGTGATTCAAAAGCCAGATTGAAGCTTGATGAGTCTAGTTTCATATAAAAATAATTTAAAAATAAAATAAATTGTTTAATATAGTTAAATATAGGTTGTTATGATAATTGTATGAAAATCATCAGTTTGGATAGCTGCTGCTTCTAGAATTTTAGAATTTTTTTATAATACAAAACCTAATGAAATTTGGTAGAGATAAAGTAGACTTGTGTGATAAACTATTAAAAAAATAATTAAAATAATATACTAATTAAAATTGCCAGAAAGGGGCGTAGAACTGCCCTAGGACCATATTCTGTCGTAATTAGGATATAATTTAGTTAAGTGCTAAAATGAATACTTGGTAGAATTAGCTTGAACCACTTTAAATATGAACTGTAAGATCCAAAATGAACAGAACCGCTAACGTTACATTACCCTATAATATAGGAATAATCTCATTACCCAGTTGCTCTCGGGAGAATCACGAAACTTCGTATCGGATCTGGACCGCGCATCGAAAGTTCGATTGCCGTAAAACTAAACCGTTATGACCGCCTTATTGGTCTTGACAACCACCTCAAAAATCAAGTCTTGACTGTGTCAAGAAATGTACAACTTGAGCCCGGAGCGAAGTGTGTGAGAAACGTGAATAGTTTTAAAAATAAAATCCGAACTTAAGTAAACTGCGGGCCAGATATAGGGATTCAGACCGTCATAATCTGACCCAAATACACCCTCAGATTAGGACAAATTTTTCACACATGTCAGTACACTTGTGGCCCTGATCGAATACCGGTGACCGTTAAACTGAAACTGGTCCGCCGCGGTCGATTTGTAAATTCAATTGGACTGAAAACTTAGATCGACCTAGATCCAATGCTAGAGAGTTTAAGTCCGACCGCACGTAGAAAGGGGGCCTCCAGAAGTGCTCCGTTGAGCCGAAACATATGGGTTTTGGCTATAACCTAAGTATACCTTAACCCTGGGGCCATTTCCATCAGTTCTGGGCCTATATAAGGACCTTAAATCCTTACTCTCTCATCTCATACGAATTTGGAAAGCCCTAGGGAGAGAAGAGAGAGAGAGAGAGAGAGAGTTAGAGATTCATCTTGGGATTTGATCCCGTTACTCCGCGTACTTGTTTACCATGTCTGTATCGCAAATCTGGCATTTTTGACAACATAATTGGGTAAGAAATGCTAACCCTAACCTGTTTTAGGGTTTTCAACTAGTGGAATGGATGAATTAGCTAACATATTCCCTGTTATAGGTTATTGTGGTGTCGTAGACAAAGACTTAACATTTCAACTGATTTCGTTTCGCGTTTACCGGTGTAAGATGTGGACTATAAATGTATAGGTTATGGTTTTCAAGGCCTTCAATGTAGGTTAATGATTTATAACTGACTTGGGTGCCATTTCACATGCAAAATGCGTCGTTTTCGTCGCTTTACAGATATATATGAAATATGTTGAGTATAGTATAATTTAGGTATTTGTTGAAATGATTGAATACGTGTAGAATTAGGATTCGTGCTTGCCATGATTATCTATCTTGGATAGGTGATAGTTGCATTTGTAACAACTCCTTGATGAAAGGATTTGCCTGAATACATGTTATGACCGATGTACGTCATGTATGTTGAACGGCGTAGTCTAAGTGTTTGTTGAAATGACTGAATGAATATGAAATCATGATTTGTGCCTACCATGGCTATGGAATGCATGTACATGATGGTTGTGTACGTGACAACTCCTTGTTGGAAAGATTTGTCTAAGTATATGTTAAAAATCAACATATATCATGTATGTTAATATGTGTAGTATAAGTGTTTGATAAAATGTTTGTATGAGTAAGTATTTGGTGAATTGTATTGTCTATGGGCGTTGAGATAAGGTTCTCAACTACCTTAACTACGCGTATAAATACTTCTATGTACCTTATATTATATTGTCTGATTACTTATGAAATACATATGTGTGAATTCATGTTTATATTGTATTTTATAAAATGCTCAAATGGTTGTAGGATTTGAATTACTTATTGCTTGATTTTCTAACATGAATTCTTGTTGGTATTGAGTGTGGTTGGGACTATGAAGTAGTCCAGGCAATTGGTAACAGGTTCTGATTAGGTGGTTGAGGTTGTTTTCGCCACATAAGACATGTTCGAGGAATCTGAATCGTACGCTGGTTGTCGACAGTGGTTAGGCCATGCGGAGTGCTCATGCGCTTCATGTCGATCAATTCGATGTACGCTCGTATCAGTCGAGCTCGTCAAGTAACCCGATTGATCCAATGTATGTTCACCATGTATGGACGCTACTAATTGAACCTAAGGTACCAAACTCACCAATGGAAACCCCATTAACCTTGGTACCTCGATCCGCTAAGACTTATGAGCCAGACATTGTGGTATGGGACACTTTGGTTGAGCTGTCGGCCTATGCTGGGGCGACGAGCCTCCCCTTAGTGACCAGTGAGCAACACCGCCTCAGCCGAATACGGTGGTTGTGACACTGTATTCGAGCTGTCGGCCTACACTGATAAGGTGACGAGCCCTTTGTTGTGACCTCGAGAGTACTCTGAGTCTACGTGGAGGCGACCACCCTTCCGTAGCAATAAGAGTATAAATTAGGCCTGCACTGATCAGGTGACGAGCCCTTTGCAGCGACCTAGAACCGCAACATCGTATGAGATTTGCTAGGACTGACGACCCTAGAATGGATCATTGTTTGGGTATTGATATAAGGGAGGTACATTAGTTTTCCAATCTTGCTATATGAAAAGGCCTAATAAGAACTTGGTAATCATGCTCATGCATCGCATTACGTGCGCATTTAGCGTAGCAGGTCAAGCACTGAGGAAGTGTTGCATGCTGCGATCGTGAGATGAAGTCGCTGAGGGAGCGTATGCGAGGGCATGCATCATATCATTCATATCATTCTTGCATTAACAAGAGTACTTAGGATCTGATTGTTGTATTGCGTTATCATTACTGCTTGATTGAATTGATAACTTGTTAACCTCTGCTTTATAGTTCCACTGAGTTGATCACTCACTCCCACGTTACGGGACGGTGTTGTACACACCAACTAGACCCTGTCTTAGTTGTAGGTGGTGACAATGCCTACGAGGCGGAGCCGGACTTCTAGGATGACGAGGAGGCATTCTCTTACATGCAATTTTCAGGTGGGTTCATATGAGCCGTGTCCTGATCGACGGGGATTTATGGGATGTTGACTAGATGACATTACACCTTTTGTATATTTTGGAATTGTACATGTAATTATTTAACCTGGTAACATTATCACACTCTGGAGACTTACCACAGTTTATATATTTCATATATCTATCACAGTCTTCCGCTTGCAATTTCACTTGTCTCTGGAGTATGATATGCTGTTTTGGTATAATCCTATTCATGTTTCATGCACTAATACGGACAACATTTAATCATCAATTTCCTGCTCGACCCCCGATTTTCAGGGCGTTACAGCATCTATGGAGAATGCATCCACACTTTGTGTCTTGAGTTTCTAGAGAATCTCCCTGGATGGTTACGCTTGGTAGTTTCGTTGCCAGATGCCCACGATAGTGGAAGCCTACTCCTACTCATAGAGTGGATGCTTATTGCCTATGCCTACATAGGTGGATGTATGATGGGTATACTGCACATGCCTACCTACGGTGGATGTCTGAAGGGTATAATTTTCGGGTTAATAGATATCCAATCTAAGTAAGTGGATAGTCATCCCACTTGACATGCATATCATGACATCTATACCCATGCTCATATCGCATACACACTATTTTAGTTTGATTGTGCTATCTTATAAAGTGTTATGTATGAACTATGTTGGGTTCACTTGCTAGACTAGCTAGCTAACATTGTGGATTAACAATTGTACAGAGATAGACGATGCATGACGATCCAATTAGGTGCCAAAAATGAGGTCGGGTTGGTGGATAAAACTTAAAACTAATGGTCGTATTTGGCAAAAGACTAACTCGCTGCATTAGACGGCTGAATTTATTATGTGATTTATTTTAGGAGGTTTAGTTTCCATTCGTTATATACAATGCTATAAGGATTAAATTGAGAATTAATGTTCATAGTACAATATGGTTGAATTATGATTGATTATTTTAGTTGAATAAAGTCCCCAAATTGGTGGACTTAGACTAGTTTTGATTGTTTATTTTATGAAAGAAAATGTTATGAATTAGGTTATTAATAAGTGAAGTGGAAACAGTTGGGTTTATGAATGTTAATGTGATGAAAATTTAGAATACTTGTAATTATACCTCTTAATAACTGTATGATGAGTGGATTTATGTACACTTAGTGTACGTGTCATGGATCGTAGCTCGGGTCTAAGGGTGCACACTCTGTATTCGAAGTGCAGGGTGTGATATTGTGGGCCTTAAAAAAAAATTAACGGTGAATGCTTCTCTCCCAATTGTTTCATTTGGTGTGATCCACCATAAGTCAAGGTCAACCTGATTTTTTAACCCTGGATCTAACTTGAGATTTCACGTAAATATCAGTAGACCATGTAAAAATCAAGAATCAACATCCCTCTCTAATTATTTCCCTTGGTGTGGCCGATTTGGGTTATCCTAATTGTTTGGCCCTGGACATAAGTTGGGATGACACATCCAGTGATTGGAGTGGATTGCACTTAAATATCATAGTTGGCCATGTAAAAATCAATGGTGGGTATCCCTCTCATCGTTATTTTCCTTTGTATAACCCACTTAAATAATATAATGGGGTTGACTTTTGTGCCATAGGGCTAACATGGGGTTGAGACACCTAGTGGTCAGGGAGGATTTAATGTAAACATCACAATGGGCCCCACTTTTGCATCACTTAGCTATTTTAAAAACTCTCAAATGAGCAAAAAATTTTTTAATCATTGGAGAAATTGGTGATAAATGAAATTAAAATCATATTGGGAGTGTTTTCAATAGTATCATTCAGTGTAATTGGATTCTAATTCACACCTCTCCAATGCCTTCTTTTATTTTTATAATTCATATCTAAACTCCTCTCCAAACAACCTATTGGGGACTAACCTCTTTTGCTCTAGAACATTTTGATCCAAACTGTTTATTTTAATATCCCCATCATAAATGGACTATAAGGAAAGAATTTCGCTCATCATGAAGTGTAATGTTAATATAAAATTAAGTGAGAGGAGATGTACAACATGATTATTTTCTAACTCACTGTTTACATCCAAACTGACCTCACCAAATCTAATGGCTAGTAAGCCAACACATGACAATACCATTGTACAAAAAATGAAGATGAGATCCCCTCAGTCAATATGATCGGTAAGAAGAGATCGTGAAGCATAATTAAGGAATATTGTTGCCACGAAACATATGTCATTATGCCTTGGTAAAAGTTGTTGCATAACATGCGGCAATACAGGAGAGGCCATATGCTCCATAATAACTTAGAAATAAATCAAATCCACTATTATAGCTGATCGTGAAGGTTTTCATGATACATGACAGAATATGAGTGACTGCATTCACATGAAAGCATAAGTAGAGATATTTGATATAGACGATTAGCTAAGGCGGTGATCAATAAAGATATATGGTGCAACATAATTGGCCATGCACATCCAGAAGTAAGCTAATTATTGCAAATCATAGATGATTATCTCAAGATAGAAATACAATCACCTATGCTTACTTGATTATTAGACGATTGGAAGAAAATCTTGCAAACTTATTTTGAGTTAAAAGTGTAATCGAGTATATCTGTTAATTGGCTAATCAATCAAGTGAAGATCCCAAATGCTGATTCTAATACGTGTCTCCAGCAAACCGCCTTACACGTCTATAAATTCAACAAAAAAATAAAAATAAAGAGTTGGGGCCATGTCACTTCAATACAACACAACACTACTCTTTTGTCATTCATCTGCCAGGGATACTTATTATCGTCATCATTATTATTATTTAATGTAATTCCTCCATTACCAAGCCAGTGCAATGTTGCAAAACCAGTATGAATTAAGTATGTTAGAATAAGGTAGTTGGCACCCTATGTTTGTGATCATGTCGTTGGACCTAGAAAGATCTCTAGGTCTTAAACGGATAGCTAGCGAGGCCATCTTTCCATGTGCTAGAGATTCTACTCGATCCTCTCAATACGAAGTTCGGTCAAGTTATGAGCAGATCGTTATTTAATTATAGTTGCCTTATCACGGAGACCAGTTGGGTAATGAATAGATGGTCATTTCACAACAACCTTACCAATAGAGTCAATATTGAAGCAATTAATGAATGGATAGTCATTCCCACGACTATCGCACCACAAAGTGAGGATATGAAGCAACAAAAAAGTTATCACCCCACTGACCTTCCCACCATGAAGTAGCACAGTTGAGTGCTGAACGATTGATCATCTAAATAAAGACTGACTTGTTTATGAAGCTTAGTTGTGCAAGGTGATGAATGGATTGTGATTTCCTAACGACCGTTTCATTATGAAACCCAATTGTACGACGAATGAATGGTCAATGATCCGCCCACTATCAACAATCTAGCCACCCGACCCGATCCCACGCAATGAACAAACCGTTGTTACAATGACTATCCAGCCATGAAGCTAGCCATGTGAGGAGCAACAGCCATCCTTTTTGTGAACCACGATTGTTTCGCATAACAAGGCTTTGTTCCTTATGAACGAATTGTCATTCCCAACAATCGTCCAGCTACAAAATTAGCTGAGCATGCGATCCGACTTTCATGCCTAATGGCTTTCTTGCCATGAACCGATAGTTATTCCAACGATCATTTCACTACGACTAAATTGTTGATTATCCATTTTCTTTTTCTTTTTTAATGGTTTATTCTTTCAGTCGAGTGTAACTAAAACTTATTTATTAAATTCATCATATTTGATCTAGTTTTATTCTTTTTAATTGTATTATTCTATTGTTAAAGGTATAAAACAAAACATGTAATTAATTTAAAACAAAATACTTGCTTCAAAGGTTTAAAAATATCATTAGAATAATAATGAACCCCATTCATAAATCAGTTGATTTTGCGCCATTAATGGTTGACTAGTCAAGTTGATTTTCTCAGATGTAGTTGTAAGTTAACTATTTTGGTCCCCATTACAAGGAGTTCGATTGAGTTTGAGCCACTATTGGCTCTGGCATGGCCAAACAACAGGCATGCATAACACCAAGGACTCAATTTGAAGCCATCTTTGTTCATTGGGATTTTTATTTATTTATTTATTTATTTTGCTTTGTCTCATCTGTGAGGGAAGAAATGAGATGAATGGCTCGGATCATCACACGGTGGGGCAAAGCTGCACTCTCTGAAGTCATCAACATAAGTATGTTTGCGAAAAGACTTTGATCAGGACCATTCATTGGGTGTTTCCTACCATTGATGGACCACTATGCACAAATGATACCATTTGGATGACTCTGACCACCCAATTTGGTGGGCCCTTTTTTTCACTCGATGCTGATCATTGCCAATACTCTTCTAGGTTCCATACAACGGTTATGGGTCAGGTGGTAATGATATAATCCAACAAGAGAGATACTTCTACTGTGTCCCTTCCAAGTGGGACCCACCCCAACTGATGGTCAGGCTCGAGAATGAGCACCTCTCCAACTTCAGTGTAGTGCACCAGACAGGGAAGCTGGTGCACTGCGCTCAGATTACAGTTCTGTTCTGATGTGTTCCTGACACAAAAATGCAATGACACCCATGCATGTACAAGACCGGTTAATTAATGCACTCGACAACAAAAAATGTGACCCTCCCCAAGATCCAGCATCAACAAGGACAGATATCAATGATCAGAACCGTTCATATGAAGGGCCCCACTTTTAAAATATCACCATGTAAAATCACACCAATCAAACTACTTAATTATTCATCAATGACCTTCTTTGACCTGAAAATGAACCAACTTTTTGTTTCAACGGTCCAAACTTTCTTCAAGGCCAGCCCAAATGATCAGAAACGCGTTTGTCTTAAGGGCCCCACTTTTAGTGGTCCACGATGCAAATTGACACCAACCAAACTTCGTGATCATTCATCAACGGTCTTCTTTGCGCTGAACATCAACTAAATTCTGTGCATGTGCCTCAAACATGGTTAAGGTGGGCCCTACTAGAATGCTAGTTTTTTTTTTTATATTTAAATACGGTAGTCGGTGGGTCTCATTATGGTGGGGACCATTTTATTTGTTGGTCCACCACATCATAAATCCACTAGAAATCTTGAAGATTTCCTTCTTTTATAGGGTTGCTCTAATACTCTGTCAGCTTATGACCCATGATACACAGGCACTCACAAATTGTACACCTGGCACGCATGAACTCAAATTAAGCCGACTAAATTCTGGTAGCCACTGCCACCAGGTGAAAATCCTAAAATCAGATTGCTTGAATAATATTAACCTTTGATTTCCTAGGGTTTATTTGTTGAAATATGACCGTTGGATATATTACACTTTTAACCGTCCAATAAATGTCCACCAATCCCAGATTCAGGCAATTAAATAACCTTAAATCTTCTTTCACGATACATTTAAACTGGAACCCATAAGTTGGACAGTCTAATTTGAATTACTCACATGCCACAAATGCAATTTACAACTAATTTCAAAGCGCCTGCGTATGATCCACCATACATTGACAGAGTATCAAAGTATTTCTTTTTCTGTATTTAGCTTTCCACCCTTTACTTCAGCCATAAATTGAAAATACCCCAAACCAAATCCCATAGAGGACTCTGACGCTTACCGCACAAACACAAGATATTAAAAAGAGAAAATATTTTAATGGCCCAGCAGAGCTTAGTACTTCGTACTCATGCATATAGAAATAGTACACGTGGCACATCGTTACCTCAATTTAAACCGTCCAGATCATGGGACCCAAATATTAATGGGCCATTGTCTGAAATATGCACTGATAATATAATTTTAACCGCATGATAGGAGGATATACAATGCACTGTTGATACTTAAATTAGTGGATGGTCAAAATTCAAGAAACGGATGTCTTATTAGTCAGAAGTCAGATTTATCTAATCTAAGGGTGGTCCCACTATTTGGACCGTTTGATTTTGATGAACACGTATGCAGGGTCTACATCATGTATTTGCATGGTATCAACCGTCACATTCTGCCAGAGCATCAAGCTATAAAAAAATCATGAGCATTGAAAGCCAAGGTAGACAACATTTAAGGGCATCTAGCTGGGCATCTACTAATTCTAGCATACGTGCCATTCAATACCCTTCTACATTAGTTAATGTTAGAGGAGCTATTTTATACGTTGGCAGAGTACGAACATCTGTAGACATGCACGCAACACCATGCAACTGGCATGCTCGTACTTCAATCCAAACCTTCCTTTTCTGGGCTTTACAGTGGGTGAAGCTCATTTTAAGAAGTACATAGAAAGTATAGCTTATCTTCCTTACCTACATCCATCTATATACAAATGTAATCAATGGTCTAGATTCAATACAAAAATTTCTTAAGAATCGGAGCTTATGGCTAAGGAATCTATGTGGGTTTTCAGGTATATGCTCCATCATAAGTGAGGCCCACGATTTGGACGACTTGAATAGAGTTAGATGCATGCGAGATGTACAATAGCTAGGTGCATGTGCATAGATACTTCTACTCCCCTAATGTATCAATATCATTCTCTTCTGGTGGTATTATATCATCTCAACCCCTTGGAATAATCTTACGTTGCTGCTTTTTTTTTTTTTCCCCATTAAATTGATGTAAACATGAGTAAGATTTCATGAGAAAGTGGGCCACCGCAAAATCCTCTTTCCTTTACTACAAACCTCACAAACTCAAAAGAACAAAGGAGAAAACCATGATACTCTGAAAGACTATGATGCTTGATACTCACACGCTAACAAACTACACACTTTGCATACATCTAACTTAAACTAAACCGTCCAAGTAGTAGGCCCCAATCTAAATAGCCCTTAAACAAAAAATCACATTGACCCATTTTCATAGATAGCAGATTCATAAAAATGTAATGAATGGTAGAGTCCCAATTCAATAAATAATGTCTCATTAATCAGAGGCTAGAATAGTCAAATCTATCTGAATTTAAGCCATTGATGTATAACAAGCAAGTCTAGCAATTTGGACGGTTGAATATATGTAGTCTATCACAAACATGTAGTTTCAATTGCCTGACTATCAACAATCCAACTCTACCAGAGTATCAAATAACTCTCCGAGAACAAAAGTACTGGTTGAACTAGGGTTAGGGCATGGTTAGGTTAGAAGAAATGGTGGAGATATGCACGTGTGAAGAGACAGATAAGAGTAGTCTTTCAACTGTAGGTATGTTTTGGATCTGACCATACACTCCATAAAAGAAAGACTTTGACCATACCACACTACACCACGCCTGAGCAGGAGAAGATTGCAACTGCTTCTGTTAGTCCTTCAACTTACAAGATGATGCTTTGATACTTCTCCTTTACCCAGCGAAAAGGAGAAGTTGAAGGAAGAATCAAGAAGAAGTTGATAAGATCCCATCTCAGAAATAATGCCAGGAAATGTGGCACCTTTGGACGTGGGAATTCAGATCCCATACCACTTCAGATGTCCCATTTCCTTAGAACTGATGTGTGATCCAGTCACAGTCAGCACCGGACAGACCTACGATCGAGCCAGCATCGAGTCATGGGTCGCGACCGGAAATACAACTTGCCCGGTAACACGTGTCCCTTTATCGGATTTCACTCTCATACCGAATCACACCTTACGACGGCTCATCCAGGAATGGTGTGTCGCGAATCGGTCATTTGGGGTTGAGCGAATCCCTACCCCAAAGCAGCCTGCAGACCCAGCAGTCCTCCGGTCTCTCCTTTCTCAGGCATGTTCTACGTCGGGGGTGGGAGCTTCTCGACTATCAGCTCTCCGACGGCTTAGAGCTCTAGCTAGGGAGTCTGATAAGAACCGTTGGATTATATCTATGCAAGATGCTCGAGAGATGCTGCTGTCTATGGTCTTTGGTGTGGAGAATGGCGAAGATGAATTGTCGCTGGAATCGCTTGCTATCTTTGTGATGTGCCCTTTGACTGAGTTGGAATGTACTTCCATCGTTTCTCGGCCTGAGAGGTTAGCTTTCCTCGTATCTCTACTGGGCCACTCTTCAATTGAGGCACGTATCAACGCAGCTACGCTTATTGAGAGTATTGTATCTGGGACACGACCTCCAGAGCTGAGGATCATCGTTGGAAATATCGATGGAATATTCCAAGGACTAGTTAAGATCTTGAACCATCCATTAGGTCATCCAAGATCACTCAAAATTGGAATTAAGGCCTTGTTTTCATTGTGCTTAGTAAAGCAGAATCGACACAAGGCCGTGTCGGCAGGCGCGGCGGAGGCGTTGATCGACCGATTAGCTGAATTCGAGAAGTGTGACGTCGAACGGGCTCTCGCCACCGTTGAATTGCTCTGCCGGGTTCCAGCAGGTTGCGCTGCATTCACTGCTCATGCCCTCACAATCCCAATTCTAGTGAAGATTATACTAAAAATATCAGACCGAGCTACCGAGTACGCTGCCGGGGCTCTGTTGTCACTGTGCTCAGCATCGGAACAGCTACAGCATGACGCGGTGTCGGCCGGTGTCGTAACGCAGCTGCTGCTACTTGTACAGAGCGATTGCACCGACCGGGCGAAGCGTAAGGCTCAGCTGCTGCTCAAGCTACTTCGCGACGCTTGGCCCGACGATTCGATCACCAATTCAGATGGTTTCCGATGCACCGATGTCGTCCCGTTTTGATAATTCTTAATCTTTTTGTTAATTCAATGACACCCATTTCATAAAAATTCCACTATTTTATTACATAGCAAGAAAGAAAAATTAGAGCTCCAAATCCATACATGAACACTTGTATGGATGAATGTAGGCATGTATGTATGTATGTGTGTATTTAAATTTACGTATGTATGTAGTTATTTTGTTCTCAAATGCAAAAGGAAATAGAAGCTGATCATTTTGATTATTGATTACTTAATATGATTAACATTTCTTGTTTTAACTTCCATTCTAAGCATTTTTTATTTTTGTTTTTCAAAAGCTGGTCTACTTTTGCAGCTCTTGAAAGACAAGGAAAAGTGCATTTTCTCCATTGTGGGGTTTTTAGTGGGGAGGTTATCATGATAAGTGGCCCACATCTTTGAACGGTACATATGGGGATTTACAATTCTAGCAAGTTACGCCCACGGATCGTTATCCAGACCGTTGGACTGTGAATTCTGACAGTGGATGAAGCATACCTAAAAAGCCTCCCACGTTGGGATCCCACCGACCAATGTTAAGACCTTTTTCAGTTGAATGTGGGTCGTTTTTAGGTATTTCTTTTCTTAACGGTCTATATATGGGCCACAAATCAAAATGATAATATCGTTTGATGAAAAAATCCATCCACGGTTGGAGATAGCAGATGAATGGTCTGGATTACCGAAATATGGGCTCCACTAGTAAGAAATGAGAACTAGTGTCTACTGTGCAGAAATGCAGCAACGTTTTACACAATTATTCCATGGTTGGTTAGGTTTCATGCACAAGGCCATGGTTATCGCGATTTTTCAATGGTAGCGACTCATATCCACCGAAAATATTATTAGGGAAAATATAATTTTCATATATTTATTTTTATTTATTTATACATTTTTTGTCTGAATTTTATTAGGTTGTTATTTATTTAGAATAGATTGGATTTCATTATAATCTTTCTTTTTTAAGTCATTTCTCTTGTATATAAATTAAAAGTGTCATAATAAATAAATAATTATTCCTCTAACATCAATACACGCACTCAATTAGTGTGGTTTAAATTCTTGACCACATTGTTGACTAATCATGCAAGTAAGGACGCGATGAGGTCGATCACCGTCTCCCTCGAGGGGATAATTACTTCGAATTCGTGGAGCTTATTTGGACTCCTCATGGAGATTCCTTGAATCCACGAGGATTTTTATTTATTTATTTATTTTTTATTTTAAAGAACTAAATTTGAAAATAAATTGATTATGATAAAAACAATTTACAATCCTATAAATAGTGATATCAAACTTAGGAAGAAGTTTTGGAATCAAAACACGACTTATTACTATTTATAGTCAGTCATGATTTCTACTAGACTTCATGGTTTTGGGCCAAAATAATAAGTGTCCAATTACCCTAACCATGTTATTCTCCTAAATGTTCTTTCCCTTTTCATGTTGGGCACGATTCTTATGCTTAAAGGATCAAGAGTTATAATCGAATTAAAACTTACTATAAATAATAAAAATGGAATTAAAATAAATTTTCACCCGTCGATCTAATGAAATCTTGCAAATCCAGTGTGGGAAACCCGGCATAGCAGGGTTGGTTGACTAAAGAAGCTTCTCCTACCCCAAAATCATATATGATATGTGGAATAACTCATTCCGATTTGCGAGATATGCCTACTTTAGGGTTCTGACGGTCCTGATTACTTTCGCCTCCGATCGGGCCTTCTCTAGTCATCTGCATGAAAGTGTCCGCGACCAGCTCTAGATCAACTAAGTATGGCCTGAAAATTACAAAGATCAAGTGATCCTAATCATCACCACTAAATGAAAGTGGTCATAATTGTCTGATCGTTACCATTTTCAAGTTATGTATAGCTCAGCCACAAAGGCACACTGGATGGTCGAGATTTATTTAAATGATACCACTGAAATAAGAAAAATGACAATGAACACTAACCACACCCTAGTCAGTTTCCTTTTTATCCTTTATTTATTTATTTATATATTTTTGTGGTATGCTGGAATTCACAGACACGTGAAAAGGATTGGTTTGTGGAATCATGCCAAGGGCCTGCAACTCAGTCCATGTAGAAATAATAACATTTTAATAAAAGAAAAGCTTAGAAAGGAAAGTAGAAAAAGATGAAAAGCAGATAGAAAGAAGGAAGAAAAGGAGATGTAGACGTTGTTGTTGTTGTGGTTGTGGTTGTGGGCCTGTGACTGGTGGTGATCACATGGAAATGGAGTGTAACAATGGCATCACATGGGTTGGTCTTTTGAAACGGGCACAAGTGGTGGTCACATGAAAGCCACCTTTGTCTTTTCCTTCTTATTATTATCCCTCCCTTTCTATGATTTTCAGCACAATAGCTTGATTTAACAAGTTATACCAACCCTATATACTTCTTTTTACACCTAGTGAAACACCCATAGTGAAGCTTCGCTGTGTGTGGATCCTGTCCATTCATGGTACCTAACCATGATGAGACATGGGTTTTTCTAGCTTTGACATTTTTAAGTGGTGGTGGATTAAGCGGGCCCAGATCGGTTATTGTTAATTTCGTAGTAATCAAATAGTGAGAAGATTCATAGAGAGAATTTTAACTGTAGATGTTTCTATCATATCATACCTACATGTGGGGACATGTTAACTTGCCATGCAGCCTATCTTTCCAGTCAACATACCTAACTCGCCGAAATAGACCTTGAAAGATGCTGAGAAATTAATGTTCTAGTGCTCTCAGAGCACTATACCTTGTAGTGCTCTAGTTGCACTGGGACCCATAAACAGTACAATTTATTTATTTATTTTTTAATTTAATAAATCGAGACTGTTTTCATTAGTTCTAACACACATTAATTCTTGGGTGACCCTACAAATATAACCATTTGATCATGCCCTTTAATGTTGACGGTCAAGATCGCTTACACGAAACTAGGTCCCATAAACAATTTACATCTATTTATTAAGATAAGTTATGGATTATGACGAAGTACCTTTGTGAGGTAATGGTTGCCATCCCATCCACAGCTTTGAAAAAAGATCGATATAGAAAATAAGGCCAACATTTAATCGACAGTTCACATCAATTGATTGGGCTGTCTATGTGAATGGATGCAACTAATAGTACTGTATCACTCATGGCACTGACATTTCTCTCACAATATATATTACAAATTTATATATAATCAGCCATATATATACCTCACCACCATTTACAACTTTACTGGCCCAAGCTTGGCCCATTGGCACTCTTACTTAGCCAAAATTTACTAAATTATGGAAAAATATCCATATCCAGAGTGCTTGCAATGGCAATCCAGACTGTCCAAAATGTCTAATCATAATTAATGGTGACGGAGTATAGTCCAGACTGATACTGATCGGATGATCTTGACCATCCACTTCATACCTTCAATTTGGACAGATCATTTTCATTGTGACCATCCATTTGATATCCACCCATTTTATGGTCAGGACTGTTAATTGGGTGCATGCTGGCCGTGATTTGGACAATTTGGTTTCACTTTCATGTTTAATGAGCTAACATTGTAGTTAGTGTATTTGAAGATCACACTCTAGTACAGCGTGTAATCCCCATGCACTAAGAAATCGTATGTTTGGTAATTCAAATTCAACCGTCCAACGCAAGAACCCACTGTAAAATTCGAATGATGGTCATTTATTTATCAAAATGGGACCATATATTGAATAGTTCCCATGACCATGGTCACCATATATCATGATTGATCCTGTCTGAAGATCAAAGCTTCCAGTGGGCCATGGATATTATTAGTTATTATTCCTCTTTCTAGTTTATCTTTTTGTTTAATAGATAGAATTTATTAGAGTTTATATAATCTTAAGTTAGCTTAAAGTTAATTAAGGCTTACAAAATGATTATATTAGCTTAAAGTTAATTAGAGTTTATTAATACTTTGTTTAATGGTTAACTTAGTATAATTAGACATCCTTTGTAAAGTTGTGAAATGGCTTCTTGGATATTGAATTAGCAGCTTGCTGAGGGATCACACACGTACAATAAATCTCATGTACATGCCACATGTGCCAGTGTAGTACATAAGTGCAAGATCCAATACATCCATCAGGTAGGTCCAACCTCAAACTTTCCAAAAAATAAATATAGTCTACTCAACATGTGGGTCCTATATTTGAGGCAGTTAGATGGGCTATAAAACACTGCTTACAGTTGTTTCGCAAGCTGAAACAGGTGCAGATGAACTGAATTCCTAGGTTGAGGTGTCAATATAGTGTTGTTCTAACAGATGGATTAGACCTCCGACCAGTATGTCATGCTGTCACACAATGTGTGACGTGTTATTTTCAAATGGGGGAGTTATTTTCAAATGGGGGAGTGAATTAGGTATTACCCGGTTAACACTTTAGTGGGTGTTAAAACACCTTTACTGTGGGGCCCACCTTGATATTTTGTTATATATCAACAATGTCCATCCTTTTTCAGCCTATTTTAGGATGTGGTCTAAACGTTAAGCCGATCCAAATCTAGGTGAACCACAACACAGGAAACAACAGTGATTGAATTCTTACCATTAAAAATTTCCAAGGCTTATTGTAAGAAAATCTATAATGTTTATTTAAAATCCAACTTTTACTATAAAAAAAACATTGATAAAAGGAAAATACAAATATCAGATTAAACTAAAACTTTTGGAGCCTACAAAATTTTTTTAATGATCATTCCCCACTTTTTATTAGAGCTAGGCATTTCTGACCCGATCCGGTAGATCCAACCCGAACCAAACCGAAGGCCTAGATCGGTGCGGTTCGAGTAGGGCCAATCAGATTCAATTGTTCATCGGATCGAGTTTGGATCGTGGTTAATCCGGACCGATCCAATCCGGAATTCGATCTGATCAGATCCGATCCGATCCGATCATGTAGTATGAAGTTTTGGATGGTCATGTAGTATGAAGTTTTGGATATGCATAAAGTTTTAAATGGTGGAAGTCAATACTTCTACTTTTTCGAATGGTATGGTCCACTTGAGCTTTGGATATGCATAAATTTTGGGTCTAACCCCTAAAATGATATGGAAAAATGAATGGACAGTGTGGATCAACCACATGCATTCACAGTGGGCCCACATGTATTAACGCATAATCACACGCCAAACTTTCTTGTAACACACGCAACTTGCATCCTATTGACCGACGTGGATTAGATACTTACAGGTTGAGTAGCGAGTCCGCTACTGAAGAGACGTCACCAAGTTCTGTGGGCCCCACTATGATGTATTTGTTGTATCCACACCGCCCATCCATTTTGAGATATCATTTTAGGGCATGAGCCAAAGAAGGAGGGAGATATCATTCTAGGGCATAAGCCAAGTTTTTAATGGTGGGCGCCATTGTCCCCACTGTTTTTTGTGCTAGGGTCCACTGGAGCTTTGGATTTAACTCATTCTTTGGGTATTGCCCTAAAATGATCTCTCCAAATGGATGGAAGGCTTGGATACAAAACATACATAATGGTGGGGCCCACAGAACTTGGTGACATGCTCTTGATTTCTTGTATCACACGCAATAGATGGTGTAGATACGTGTCCTACGTGCGTACACGCCTCGAGCACTGAGTTGTATGAACAGAAAGCTAGTGTAGATACGTGTCCTACGAAGACGAGCTCGTACGCGCCTAGAGCTCTAAGTTGTACAAACGGCTCAAATGAGATCAAAGTTACATGGGCCCCACCATAACATTTATTTTCCATCTAATCTGTTAATAATGTTAAAAATATATGGATGAAGTGGAAAAACAAATTTCACATTGATCCGAAACTTTTGTGATCTCCAAAGGGGTTTCAATGTTAAACATTCAATCCCTCGCTATTTTTTGCATTATGGTCCAACTGATCTTTAGATCTATCGTATTTTTTGGCTCAAGCTCTCCAAATGGATGGACGGTTTGGATATAACATATACCTCATAGTTTGACCCAAAGAATTTGTTGACGTCAATACACCACCAGTCAATTCACTTCCGGTTTCGTATCACCCATTTCTCTCTCTTTCGATCCGAACGCTACCCAACCCGATCCGATTCGGTATCCCTGACGGAGTCGAACCCGGTTCGGGTCAGGTTAGTAGTGCATCGGATCGGATCGAGTCAGCTGACCTGGACGTGATCCCGGATCGGATCAAGTTCGGATCAGTTACTTAAAAATTTGGATCGATCCGAGTTGGACCCAATCCGATCTAACTCAACTCGATGCCTACTTTTTATAATGGTATGTTCCATTGAAGATTTGAATATGCTTAAATTGTAGAATAACATCATAAAAAGAGCTGAGAGAATGGATGGATGGCGTGGATATATGATAAATTCATCAATGTGAGCCCCATAACACTTTAGTAGCTAATCCACTTCATTTCAAACTAAAGTGGATTTTTATTTATTTATTATTATTATTTTTTTAATTTTTAAATCTTTTTAAATATTTTTTTTGGGGGTTAGTCTCTCTTCATTTACGGGAAGTGGATTGCGTCTTGCCCAAGCTCAGACGAAAATTGGCCCGGGCAGGGCTCCGTGTGCAGCCTACTGTGACGTATGGATTTCATTCATTTTTTCAAAACATTTTAGAATTGGATAAGAAATTTTGAAGTAGATCCAAATCTTAAGTTAATCACACTAGAAGAAGTAATGGTGATAATGATGCCCATTATTGAAACTTTGCTTACGGTGATTTTTATTTGCCATCCAACTTTTTCATAAGGTCACACAAACCTGAATAAAAGGAAAATACAAATTTTAGCTTAATCAAAAACTTTAGCAGCCCTCGAGAAGTTTTCAACAATAGGCATTCAATCCCAAGTCAACATGAGCATTAGATTTGCCTAATTTTTGGACTCTTATCGTAGAGAGACAATGCTGTTTAGACACATTAATTAGATTTAGTTGAATTTCAAAAAATGAAGGGGGGTATTTTTAAACTATTTCTTTAAAACATGCACACATTTTTACTTTTTGATGAGGACAGATCTTTCTCTCCTCCAAATATATGTTTCTCTCTCCGGGCAACCCATTTCTCTTTATTCCCACGGTTGTGTGAGGCCATAGAGATGTCTGTAACAAATCCACTCCGTCCATATGTTTTGAAAGGCTACAATAGGATAAGATTATAAAAATAAGGCAAATTCAAAACTCTTGTCACGACAGAAGTTTTGTATGAGGATGATATTTGTTCCTACAATTTATCTGAGTGTTAATAATTTTATGAATGGTTTGGATGGCATATATACATCATGGTCAGCTCCAGGAAGGTTTCAACAGTGGACGTTGCTTTTCCCATTGTTTTTGGTGTGGCCCACCTAATTTTTGGATTTGATTGATTTTTAGAATCCTAATCTATTGTGGTCTTTCAAAACAAATGAATAGAGTAGATTTTGTACAGACATCTTTATGGACCCCACACAGCCCTCGGCCTCATTGTCAGCAACTCACTTCTAGTTCCGAGGTGCGGCTTGGGTACGACCCTCACCAACACGGCTAGAGACGGAAAATAATGTTCGGGGCTCTGTGGGGTCCTGATGCATATGTTTTATCCAACTATCCATCTATTTATTTATTTTGAAATATCATATTAGGGCACGGGCCCAAAAAGAATCAGAACGAATACTCAAGTAAATCACACTATGGAAAGCAATGGGAATTGAGCTTAGTGGAAGTGAGAATTGAACTCCTATCATGGAAAATTTTGACGAATCCCTATGATATTTATTTTCTATTTAATCAAGGAAAACATAAATATCAACTTGATCCAAAACTTCTCTAGAAGTTTGAATTATTGTTTCTCCACATGAGATTTGACTTTTTCTTTTCTTTTTTTAGACTCGTGTCCTAAAATCATAATAAATGAAGAATAGATGGCATGGATCAAACAAATGCACAATCATGAGGCCCACGGCATAGCACAATGCAAGAGTGGATTTGCAAGCCTTATGCAATGAACAAAAAGCTTAAAGGGGCATTACTATCTTTTTAAAACACACCAAATTGAGTACCCTAATAGACATGAGTAGAAATCAAAATAGGCAGCTCTTTGACTGTATTTCAAAACTATAAGTGAATTTTAGAAAATAATTTAAAAGTAAATTTTTTTATAGAATTCAACCTTCTATCCTACACCCAAATCCATAGCTTAACTGGCAGATTGAGTGGAGATGCCTCATTTCAACACTTGAGGTCTTGGTATATGAGGTCTTGGTATCGTTCCCTAGTGAAGGTGGCTAACATGGAGTGTGTGTACTGACATGGGTGTGTACAAACAAGCTCACCCTAAAAAAAAAAATAATAATAATAATAAATAAATAAATAAAAATTCCCACAAAAATAGATAGGTAGAGTATCTAAAAGCCCATAAATAAATTTACTTAATTTGACATTTTATTTAATTTATTTATAATTTCACATTATATTACTCTAACACAAAATATAATATGAAATTGTTTAATTAATTAGAGCCTTTTATATATAAAAATAAAAATAAATGAATCATTAAATATTAATTACAGTTATCCATTTTCACATCCTAAATTCCTCCTAATTAAAAAGGCTGAATGGGACCTAATTCCTGCCGACTTTATCATGGTTGGTAGAAATCAGCAACCGACCCTGGGAATCTGGGACAGTTTATCCAACAGTCATAGTCCGTTGCTGTGTTTTTTTCTCATAGCTGTGTGTGTGGTGATGGATTCTGTTGGAGGTCTTATCCCATCCTGCCATTTTTTTCCAAAGCTGTCCCTACCAATCAACAGATCACATCTTGCCATCTTTGATTTCAAACCAAACCAATGAACAAAGGTGGCCCACCGACCGAACTTTTGACCGGTCAGCGGTCTAACCACGTCTTTGTGACGATGATGGAAGCCGCACTCTCTTGCGACCTGCGAAAGCGAAAGAGACCGAATGATGAAAGAGTTTTCTGACACGATGGTGTAGTTTGAATATCCATACGTATGCATCGTTCCTCTTTACACGTGGCATGTATTTACAGTAATCTGAACCGTTAAAATTGTGAGCCCAGATGTAGATTTAAGATTATGAAAACTTAGATTCAAAAAATAATACTATATGTTATATGGTTGGCCATCAATGGATGGTTAAGATGGGACAGTTAAAGGTCCAATTTCGTAAGGAAATAAACGTTAACTACATATTATGACCTTAATAATAATCTGATTTTGGGGTCATGGTTAATATACCGTGGGGCCCATGTTTTGGACGGTTTGGATTGAGATGATTGGTTTCCATGTTTATAGTGTCTGTGTGGACACGTAAGGCTTCTCTATCTATCTCTCTGTAGATGGGCTGCGGAAGAAACAAGCGTGAAAGCTGGCAGAAGCGTTACCACCTATTTTGGAAAAATGCTGAGGTGGCACTTTCTAATTGCGTGGATGATGATGACGTGATCGATTGCCTTCCGATCTCATCCATCTTTGGTTTGACTGACTTGAAGAACGGACGCGGATTTCCTGTGAAAGCTTTTCGCATTAAGTTCATGCACAAGGATGTTGGGTGGGGTCCACCGAGATGTTTGTAAGAAATCCACTCCGTCCATCCGTTTTACGAGAACATTTTAATGTGTGAAGACAATAATCAAGTGTAACCAACACTCAAGTGGGCCACACGAGAGGAAACAATGGGAATTCAGTGAGCACCATTCAAGCATTCTTATGGCCATAAAAGTTTTGTATCATGCTGTATTTTTGGTTTTTTCACTTCATCCCATTGGTAATGATCTTATAAACGGTTTGGATAGTATATAAACATCAAGGTGGAGTCCAGGAAGGTTTTAACAGTAGGAATTTCTTTCCCTAATTTTCCCTCCCATGTGACACATTTTAGTTTTTTATCCACGTCATTTTCGGTAGTACTTCCTTAAATCAGCTCTCAAAACGGATGGACAGAATGGATTTATCACATCAATTTCAGTGGATCCCACCCAGCAGCGAAAGGCTTTCGCAGGAAATCCGCGTCCCTGGATGAACCAGCATTAGAAATCTGTTCTTGATTGTACGCGTGCTACCCAAGTGAATTCGTAGTCCGTGGATTGGGCCAGTGATCTTAGCCGTTCATGAGGTAGGTCCTACACCGAGTCTCCTGAAATATGACTTTCTGCAATTGAGACTATCCATTCGATGTGCGGACTGATGAAATCATACAACGATTAATTGCCTGTAATTAACTCCAATTTTTGAACGGCTAGGATTGGTTTTTGAGATAAATAAGGACCGTCCATCGGATGGCATCGGGTGTTGAGGCCCACCATACGAAGTGAGTCTTATACTGACCAACATGGCTTACCACGCTAATAGATATTTTACTTCTGTGGTCCGTCGAAATATTTGCGAGAGTTCATTTTGCCCAGTGGGCCCCACATGAAGAGATGGTCTTGTGATTGAAACTTTCTGTGCTCTGGTTGCTATCCTAGACGAGGCATGATAAAGAAACTTGCGTGTCACGTATGGTTGAATGGGGATCTTAAAAGAAAATTGTCACGGGATCAAATCCAACTCCAGAAATCAATGGTGAGGATCATCCTTTCAGTTCCATAAGTAGACCATCGGACTCAGGAACTTAGTGGGTGTTATCATTACCATAGGGCCCACCTGGATTATATTCTGTATATCTACTCTGTTCATCTGTGACCATGTTGAGGGTCAAATATTTCATATTAGACCCTAGTTATTTTTTGAAATTACGAACATGATACTATTTAATAGCCTATTTTAAACGTGTTTGTGCTACAGGATGAGTTTACGAGCCGGGATTGAAATAGGCGCTAAAAACATGGATTTAATGCTCATGAATCACCAAGGCAAGGGACGGACTCCAAGGGACCAAGATTGGTAGATTTTCACGTCAGAGATCCAAGGAAATCAGGCCGTTCAAGTTGAAGAGATTCGAAAATCGGCCAGAATGCAAGATCACAGGGTTTCCAACATCCATTCAGCTCGGAACTTCATACAGGACCTGAAGATCATATATTAACCGTACACGTCAATTTTCATCCATTGGAGACCTCTGGAAGCAGCCCAACAGACAGATCAGCCCCGTAATTCCTTAAGTGAGGCCCACCTGACATCTGGATATGCTTCACTTTTGGGCTCAACATTTTAAAGGAGGTGGTAGAGTGAATGGGTGGATTGGATTTTGCATATACATCACGGTGCGACCCACTTTATACATGTGTGGTGCATAGAATACGTGCACTCACAGTGCACTGAATGCAGTAGGTCGGTCAGCAGGCGCTGACCCGACCGTTTCCATTAAAAACGGAAATTTCCGTTTTCAGAGACGTGAAAACGGAAACAGGGAGATGCGGTTTCCAGTTGTGGGCCACCACCGTGCATCAATGGTAAGATCCGGACTGTCTATGAGACTCACACAGCCCCTTTCACTCAGGCCTAGGTGGCATAATTTCAACAGACAACAGATATTGGATCTCAAACGTTCAAACGTCGGACGGCTGGCAGAGTAAAGGATTCCGTGGGCCACACCGAAATCAATCCAAAACTGCCCATTCCCGAACGATTTTTCGAGGGGAAACTAATGAACGGGATGGATTTCTTTGAAAACTCTGAGCATGGGCCCACCGATCATGTCAGCGCGTGTACGTGCGTAAGCCTATGCACGACCGTGGAAAACCGGATTTCCGGCCGTTTGCGGCCCACTATCTTTAATCGTATTGACTATCCAAACCGTCTATCGGGTAGACCATCTCAAAATGTCCCAAGGAGCATTGTTTTCTTAGAAATACGCAAGAATAAAGGGTGGAAAACAGCCTCTATTTTCTAAGTGCGGAAGTGTTTCGCTGCGCATGCGAACGCTATTGCTGCGACAGCTGCACTGACCGATTCCTTCTGCACCGTTTCAAGCTCTCCGCAGCACCAACCTTCAGCAGATATATTAGGAAGAAAAGAGAGTTGAGAAAGGGGGATCTTTGGGGGAACGCAGAAGAGAGAGAGTTTTGAGAGTGTTTTTATTTTATTTTCTTTTTCTTCTTATTTTGTTCTTGTTCAAGGGATCTAGCCCATTCATGTTGGGCTGAGCCTCTTGGCTAGGGCCAAGAGGTGAAGCTTGTAGTGTGATGGGACCGATTCTACGACTTTGATTTATGTTATGGACTGATTTGATTCTAGTTTGATTTATAAGAATGCTTTTAGTTTTTAATGATTTGTTGTGACTAAAATTACAATAGATCTGCAACGGCTTGGAGTATTCTCTTCCTTATAATTTGATTGTGAAATCAGGAAACCCTGTTGTTTATCATTGCCCCTTGGACATGGTTGGATGATGGAACTCTTCCTGACTTTCATACATCTCTCTGATTGGCTGTGGATTAGTTTAATTTTGTTGTTGCTTTGTCTCATGGGCATGGTCTTGTAATGGAATCCATTCTAATTTACACCCGTCTGATCTTTTGAAAACTAGATCAAAAGAAGTTCAGAATTGATTTTCAGGTTATATCTTTCAATTGGATGAAGATGAGACTCGAAGTCCAGTTGAATTCATGAATCGACCGTAGATCCCCCTGATCTCTACAAGTGGATCCTCTGAATCCCTAGTTTCTTACTCTAAATTCTCTTAAGCTTTAGTTAATTATTTCACCATCATTCATTCAAATCACTCGATTTAGATTATATCTTTTCTAGTTCTAGTTCTAGTTAATTCTAGAGTACGTACAGGTTTCAGTCCCTGTGGATTCGACCTCGGTCTTACCGAGATTATTACTACATCACAACCCTATACTTGGGGAGTGAACAGACCACTGGAAATCGGCACTCACGTTGGTTTTATATTTGTTTTGGAGGTAATTGTGCTGATTTGGATTGATGATGCAATACACTTGGAGTCGTTATTAGCCACTTAACTCAAAATCTTGCGGTCGACCAGAACCCGCAGAATATTTAAAGCTACAGAATCTAGAAACTCTCTTACTTAAAATTGACTCATGATCTGCGATTTGGGATTTTGAGTAAGGGACCTCGGTTACAAAGAGGGAAGGTATTAGGTACCCTCTCTACCCGTACAGATGTACGGTCTGTACTTCGTGTGGTAAAATGTCTTAAGGGATATGACACAGGGGAGGACGTGAGGTTGAGTACCGTCTTCCTCAAGAGGATAAGTATTCCGAATCTACGAAAATTCTCTGGACTCTTCACAGAGACTTCTTGAATCCACGAGGAAAGAAGCATAAAACAGAAATAAATTCTAATAAATTTGAAATTGATTAATGAATGAATAAAAATGAGTTCACAACCCTTTAAATAGGGGTACTAAGCAACGGGAAAGAAATCAAAATCAAACTACAACTAAAACTCCTAGAAATCGTGACTTACTATAAATAGTAAACTTACTATTTATAGACGGTCGTGATGTCTACTAGTGCGCAAGGTTTTTGGCCAAAAATAGTAAGTGTCCTATTTGGCTTCACCAAACCGTTCTCCTAATTTTTCTAAGCTCTTTTCACGTTGGGCGCAACTCCTAAAGCCCGACGGATGAAGAGTTATAATCAAACTAAAACTTACTATTTATAGTAAAAACGAAATTAAAACAGGGAAACGACTGTCGATCCAGGGGTTTTTCGTAATTCTGGGTGTCACAACCTGACGTAGTGGGGTTGGTTGGCTAAAGTAGCTCGTTCTACCCCAAAATCATATATTTTACGTCAGGTAACTCATTCCGGATTGTGAGATACGCCCGATTTAAGGTTCGATGGTCTGAATCACTTCTGTCACCGACCGAGCCTTTTCTGATCCATCTTGGCCATGAAACTGTCCGCGACCCGCTCTACATCAGTCCCCTCCACTTCAAAAGAACTCGTCCTCAAGTTCTCATCCTGAGCTAGTTCATGATACTCGGTCAAGTCTGCGACGTTGAAAGTCCGTGAGTTCGCCATGTTATCTAGAAGATCAACAACATAAGCATTGTCATTGATCTTCCGGATGATTGGTACCGGTCCAATCTTTTTATTCTTCAACTTGTTGTACGTTTCGGTTGGAAATCGTTCTTTGCCTAGATGGACCATTACTTGATCGCCCACCTCAAACACTTTTTGTCGCCGATACTTGTCCGCTTGCTCCTTGTACTCTTCGTTCGAGGCATGTAGCTTAGTTTGTACATGCGCATGAATGCCCATGATCTTGTCAGCCATATGTTCTGCTGCAATGCTCATGCCTAAGAGCTTGGGCAGAGGGACCAAGTTTAGTGTGTGGCGAGGTACTCGTCCGTAAATAACCTGGAACGGAGATTTTCCTGTCGAGCGGTTCACCATGTTGTTGAATGCAAACTCCGCTTGAGACAAGCCAAATCCCACTACTTCAGTTTTTCTCCTGAAATACATCGAAGGAGGTTTCCCAACGTGCGATTCACAACCTTAGTTTGACCGTCAGTCTGTGGGTGGTAGGCACTGCTGAACTGAAGTCGCGTATCGAATCGAGTCCACAAAGTCTGCCAATAGTGGCTTATGAACTTCGCGTCACGATCAGAAGTAATAGTCTTGGGAATCCCGTGTAGTCGCACAATTTCTTTGAAGAATAGATTCGCCACGTGTGTTACATCGAGAGTCTTCTTACATGGAATAAAATGCGCCATCTTGGAGAAACGATCTACTACCACGAACACCGAATCCATGCCGCGTTGTGTTCGTGGGAGACCAAGCACAGAGTCCATAGATAAATCCTCCCAAGGGCCATCAGGCACGGGTAACGGGGTGTAGAGGCCTGTATTACGAGATTGCCCCTTAGCAGTCTGACAAATATAACGACGTTGGACTGCCTTTCCCACATCATGTACCAATTGCGGCCAGTAATACCACTCTTCCACAAGAGCTCGCGTCTTGTCTTGCCCAAGGTTTCCACTGAGGCCACCTCCATGTAGCTCTTGGATTATCTGTTCCCTTAGCGAACTGTTCAGGATGCACAGTCGATTTCCCTTGAAAGGAACCCGTCTTGCATATGTAAGTCACCGGGGTGACATTCTTGGCATCTAACCCATGCATCTTTGAAGTCGTCGTCATTAGCATATATGTCTTTGAGGCGCTCAAACCCGACAACCTCATTCCTCATAGTGACTAAGAAAGTTGTACGGCGACTCAGTGCATCAGCTACTTTGTTCTGTTGCCCTGACTTGTGTTTTAGTACGAACGTGAATTCGTGCAAAAACGAGATCCATCTAGCATGTACACGGTTAATGTTAGCTTGACTATTAATGAATTTGAAAGCTTGATGGTCCGTGTAAAGTATGAATTCCCTTTGAATCAAATATGTCGCCAGTGTCGCAGTGCCTAAACCACCGCGTATAATTTGATATCATATGTAGACTACTTCTTGCGTGCATCGCTAAGTTTCTCATTGTAGAAGGCTACCGGCCTACCTTCTTGAGACAAAACTCCTCCAATTCCGACATATGAGGCATCACATTCGACTTCAAACAGTTTGTCAAAGTTGGGAAGTACAAGAACCGGGGTCGTGGATAATTTGTTCTTGATTTCGACAAAGCTCCTGTCGGCTTCGTCCGTCCACTGAAACTGTCCTTTCTTCATGCAATCTGTGATTGGTGACACAATGATACTGAAATTTTTCACGAATTGACGATAGAATGTTGCCAGTCCATGAAAACTTCGCACTTCGTGAATATTTGTGGGAACCAGCCATTCTCTGATTGCCTTCACCTTTTCCTCATCCACCCGAATGTCCGTGGATATTACGACAAAACCCAGAAATAATAGGCTATCAGTTATGAAGCTGCACTTTTTAAAATTGAGATACAATTTATTTTTAGTGAGCACTTGAAGGACCTTCTTGAGGTGTTCCATATGGGTGGTTTCGTCTTGACTGTATATCAAAATATCATCGAAATAAACCACAATGAACCGTCCAATGAAAGATTTCAGAACTTGGTTCATCAATATCATAAATGTGCTAGGCGCATTCGAAAGACTGAAGGGCATGACCATCCATTCGTATAATCCTTCCTTGGTCTTAAAGGCCGTTTTCCACTCATCACCCGGCCGTATTCGAATCTGATGGTAGCCGCTCCTTAGGTCCAATTTAAAAAATATTTTTGCACCCTCTAACATGTCCAGCATATCGTTCAACCGTGGTATAGGAAACCTGTATTTTATGGTAATTTTGTTGATAGCTCGGCTGTCGACACACATGCGTCAACTCCCATCTTTCTTTGAAGTTAATAGAGCTGGTACAACACATGGACTTATGTTTTCTCGAATAAGACCCTTACGGATCAACTCCTCTACTTGTCCCTGCAGAATCTCGCACTCATTTAGACTCATTCGATAATGAGGATGATTAGGTAAACTGGACCTATGGACAAAGTCGATATGGTGTTGGATATCCCGCTGGGGGGAACTTATCGGGAAGGTCATCAGGCCAGATTTCTTTGAATTCATGTAGCAGGGGCCTTAGTCTTTCAGGGATGATGGTAGGCTCGAGTTCTTCCCCCTTTACAATTAATGCATAAGTCTGTCCTGTTTCTTTGGATTCTTCCACGAAGTCCTGTATGGTTAAGAGAAAACGACCCTCCACTTTAGAAGTTTCAGGTGGTCCTTCTGGATCCATAGGGGCCAATATAGTCTTCCAGCCGTCCTTGACGAAGATATATATGTTATCTCGCCCTTTATGAGTGGCGTCACGGTCAGATTGCCAGGACCGACCGAGTAGTATGTGACATGCTTCCATGTCAACCAAATCGCATACTACTTCATCCTTATAATGTTTGCCAATTGAAAAGGATATGGTGCACCGTTTAGTTACCTTTGTTTCGCTGACCTTCTTGATCTAACCGATTGTATATGGAGAGGGATGTCACTCCGTTTTCAATTGCAATTTTTCCACCATGACCTTGGATACGATGTTCTCGCTGCTCCCACTATCAATGATCACATCACAAACCATTCGATTCACCGTACACCTAGTGCGGAAGATGTTATGCCGCTATGGATGTACTTCTTTTCTTGACACATATAATAGTCGCCTCACGACGAGCAACTCGCCGTGATCTTACTGAACCCAACCTGAATCATCTGCCTCGTCTTCGGTGGTATGCTCATGTTCTTCAATATCTAGATCTTCATAAGTGTTATCAGCACTACCATCATTGATGGTGAGGTTTGCCACCTTTCGCTGGGGACAAGTATTTGATAGGTGGCCCGGTTGGCCACAACGATAGCAGTTGTCGGGCCTTGGCCGAGTATAGGGGTTCGGGATTCTACTTGGACCAGCAACAGTCGATATGCTCCTTTGGGGTCTAGCCTGATCTCGGTTCTCAGACATAGGAGGTTGAGTGTGTGATCCTACGGACTCTTTCCCCTTGGGCTGTGCAGTTTCCTGGGGCGGACCTGCCATAGGGATCCTTACAGTAGGATAGGTCTGTGTGTTAGGACGTTCAAGTTGCACTTCTGCCCGAGTAGCCAACTTGATCGCATCAATCATTGTCCAGATGGACTGCATCTGGACCCGATCCTGTATAGCCATACGCAATCCACCGTTGAATCGGACGACTTGCTGCGATTTAGTCTCGACCAAATCATTACGCGCCGCCAGGCGGTAAAATTCTTCTGTGTATTCTCTCACCGACCGACTACCCTGTCGACAATTTTGGTATTGTTGGAATAATAACTGATCATAATCGCTAGGGAGGAAACGGGCACGTAGTAGCTGCTTCATCCGCTGCTAGGTGCGGATTGGTGCTTTCGTCTGCCTCGTTCGCGTGAGTTGCAGTTGTTCCTACCAAGCTGAAGCTCCTCATTTCAGCTTATAGGTCACAAGCTTGACCTTCTTTTCTTTAGGGATGTCCATATAGTCGAAAAATTGCTCAACTTCAGAAAACCAATCGAGGAAATCCTCAATGTGTAGTTGACCATTGAAGCTAGGAATATCAACCTGCGTCTTGAATTCTCGATTCGTTCGATTTACTCGATCACCCCCAGGTCTGAGGTGTTGGAAGATTAGGTCGTCGTTTTCCTCCTCACTAGATCCCCCATCCTCAGGAATGACCCTTGGATGCACTGCCGGTACTATCCTGCGATCAGGGAGATTACGAGTTTCAGCAATTGACGGTGGAGGATTACCACCAGGAACACGGAGTTGCCTTAGGTTTTCTGCTAAGAGATCCACTATGCGGTCGATAGAAGCTTGCAGCCCTTGCATGACTTGCCGATTCTCTTATTGCACTACTTCAAAAGTTGCCGCCGTTAAAGGTAAATTCCTTGGAGCACCGCCCATGGGATTGTTGCCCGACTCGTCGTTAGAAGCCATCGATTCGAGGAGAAACCTCACTTTGATACCAAACTGACGCAGGGGAAGACGTGAGGTTGAGCACCGTCTTCCTCGAGAGGATAAGTATTCCGAATCCACGAAACTTCTTTGGACTCCTCACAGAGACTTCTCGAATCCACGAGGAAAGAAGCATAAAACAGAAATAAATTCTAATAAATTCGAAATTGATTACTGAATGAATAAAAACGAGTTCACAATCCTTTAAATAGGGGTACCAAGCAATGGGAAAGAAATCAGAATCAAACTACAACTAAAACTCCTAGAAATCGCGACTTACTATAAATAGTAAACTTACTATTTATAGACAGTCGTGATGTCTACTAGTGCGCAAGGTTTTCGGCCAAAAATAGTAAGTGTCCTATTTGGCTTCACCAAACTGTTCTCCTAATTATTCTAAGCTCTTTTCACGTTGGGCGAAACTCCTAAAGCCCAACGGATGAAGAGTTATAATCAAACTAAAACTTACTATTTATAGTAAAAACGAAATTAAAACAGGGAGACGACTGTCGATCCAGGGGTTTTTCACAATTCCGGGCATCGCAACCCGGCGTAGTGGGGTTGGTTGGATAAAGTAGCTCGTTCTACCCCAAAATCATATATTTTACGTCAGGTAACTCATTCCGGATTGTGAGATACGTCTGATTTAAGGTCCGATGGTCTTCTGTCACCGACCGGGCCTTTTCTGATCCATCTTGGCCATGAAATTGTCCGCGACCCGCTCTACATCAGGATAGGATGATAAATTTGAAATGGGATTAAACAGACTCGGATTTCTGATGTAGCAGGGTCCGAAATTTCGGCAAGCCGTAGAGCATACGTCCAAAGAATGTGTACAAACGAGATTTATGATGATGGTAGAATAACATGTAGGAGGATTAGACTACTGTGAGTTTCTGATGTAATAAGATTCAGAGTTCTGGCAAGTTACATAGCATACATTCAATGACAATCTAGAGAAGCAGGAAAAGTTGAGAAGGGAAGTAATGATGCGATTGATAAAATATGAATGCTAGTGATGATTGCATGATCTTTAACTTGTACTTGACATGGCTTGGATATTTAGGTGCATCATGGTTGGAAGGATTGACCTAAATGCGATTGAGAGGCTAAGAGATTGCTGGACGGGGGGTGTGTGTGCTGGAAAAGATGAGAGCTTGAGAACTCAAGCATGCACACACACACACACACACACACTCTCCTCTCTCTCTCTCTCTCTCCTCTCTCTCTCTCTCTCTCTCTCTATCCCTCACTTTATCTTTGTTGGTTGGTAGTTGTTTTTAAATGAGGAGAGGAGTGAAGGGTATTTATAGCCTTTTGGGATGGTCTTTTGATAATTCTAGAGATTTTGGAGGCTGAATGATGATGTGGTGGCTTATGGTTGGTGGAGGAAAGGGTAACGCCACATGGCGCTTCCTTATAGGCTTTTGAGATTGGTAGGATGGTAAATAGGGTAAATCTCAGGGTCAAATTTGTGAAAGAGTTGACTTTGGGAGGGAGCAACAGTTGTAGCTCAAAGGGGCACATCCGTCGAGGTAGGGCGGTAATCTGATTACCGCCTGGCTCTGTGCACGTTTTTTGAGAGGGGGCAGTAATTGAATTACCTACCGAGTACGGTTGCTCTTGCAGTTTTGCCGGTGGGCCATTTTTTGGGCCTTAAGAGCGGCCCAAAGCCCATCTTGGATATTTAGCTAAAAAATAGCTCGAAACTGGCTTGATAATGACTCGTAAGTGGCTCGAAAAATGGATTGATTGTACATGAAGGTTTGGGTATGCTTTGGATTGGATAATAGTCTTAAGTTAAGTTGGGATTTGGGGTAATGGGATAGTTCGGGTTCGTCCAGGGTTTAGATCAGGTTTGGAGAAATGGCTGCAGTTTTAAGTAGGGTGTGGGGTTCAAGTTCAGTTCCCAAGGATCATCCACACCTTGTCAAGTTGCTAGCCTGGGTGAGGTGTCTACACCATCTGGTTTTACGGATCATTTTAAGATAAGTTTAAAAAATTAAGCATATCCAAATCTTAGGTGGACCACACCACAATAAACATTGATGATTGAATGCTCACCATTAAAAACTTCCTAAGGCACATTGTAAGCAGATTAATAATGTTTATTTGCCATCCAACCTGCTGATAAAGTCAACCAAAACTAAATGAAGAGAAAATACAAATATTAAATTGATCCAAAACTTTTACGGCACACAAAAAGCTTTTAACGAATATTCACTATTTTTTTTTAGTGGTGTAGTTCATTAGAGATTTGGATCTGCTTAAGTTTCGGGATAATGTCCTTAAATAAGTTGAAATAATGGATGGACGGTGTGGATATGAAACAAATTCATTAAGGTTGGCCCCACACGGTAAGGGTAATACCACTTTACCCTTGTTTTGGCCTCATGCGTTAAAATGAGCAGGTAAAATGGATGGACGGCGTAGATTGGGGATCCATAGTCGGTGCATGTATGGCCATTCTTCATTAATACATACCCTTTATCTAGTAGCCCACTGCAGATATTGGTTGGCCAATATTAAAGAGGTGGTATCCGTAGTGGACCAACCAGCATCTGTAGTGGGTCTACTAGATATTCAAAACGTATGAGCAAACTATGAATGATCACATACATTTCAAAACGTACTGCAATTATCATACGATTCGAGCTGTGTGGGGCCCACCAAGATCTGTGAAGGCCATCGAAGCTGTCCATTAGGTGCATGCTTGCCCATTTGTCATGGCTATATCCAAAATCAAACCTAATCCATAATTCAGATGGGCATACTAAAAGGGAAGAATGGGAAGGGTGAACCCACCGTAAAAACTTTTAAATGGAATGTGGGGTCCTCCAACGGATGCGGATTGCGTACCGACACCAACCCTGTTTGACTAAAGGAGTATTAGCCATTAGGAGTTAGAGACTGATGGTCTTGTCAAAGTATGTGTTTCATCTCTTTTATACCCATCCATTTTGAAAGATCGATGCAAGCTCAAAAGGAAGGCAGATTGAAGGCTCAAGTCAACCACACCACTTGGGATTAAAAGCTTACCATGAAAAGCTTCTTGGGGAAGAAAGGTTTTGGATAAAGCTGATATTTATGTTTACCCTACGTACATGTCAACCTGAACTTATAAACAGGTTAGATGGCAAATAAACATCAGGACAAGCTTAGAAAGTTTTCAACGGTGAGAATTTGGTTCACTTGTGCCTTCAACCTGCCTCCTTTTTATGCTTATAGCCTGAAATGATATTTCATCATGGGTGAACGGCATGGATAAAACATATACATCATGGCAAGCTCCACATAACACTGAAAGGAGTGTTGTCGATCTCTAGCTATGCCCGGATCGGTGGGAGGGGATTAGGTGATGTATGTAGCTACCGTCCAACCATTTTCAAAGCTCATTTTAGAGTATGACTCCAAAAATGAAGCATGTCAAAATCTTAGGTGGACCACACCACAGAAAATAGTCATGATTGAATCCCTACCATTAAAATTTTGGAATGTTTATTTGCCATCCAACCCATTGATAAGGTCACAAACACCTATGCGAAGGGACCATACAAATATCAACTTGACCCAGAGCTTTTTTGGCCCACAAGAAGTTTTTTAATGGTTAATTAGTAATGTTTCCTGTTATATGGTTCATCCGAGATTTCGATATCTTCATTTTTTTGGATCATGCCTTAAAACGAGTTTTCAATTTCCGTTGATGGCGTGGATGTAGTCACATACATCAATGTGGCCCCACGGTCACGGCTCTCACGCACCTTAGGTGGATTCAGGTTCCACCGAAGCCAAGGTGGGTCCCAGAGTCGGGGGTTCCACCCACCTCTGTGGATCGGGGGATCCACGGAAGCCGCGCCCCAACTAACTAGCCGGTGTCAGGGGACGCGGATTGCGTCCTGCCCCTGCCTGCCGGCCACGAACGGGCAGTTCTATTGGTGGGCCCACTGTGATTTATCTGTTTATCTACACTGTCCATCCTTTCTCTCAGATCATTTAAAGATATATGGAAAAAGAATGAGGCAGATCCAACGCTCAAATGGGCCACACCAAATGGGAAGCTTGGCTGCATTAAATGCACCATGAAATGCAAGTTGCATTATATGCAAGAGTCATCTGTGGCGTGGCCCATTTGAGCGTTGGATCTGCCTCGTTTTTGTTCACATAACTTAAAATGATCTGAAAAAAGGGATGAACGGCGTAGATAAACAGATAAATTACAGTGGGCCACAGAACTGCCATTTCGTGGCTGGAGACAGGGCTGGGTTAGGACCCAATCGGCGTCCGTGTTAGGGTCACTAGTTAAACCACGTCCTACTGAGACTGCCAGTAGAGACACTAGTGGATGATGCTCAATGAGCCCCAACATGATGTAGGCGTTTTATCCATGCCGTTCATCCATTTGCATCATTATTTTAGGGCATGGGCCCACTAGCTATATCCAAATCTCTACAGTAAAAACCTTCCTTATGGCCCATTGTAATGTTTATTTGCCATCCAACCTGTTGATTAGGCCACATAGACCTGAATGATGGGAAAACACAAATATCAACTTGATCCAAAACTTTTGTCGCCCCTAAAGTTTTTAATGATAGGCCTTTAATCACACACTTTTTCCTGTGGTGTGGTCTACCTGAGATTTGATTCTGTCTCATTTTTGGGTTCATACCCTAATATGATCTGACAAAATGGTTGGACAGTGTGGATAAAACACATACATTACTATAGGGCTCACAGAGCAGAGTCTGGTAGCATTGTGGCCACTGGCACTGTCATATGCAATCCGCGTCCCATTCTAACCAACCCATTCATCAGGTGAGCCCTACCTAGATGAAGTGACCAAACATAATGGATGGGCCCCACATAGTTTGTATGTACGTGATCATTCCTATGTTCTCCAGTCTGCAAGTGGTTTGGGCTGGACCATTGCTTAGTCTGCTCTGGACCTGGTTTGGGCCGAGCATGGAAAAGATCAGTCAGTGCCGGGTCATGTTTTCAGGCCTGGAAACTAACGTGACTAGGCTTAGGCTTGTTAATGACCAAAGCCCCAATTGGCTCATAATCTAGGCCGGTTTGATGAGCCTAGATTAGCATTTTTCTAGACCCATGAAGCCCATGTAGAACCCAATATGTGCCAATGATCAGGACCCAAAAGTCCATAAGTCCATAAGCGGGCCTGAACGGTGTTAGTGAAGCCTGACACTTTTATTTATGGGCCTGAAATTTAGGCTAAGGTGTGGGTCTTATAACTATAAGAAGGATCTTGGATTTGGACCGCTATAACATACGTAGTTAGAAATGGGCCTGGCAACAAGACCAGGCCTGACCCAATGGTTTAAAAGGTGGGAGTGAGACAGCCTATGGCAGAGTGAGAGGAATGGAATGAATCTTGCATATATGTGCCATGTTCAAGGTTTTAAACCACCTGATTCAGAAACTCAGTTGTTTGACTCGGCCACATGGTCTGAGTTGGACCGGGTTTCCTTGTACAACTTACCAGGACATCCTATAGGATGTTTGTGCAGGCCCCTCCAATTATGTGTACTTGAAATCCATCGGTAGGGTCCAAAATGAGGTAAAAATAGAACTCAGGTGGGCCACGATAGAGGGAGTAATGGAAAAATCTAAAGAGAAAAACCAAAGGCCAAACCAAACCAAACCAAACAGAAAAGACAATAGGCACAGAGATTTCCGTGATTCGGCAGCATAGTATGAATTCACCAACCTAACCCGTTCACGACGTGCACCTGCGCAGAGGCGGCTATTCCTTAGTGGCCGGACCATAAAAAGGTCCTTTTACAAGTGCAGCAACCTTGAAGATGTTAGACTGATTCGAAAAACTTAGGTGAATGAATATATATATATATATATAATATATAGAGAGAGAGAAGAGAGAGAGAGAGAGAGGAGAGAGAGAGAGAGAGAGAGAGAGAGAGAGAGAGAGAGAGAGAGAGAGAGAGAGAGATGTTACCATGAGGTCGAGCTGTATGGGCCCCACCATGATGTTTGTCGACCTCAAAACTGTGCATTTGATGGGTCCCCTTTAGGTTATGGGATATCTCAAAAATCATACATATACAGAACTCAGGTGGGCCATACCATCTAAAACCATGTAAGACATGATCAAAACATATAAAAGTACTTGGTGGGATCCACCTAAGTTTAGGATGTGGATGAAACTTGGTCTGACCTCTCATCCCAGTGGGACACACATAATGGATGATCTGGATTTATGAAACACATTTTGTTGGGCCCAATAAATGATTAAGAATGTTTTAATGGGAGGGTAGCCCCTCTCAGCTGTTGTATGTTTTGTGGCAGACCAAAGTCATGGATTGACTTGATTTTTAAGCATGTGGCCCATCATGGAATGGTTCATCTGACTAATGGGGTAAATGTTCAACACACATCACGGTGAGGCCCACGCATCTTGACCTCAGGGGAAGTTCCCATGAGGTCGACCTCATAGTACCATTATATATATTGGTGGACACACTTAATTCACAGTTTTGATGCCACACATGCCTCCCTAGGCAGTCTTTTCGACGTGATTTGATACACGGGTAGCGGGTAGCGTATGATGCTTGATAAGCAGGTATCTCATCAGATATTGTGCATGTGGCATCCTTACTCTTGCTCCGGGGGTAGACTCTCAGGAGTTTCACGGTTAAAGGGTTGAGTATTCATAGGTGGTGAAATCCCACTACGGTGTGAGTGTGTGGGGGTGGGTGTGCGTGTGTAAAAAAATAATAATAATAAAACGATATTATGCATGTGGCATACATTATCTCGAATTCGACCAACCAAATTATGGAAGCCACTGCTCCTAAAGTCAGTCTCAAAATTAGACTGGCCAAACAATCCTAAACTCTGATTGGTCAGCACTTGCTTGTCGAAATATAATTATCGGGTAAACTTTGAATAATTGTCCAACAATCCGATAGTCGGACAATCAAATAGGCATTAGTTTATTCATGATACATCTAAACGAGGCCCATGATTGGGACAGTAGCCATTGAATATCTTTGTATTTCAAATTATTTTAAGTAATATTTAAAGTGTTTGAGTAGCATCCATGGCACTCTGCCATAGTATTAAATCCTAGAAATCGGACCTAACCTCCACAGTTTGGCCATCTGCTATTGCCAACTTGATAATTTCTCTTGATAGCCAGGTTAAGCTCATCCTAAGGAATTGCCCTATTGATGGCTCCTGCCCTATATGTTCGCTTGGGCCATCTTCAAGTCATTTGGCAAGCCATCTTTCATATTTCTCATGGAGTATACTGAGGAATCGGAATGATAAGTTGTTCATGTTTGTAATTTGAGAAGAGAGGAGGTGTAAATCTCTCTATTCATAACATTATATTTACAGAGAAAGTAAAGTGATAACAAGAAACCCTAATTCTAATGGGCCTATAGGCCATGGACCTATATAAAACAAAGATGAGCTTAGCCCATCTATCTCAATTATCCTAATGCTCCCCTTTAAGTTGGACCATAATTGTTGAGCAAGCACAACTTCGATACATTGTTGTGAGGTTGAGAAGACGAGATGGTCGGCGCAGAGAAACGACATGAGATAGAGATATGACCACTGACAAGTTTCTTGAAAATAAAATGGCAGCTGACTTTGATGTGCTTAGTACGTTCATGGAGGAAATAATTTGACCACGTAATTTAGATTACTGCTTAATCATCCCAAAAGAGAGAAACCAAAGTCATAGGAGGAAAACCAAGATTGAGAGAGAAGCCAAAGTATTTTGTTTGTGCCATGTCTCACGGAGAGATATTTGCCGAGGTGGGCATCGAGTCGAGTCGGACCGAGTTAGGTCCAACCCTACTCGATCTGGTTTTGAAATAGGCCTGACCCGAACTCAATCCAACTCGGTACCGAGTCCAACATGCCTGACTCGATCCGAGTCCGGGTCTGGTTTGGGATGATCTGAACCGAGTCCGACCCAGTTAAAAATATCAAGTCAGATTGAGTTAGTACTGATTCAGATCAGGTCATCGGGCTAGGTTATAAAATGTATGGACAGAGGGATAAAATGGATGGACGTAGGAGATAAAATACATAAATCAACTTGATCTGATACTTGTGGGCGGTGGGCCTCACCACCGTTGAAACCTTGCAGGGGCCCCATCCTGCTAGACGTGTGGAACCCTCCACATTGTCTATCGATTTCCCTTGATCTACAAGGGACTATAGTTCCTAGAATGAGGCGAATGCACGACTCAGATGGGCCACTCCAAAGAAATAGTGTGGATGGAAACATCTAATCTACTGTTAAACCTCCTCTTAACATTAATAAAAAAAACTTTAAAAAAAAAATGAGAATGCACCTGATGGGCTGCTGGCTACCGCCTGCCAGACGAGAGAGGAGAGGAGAGAGAGAAGAGGAAGAGGAGGAGGAACGCCGGAGCTTGGAGGGTTGCTAGATGATGGGTGTTGAACGGGAAGGGCCGAAGGGGTTTCCAGGTTGGGCTTTTTCGGATCGGGGCGTGCAGTGAGTGGGTAGGGTAGTGTAACACCCCGCATCTTTGATACATGGGTATTACCATGAAAACCTAGATTAATGTAATCATGAACCTAACTAGTGGTTCTAGTCTAAATTAAGACAGTAGGAGTAACCTTTAGCCGTCCAATGAGGCGTCTAGCTATCCATCAATTCCTGGAAGAATCACTACCTAGATCACTAACATTAGATCCACATCGCTATCAGGCCTACAACACTCAAACCCACAGCCCAAATGGGCAATCGTCCTCATCCTGGCTTCTAGTGCCAAAATGCACCATTAAAAACCCACTTGTATAGTCCCTAGGACTGTTCTGACCATTGGTGTTCAAGAACAGCGCGATCTGTCCATTAGATCGACGTAATTCCATGACCGAGAGCTAAAAACATAGGAGAATGGCCCACTTGGGCTTTGGATTTTGCCTAGTTCTTGGTTAAACTCCTTACAGGGACCCCAGAACCGAATAAATAGAGTGGATCCGGGGAATACATATCAGTGGACCCCACACAGGAGTGGTGTGCACATTAGGATCATTGCACCAAACGCACACCGGACCTACCACCTCGGTCAAACACTGTTTGACCTGAGCATTTGCGATAGAAGGAGAAATCTCCTTCATCCGAGATTCCTGCCATCGGTAAAAATGGACGACACCAAATCGTCTACACCCATGACACACCATCGTGATCCGATTCATCTATCGTGATCAGACGATCCACATTACCAGAACCCTATGGTACGCTGGCCTCCATGCATGCGTGCATGCGAGCATACAATGACACAATCAGGCCATGTACGCTACACATCAGGATGAAGAAACTGCGCCTGATTTTGGATCTGCCAGCTTGGCAATCTGAGGCAACGACACGCCTTCTATCTCGGTTGTCCATTGAGGGCGCATCTCAGCCCTCCTCTCAGTGCCAAAAACGGGCAAGCACTTGTCTGCCGGATGGAAAGGGCAGGGGAGACATTTCCGTTTCAGGAAATCCCACAGGCACAATCCGGGCCTCCCACCGTGACACGTGGAACAATCCCTGCCTTCCCCTATAGGGCAACAATGGCTCCCTCAGTGAAGCCTTCTCATCTCATGACAAGACATTGGAGGCAGAAAAACTCGCGAGATAAGTAAATCTGCAATAAATGGTGGGATTAGTAGCCCCTGCGGTGATCAATGGCCCCATCCAAACCATTCAAACGGTTTGGATAATCCAGTTAGGCCATAAACAAAAATCTACCATTTCCAGCCACGCCATCTTCCCAGTTAGATCGAAATACCCACCAAGATGGCGTGGGGCGCATGATAGATAGAAAGTTACTTTTCTAGTGGGCCATAGCTGCAAAAACCCATCCCTAGTGATGGATGGACCCTATGTATCCAAATATCAGAGGAGAACGCGTGAGTTTGGCCACCAAATCTTAACCGTTGGATGGACCGTTCGAGCACGCTTCATGGTTATAAAAGGGGAACGTCCACCTTGGGATTTCCACCAGATAATTAGGGAGAAAAAGATGGAGAGAAAATAGGAGAAGAAATAGGGAGAGAGAGGGGGAGAAAAATCGGTGTCGTATTGAGCTTGCGAGTTAGCTTGACTCGGTCCGTTCCTAGTCCCTTCAGGTGTAACGAGTTGCTACTCCACCGAGTCCTGGGATCTGAATCCCTCACGGGAACTCAGGAAAAGAACCCCGTAGCCAAGGCTCCCCTAATGTTCGTCCATAATCACCTGAGGCCAGCGGTTCGATCGTGAAAGGAGGAAAGAAAGGAAGAGTTGTAGGGTACAACTCACCACTGAACTCATTTCAGCGAGTTTTTAGTGCAGAGCTATTGCTACCAGGTGAGGATCATAAGCCGACTCGGTCTTAAAATAGCTTGCTAGCTATCATGTAATCCTAACAATTGGAATCAACGTCCGCAGGTGTGGCATTATCCTAGCCACTGTATCAATTGTGCAAGGCTCTGAGTCTACTCAGCAAGCAATTAGAACGGTTCAGGTAATCTCCCAACACCCACCACAGTTCAGTTAAATGAGCCGCTCGTTTGGCCCCATCCAGTAAAACGTGTTGATGGGAGCTTGCAAACGTGAGTGAAACCGTTTGCCAGGCAAGACTCGATCATGACAGCGAGTGCGGCCCAGGGACGCCTTGAAACATGGCTAGAATCCAGCTCGTACCAGTTCGACCAACTTAGTGTAGGAAGGACGGTTTGGGGTGGTATAACTGAGTTGGGGAAGCACCTGTTTCGTCAAATACAGGGCCAACTTAGTCGTCCAGTGAATTCTGGGCTGAGTCGAGTTTGAACTCAGCCCACAAATCTGCCACCAGTTGGATTTGTTGTTTTTCACGAGTCAAAGGCCTAAATGCTACAGATGGTCCGGCTCGGCTCAACTCATGAACGACCAAGTGATTAAGGGCCCAGGCCTCTACCTATAAACGTTCTCCATCCCATGAGGATGGCCTCAACCGAGTCACCTCGGTTGAGTTGACTCAGACTCGAAACTAACCTAGTCGACTCCTCATTTCAGGGTAAGGATTAACTGAATCCTATTTGAGGTATAAACCATAGTGGGAGTGCACACGGATAAAGCCTAACCAGTTCATATGATGAGAAGTTTGTGGTATATGTACTTGCTAACTCCATTATAGCTATAAGACCTTTTATCCCAAATCTCCATCAAATCAAGCGCGACAGAAAGAATTGTGTTAGTTAGGGCGAAGAACAGCCTAAAGGTGAGATAACCTGCCACTAAATCAAGCTATAGGGTTAGGTGATGACTTTTCCCTTTAAGCTTTCCATCTCCAAGTTAGTCCAAAGATAGTTTCCATTTAGATTATGATTACTAGCTTAAAACTTTGATCACTTGTACTAAAATACCAAATCATATTAGTTGGCCTACATTGATCCATGATTGATAATTTGTAAACCATGTTCATATGAAATAAACATTAAACTCTACATGCTAGATTCTCATTTTAGTTGGTAGCTCGTAAATTATATTCACATGCGATGATCATTAAACCCTACAATTTGAGTTTCACTTTAATTGCTAGTTTATGCTTTGATTTCATAATTTTTACTAATAGTTCTGTAAATGCTATATTGTCGATCTAGCACCCAGAGTTGTCAAATTTTATTGTGCCAAATCATTTAGAATCTTATCATGTATTGATGAGATGTATAGATCAACTTCGTGCTTTTTAAAGTTGTTCAAGTCATCATTGAACTTCTCTATGTATTCAAGTTGAAGAAGCATTGTCGAAGTTCAAGATTTCAAGCTCATGTACAAATACAAGTTCAAGGCTCAAGTTCGAGTATATTCTTCAAGTTCAGTACTTTAAGACTCAAGAACTCAAGTCTTTACTCAAGCTCAAGTTCAAGATTAATTTGAATACAAGCTTCAAGTATTTCAATTGTATGAATTAGCAGAGCGAACGATGTTTCAATTGTTCAATCTCACAAACAAGGTATGGATGACCCTAGATTGACCATAGGTTAGGTTATATTCATTACATATTTTATTTGGGTCATTTCATATGTTTATAGGTCATTTCTTCGACTAGTCCAAGCTCTGGCTTGACCAGTCCAAGGTTTGTTGTGAATTTTCAAAATTTTCTGTTGGACCCTCGACCAGTGGTGGAGACTGCTCGACCAGTTGAGTGAACAGTACTCGACTAGTCGTGTAGGCTCGACTCAAAGTCCAGCAAGATTTTTTGGTCCCACTCGACTAGTCGAGTGCATTGCTCGACCAGTCGAACAAGCCACTTGACCAGTCGAGTAACGACCTTATCTTATCACGCCAGAAATTTTAAGATTTGGTTGGTCCTTCGACCAGTCGAACCGACCCTTAGACCAGTCGAGTAAACAGTATTTTCACCTATAAATAGAGGACGAATTTCAGAGTTTTTCATTCATTCCAAGCTAAATCAAGCCATCACTCTGAGAGATAAGTTCCTGCATTTGTTAAGCTATATTGTGTTCATTTTAAATTATCCTAAATAGCTTTTTGCATTTGATTTTTTGATCTCCATTCAACTCAATTTCATTAAAGAAGGAAATTTTGTTTTTACCATTTTTGAGATCAAAATCAAATTAAGTTAGCCCAGGCTGAATTAATTTAAAAATCATTTAGATCTAGAACCTTTCATTTGTGAGACTGGACATTGAACATCTTCGTCTACATCGGATTGGTTCTACAGGGCTTCTTCAGAAGGAGAATTTTACAGATAAGTACCAATTTATTCTTTGTTTATCTTTTGTGATTTGTGAGGTTGTGCTAGGAAAATCTCATTTTTAGTTTTGTTTGAGGTAATCCAAAAAATCTCAGAGTGTGGGGTTTTTGTAATTGTGTAAGCCCATCTAAAGTCACAATTGTGAAGGGTTTAAGGTGAACCTTGAAAAACCTTTTTCATAGTGAAAGCCAATATCCCGTGGGTGTGGATATTGGGAGTGGAGTAGTTGTGTGACTATTTTTCTAGCAGTTGGTGTACACACAAACGAACCACTATAATTCCTGGAGTTGTGGTGGATGATTAAATTTGTTTATGTGTGTGAATGTTGTAATTTACTTTCTGCATTTGTGGTGAATTGTGTAATTTATTTTATGTACTTATGATGAATGTTGTAATAATTTAGTTTATTTCCTTTCCCTCTTCATTGGTTTAGGTTTTTGATACTTACAAATGTTCTAGTAAGGTTGTCCTGCCATAAGCCTTTGGTTTTTGGTGTTAGGTTGTCCTTAGAACTAAGTTTGTATCAACCTCTCAAGACTAATGCATTTGAGGTTGCTATTTACAAGTGCTATTTTATTATTTGATTGTGCTATCTATCTTTGTATTTCAAATTTATTTTTAATTTGGCATAGTCCTATTCACCCCCCTCTAGGATGTTTAGCTCGGCCTTTTCAAGGTCAAATTCTCTTAACAACACATAACTTGTATGTTGTATTCACACACCTCCACATAGCAGTGATTTGTTTGCAAGGCGCTTATAGAATCAAAATCTCTACATTAAATAGGGGAATCTCCACCTATGTATGAGAGTTCACACTTAGGGTGTAACGAGACAGATTATGTTAAGAATAGACCCTGAACTTGGAGGTTATTTTGGTGGCGAATTATTAATGGGATTTACCATTTATAGGACGTTCTCGCCTACATGGCCTTGGAATGAATTATTTACCGCCCTGATTTAACATTACCCTACCATCTCGATTTAGTATTTATGTCATACATCCTTTTTCCACACCGATTCACTTTTAACCCAAGATTTAGCATTTGCCCTTGCGGCTTCGACGATTCATTCCCATTAAACCATGTGGTGGTAAATTTTCCCCTGTATCGAATTTGATTGGCTACTTGTTGATGGGTTCTATTAAGCATCTTAAGGTGGCAGACTCATGAGTCGGGGATGGTGGTCATGGGACACTATGCCCGAGCTATCGGCCTACACTAGATGATAAACCTCCCGTAGTGATCTTTGAGTTGTATTAAACTAGCTGCTTGTAAATGGAATAATAATGGTCAGGCTAATCATACATTCATAGCATACGGGCGATGACGGGTGACTAATTCTGGATGCTATAGCATGTGCACTTAGTCATGGTATCGTTTCTCTAGCTCCCAGACTATCGACTATCGACCCACTTTCGGTGAGTTTGACACTACGCATGTACTACGTACTTTCATTGGTGACCGGCCATATGCATGGGTTTCGCCCAAAAGCCAACTGGATGAGCATCCCCAGTTGATGTGCACTCATACATCCATGCATTATATAAGACTGTATTTTGTATTGTTTTGTATGCCTTATTATGTTTTTAAACTATACTTGTCTAAGGCGGCAGTGTGTAATCTTGAAGGAAATTTACACTGAGTTGGCCACTCATTCATTAAATATTTAACCATATAGAGAATGTAGGTTTAGGCGAGGATGGCTATGGTGTGGGTTTCGATGCCGTTGCGGCATGTCTGGAGGAGGGGTACTACGAGGAGGAACCGCGTCAAGAGGCGATGGAATACTATGGACTTAATCAGTAGTTGCAGTATTTCTTTTCTAGTTTGTCTTGATACACTTGAAACTTATGAATTTTATACTTAAGGTCCCCAGCTAAGTGGACCAAAATTCTGATATTTTGGTTATATGATCATTTGCTACGCTTGGTTTTACCTTATTGCACTCTGATTACGTTAAAAATGTATAGCTCACACCCGGGTTTTTGGAAAGCGAGTCATATACTCAAGTTTCGAAAACTAGGGCGGGACAGGTAGAGACAGACGAATTAGGTTTTTATTTATTTATATATATACCCTACCTGACAACCCGAGTTGAATCGGGTTTCGAATTGGGTCGGGTCGAGTTACTAAGTAACTCGAACCCGACTTAGTTTGAATTCGGATTGGGCGAAGCCTACTCAGTTCGGACCGACTCACCCATTCGGTTCGGATCGAGTTAGGCGACCAGGATTAGGCAAGTCGAGTCATCCCGTGTCCAGCTTTAAGGCTTCAGTAGATGAACAAATAATGACTGATTGTTTCTTGCTCTTCCATGAAATGAGATTTAAATATGTTAGATGATTGCAATCAACATCACAATAAGTTTGTACTTGTAGGGGCCCATTATCAGTGAAGTGAATAACCTCTCATGGAGCTGACTTCCAAGTAGTAAAGAATGCGATATATGGTGTCAAGATAATGTTGACGAAGAGTCTTCATAAATTGATTCAGAAAGCTTATGGAATAAAGCAAGTTTTGTTAAGTTATTGAGATGTGGATTCGCTTGGTTACTGGACGCCGACAATGATTAGAATTTAAAAGAATGATAAGATTTTTAATGTTAGAAATATAGTAAAATTTAGGGTTTTCATGAATTCAGATTTATTACATTAATAACTAGGATCTTCTTGCAACAATGACATTAGATTTCAACCAATCAAAAAACAAAGAATTGTTTATATAGATCATACCTTTATGTGATCAGAATCGTTCGAAGTATTGAGTGATTACAAGAGCTATGAATACACTATCATAGAGACAACCTAACTAAACTATTCAAACCAAGCACGATAGAACTATTTAAGCCCATGTAATGCCTTTTTTAAATTTATGCACCTTACCTTAGGAATACTTAGTATGAAACTCAGGCGGGAATGCTCGTGTAAATATCCCGATGCAGGTCACATTAGAAGAAGGCAATTTTGACGTTTAACCGATGGAATGTTTGGTGATGATAAACAACAATTAAAAGAATAAAACGTATTGGATTTAGTTTGGCATAATAACGAATGTCTCATGATAATCAACACCATGCTGCTAGATGTTGGGGGACCACAGAAGCACACAAAGATAAATCAAGTATTCCAACCACACTATTAAGCCCAATCACAAATACTCCAAATTTAACGTGAAAAAATCCTTTTGGAAAAAAACCACATCACAAAGCAACAAATATCACTATGAAAGCAAAAATTACAAGAGGTAGAGAGAATATTTGATTCGAACAAGCCTCGAATCTCCCCTTACAAGCCCTAGAAAACCCTAGGAATGAATTAGAAAACCTAAGATACCCCCTAATCCTGATTACACCCATATATATAGCCTCTAGGTGATTCATAATCGAAATAGGAAACAAATCCCACACTTAAGCAATTCTGCGTATTTTCTGCGCGATCATTCGATGGCACCTTCGATGGAACTTCAATGGCATCGACAGACCATCGATGGCATTGAACCCACTTCGATGGTATCAAACTAATGAACAAAACGTTCCAACAACTAAATATGAAAATCCTAGATTTTACCAATGGCATCGAGCAGGCCTTCGATGCCATCAAACAGCCTTCGATGACATCGAGCAGCCTTCGATAAGATCGAATAGGGAACTTAAAGTGTCCATCAATCAATTTGATAAATTCTGAATTATTACAATGGCATCGAGCCGACTTCGATGGCATTAAAAGTCTGCTCGATGACATTGAACCCGTCATTGATAGACCTGTTGATTTACAGATTTAAGACATCATTCAACACTAGATAAACCCTTTAGTAGCTAATCGAGACTTATGTTGTGCAATTGATCTATTAAGTTTATACTTAACAGTATACACCTATTTGCATCTTAGGACATTATGTCTATTAGAAAATTGAACCAACTCCCACGTACCTTGCTTCTTTCAAAGCAGCCATTTCTTCTAGTAATGCTACTTTCCACTAAGAATTTGACAAGGCATCTACTACATGAGATGGTATGGAGAAAGATAAAATAGTATAATAGAGACAAAAACATGAAATGATGAATTAAGTTGATTAAAAGAGATAACATTTTTTATGAGATGAATAATATTTGATCTATACCTTGTAGGAACAGATGTAATTCTTTTTTATTTTTATTTGTAAAGGGTAATGGGAAGATCTTGTTGTTGATGTCTCAAATCTTTTAGTAACAAGGCCTATCGATGCCATCGAAAGACCATTCGATTCCATCGACAGTTGTTTGATGCCATCGAGAAAATCCAGAAATCCCATGTTGGTTGTTGGACACTTTGTATTATCCTACTCAATGCCATCGACAGGTTGTCGATGCCATCGAAATCCCATCAAAGATGCCATCAGAAAAATTCATGTTTAGTCACTAGAATGTTTTGGTGTCATACTCGATGGCAACTAGGGTGTTCGATGCCATTGACAGTCTGCATGTCGATGCCATCGAAGTGCCATTGAAGGTGTTATCGAGCGCGCGTGTAGAATTACAAAAGTATGGGATTTATTTTCGATTTCAATTGTGATTCTTGTATATGTTATATATATGGGTGTAATTAGGATTTGGGGTATGAGAAAACTTTCTAATTCGTACTTAGGGTTTCAAGAACATAGCTTGGATTGTAAGGGAGATTCGAGGCTTGTTCGAATCAAGTAATCTCTATCTCTTGTAATTTTCTTCTTTTATAGTGCATAATTGTCGCTTCGTGCCATGGTTTTTTCCCGTAAGGATTTTTTCATGTTAAATTCGAAGTGTTTGTGATTGGGTTTGATTGTGTGATTGGAATACTTTGCATGAATAATCTCTGTGTGCTTTTGTAATCCCCCAAGAATTGGTATCAGATATTAACATTGGGGCATAGTTTAAATCTGAAAGAATAGTATCAATGGCTTCAAATCAATGTTCGATGTTGAAAAATATTCCAAAAAAAATAATTTTGAACTGTGAAAGGTTAAGATGACAGATCTCTTAATTCAATAAGGATTGGATGATGCACTCCTTTAGAAGCGACCGAAAATAATGACAAATGAAGAATGGAATAAGATGGATAAGAAAGTGAGAACTTTTATCCAATTGTTCCTAATGGATGAGGTCCTCTACAATGTTATTGAGAGAGAAAATTGCACAAGTATATGAGCAAAATTAGAGGACATCTATGTTAAGAAATCTCTTGAGAATTACCTATACTTGAAGCTTCAGTTGTTCAATCTAAAGATGGGAGATGAGGCCGATGTTGAGGCCCACATTAGTAACTTTAACAAGATAATTTATAAATGGTTAGATGTAGCGAAACTAATGAAAGATGAGGATTAGGCATGAATCCTATTGAATTCTATCCCGATTTCGTATTAGTCATTCAAGGACTCATTGTGCACTGATAGATCGACCATTAGCATCGATACTGTTATTTTAGCCCTTCATGGAAAGATGATAAGAAAGAAAAGCAGTGACATGAGCTCCTCTACTAATGCACTGGTTACAAGGGGACGAAATTGAGTGGGACAATAGATCTTCTCAATCGAGGTCCAAATACAATGGCAAGGGCAAAAGAAAGTTGAAGTGCTGGAACTGTGGGATGTATGAGCGTATGAAGAAGGATTGTCAAAATCTTAAGGTGAGAAAAGAGAATTCAGAGGCTTCTTTTAGGGAGGCAACATTGTAGAGTCTGATGAGGGGTACAGGTGGTGATGTGTTATTTGTATCCATGATTGGACACTAATATGATGAACGTAAAGATGAGTGGATTTTGGATACCGGGGCATCATATTACATGACTCCTCATCAGAGTTGGTTCACTAGTTACAGAGAGTGCGATGGTGGCCAAGTATTTATGGGCAATGACAATGCCTGTAATGTTGTGGGTGTTGGATTGGTGCGCATTAAGATGTATGATGGCATGGAGCGTACCTTAACTAAGGGGAGACACGTACTTGATATGAGGAAGAACTTGATTTCTCTTGGAGCACTCGAAGCACTTGGGTGTAAGTTCATCGATTTTGATCGCGTCCTTAAAGTTTTAAAGGGGGCACTCGTTGTCATAAAGACACATAGGAGCGGGAACCTTTATAAGTTGATCGAGAGCACTTTAATGGGTGGAGTTGCAGTGTCTGTAGCGGATTCCGCATTTGCACGTATGTGGCAAACACGCTTGGGCCACTGAGAGAGCAGGGTATGAATGTACTTTCTAACCATTATTTAATTCCAGCCTTTAAAAGTTTTGATTTTAATATATATGAGCATTGTATATATGGTAAACATTCAAGGTTATCTTTTAAGTTTGGTAAACATGTATGGAAGGGTGTTCTTGATTATGTACATTTTGATGTATGAGAGCCATCGCCGTGATTTTTAGTGGAGGGTCATCATGATTTGTCACATTTATTGATAACTATTCCTAGAAAGTGTAGGTTTATTTTATGAAAAATAAATCTGATGTTTTCACCAACTTCAAGCAGTGAAAGACAATGGTGGAAAAATAATCAGGGCGAAAAGTGAAGGTACTGAGGACATATAACGATGGGGAATTTACTTTTGAATAATTAAATCAGTATTGCAAAGATGAAAGGATCGTGAGGCACAACACAGTGCACCACACACCAGAGTAGAATAGTGTGGCTGAACGGATGAATCGGACTCTCTTGGAGAGGGCCCGATGCATGATCAATAATGCTGGGTTGGGCAAGAAACTATGGATTGAGGCCGTTAACACGACTTGTTACTTAATGAATCGGTCCCCTTCTATGACCATTGATTGTAAGATTCTAGAGAAAATATAGATCGATCAACAGGTAGACTACTTGGGACTATGTGTACGTGGTTATGACTCTTACTCTCATGTTCCGTCAGTCGAGAGAGATAAGCAGGACTAAAGGGGCCAAGAAATTCATCTTTGTTGGCTATGGTGGTGGTGTGAAGGGGTACAGGCTGTATGACCAGGTCATGGGAAAAATCATCATTAACTATGATGTCAAATTCGACAAAGGATCCTTGTTCTGTAAGGATGAGCATGAGGAACCGAAAAATTTAGTAGTGGACGTTCAGTTAGACAGAGATGAAACTCAAGCTGAGACAAAGATGCAGATGTAGGTACAAGAGCAAGCGGAGCAGCAACATGTGAGAATGAATCCGTCGTGGGATCGCAGGTTACTGGTGAGATGCAAGGATGACTCAAATATAGCGTATGCCCTCATTACAGATGAGGAGGATCCATCTACTCTTCAGGAGACACTTGATGAGTTAGATGCCTAAAAGTGAAAAGTCACAATAGATGATGAGATGGACTCTTTGTACAAAAATGAGACATGGGAGCTGGTGGAGTTTTCTGTTGGCCGAAAAGCGATCGAATCAAGCGAATATTCAAGAAGAAACATAATAGATACAAGGAAAGATTGGTAGAGAAGGGATACGCTGATAGAGAAGGTGTGGACTTCACTGGGATATTTGCACCGGTTGTAAAACTAGAATCTATCAGATTCGTGCTGGTAGTGATTTCTCAATACGATCTCGAGCTGGAGTAGATGGATTTGAAGATTGCCTTCCGGCATTGGAAATTGGAAGAATAGGTCTACATGAAGCAACTAGAAGATTTAAAAAAAAAATGGGCAGAGAACAAGGTTTACAGGTTAAAGATGTCGTTGTACAACCTAAATAGTCACCTAGGTAGTGGTACAAAAAGTTTCGTTCTTTCGTGGTGAGTCAGGAGTTTATTAGGAGTGAATATGATCATTGTGTCTATTAAAAAATCAGTTATCCCCTCAAATACCTTGGAAAGACTTAACGATATAATACTCTTTCGAAAATATGCGCGACTCTACACCTCAAAGAGCAACGGAAGAGTAGATTTGCGCCCTTAGAGAAGAGGAACTCGATGATTAAGCAAAAGATAAGGGTTGTGCGATACTCCAAAGACCGCATAACCCTTAGCATCATCTAGTCAACATCTATCCGGATCGGCAGAAGGAACTCACTACAGCTATAATACTCCATCTTGTGAAGCTCAAAATCTAACAACCTCCCGACCCAGGATTGCAACCAATTAGAGCAGACCGAATGTGGTTGAAGTTGACAAGTGTGCACCTTCTCAATGAGTACCATCTCAAAAGGAACTAACAAGTTGTTAAAGTGCGGCACCCCCTTGTTACAAAGGTCAATGGCAACATCCTCTTAAAGGGAGTAGAGAAATACGATCTCTGAAGATGAGAATTGACTAAGGGCAATCTCGACATCGATAGGCACCACATCATCTTACCCTGCATCCACATCATTAAGTACCCCATGAGTCGTGGTCAACTACTCATCTCTCTCCTTCGTAGCTCGGGAAGACTCACCTATCTCATAGGTGGACCGCACAACATTTCGATTAGATATACCATCCGCTGCAGACAATGAGCCGGGAGGCAGGGAAGTGAGGAACAATGGACGATCTCCACCATTAAGGCTAACCATCGAGATATCATGGAAGACTGCGCCGCATACCGACCCAGTCGGGTCGATCTGACTGTCCAAAGCTGCATCGCAATCCATTTTGTGGTGTTGTCTAATTGATCCTTGGATCTACATCGTTTTTGGGCTCATGCCATAAAATAAGCTGGAAAAATAGATGAACCACATGGATAAATTGCATACATCTGTAAAGCCCTGAAAATCGGGGGTCGAGCAAAGCTCATCTCCCGAATTCCAACGCATCACTTATGCAACACAGATAATGATGATTATGATGAGAGCATTGAAACATGAATAAGATTATACCAAAACAGCATATCATACTCCAGAGACAGTTAAATTTGCAAGCGGAAGACTATGAGAGATATATAAAATATATAAACTGTGGTGAGTCTCCAGAGTATGATAATGTTACCACGTTAATTCATTACAAGAACAATTTCAAATTATACCAAGTTGTGTAAGGTCATCTAGTCAATATCCCAGAAAGCCCCGTCGATCAAGACACGGCTCACAGGAACCCGCCTGAAACTACATAAAAGAGGAATCCTCCTCATCCTCATAAGAGTTCGGCTCCGCTTCGCAGCATCGTCATCATCTGAAACTCAAACAAGTCTGGTTGGTGTATACAACACCGTCCCGTAACGTGGGAGTGAGTGATCAACTCAGTGGAACAGTAAAGCATAGGTTAATATGTTGTCAATTCAGTCAAGCAGCAATGATAAAGAAGTAAAATTAAACACTCCTAACTACAGTGTAGGCCGACAGCTCGAATATAGTGTCTCACACCACCATAATCGGCTCACGAGTCTGGTTGCTCACTGGTCACTACGGGGAGGCATGTGGCCCTAACGTAGGTCGACACCTCGACCACGGTGTCCCATACCACCATGCTCGGCTGATGAGTCTTAGCGGATCGAGGTACCATGGTTAATGGGATTTCACTGGTAAGTTTGGTACCCTAGGTTCAAGCAATAGCGTCCAAACATAGTGAACATACATAAGACAAATCGGGTTGCTTGACGAGCTCGACTAGCTCAAGCACACAACAAGTTAAACGATATGAAGCGCATGAGCACTTCGTGTGGCCAACCACTATCGCCAACCGAAGTACGACTCGGGTTCGTCCAACACATCACACGTGACAACTGAATCTCAGCCACTAATTCAATCCCGTTACCAATTGTTTGGACTATAATCATAGCCCCAAACACAATCAATCCATGACCAGAAGCATGTAGAGTAAAGCAGAATAAACAAAGTGATTCAAGCATGTTGACAAGTATGTCATAAAACATGTAATAAAGCACAATATAAATAGGAAATACAAACACCTATATTTCATAAGTAAACGGTTAAATTAAACAAGCAACATGAAGGAAATCATATACATCTCTAAGGTAGCTGAGAATCCTATCTCAACACCACTATTAAACTTAGTTCGTCACACAATTTCTCACACAGGCATTTTAACAAACACTTAAACTACACCACTCCAACATACATGACGTATGTTGATTTCAACATAGAATAGGACAAATCCTTATCGCAAGGAGTTGTCGCATACACATCAATCATGTTCTTACATTCAATAGACATTTGGCAGGCATAAATCATAAATCCATATTTATTTAGTCATTTCAACAAACACTTTAAACTACATACATCAACATACATGACATATGTTGATCACATAGGTATAAGGCCAAATCCTTTCACTAGGGAGTTGCCCCAATTATAAAACGCGTGCACCCACAACGGATAGTCATGGCAAGCAGGAATCCAAGTTCCATGTTCATTCAGTCATTTTCACAAACACTTGGGCTACACGTTTTAGCATATATAGTGTATATTGGCCGTGGCGTGATTTGGGGCAAATCCTTTCGTCAAAGGGGTGTCGCCTATACAACAATCATGTATCCATGACAATCAGTCATGGTGAGCACGAATGCAAATTCTATATTCATTCGGTCATTTTCACAAACACTTAGAATACTCTATTTTCACATACCTAGTGTATATTAGCAAAAACATGTATTAGGGCGAACCCTCTCGCCACGTAAGTGTTATACACATATATAATATGTTCATACAACAAATAATCATGGCAAACAAATTTCTAAAATTTATACGTATACGGTACTTTCTACAAATACCTAGAATACACAAAATTCCATATTCTTCGTATTTAATCGAAATGGAAAACAGACAACACTTTGTACATGTACAATTGCATACAGATCATGAATCTATCATTATCTGACATTGAAAGCGTTGAAAACCATAACCTATACACCTAAAGTCCGCACCTTTAGTCGTAGAATCGTAACGAAGACGATAAGTTTGCTAAGCTTCCGTATTCGGCAGTTTGGTAGCTTATAGAATGAAATAGGTTAGGTATTTCATAACCTACAACCTTCACAACCCCAAAACATATTAGGATTAGGGTTTCTTACCTAGAAACGGAGCCGGAATCGCCGGGAAAGCGATTAGAAGGAAGTGGTTAAGCTCATGTAGCGGCAGGGAAGCATGGCAGGGAGATGCTCCCACTTCTCTCTCACTTTCTCTCTCTTTTCTCTCTTTTCTCAGGGTTTTTTTCAAATTCGTATGGCTGAAATGAGAGAGGGTTTAAGGTCCTTATATAGCCTAAAATCTCACCGAAATAGACTTTAGGCCAAGGTATACTTCGGTTATATCCAAAGTGGGTCAGTTTCAGCTCAACGGAGGACTTCTGGCGGCTCCTTTTCTGTGTGCGGTCGGACTTAAGCTCACTAACACTGGATCTAGGTATGGCTACGTTTTTGTTTCAGTCGACTTCTCAGATCATGAGTGGCGGACCAGTTTCAATTTAACGGTCAGTGGATCTCAATCGGAGATTCCGAGTACATGAATATGTTTGGGGAAATATCCCTGATCCGAGGGTGTAATTTGGCCTGATTCTGATGGTCTGGTTGCTTAATACTGATCCGCAAGCGAGACGTGCCAGATTTCATAAATTCATATTTTATTTTGAATTAATTTCACATTTCTCACACTCTTCACTCCGAACTCAAGTGAATAGCACTGGGACACTATCTGGATTTGATTTTCGAGATGATTGTCAAGCCCAGCAAAGCGGTCCTAATTCCTTAACTTCGTGTAAATGACTTCCGACGTGCGGTCCAGATCTGATACGGAGTTTCGAGATGCTCCCGAGAGCAGCCGGGTAGTGAGATTGATCCTAGATTTTAGGGTACCCTAGCATCAATGATTTTACAAGTTTTGGGTCTTTCAGATCGTATTTAAAGTGATTGGTGCTAATTTCACAGGTACTCTAGTTTAACACTAGCTAATTCTCGCCTAATTTCTAAAGGATTTTGTCCTGAGTAATTTCTGTTTGAGGTGGTACCTGAGCCTTTGTAGTTTATATATAAAGTAATCCAAGTTATACTACTTAGCTAGTTTAAAATAGTGTCTAGGGTGAAAGTGCTTAGAAAAATTGAAAGAACAAGGTGGTGAAGGGTGGGATTTGTGAAGGAAATGGGTTCAAAAGCGGTTTTAGACTTTGGGATTGAGTTCTGACAAGTTAATAAGGTATCAGGATCGACCCATTGCCTAAGAACGTCTAATTCCAGGTTGGCAAAAATCCGGGATGTTACAACATCACAGTGGACCCCACATAAATTTTAGTAAGTACCAGTGTTGAGCTCGGTACTGGAGGGGTCACTGCCAAATCCGAGTCCCCTATTGACGGAACATATGATTCCTATGGTCATCCATACAATCATGTTGGCAGTCTTTAGTCGTTAGTGGAGGCATACTGCATGATTTGATTAGGCAGAAAATGTTTGAAAGTTTGTCAGGGGGTGTTTGGCGCATGGAATTAGATGGTATTAAGTGGGATGGAACTTTAAATCCTGCATGGCATTAAATGGTATTAAGTAGAGTTGGGCATGTCTGAACCGATCCGGTGGATCCAACCCGATCCGACCAGATTCAACCTCTGAACCGACGGCTTGGATCAGTGTGGTTCGAGTAGGGTCAGACTGATCCGACCATTAATCGGATCGAGTTCGGATCAATGTCAATCCGAACCAATCCCATCCGAAATTCGATCCGATTAGATCCAGTCCGGTCATAAAGTATGAAGTTAAAATAGAGCCATTAGATGTTTGCATCTTTAACTGTTGAGAAATAAAGGGTTGAGGTAAAAATAGAGCCATTAAATGTTTGCATCATCAGTACTACCTTTTCCGATGGTATGGTCGACTTGAGCTTTGGATATGCATAAATTTTGGGTTCAACACCTAAAATGATCTGGAAAAACAAATGGACGGTGTGGATCAACCACATGCATTCACGGTGGGCCCACGTGTATTCACCATATATAACATGCCAACTCTATTGGATAGACTTCAAATTTGTGCTTGTATCACATGCAAGCTATTGTACTGACAAGTGACAGGTGACAGGTTGAGTAGCCAGCGAGACTCTCTGTTGAAGTGACGTCACTAGGTCTTGTGGAACCTACCATGATGTATGTTTTGTATCCACATCGTCCATCAATTTGTAAAGATCATTTTAGGCCATGAGACAAAAATGAGTCAGATCTAGATTTGGAGTGGACCTCACCACAAAAAATAGTGGGAAGAGTGACTCCTACCGTTGAAACCTTCCTAAGGTCCACTATGATGTTTATCTGAGATCCAATGTGTTCACAAGTTAATATAGACATGAAAGAAGGGAAAACACAAATTTCAGTTTGATCGAAAACTTTTGTGGGCCTTAGAAAATTTTAATGGTGGGCGTCACTCTCTCCACTGTTTTCTGTGGTGGGGTCCATTTGAGCTTTGGATCTAACTCATTCTTTGGCTCCTGCCCTAAATTGATATTTCCAAATGAATGGACGGTGCGGATATAACATATATCATGGTGGGTACCACAAAACTGGGTCACGTCACTTCAGCAGGGAGTCGAGCTACTCAACCTGTCAGTGACTTAGTAGCTAATCTGCGTCCCATGCTAGCCAGCTGTTGTAGGTACGTGTCGTGCGAAGACGAGCACGTATGCGCCTCGAGCTCTGAGTTGTACGAACGGCTCAAATGAGATCAAAGTTAAATGGGCCCCACCATAACGTCATTTTCCATCCAATCTATTAATAATGTTAAAAATACATGGATGAAGTGGAAAAATAATTTTCACATTGATCCGAAACTTCTGTGATCTGAAAAAGGGTTTTAATGGTAAACAATCAATCCCCCACTATTTTTTTCAATGTGGTCCAACTGATCTTTATATTTGTCTTATTTTTCAGCTCAAGCCTTAAGACAAGCTCTCCAAACGGATGGACGGTTTGGATATAACACATATCTCATAGTTTGACCCAAAGAACTTGCTAACGTCAATAAACCACCAACCAATCCGCTTCTGTTTGTATCATCCACTTCTCTCTTCCAATTTGAACGGTACCCACCTCGATCCGATTCAGTTTTCATGACCGAGTCAGACTCGGTTCAAGTCAAGTTAGCATTACATCGGATCAGATCGAGTCAGATGACCTGGACTTGGTCCCAGATCGGATCGAGTTCGGGTTAAGCCATGTAGAATCCGGACCGAGTTGAGTTGGACCCAATCCGATCCAACTCAGTCCGATGCCCAGCTCTAGTATTAAGTGGGATGGAACTTTAAATCCTTTGGTTTGAAAAATCATCCATGTTTGATTCATCATAGGTTTTCAACATTGGATCATGTGCATGAAGTAGGGAGGGCTTTTGTAACGCCCCGACTTTTCAGGACCCGAGTACACGACCCGTTTCCCAAAAACCCGAGTGTTAACCTTAAAGGATGGTCATATATATATATATATATATATATATATATATATATATATATATATATATATATATTCTTTTATCAGAGTAAGCAGATGAGCGTAGAATGGACAAGTAAGTATAAAGAAAAATTTCGTTATCATTTAGAATATACAAGAGAGTGCCCATAATGACTTAAACAAACCAATGTCTCGATATAACACATATAAGAATCCACATGATTTAGTACATGAAAAATAACATAAGAATATAAACATAAGCCGCAAGATCGCGCAGCTCCTCGAGGTAGATACAACCATGGAACCCTGACACTTGTACTTGGCTCCACATCAGCCTGAACCTGAAAGTCACTTAAGCCACATGTGCTACCTGTACGGTTATATATTTGATGGATGAGTGGCCAACTCAGTGTGAACTCCCCTCAAGATTTCACACCACCGCATTAGGTAAGCATAGTTATAAAACAAACTATACAAAACAATACATGATGCAGGTCTTATTATGTGCATGGATGTATGGAATGCAATCATCGCTCCGGGGATGCTCATCCGTGCGATCATCAAACTTGGGAAACATCATCCAGTTGGGTCCCCATGCAATCGTCGACCCGGGTAAAACATCCAGACAGTCTGTGTCCCGGGTAAAACATCCAGACAGGCGATGTGACTGGTCATCAGCGCAACATTCAGCGTAATCGCGGGGCATGAAGATCCAGGTCATCATCATAATCGAATGACTGATCATAAGCGCAACATTCAGCGTAATCGTAGGGTAGAGTGATCTAAGCCATCGAAATATGTCATGTATGCATGATTAACCAATCCGTTATTAGTCCAATTACAACCAACCATTTTAAATAAGCTCAAAGGTCACTACGGGGAGCACATGGCCCAGTGTAGGCCGACAGCTCGGGCATAGGTCCCATACCACCATCTCCGGCTTATGAGGCTACCATCTTGGGATGTTTAATTGAAACCTGTCGACTAGTGGCCAATCATATTACAATATATGAGGCTTACCATCGCATGGTTGTACAGTATAAAACATTCAACCCATATAGAAAAATTCTAGAACAAAGCCGCATAAGGCAATATCAAAGTAGGCCACATAGGGCGAGTATCAGAACCATGCGATAAAAGACCACCTTTGAAAATCATTGGACACAACAACCCTAGATGGTAGGCCCACATCAATGATCCATCTAGCCCACACTCAGTAACCACCAAGTTGAAGGTCCATTACGATCACAACTAGTCAAGTTACATTCCAAGTATGGGTGTACATTCATATATGAGAATTTCTCACTAATGTACCAGTTTAAGTTCCACAAGCAATCCACGAAAATAAATCCGCAAGCATGAACAATTATACAGGATAATCGTAAAGCATGTAATACAGCAATTCAATTTTCACCAGCTAACACATGTGATTATAAAGAGAGAGATATCAGTTATAATTTTTTAATAAAAACTATAATTTAAGCTAATGAGAAGATGGAAAGCTCAAGGGGAAGAATCATCACCTTTGGATCGCCTACCAGTGTTGCTAGAGGGTGCGGGCTTCCTTAGAATCCAACCCTATCATGAATTGTAAAATTTGCACATGAGATCAATGCTCTATAAAGAGTCCATGTTCGAGATTTATATAACCTAGGGCTTGGATTACTTAGGTTTTAGGGACTTATCTTTGGGTTTAGTTCTAGGCTTAAATTTAGGATCCTAGTGCTAATTGACGTCCATTTGATTGTAATGTTAATAATACTATCAATCTCCAAACAACCATTTAATATTAAGAATACGTAATATTAGCCAATGTGGCATTTATAATAATTTTGGCGAGGATACATGGTATGCTCTAATATTATCGATAATACAAAATAAAATAATGATAATTTCGGTTTTATGTGAAATGTAAATGTCAAAATAAATGATTTACTAACTGTCATTCATTCCTAACATTCGTAGACCTAACAATAAATAGAATGGTGAGAATGAAAATCGAAATCGATAGAACTTCAATGTGGAGGAAAGATGTGGACTCACCCTAGTCGACTCGATTCAAATCGAGTTGATTCGGCTCCTTCTTTTCTCTTCCTCCTCATTTCTTTCTTCCTTTCATATTTTCTTCTCTTGCTGCTGGGAACACAACCTATCCCGAACCAAGCCCAACTCGCACCACTCGACTCAGTGAGTTCTAATTGAGTCAAGTTGACTCAGGATGACTCCCTCTGCCTCGTTCCTCATTCTCTATCACTCTTTCCTCCCTTTCTTCTCCTTCTTCTTCATTTCCATCTGTTGAAACTTGGTTCTCATTGGCAAGCGTAGTAGATCTGGGTTCGCACTAGCTTACCCGATTCAACCTATCAGACTCGATTTGAATCGTCCCAAGCTCGGACGGGGTTGTGGCAGTTGCTTCACACCACCTTTCTCTCCCTAACTCTCTTCTTTCTTCTCTTTCTGTCCCAACACCATCACCAGATGGTGGGAGCCCGAAAACGACATTCCAAACCGAGAGCTAGGTGCTGTGCAACAGTCGCACCACCTTCTCTCCCTCATTCTTCTTTCTTTCCTCTCCTTCTTCTCTTTTCTTTCCTTTCTCCTCCTCTTCTATTTCCTTCCTCTCTTTTCTGCTTCTCTACTGTTCTACAGACCTGATTCCGTCCTAACTCGAGACGACCTGGAGCAACTCCAAACGAGGAAGAAGAAGCTGCCATTAATGGTAGATCTCAAACGAATGTTTCCACCTTCGATCGGCTCCTTTCAGAAGGTCCGTATGGACTCTAAAAACCTTGCGGACAAGCTTCCCTGAGTTTTGGGGGAGAGTGGCCCGGTGGGTTCGAAGTTGGGAACTAGCGGTGGGTTTTCAAGTGTAGCAGCTGTGACTGGGGACTGCTGCTCGACCCCATCTCTTCTTATGACGAACCCTAGCGATCCTCAGACCGTTGGATGGAGCCCAAACGCTCCAAATTGCATCTAGTAGAAACCGTTCTTGCACATGCTGGTATTGCAAATACCGGTCGTGGTTTTGCTTCTCTGTGGGCGGGAATCCTCTCCTACGTGGAGAGCCACTGGATGGCTGAGATTTTCTCTCAGTGAACGACTGAGATGAGAGGAGAAACCCCTCACACGGATCGCTGAGCTGGAAGGAAACAACTTCCATTTTTGTTAAGCAATGTGTTTGTAAGGCCTGATTGCACCGGAGATTGTGTTCATACACGTGCACTCCAACGTGTGAGATGAGTAAGGTTTAGGTCAGGCCCAAGTCCGAAACACGATGGACGGTTCAAATCACACGTCTGATCAACGAGGTGGGCCAGAGTGCATCCCAAACGGACGCTGTCCGTCGGCCGCTGCAACGAAGAGAGAGAGAGAGAGAGAGAGAGAGAGAGAGAGAGAGAGAGAGAGAGAGAGAGAGGAGAGAGAGAGAGACCCTTTCCTTATTAAGGAAATCTCGGTCAGAGGAGCTCTGACCGCTCCTGCTGGTACGGTGCACATCCAGCACCTTGGCTACGGTGCGCACGCACCCTATCAAGTGGGGTCCATCGCGGTGTTTGTGATAAATCCACTCCGCCCACTTTCTTTATCAGATCCCGCTGGGGCCTAGACAAAATAATGGGCCAGATCCTAAATTCAAGCGGGCCATACAAATCAATCTCAGGTCTTAATGGTGGGTTCCCGATGATCTGTTGGTCGGATCAGTCCGTAATTGAACGTTGACGGTTAAAAGAGTTCAAGGGTTCATTTAGATGACTGGGACATAGGTTCTATAAATTCAAGATACTAAATGCTACCTTTTGAACATTTTTAACACCTATTATTATTATTTTTATTGTTATTATTATTGTTACTATTATTATTATTATTTATTTCCTTTATATATTTTGTCATATATAATTTATATTATCACAAATTGTTACAATATAAATTATACAAATATTAGTAAGCAGAGATTAATATATATATATATATATATATATATATATATAATATATATATCATTTGCATGGTCATATATGTGTTAGGTTTTAAATTTTATACAAGTCATTAAATTGTTTGAAATATGTTTAGTCATTATAAATTTTCTCAGTATATTTTTATTTTTACGTATTACAAATTCCATAGCTTGTAATTTATATTAACGATGTTGTAAGTATATGCATTTAATATGGATTATAATCACATATCATTTTAATGTAAAACATTAAATATTTATATAAACAATAGTTTATATTGTATATATATATTTAGGTTGTATTATTTTCTTATATTTATATTAAATTAAATAAAAGGGTAACACTCGAGTACTGGAAAGTACGAGGTGTTACAGCTTTCCCCAATTCCAACAGGATTTGCAAAATCCAAGGGATTTCGGGATGAGCTAGGAAGTTCTTATGCTGGTAAGGGAGGTGCGGCCCACCTTGATATTTGTGAGGAATCAACCCCATCCATCTATTTTACAATATCATTTTAGGGTAAGCGACCAAAAATGAGAGAGATCTAAAACTCAAGTGGGCCACACAAGAGAAGACAATGGGCATTGAGTGACCACCATTGAAACATATTCATATGGCCACAAAAGTTTCGTATCATGATAATTTTTTATATGTTATCAGTTCATCCTGGCAGGAATGAACTTATAAATGGTTGGGATGACATCTAAACATCAAGGTGGAGCTCGGGAAGGTTTCAACAGTAGGAAATTCTTTTCCCACTCATTCCTCTCATATGGTCCACTGGAGTTTTGGATCTGCTTAACTTTTGGTAGCATGTCCTAAAATGATCTCACAAAATAGATGGACGGGGTGGATTACTCACGAACATCAAAATGGGCCCCACTTTACTTCTCATTATAGCTTTCAAACACAATTTTTGAGATTGATAGTTGTTTTCTATGTACACGCAAACAGTACATGAATCAAAACATGTATTTAAACACTGCATCATACATGATCCAAACACTAAAGTGAATAGCTCACTCTCGTGGCATTAAGAGACAATCTGCATACTAGTGCATTTATTGTAAAAAAGCAATTTCATCCCACTTAATACCAGCCAATAAATTACTTCATATAGACTCATGATTACCATATGTGGCGGAATTTAATTGGGCCATGTGTTACTTGCAAAGATGAGCCACGCAAGGCAGGACTGATTCAGTAGTGACCCTTTATTGTGAGCCTTATAATAAAATATATGTTTTATCCATGTCGTCCATCCATTTTGCCGGATTTATTTTAGAACATTAGCTCAAAGTGAGGCATATCCAAATCTCAGGTGGACAAACACTTGACATTAAAAACTTCTTGAAGGCAGGCAACGAAAGTTTTGATTAAGCTGATATCTGTGTTTTCCATTCATCCAAGTTTGTGTGAATAATTAATCACCAGGTTGGATGCAAATATTCATTATAATATAGGACCTAGGAAGTTTTTAATGGTGGGCTTCCAATCCCCCTATTTCTTCGGGTGTGGTCCACCCGAGATTTCAACACTTATGGAACTCCAACCAAAGACCTCATGTTGAAACTCATGAATCTAACACCAGAGCAAGGACTCGAACTCCACTTGAGCTTTAGATATGCTTTTTTTTTTTTTTTTTTACAAAAAATAAAAAATTATTTTAAGGTCTTGCATCCCTTAAAATGAGTTCGCTAATGGGATAAACAACCTGAATAAAACATGTATATTTATACAGTCCTGCTACCACATAGGTGAGGGGTGGCAGGATCACACTGCAATCCACGTACTTGACACATGGGCCAATCAAAATCGACCAAGTCAGGTGACAGTGGAAGTTATCGGTGGTGGTAGGGTCACCTAGCAATCAACTTTCATCAATCTCAGAAGCGGATTGGCTGGTGTACCTCACACAAGATATATAGCTACTGTATTGACGTCAGCAAAGTCTGTTGCTGCACGTCATCAGTAGGGTAAAACTAACCTGTCTCACGACGGTCTAAACCCAGCTCACGTTCCCTATTGGTGGGTGAATAATCTAACACTTGGTGAATTATGCTTCACAATGATAGGAAGAGTTGACATCGAAGGATAAAAAAGCAACGTCGCTATGAACGCTTGGTTGCCACAAGCTAGTTATCCCTGTGGTAACTTTTCTGACACCTCTAGCTTCAAATCCCAAAGGTCTAAAGGATCAATAGGCCACGCTTTCACTGTTCGTATTCGTACAGAAAATCAAAATCAAACGAGCTTTTACCCTCTTGTTCCACATGAGATTTCTGTTCATGAGGCATATGTTATATCCAAACCGTCCATTTATTTGGTGAGCTAGTCCTAAGACTTGAGATGAAAAATAAGATAGATATAACTATTAAGTGGACCACGCTACGAATGTCTACCATTGAAAACCTTTTTGGGGTCACAAAAGTTTTGGATCAATATGAAATTTGTTTTTCCACTTTATTCAAGTCTTTGTGATCTTGTGAACAGATTGGATGAAAAATAAACGTTATGATGGGCCATGCGAATTTTTTAACGGTGAAAATCATTATCTCTGCTACTATTTGTTGTGTGGTCCAGATGATCTTTGGATATAATTCATTTTTTGTATAATAGTTTAAAATGATCTCTAAAAATGGATGAGCGTGTAGATATAATAAATACATCACTTTGGGGGCCTATGTAACTTTGATCTCCTTTGAACCGTTCTTGAGGAGACGTCACTGCTCGTCGTTCCACGGCACGTACCTACAACAGCTATATAGCTGGTGTGAGGTACACTACGACTTTCTTTAACTGACAAAAGGGCTTTTTGATTTTCTAATCAGCAGGATAATTCAAGGTAAATGGGTAATAATTATTTACCCTTATATTTCTAGCTAGATTTCCAATGTGATGTTGACCGCCACCTTTCATTTCCACCTTTCATTTATAGCACTCCTCACATCACACTTGAGGAGAAAAATATTAAATCGTTGGGCCATCATGATATTTGAGCCTTATCCACACCGTCCATCCCTTTAGCCAACTCATTTTATGGAATGAGCCGAAAAAATGAGTAGATCCAAAAATCAAGTGACCACATCACAGGAAACAAGAACTCTTACCATTGAAAGCTTCTTGAGGACCCAGCAGCTTTAAATCAAACTGATATTTTTGTTTCCACTTTATCCATGGCTGTGTGACCCATGAACTAGTTGGATGACAAATAAACATCAATGTGGGCCCAGGGAAGAAAACAACTTTCAACTGTTGATGTATTAATGATAGTTGTTTCTTAAGGTGTGGTTCACTTAAGCTTTTGATTTTCCTCATTTTTTGAACTCGTGCCTTAAAATGTATTTTTTAAAAGAATGGATGGTGTGGGTAACTCACATATATCATGGTCGGGCCACATATTTAAGGGTTTGTAAGCACCGATTTTCGAAACGTAATTCCCGGCTAATTTCAAACAGGTAGAGTAAGTAATAATTACTTATTTTATTTACTGAAATTAAATGTAACTAGACAGGTAACTTGTTTGACCAGCTGCTAATTCCACACGTTAGCTTGATGGGTTGACTGTCAATCCACTAGGATCACGAGCCGGTTCACTTCGGACGCTGATTTCTAAGTTCCTGTGCAAGTGCACATGCTACGTGGGACCCACCTACATGTTTGTGGGAAATCTACACCGTCCATCCATTTTTAAAGCTCATTTTAAGAAGGAAACCAAAAATGAGGTGGATCCAAAACTCAAGTGGGCCACACGAGAGGAAAAGGTGGGGATTCAGTGAGAACCATTGAAACAATCTTGGGGTCATAAAAGTTGGGTCAGGCTTTTTTTTTTTTTTTTTTTTCACTTCATCCGGATGGTAATGACCTTATAAACGGTTTGGATGGTATATAAACATCAAGGTGGAGCCCAGGAAAGTTTCAACGGTAAGAATTTCTTTCCCCAATTTCCCCTCTCGTGTGGTACACTTGAATTTTTAATCCACCTAATGTTTATATCATGGCCTAAAATGATCTTTAAAAACGGATTGACGGGGTAGATTTTCCACAAACATGGAGGTAGGCCCCATCCAGCATCCTTGCGCAGTAACTTACTGCGAAAGGCTTTTTCAGGAATACGCGTGCGTCCGCTTCAGAACCGGCTTGAGTGAATTCGAGCGCGTATACTTTTTCTACACATGCCTCTGGCTAGTGCCAACGTGACCCACGTGAATACCATGCAAGCCACCCATCAGGTGGGTCCCATCAGAAAGATTCGTTGAAGGAACCTCAGGACGATCCGTTCGTCGTATTGGCCATACATGTACGGTGAATTTGGGCCGTTGATTAATTCATCTTTAATGCTCTTGTACTTGTGTGACCCGTCTGATAATCGGGCCTGATTTGTGGTCGAGGCATACGCCCTACAAAATCTGCCTGTTTATCGGTATGGATCTTGAGCATGCGCACCGCGCTTCCACGTGTGAAAGGCAAGTGCCAAAAAAGCATGCTCGATAAAGTCTACAGCAATACTCAGGAGGAGGATGCCATTCGTAACCGTCCATCAATACAAGCGCCCGACAAGGATCTACTGGTCACATGTATATAAGATCTGAGAGGTTCAACAGATGGGCCCCCCTCAGATAATATGTCCTATCCTAAAATCTAGTTCTTCCCAATCATAATGTAGGAAAAACTTGTACTTTGAATGTGGACCATTGGTTTCTTTCGATAGCCGTCCATTTATCTGGATGAAGAACACATCGAATTCTGGATGAAGAACTATGAGCTCATCGATGAGTGGGCCAGATCTTTCACTCATGTGCAAAATCAGCACGTGTGGTGCACTTGTACTTGGCACATGGAGCAGATAGCGTTCCTCCTCGAGATTTGCTTGGGCCAGGAGGCACTTATCTTAGTGGATATCATTGGACGGTTAAAAATGAAAAATATCCCACCTTATTCCAAGAAACAAGCGTCCACGAATGAGATGTTAGGATAGTGCAAATATATTATTATTATTGGATACTCGGCATGTATGGCGCTTTATATGCTGGCTCCCTGAAATTCTATGCGTTTTATGTATTAACTTAAAATAAACTGACTAATTTATGGGAACTACTGTCCTTAAGTCTCAGTCCCAAAATCAGGTTTTTTAAACTATCCTAACCTCTGATATTTGTGGACATTTGTTTGTTGAAATAGAACCATTGGATCCTTTTATTATCAATCGTCCAATCAATGTCCACCGATCCAATAATCACATGATCCGGTGATTAATTTTCTGTGCATGATACATCTAGAATGAGACCCATAATCTGGACAGTTCGATTTGAATTATTTATATGCCACGTATTTCTAAGTGACTGAGTATCATCCATCACACTCTGTCCGAGTATCAAAGTTCCTCTCTAACGCATATAATTCTATGGCAATTTCCAGGTAACCCGATTTATGATATTATTTGACGATAATTAGTCAGACTGTCATATCTTTCCTCGGTCAACGGTATTGAATCCAGACCGTTGAAAACTGGGAAGCGTGTGCGGCACGCAAAGCTAAAAGCCTGGGGTTGAACTGGTCCTGCTAATCAAGTAACAGGCGAGCGGATTGGCTACTCCCCCTGACACCAGCCCCGTGGCTGGTGTTCGGTGCTCTGTGGGCCCACCATGATGTATGTGTTTCATCCATTCCGTTCATACATTTTTAAAGATTATTTTATTTCTTCATCTCAAAAATGAAAGGGATATAAATCTCAGGTGGACCACACCACATGAAAGTGATTGGATATCAATCATTAAAATCCTCGTATGACCCACTATACTGTTTATTTGACATCTAATCTGTTGATTACGTCATACAGCCCAGATGAAGAGAAAAAACAAATTTCAGCTTGATCCAAAACTTTTATGGTCCCCGAAATGTTTTTAATAGTCGACCCTCATTCAACACTGTTTCCTGTAATGTGGTCCATTTGAGATTTGAATACATCTCATTTTTGGATTTTTAACGTAAAATGATCTGTAACAACAGATGGATGGCATGGATGTAAAATATACATCATGGTGTGGCCCACATAGCACCGACCATCAGCCATTGGCTGGTGTCTCCCAAGTAACAGCCTCGACGAGCCTTTAACGGAAACGGATTGGCTACTCCCCTGCCACAGCCAATGGCTGATAGTCGGTGCTCTGTGTGACCAACCATGATGTATGTGTTTCATCCATGCCGTCCATCTATTTTTGTAGATCATTTTAAGGTATGAGGCCAAAAAATAGGTATATTCCAGTCATAATTGGACCACATAATAGGAAACAGTGTTGAATGAATGTCGACCATTAAAAACTTTATGGGGACCATAAAACTTTTGGATCAAGCTGATCTTTGTTTTTTCCCTTCATTTAGGTATGTATGACCTAATAAACAGATTGGATGTCAAATAAACAGTACAGTGGGCCTTAGGAGGATTTTAATGGTGGATATCCAATCAATATTGTTTTCCTGTGGTGTGGTCCACCTGAGATTTCTAGTCCTCTCATTGTTCAGATGAAGCAATAAAACTATCTGAAAAAATGTATGAACGGCATAGATGAAACAAATACATCATGGTGGGGCCCGCAGAGCACCGACCATCAGCCACCCAGCTGGTGGCAGGGGGAGTAGCCAATCCGTCTCCGCCTTTAACGGGCGCGGCCTCAGTGGATCCTCCCAGGAGGGTGGATTCCTGACTGTGGGCCCCACCGTGATGTATGTGCCTTATATCTACGCCATCCATCCGTTTTGACAGCTTAAGGCATGATCCCAAAAATAGTAAATCCAAAATTTTAGGTGGACCATTCCATAAGGAAACAGTGGTATTGAATACTCAACATTAAAAATTCTTGGGGGCCACCAGAATGTTTATTTTCTATCCAACCTGTTGATAAGGTAAAAAAAGCTATGATGAAGGGACCAGACAAATATCAGCTTGATCTAAAGCTTCTGTGGCCAACGAGAACTTTTTAACGGTCGATCACCACTTTTTCCCGTGGTGTAGTTCATCTGAAATTTGGATGTAATTCATGTTGGTGGTCCATCCATAGAGCTAAGGTATATTAATTGGACAGGTAGGATTTTGAAATGAAGCCTATCCGATGAACGGCTGTGAACCCTAAATGTGTGTCTATGCAGATCAGAATTCTCGTCCCAGGGAAGAACCCTCAATGCCTGCTGTTTCCACCCTTTGACGCAGATGAGCCGATGGCGTACGAGGTCACTTCCAAAGCCTACAAGCGTGTGTAGCTCAACATGTCCACAGGCAGCCACACGTGCTTATATGGTACACATGCGTGATAAACTGAGCTATCCAACAGGTGGGCTGCACCTTTTAGATGCTTCGGCTAAAAGAAAGGTTGTGTCACTGTTGACACTTTGGCTTTCTTTGTGTCAGGTGTAGCGTGCGCAGGCGTGCCTGAATCGACATAGCAGCTTGATTCAAATACATCAACTTCAACTCCAAACACAGAAATAAATAAATACTTCCAATATGAATATATATGATCATAGTTTTTGAGAAAATTGATTATCTACGCAGTCACTCATAGGATTTGATGATAATCAGGGTTAGAGCTGTACATGAACCGAGTTAACTTGGTTAACTAGCTCGACTTGACTCGACTTGAAACTGGGTTCGAGCCGAGTCGATTTGATTTTTTGAGCTCAAAATTTCCGAGCTTGACTCGACTCAGCTTGGAACTTGACTCGGTTTGAATCGATTCAACTTGAATCAGGTTCACTTTATATATATATATATATATATATATATATATATATATATATATATATATATATATATATATATATATAATATATATATAACCGTAAAACTTAAACTCGAACTCGGCTCAAGCTAACCCGAGTTGCTGACCGAGATGAGTCGAGTTGACCAATCAGGCTCGAAGACCGAGCCAAGATGAGTTCGAGCTAAGGTAGCCTACTGGCCACTGGGCCAAGTTTGACTTGGTTTGACTTGTGTACAGCTCTAATCAGGTGATAATTAAAGAATGGGGTTCTTCCTCCAAAAATGGGTAACTTTGAGCCTTCCACAAGAAAGTACTGTCAAAATACCAATGCAATCAAACAAAAAGAAAAATTTACAATCAGATCATTAGCAGCAACTACAAGAATGTCTCTTGAAAGAACCATCTTATATAAGATAAAGAACAAATCTAACATATGAGTACCGATTTAGATTATAATTAAATATTATAGCTAAGAATTATTGTCACTCCTAAGATAAGATAAGATAAAAGATAAATTGATAGATTTGATTTGATTGGTTGTTATGTTGGATTGGTTGGTTGAGACTTTCTCTGTTGAATTCCTCTGTTATTTACACAGTTCTATTGCAGCTTGTTCTTACAGATCATTCTTCCAATATTGCAATGGTTACGGTAGTCAAAAAGTCTTTCTAGATTATTCTCTTATCTAGATCATTCTTTTGTTACAACTGTTCCTCTATTGTCAGCCAAGACTTTATTCCTCTGGGTCGCTTTTTCTATCTTGAACAATTCAACTACATTTTTTTCTTCGCTCATAAATCGACCGCAACACTTTGTCAACCATTCCCTGATGAGTAAAATTGGATTTACATCAACTATAACCAGTGCTCTAAGTATCTTGAAGATCTTTTCATGCATTTTCTATTCCTCATGCGATGCCACATGTTATTCTCCTATTGGCTTTCCCAGATTGATCAGAAATAGATTACAACATTGCTCTCTCTCATCGCTTCACCTTTGGAAAAAAGGGAAAAGTGACATTGTTCCATTGCATAATATAATAAATGCAATCGACCATTAATACATGTGTTAATTCTCTATTGATTATGTCCAACCAAGGTCGTGTCGAGAAATATTTTTTGTCTCACTCTTCTTGGTTGTTTACGTGACACATCTTATAGAATCATATCGTACGAGGAGTCATGATTATCCTTTCACTAATGTATACGTATCGCTGCCGATACATATATGAATCTAAGTCGGTGCTCATCATGGTCTTTCACTCTTCACTGCTTCTCTCTTGCATAATTTTTTTTTTTTCTAGTTCTCTGCTTTCAATCTGTCATGGATACATCTTCTTCCTCTTCCGCTCTAACTTTTTATTTGAAATAATTCATCAGCGACCTAGATGTCCAGTCATTGGGAGTGATCAATGATCTTCTATTCAACACTTTGATTGAACTAAACACTATATTGTTGACGATTGGTCCAACCTTTCACCATGTAATCACCTATGAACAGTTTCGTGAAATCGAACTCGGTTTTTCGAAGTGCCCTAATGAAATTTTGCTTGTCCAATATGATAATCTCCCGGATCTTCCTAATGCGTTTAAATCTTCACGAGCATAAACGAAACTGATGAATGGCTAGGCCGAATGGTTCACTCTGGAGGTAAGCAGGAATCTATGAATGCATTAAACTCTCATTACATGAATATCTAGTCAATTCCTTCTTCCTTGCAGCAACATCAACCTTTTGGAGTAGGTCGACTAATACATTCTATTTTAGATGCGGTCTCATGGGTCGAAGGATCATGAATGTATGTGCATTCACTCACCTTCTACCTTCTGGGGAGCCTGTTTATTTGAGCTTTAATCTAAAACATCCTCATCCCTTCACCTTACCAGACAAGACTAGCAAGGCATATGCCACACCATCATGGATCTACAATGCAAATCTTAGGAATGAGGTTGAAGAACAAAAACACACAACTTTCTTTCTGATGTGGATTTGTTGATTTTTGTTATGCATGAGTGCCCTACAAATCACCAAGGAATATATCTATCTAGCCGAAGTTCTCGCTCAAAGACGTCGACTTGCCCTTACCCCTTTTGTGCTCGCTCACCTTTATCATACCATGTATGAAGCAACTATAAAGGGATTTTACCACTCTAGTGGGTCTATTTGGCTTGTTCAGATGCAGTTTTTTTTTTAGTATTTTGGAGGAAAGTTTGTTAAATCTATTTCAATAAGGGTAGATTTTTCTTCATTCAGCCACTGCAACATCCTCTGCCCAAAGATCAATTATTCTTTTGCCGAGTGTATCAACTTCTTTATTTCTTTTACTCTCGATATGTTCAATCATTCTTTTTGTCCCTTCAAAGATAAAGAGTTTGTCCCGACGTGGTTTACTGAAGACTACGAGTCGACTGACATCGAGATGGCAAGTCTCAGAGATGCAGGTAAAAGCTATCTAATTTGTAGAGACCTACCATATACAACATTATAGATATATGTGTTAATGCTAAGGCCGACATTAAACAATACTGTCACAAATTATTCTTATTATTTTTTTTTGTCAATTTAGTTTGGGTTAAGGTGTCCATTTTCCTTTCATTTGCCTAACTTGCACCCAACCTTCGAGTACTCATCGAGCAGTCATAGACTTGGTCATCATCTTTTAAAATCTCTATAGAGGGTTTGATTCCATAAGCTCTTCTTTCACACTTTATCTCTTCACTAACTATCCGCAACAGCAGGAATCATTCCACTCATGGTGGAAAAATTACTATGGGACCCTGATCAATGGGTCTCATAAATTGACTATCGGCTGACTTTCTTCTCTATCAAAGGTAGAGAAACCTATGGCTGAGAAAAAGGAAACAAATAAAGAAAGCACCCAGAAATCGACTGCTCCTCAGTCGGCCGTGTCTCCTATCTAGAAGAAGACATGAATAACGAAAACGACTTCGGTCGCATTGACTATCCCAACTCTAACACCAATAAAGATGGTTGAACATTCTTTTTTATTAATAAAAACGGTTGAGCCAACTCAACCTGAATAGAAGCGTCGAAAGACCACGGTGGAAGGTCCAAATAAGATGGTTCTAACTACCTCTTCAATCCTAGTAGCGACGACTCCTTCAACCATTTTGAATATTTTAAAACTTGGACATCTAATTTCTCATCACCCTGCTTTGCTTGCAATGTCTGGTCGATCTGCTACCGGTATTTCTTTTTAGGCCAAAGCTATCGCAGACTTTGAAAAGTATTACAAAACCAAATTCTGAACAGGCATTCCACCATCAAAATATTCTTAGGAGATGGAAAATGTATATAAGATACATAAAGATGCTTACTTCAATAGGGCATTTAATAAATTACGGAGCGAAAGAGAAATATTAAACAATCCCAGTGTTCATGTTGATCAATATTTCAAGCCATATCATCCTACCAAAATTTCACCAGTGGTCAACTGATTTACCACCATTGTTGTTTGTTCATATTTAAGTGGATGTTATTTTAACAATTTTCTCTTTTCCTTAATTTATAATTATCTTGCAATCTTTCTTACTTACTTTCTCCCATATTTTCATAGTGACTAGGGAACTTTCGACCTTTTAGAAATAATCCATGTACCAACTCCTCAAGCATAGGCATCTATTCTTGACACTTCGGTCGACACTATTCAGTCCCCTATAGAAAGATTTGAAGTTTTTGACTCAAAAAGGACTACAAGCGATGTTAGTCGATCAGAAGATCAGACGAAGGGTCAGACTCAAGAAGAGGTAATAATATACCAGTCCGTGGAGTCCTTCATTCTTCTTTTAAATTAATAACTACATCAGTCGCACCTGATCATGATCAGGGAGTCATAGAATCGGTTGTGATGATAATACCATCTTTTGCTCATCCAGCTCCGTTTACACACCCAACCGATCAAGAAGCCCTTGGCCCAGTCGATGAACATAAGATTGTTCTTTTGGATGAAGAAAAAGTATTAGAAGAGGAAACACATTGACCAGCTAAAGCTTCTCCTGGCCAAGGTACAATATTTCCTGCGTTTGACGTCTCTGTTGCTATGCCTTTATCGGCCGATGTTTCTCATAGATTGTCTTCTTCTTATGAGGAATCACTTCTTATAAAAGACATCTTATCTTCCTTTGATCAAGCTTTCTCGTGTGATATCATGGTGGCTAACTCTCTTGCACATTTATCAGAAATTCAACAGTTGCAGGAATAATTACGAGTCCTCATTCATTCTGGTGTCGGTGACATCATTGCATCGAGATTAATCAATAGACTTAACTTTCTCATTCGTTGATATCAAACTCTTACTCGATCGGACGAGTCCCTATCGACAAAATTGCCCGTATTCTATGACTTTCTAAGCTTGATTCACAAGTATTAGGATACAGCTGCTCCAGTTCACGGACTTCCAATTAAAAATTCAACTATCTCCCTTAGAATGATTGTGATCATAACTGCTAGGAACAACTTGTTGTTATATATAATAACCTGGAAGAGTCGAACGCGTCCTTAACCAACCCGAAGGCTCAAATCTCGTACTTGAATGATAAACAGAGATTGTTAAAAGAAAAGAAAGACATTTGACCGAACGCAGACAAAATCAGGAGATTGAAATCAATCAACCACGTATCTTCACGTAAGAACTCACTAACAGACAAGATAGCATCCTTAAAAGCTAAAATCAAAATTGCTTCACATATGTATAAAAGAAAAGTAAAGCAGTCAAAACTTATAGAAGTGACTGCCTCTTGGATAAGTGTACGCCCCACTGTTTTACGTGGCAAAGTAAAGCAGTCAAAACTTATAGAAGTGACTGCCTCTTGGATAAGTGTACGCCCCACTGTTTTACGTGGCATGGTCCACTCGAGCTTTGGATCTACCTCGTTCCGTGGCTTATACATAAAATGATCTCTTCAAAATGAATAGACTGATACAACACATACATCACGGTGGGGCAAAAGAATTTGGTGACGTCACTTAAGTAGCTGGTCTCGCTACTCAACCTGTCTATTCGGCGTCAGTTTTGTTTTGTTCGGATTTCGCCGTCAGAAAATATAAGCCTCCTTGCATGGTACGTTTTCCTCGAGCTTTATAGTACCGTCCGGGGTTTGAACAAACGGGGCCCACGATCCGCTGATCCAAAACGTTGATATAGTGGGTCTCAGCATCAACATATACATTTATTATTATTATTATTTTATTGAACGTGAACCATTGTTATATTTCATTCCCTGTCTAGTCGTAGCCACCCTATTGATCGGTTAGTATTCTTCTAAAATTAGCGGTTTGGATCATCAAACAATGGGTCAGAGTGGATAGTGCAGATTTGGCCCAACATTGCCAAATCGTAAGCTGATGGGCAGCATAGATCAGTTGGGCCCCACCATGAATGGGATGTCCTTAAATCATTACTAGTCAGATATAGCCATTCATCAGCAACCCACAAATGGATGGTTAAAACTTGCAAACAAACAAGGGCAGTACTGGTCAGATTCTATTGATCCGACGGCTAGGATCTTCATGTGCATGAGAGATAATATGTGACGGCCGGAAGTCTATCTTCTGCATAGGACGGAAAAAGACCCCTGATGGCAACATGCAACAGTACTCAGCGACGAAGTTGCTTTGCACCTCTACAAGCCGTCGAGCTCGCAGGCAAGCGAGTCTCCAAAGCCGTCGTCCGTCGATCATGCAGGCACGTGATTTTGACTTTTCCAAAAGAGTCTTACAAGAAAGTAGTGGTGTTATGCATGAGAACATGGATGGTATCCTGATGCGGTTGTTTCTCATGGACATGGCCAGCATGTGGTAATCCAAACCGTTGATCCGGTGTACCCAACCACAGATGGCTGCGGACCCAAAATTGGTCGACATCAGAAGAATCTAGCCGTCCATTCTTCAGCCTCTCTTCCTAACTATCCATCCAATTTTATCTTCACCAGATATTTGCAACCACTGATCGACGATCAAGACCGTCCAATCTAGAATATTTATACGGAAAACCCAACCCATGAATAGGCCCACCAGAAAAACGGACTGAATCAACAAGCCAATGGCCCCACACCACATGGTAGGGTTGGTGTTAGGAAAACAAGACATGTCAAACCTCATGTTTTTTTCCATTTCCAAAATGGCTGCTATTGCTTTGAAATATGATAAAAAAAAATAATAATACAATTTTCCATAGTTTTACCAAACAACATCATTCCGTCAACACATTCCTACCACACTCACCTTATAAATACACATTCATTACATACATCACACAAGGAAATAGCAAGAAAGAGAAAAGATGGTGGCCCACCGATGCTCAACGGTCTTGAAGCTTGTTTTGATAGCGATGATAATCTTATTATCGATGTTGGTTTCGCAGGGATCATGTGGTCGGACAATGGATGGTCGGATGTTCAACGATGTATCTGTCGAAAGTATGCTCCCTCGTGGCCCAGTTCCACCTTCTGGGCCATCACCATGCCACAACAAGCAACTTACAAGAGATCGGGGCCAGTTCTCGCACCCAGATGATCTCATCTGTAACATTCCTTAAATCAGAAGAGACGTTGAACGGTCCAGATTTGTTATTTCTTTTCTTTCTTTAATGTAATTATTGTTTTGTTCTTTGACGGTGGATTTTGTATAAGAAAGCAATGAAAATTTTGTCATTCTTTCTGAACGTGTTTGTGTACGCACTGTGCGCACGGAGAGTGCACACTTATTTTCCGCCTTATCGCCCGTTTCGGTTTCGTATCGGGCGATACAGCAATATCGTTCGTGGATCATAAACCGGTTTTTATGGTACGGAGTATGTAACGCTTTCGGACGATACTTTCCAGAGGTTTGCTGGAACGCATCCCGACGTATTACAATACGCAGGGATGTATTCGACCAAATCTTTACTTCCTACACATAGAATTCAAATTGGGTTTTGAGAATTTCGCATTTTGAAATGTTTTCTAGATTCCCGCCAACCATCTTTTACTAGCGGGGATAATGTGCGCACCGAGTCTTGGTGCTCACGTTCGCAGCCTCTTTAGTATCTCTTGCTTTCCGGGAAGAAGCGGGATCCAGTACGAAGCTGTGTAGGATAAGCTTAACCTACAATGTGATCTATTGGGGCCCACCATGATGTTTGAATGACATCCAATCCGTCCATCAAGTGAGGTTTCTCATTTTCTGTTTCCCATGCAAAATTTTGGTGGACCGGAGACTCAGGTAGGTTAGACTGTAGGAAGAGCTGGGATGGGGATGCCCACCATTAAAAGCTTTCTGATTGCGTAGGGGATTGACCATGTTTTAATATTCCATCCAATATATTAAGAAGATGTGCCACACGACTAGGCATAGATACGCCAAAAATCAGACCATTTAAAAACCAAGGTGGACCGCATTACTTGGTCTATAAGTTTTAGGCATGATTTTACATAATGTTGCTAACCTAAGTAATTTTATATTGGCTTGATCTTTTTCATTGAAAGGATAAAATGAGGAATCTCATATGACTGACGGATTGGAGTTTTTGAAAACATCACGGTGGGCCTCACACATGGTGACTTCATCCAAGCATATCCTACAAAGCTTTGTATTGGAATCTGCCGTAACGGCGGGTTTCTCGACCTCGGGACATCCAGGGTATAGTCAGGTATTCGGTAATGTTGGGCCCTACCATGAATGGGCCATGCCCCAAAAATTTCCTGGGGATGGACATTTTAGAAAAATCGCAGCGGTCATCCACATTCAAATGAAAAAAGGCTCAAGATAGGCAGCTAAGGTTTCAGCTTGGAGATCCGCTTATCAGGGCCCAACAGACCAATGGTCTAGACCACTGAACCATGTGCTCAATTTATAACCTGTATATGTGTTGGACCCAAAATCAGGAACATGGACTGTGTGGTGACCCTACCATTAGGGATGTCGGTCCTGATTTGATGGTGGAATTTGATTGGATCATATGGCTCTCTCAGGGAGATAAGGCCTGTAAAAAGCATATTTGAAAGTTGTTAGGTAACTGCCTCATTTATGAGAGGCTTTCATGTGATCCAATCAATCGCACCACATCCCAAAATCAGCTAGAATCAGGATTTCAGTATTAAATTCAGGCCCAAATTTCAGCTCATGGCAACCGTAAGGGCACCCTTAACTTAACCTAGTTCTCTATATACAAGACTCAATGGTTTAATCATCCAACCTAAGTGGGCCATGTTTTCAATGGCCCATCTTCAGGCAGGCCGAAATAAGCATACGCCACAACCATTTGATTTTGGGCCTATTTTAGCAATGGGCATGGCTTATGGGCCGTAAATTGAGGTGAGATATAAACCCATGACTGCAAAAGACAAGGAACCGGAAAACCTGCGCCGAAATTCGTTGCTAGAAGGCCCGAGATTAATCTCTTAGATTAGACGAAGGGGCCCGTCGGCAAAGCCCAATGTCAACATAAAAAAGATTATATATATAGGATTAGCTTTGTCAAAAATGTTCTCTCCATAAAATCCTTTCTTTCTTGTTTCTACTTGAGTTTCGTCTCATGACTACCTTTGTTTAGTAGCCACAAACTACTAAACCAAACAACATCTTGAAAGTAAATAAGACTTAGTATGTTCCATTACTAGGGTTTTATGTTTATGCAAATGGCACTAGTGATCTAGTCCATTCATCTGTTGGTTCACTTGATGAGTGGATTAGTTTAATTTTCAGCTCAATTTATCTTTGTGGCGCATCACACACCTTTTCATAGATCTGATGTTTGAGGCATACAATGCTTTCTATGTCTTGGATCTTGCAAGTATCTTTATGTCCAAAATTGATATAAGGCACTATAGTGGGACATGCTTTTGCTTTGAAGTGTTTGGTAGATTAGAGGTGTTTATGCATTAAATATGTATGCAGTGTTCATCAATCGATTTAGAAATGATTAAGGACAATCTTGTCCAGGGCTAGGATCGAAAGGTATGGTGTAAGGTGAAAACAATATAGATGTCCAAATAGTCATAACTTTGCAATCAGTTATTAAATTCCTACATATAATATATCATTGAGCAAGTATTAACAAGTTATACATTCTGACCAATCAACTAGATGTTATAGGCACCTGAATGACCTTACAAAATTCAATCTTTTTTAGTATTAATTTTGGTCTATTCAACTTGGATTTATAGGTGCTTTTAAGCCAAAATTTATTATTCTTAATAAATTATAAGTTGAAAATTGGATGCCTCAAATCTATGTTGAAATAGGGGCCATCGACCAATCGACAATTTGATCGACAATCTGGTGGACAGGTCGAGGGATGGCTATTGACCAGTCAACAGTTTGGTCATGAGGTCGAAGGATATCGATTTTTTAAATTTTTTTTTTAAATTTTTTGCAATACTTTCAGGATAGTTTTCGGAGTTTTTGACAAGTTGAAAACTTTGGTCGACGTGTCGACCAGTTGAATTGACAGGTCAACGAATTGCACAGTGTAAGGCCCACCCCCACAGCACATGATATTGTCCGCTTTGTCGAAGCTCACGGCTTTAAAACGCGTCATGTCTGTTAAGGGAAGAACTCAACATATAACCACCACAACTCCAGACAACTCTTCCGATGTGGGACAAGTTACGCTACAGTCAACTGCAACAGTAGCTCGCTCAGCACAGTAGCCTGCCAGCCACTCTTGGGGACCCGCCCACATGTGTGCCCGCCCACGTGTGCCCGCCCACATGAAGCAGTGACCGGGGCGTCACATATCCCCCACCGAGGGCAGAGCCGTCCTCGGCTCTGATACCATTTGTAAATGTGACGCCCCGTCACTGCTTCATGTGGGCGGACACACGTGGCGGGCACACATGTGGGCGGGCCCCCAAGAGTGGCTGGCAGGCTACTGTGTGGCTGACAGGCTACTGTGCTGAGCGAGTTACTGTTGCAGTTGACTGTAGCGTAACTTGTCCCACATCGGAAGAGTTGTCTGGAGTTGTGATGGTTATATGTTGGGTTCCTCCCTTAACAGACATGACGCGTTTTAAAGCCGTGAGCTTCGGCAAAGCGGACAATATCATGTGCTGTGGGGGTGGGCCTTACAAGTTGGTATCAGGGCATAACTTGGAAATAACCGAGAACAACATCACATGTTTACTATGAGTTTAAGGCGATTAGGTTCAGAGTGCGAAACCTTCTGATTGACTTCCCTAACGTACGATTCTCAAGGTTGATTAGCGTCCTTATTCTTCCTATAGGACATGCCGCGTAGGCGAGTGACCCGATCGACTCCCGTCCCACCACCTGAGGATCCCGTTCCACCACCGGAGGCTCCAGCTTTACCACCTGCGCCTCCCATTCCACCGCCAGAAATCCCTGCTCCCTTTCCTGAGGATGACGTTCCTCCACCTGATGCCGGTGAGGATCCGACCGTGCCTGTTAGTGCCTCTCAGTTACAGCAAATGTTGCAGGCTGTGACTGCTGCGCTTCAGGGGCAGGGCAGGCGCCCAGTTGTTTCGCCAGAGCAGGCTGAGCAGGAGCGTGCAAGTGCTCTTCTTCGCGAGTTCAGACGGCTTGATCCTTCACGTTTCCAGGGTGAGCCAGATTCGACTGCAGCAGAGAGATGACGCTCTGATGTGGAGAAGATCTTCGATACTATGTCATGCACGACCCAGCATCGAGTTCGGTTAGCGGTATTCCTTTTCCAGGGCGAGGCAGAGCATTGATGGACCTCCATTACCCGTGTTGCAAGACCTGATTACGTCTGGACATGGGATGACTTTATCGATAGATTCGAGGAGCAGTACTTCCCTGACCACATTCGACATCAGAGAGCACTGGAGTTCGAGACTCTGGTGCAGGGGGACATGACCGTGACACAATACACGGCCCATTTTGTGGCGCTATCGAGGTTTGCACCATATATGGTTGATGATGAGGGGCGAAAGGCCCGCCGTTTCGAGAACGGTTTACGTTACGGTCTTCGAGGCCGTGTTATTGGACATGAGCTCTCGACCTTCTAGGCGGTAGTGCGGAGGGCTCAGATCTATGAGGCCGAGTGGGCCGGCGGACAGAGCGATCGAGATCAGAGGAGGGGTCAGAAGAGGCAGGCCCCCTCCAGTATCTCCCAGCAGCACCGACGACCGCAGAGATACAGGAGCCACCCATCCGCCGGAGCACCAGTAGCACCGACGGCACCCCCAGCAGCACCATCTCAAAGACAACTTCCTGACACTTGCTATGGATGCGATGGGATAGGACACCGTAGGTGGGAGTGTCCCCGACCTCAACAGCAACAGCCGAGAGCACCACAGCAGCCGAGAGACCACAGCAGCCGAGAGCACACCGCAGCAGCCTTCGCAGCAGCAGCGACAACAGATTCCACCACCGAGGCCTCCTCAGCAGCAGCACCACCAGCCTCCAGGACCTCCCCCGCAGCAGCAGAGGCCTCAGAGGGGACCTGCACCTCGCCAGCAGGCCCAGGGCAGATTTTATGCCGTTCAGCAGGACCCTCAGTCATCAGGAGCAGTCGTCGATGATTCATGTGACTTGGCCCCTACACCATCTTGCTAGATTGCTTATGGATGATGCGTCTTGAGAGTTAGAGCTTGAGATTTATGGGCGTCATCCCCGTCTTTTGATGTTTGATGTATGTTGTACTGTGTTTTGATCATACATGATTTTATGTTCCTTATCCTCTTATGAGTTACGTTTAGTTGCGATGTTAGTGCAAATTTCGAGGACAAAATTTTTATTAGGTGGAGAGAGCTATAAGACCCGTATCCTAGTTCGTACTGTTCCGATGAATCCTGCGATCATTTCCGTCGAAGTCCGGCAATCCGGGACTGATAATCGACGTTGCGATCGATCGTAAGTCGCATCCTTTATATTCGAGTCGGTTTAATCCGAAACCTGTATCATTGCAACCGCACCGTCGCAGCGGTTCCAATGCCGCGGTTCCAACGCCGCGACTCACACACCGATCCGATACCCTGACCAGAAGATGTGAGTTGGCGTTTATTTCGAAGAACGCCGCGCTTTCTCGATCCCAAGAGAATCTCTACGACCCATCCCATCAATCATCAATCACATCAATCAATCTCACTTCAATGTCAAGTACAAAGCACCCATGCTTTCTTTTTCCACAAGTTAAGCAAACCAAAAGTCAACCAATCCATCCCCTCACCATCACTCACCTCACCCATCACTCACCTCACATCACTCCCCTCACATCCATCACTCTCTCTCCTTATCTCTCTCTCTCCCTCTCTCATTCCATCTCTCAACTTCCAAGCTCCATACGTCCCAACATTTCCAAGCAATCTCAAAGGCCAAGTGTGGGCCCACTTTCCCCTACTCTCACATCTCTCATCTCAACCGTTGGATCATCATCAACCACCATTGAAAGTGGAGGCTAGAGCTAAGGAGGCTAAGGGAGCAAGGAAAAGGCTAATAAGGTAGGTGATCCACCGTTGATTTCCATTTGAGGGTCCACTTGTAGGTGGGACCCATTTTGATCTATGTATTGTATCAATGGAGGGCCCATAGTGGCGGGGTCCCTCCCCTCTATTACCGTCTCTCTCTCTATCTCTCTCTCTCTCCTCTTTCTCTCCCTTGAATGTAGTGGGCCCCATCGAATTTATGTTAAATCTTCTACATCCATTAGATGGTGTGGCCCACCGCATTTTAGGAGGGATCCGCCGTTTATATAGCATATATAGTATATTATAATCAATATTGTATTAATATTATATTTATATTATATTTATATATGTATATATATATGTAAGGATGGTGGGCCACGTCCATGTGGAACCCACCATGATGACTGTGTTGTATACACGCCGTCCAGCGTCCCTGGACGCTGGACATGAAGCCACTGGAGTGGCTAGTGGCTAACATGGAGATGTGTACTGGCATGGGCGTGTCCTGACAAGCTTTAAAATATATATATATATATATTTATATGCTTTTGGGGTGGGCCGCTCATGCGGGCCCCACCTTGATGTATGTAGGTGATCCATTCCGTCCATTCTATTCTCCAGCCTATTTCAGGCGTTGAACCAAATTTTTAAGGTGATCTGATCACCGGGTGGGCCATACCCTCTAAAACTAGGTGAATACATGCTAGAACATATAAAAGTACTTGGTGGGACCCACCTGAAGTTTGGATGCAGCTGAAACTCGGTTTGGACGGCCAGACAAGTGGGACACACATAATGGATGAGCCGGATTTTGAATCACATCTCGGTGGGCCCCAAATAAAAAAAATAAATAAAAACAACAGCAGCAGCTGTTGCTGCTGCCCTTGTCAGAAGCGCCCAAGCGCTGGCGGACGGACGGTGGGCAGGAACCCACGGCTCCAGCCGTGGGCCCCACCTTGATGTTTATTTGAAATCCAATCCGTTCATGAGGTGGGCCACTCTCTGAAGTGGGCCCCCTCCAAATTTCATGCCAATCCAAATCTCGGGTGGCCCACATCACAAGAAACAGTGGGAATTGAACTCTACCGTTGAAACCCTTTCTGGGTCCACAGAAAGTTTCAGATCAAGCTGGAATTTGTTTTTCCCCTTCTTTCAGGTCTGTGTGACCTTATCAACGGTCCGGATGGAAAATATATGTTATGGTGGGCCCCACGCGGAGCCCACAGTGATGTATGTGCTTTATTCCCACCGTCCAGGCGGACGGTGGGAGCCTACTGTGATGCATGTGTTGTAACCCACCGTCCAGTGGACGATGGGGCCCCTCGTGAGTGTGTGCGTGCGTGTGTGAGTGTGCACGTGTGTGTGCATGCGTGTGGTGTGTGTGTGTGAGTGTATGTGGGTGCATGTGTATATTGTGTGTGTGGTGTGTATATATATATATATTATATATATATATATATATATATCTAATTATTATGATGTTTTTGTTTTTATATTATAAGGGATGGTGGGCCTTCATGTGGACCCCACCATGATACTTGTGTTGCATCCAAACAGTCCACCATTTGGCAAGCTTGTATTAAGGCTTGGGGCAAAAAAAAAAATAAGATCGATCTAGTTATCATGTGGACCACACTGTGTAGTGACGATTGAACGTCCACCATTAGACCCTTGGGCCACCAAGTTCTTGGTGACCCTATGAACAGATTGTATGAGAAATAAATGTTATGGTGGGCCCTAGAAATTTTAATGGTGGAATTCTTTATCACCACTTACATTGGTGCAGCCCATTGATGTGGCCCATTTGATATGTATAAGGCCATAGGATTAGGCCCATATTGATGTATTGTGGCCCGTTGTTGGGGCCCACTTGAGTAGATGCATGGGGCCCAATTGGTGTGGCCCATCTGATGTACATAAGGCCCATTAATACGGCCCACTTGGTATATATAAGGCCCATGTTATGGGGCCCATTCGATGTATTTGTGGCCGTTATGGAGGTCCACCTTGATGTGTATTTGTGGCCGTTACTGAGGCCCACCTTGATGTGTATTTGTGGCCGTTACTGAGGCCCACCTTGATGTATATAAGGCCCATGTGATTCAGCCCATTGATGTATTTAAAGGCCCATGGGATATGGCCCATTGCAATGTACATAAGGCCCACTAATACGGCCCACTTGATTTATGAAAGGCCCATATGAGACGGCCCATTTGATGTATCTGAGGACTATGGGTCGAGGCCTAATGAGATATATTGGTCCATTGCAATGTGTGATTCCCTATGGTTTGTGTAATGATACTTTATGGCGGGCTATGCCTTGGAAACATGTTGGTTTGACGTCCACATTGTAAGGATAATGTTGGTTAAATGTCCGCATTGTCACACTCCTTAAGCCCACTGATAGGCCCATACTTGTACTCTGCAGTCCGTTTAGGCTCATCTTCACTTCGAGCAATGCCCATTATCATACTATAAGTATAGTGCTGCCCCATGATTCATGATCATACGCAAATCATGCATGCTTGAGATGAGTGGTGACTGATCATAGCATATGCCTTCGGGTAGACTGTTACGGGCTCCCTGATAGGCGGAGTTACCCTACATGAGCGCGTACTTCACGCAGGATGATTGCATGACTGGTAGTGTGATACATGCACTTGCATTTGTATGATTGTGATATGCCCTAGCGACATCAGGGCCATAGCCTCCACAGACATATCGTGGGTGGTTGGATTGGATACCGGAAATGTTTGGTTCTAGCATACGGGCGCCATAGATGTCCCTGGGTGAAAATCTTCAAACCCGATGGTACCAGAGGATGACTCTAACGTCGAGACCGAGTGATGTACGAGCGCATGAGGGCCGAATACCAGGAGGCCGCGTCTCCCACTGTGTCGTGGTCGGTTGGAAAGGGGTGTGACCTTACCCGCCTGAGTGAGGGGGCAATTTCTAGGTTGAGTTTGACCAACTTGAGGAATCGGTCCGCTATCGACGAGCCGGGCCCGATATTGGTAGGCGAATAGTGAGGTCTCTTTCGCTCTTCCAGTTGTGCGTCCGGATAGGGACGACAAGCTGGCGTGAGTGTACTAGACCCCTGTGATTATCCAGACTGATAACTCTATTGATATGAGGATTGGCATACTTGAGCTGCATTATGCATCGCATGGATATGTGTACTTATGGGTACTGGCACGCTTGCTTTGCATCTCGCATATGACATTTGGCTACATAGGCCTCGCATCGCATGGTCTTGGTATGACCGACAGCATTCATGCCTTGCATTACATAGCTTTAGTATAAGCCGATAGCATTCATGGACTTACCGCATATTTCCGCATTACTCTGATATTATACACTTGACACTCGCTTACACACACTTTCACCACCCTCTAAGCTTTTGTAAGCTTATGCACGATAGATGCGTGCAGGTGGCGTTAGGTTGCAGCAGCGTTGAGCTCGGAGCGTGCAGCAGTCTTCTGGAGCTTTTGTTATTTTCAGTATATTGTATTTCCCTTTAATATGCCTTGTACTCAAAAGTTTTTGTTCATAGTGGATTTTGTGATGGTGTTCTTGTGGTTATTGTTCGTGGGTTATGCTTGTGGTTATGCTCATTACGAATCAAATTGATTATTAGAAATCCTCCTTTTAGCATCCCAGGATCGGAACCTGGCATATGGGCACTGGGAGCCGAGAATGGGGTTCTACGGAGGCTATCGGCGTCGGATTCGGCGATCGGGAATTTTGTGAGCCCGGTCTCCGAGTTTGGGGCGTGACACACAGTTTGCACGGTTTTGTGTGATTTGTTTTTATTTTTAATTTTTCTTATATTTATGGGTGTAATCGGGATTAGAGCGAGGGTTAGACGTGCTCAAGGGTTTGAGAGGAGTTTCGAGAGAGAGAAAGATAGGGTTTTTCTGTTGGGGCTTTGAATCGTTAAGGTTTCATCTCTTGTTACTTTGTTATTCATAATGCATTATCGCTTTGTGCCATGGTTTTTTCCCACATTGGTTTTCCTATGTAAATTCAAAGTGTTCTTTGTTGAATTTGCTTATGCGATTGTGATTACCTTTATTTGATTCCTCTCTATGTGATTCCGCGAGTCCCAACAAGTGGTATCAGAGCTAACATTGGGAAACAGATCGAATCTTAAGACAAGGTATCGATGGTATCTAACATGGAGTTTGATGTAGAGAAGTATTTTGAGAAAAATAATTTTGAACTTTGAAAGGTGAAGATGAAGAGCCTTTTAGTTCAGCAATGATTAGAAAATGGACTCCTTGGAAATCAACCAAAAACTATAAAAGAATAATAATAGAACAAGTTAGATCAAAATGCCAATATTTCAATCCAATTGTGTCTAATGAATGAGGTCCTCTATAATATTATGAGAGAGAAGACTATGGCTGATACATTAGCGAAGTTAGAGAACATCTATGTGAAGAAGTCTCTTGAGAATCATTTGTATTTGAAGTTCCAATTGTTCAATATGAAGATGGCTGAGGTGGCTGACGTTGAGACCCATATTTAGTAACTTCAATAGACTTATTTGCAAATTGTTTGATGTGGATGACGCGATGAAGGATGAATATCAAGCATGTATTTTGTTGAATTCTCTTCCAAAATTGTATAAGTTGTTTAAAGACTCTTTGTACACTGGTAAGACGACCATTAATATTGAGACCGTTTATCTCATCTCTTCAGTCGAAGGTGATGAAAAAGAAAATCACTGATGTGGTTTCTTATATAGATGCACTAGTTATGAGGGGGATAAGTTTTGAATAGGATAGGGGATATTTGAAATCGAGATCCAAATCCAAGGGTAAGGGAAATGGCAAGGGCAAGGGCAAAGGCAACCTAAAGTGTTGGAGTTGTGGCATGACATGGTACATGAAGAAGAATTGTCAGAATCTTAAGTTTTTGAAGGAGAAATTATAGGGTTCTTTCAGAAAGGCCAACATCGCAGAATCTAGTAAGAAGGCAAGTGGTAGTGACGTGTTGACCGCATCAAAATTTGAGTATTTCGATGATAAATGAATTTTGAATATAAAGGCTTTGTATCACATGACCCCTCAGAGGATTTGGTTCTCCAGTTATAGCGAGTGTGATGGTGACTAGATGTTTATGGGCAATGATAATGTTTATAACTTAGTTGGTGTTGGATCGGTGCGCATTAATATGTTTGATGGTATTGAGTGTATCTTGACCGATGTGAAACACGTTCCTTAGTGGAGGAAGCGTCTGATATCTCTGGGTACACTTGAGGCAGAGTGAAAATTCAACAAGTTTAATCATGTCCTTAAGATTTTAAGGGGACACTCGTAATCATAAAAGCACAAGGGAATGGTAACCTTTACAGGTTGATCGAGAGCACTTCATCATGTGGAGATGCAACGTTTATAGCAGATTCGACATCTGCACGTATATGGCATGCGCTCATATGCCACATGAGTGAGTGGAGTATAAAGGTACTTTCTGATCATTGTTTTATCACAAATTTTAAAAGCATTGATTCTAATATATGTGTGCATTATATATATGATCAACAATCAATGTTATCTTTTAAGTCTAGTAAACATGTTTATAAGGGGGTTCTGGATTGCGTACATTTTGATGCATAGGGGTCTTCACCCATAGTTTCTGGTGGATGGTCGTCATAATTCGTTATGTTCATTAATGACTATTCTAGAAAAGGTGTGGGTTTATTTTTTAAAAAATAAATCTGAAGTTTTCACTAACTTCAAACAGTGTAAAGTGATGGTGGAAAAACAATCAAGGCGAAAGGTAAAAGTATTGAGGATAAATGACGGTGAGAAATTCATTTATGGAGAATTCAATCATTTTGTAAAGATAAAGGGATCGTGAGGTACAACACACTGTACCACATACTATAGAAAATGATGTGGCTGAGTAGATGAATCGGACTCTCTTGAAGAGGCCCGATATATGATAAGTAATATTGGGTTGTGTAAGATCCGTATCCTAGTTCGTACTGTTCCGTCGACTTCCGCGATTCTTTCCGTCGAATTCCGGCAGCCTGTGACGTATAATCAACGTTTGCGATCGACCCTAAGTCGTATCCTGTAGAATTGAGTCGACTTCATTTGAGACTTATATCATTGCGACCGAACCGTCGCCGCGGTTCCGACGTCCCGTCTTGTATACCGACCCGATACCCTGGCCGAGAGATGTGGACCCGCGTTCAGCTCGAGGAAAACACCGCGCATTGCAAATTCCAAGAGAATCTCCACAACATGTCACATCCATCAATCAATCAATCAATCCCATCAAGAGTCAAGTACACCATCACCTCACACCCATCCTCAAGTAACCCATAAGTCAAAAGTTTCTTACACTCCCCATACCCTTCTTACATCATCTACCCCTAAAGTTAACAAAGTCCTTACATACCCATCCCTCTCTCCCATCCATCACTCCATCACCCATCTCTCACATCTCCTTACAACCCTCTCTCTCCCTCCCTCATTTCCCAAGCAACAAATCCCAAGCAAGAGAGGTGCACACGTCTAAACTCTTCCATGTGAGAGAAAAGTGATTTTTGGTGGCCCACTTTTCCATCCCTTTAACCTTCATCCTAGCCATTCAAACCTCATCTCCCTCCATCAAAGTGAAGCACAAGGAGATCGGCTTTCCAACGGACCAAGAGGATTGACGGTGGGTGCTTTTATAGGCTAGATTTTCATATTTTTTTTGATGGGCCAAGTGAGGCCTACCGATCACTCTTTGGACCCTAAGATGTGGCCGATGGACCACCTTGATCCTCATGATCGAATATGATGAGGCCATTCTCCATGGACCCCATCATGATGTTTATCTTCTTTGCATAAATAGGGGTCATCTAAACCGTACATTTTGGTGGAGAAAGCATCTCCACCATTGATTTCGAATCGGTGGGCCTATATGTATTGGGACCCACCTTGATTTATGTTGTAAACATGGAAGGGAGGGCCCATAGTGCCGGGGTCCCTCCATCACTCGATTTCTCTCTCCTTCTCTCTCTCTTTCCCTCTCTTTCTTTTATTCTTATTGAGTGATGATGTAGTGTGTGGCCCACTTGGATGGACCCCACCTTAATGTATGTTTTATCCATACCATTCATCCATTTGGAGGCCCACCAGAGCAAGGCCCACTTTGTGCATGTGTTATGCACAGACCGTCCACGTCTAGGGACGTCCCCGGACGTGAAATGAAAACACAAATATGAGCTTGTTTCATAAGCTTATTGGGTGGGCCACTCCTATAGGACCCACCTTGATGTATGGACTTAATCCACGCTGTCCATTCCTTTCCCCACTTCATTTCAGGTGTTAAGTCAAAAAATGAGGTTGATCCGAGCATCAGGTTGGCCATAGTGTTGAAAACAGTGTGTCTACCGTTCAAATCCACCCCGATGTTTCTATACGCCAAAATATATTCAATATTGGGCTTGTTTGGCTTGTCTTGAACTATGAGGACCAATGGCGGGGTCAGATTCCATTGATGCGGGCCCCACACACGAAAAACAGCGAAAATATGCGATTTTCAAATATATATATATATATATTATATATATATATATATATATATAATTATATATATATATATATATATATGGCAGCGGACGCTGCTATTGCCAGAGGTGCAGGCAGCGCCTGCCACGTGGAGGGCAAGCGGCCGTGTAGGTAGGGACCCACAGCTCCATCTGTGGGCCCCACCATGATGTATATTTGTCATCCAACCCATTCATTGGGTGGGCCCCTTCCTGAAGTGGGCCCCCTCCAAAGTTCAGCCACATCCAAGGCTCGGGTGGTCCACACCACAGGAAACAGTGTTGATTGGACGTCCACCATTGGGACCCCTTTTGGGCATCTAGACGTTTTGGATCAAAATGAAATTTGTTTTTCCTCAGCATCCAGGTCCGTGTGACCTTATGTACGGATTGGATGACATATAGGCATTAGGGTGGGCCCTACATGAGACCTAGAGTGATGTATGTGTTATCTCCCACCGTCCACGGCCGTGGACGGTGGAACCCACCGTGAGGTATGTGTTTTATCCACGCCTGGCCCCTTCCCCCCGACTCGGGTGCGGCACCAGTAGGCCCACCTTGATGTCTGTGTTATATCCAACTATCCTTCCATCTGGTGGGCCACACGTGTGGACCCCACCATGAGATATGTGCCCCCACCATGATGCATGTGATGCATCCAAACCGTCCATCCATTTCTAAAGCTAATTTTTTGGGCATGAGCTAAAGAATGAGTCAGATCCATAGTTTAGTGGACCCCACCCTCGATGCATGGGTTGAATCCAAACCGTCCAACTACTTGGCGAGCTTGTCTTAACAGGCTTGAGACTAAAAATAAGTCAGATTTCAAGTTCAAGTGGACCCCACCATTTTATGTAGTGGACAATGACGTTTACCATTTAAAATTTCTAAGGGGCCATTGTAGTTTCCTACTAAGCTGATAGTTGCTTCCACTTCATCTATCACTATGTTAGTTACAAATTGGTTGGATGGGAAATATATGTTATGGTGGGCCTTAGGAATTTTAATGGTGGAAATCATTATCACCACTTATATTTGGTGTGGTCCATTTGATATACATGGGGCCCATTGGTGTGGCCCATTTGATGAACATATGACCCATGTGAGGAGGCTCATCTTGATGTATTTATGGTCTTTCATTGAGGCCCACCTTGATGTATATAAGGCCCATGTTATGAGGCTTATTGTGATGTATTCAAAGGCCCGTGAGATATGGCCCATTGCAATGTACATAAGGCCCATTGATGCGGCCCACTTGAATTATATAAGGCCCATATGAGGCGGCCCATTTGATGTATCTAAGGCCTATGGGTCGAGGCCCAATGAGATGTATATAGGTCCATTGCAATATGTAATTCCCTATAGTTTGTGTAATGATATTTTATGGCGGGCCATGCCTTGGGAACAATGTTACACTACCAAAAAATTGGGAAAAGGCTACGGATAAAAACCGTAGCTAAAGGTCTATGGCTACGGTTAAAGTCCGTAGCACGATCTTAGCCATTGGTGCCATAGCCATAGGTCTAAAAGCTATGGCTACGGATTTAATCCATAGCCATAGAAACAATGGATATTGATTAAATATGAAGCGGTTGCTTCTGTTTCGCTAAAATATTTATAACTACGGATTATATTGTAGCTAAAAGTTGAGCAAGAACCGTAGTAATAGGCTTAAATTAGTGACGGCTACGGTTTTCATATAAAAGGCTACGATTCAAAGCCGCAGCTATGGAAGCTATAGGTACGGATTAAAGCCGTAGCAAAGTTTTCTGTATATTTAAATTATATAAAGCTACGGATTATATCTATAGCTAAAAGTACAATGAGAACCGTAGCAAAAACTGAAATTAGCAAGAGCTACGGTTTTCAACAAAGGGCTATGGTTAATAGCCGTAGCTAATGCCTATTGTTAATAAAAAATTTAAATAGTAATGGCACCTCTTACCATTGTAGTACACCCTGATAACTCATATAAGCTAATATAGATAAATACTTCATGACTAAATCAATCATTCATTCAATCAAACACAATCAATCATTCATTCAATCAAACCCAATCATTCATTTCCATTCACAAAAGTACAATGCCAACATAATAGTTATATGTGTTGGGATGCCTTGCACAAACCTTAGGATCTAGCCTCCCGAAACAAACCAGAATTATGGATAATAAAGCAATGAAAACAATCAATGCATCAATCACACACCACACAAGAGATTTTTACGTGGAAAACCCGCCCTCAAAGAGGTAAAAACCACGAGACCTCGTCCAGATCAACAATCCACTATGAAGTAGAACGTTACAATCTTCTTCACTTACGCAGGAGTGGATAAACAATAAGAGAAATAGAGAAACGGAGAGATCTAACCGATTATGAGGACATAGAAGCGCTGAGATATAAATTGCAAAGTAGAAAACCTCCACGAGCAGAACTTCCCTTCTATAAGCTTCGTCTCTCTCTTTCTCCCTCTCTCTCACCTTTGATAGCCTTAAACTCTTTAGCAAATCCCTTGTAAAGCTTTAGGAAACCCTCTTACTGTACCTAGAAAAACCCTAGGCAACCCCTTTTATAGTTTAGGAAACTCCTTTCCGCATCCCTGTTGCGAAAGGACTCAAATCTGCAGTTTCGGGCAAAATCACGGAACAAACTGCGTAACCTTCGACTAGTCGTAGGACCCCTTCGACCAGTCGAGCCATCCCTTCGACCAGTCGTAGCTACAGTAAAAACATCAAAAATACTCGCTGGACTTTGAGTCGAAGTCACGACTCGAATCTTCGACTGGTCGACCACCAGCCTTCGACCGGTCAAGCAGGGCTCACGACCAGTCGAAGATGGGTCAAAAAAACCCATCAATATGTCTATTTAAAGTTTTCTTTAACAGCAAGATTCAATGCCTTCTCGGCACCAAATAGCTTCTCAACAATTGCAAGCGAAAACTCCATGGATGTGCATTTACTGGTTATCAATTTGCCATCAACTAACACCCTATTCTCAGCTTCGCTTTGATCTGAAAGCTTACTGCACATGGATGATCATATACCTGTTCGATTTGAAGGAGAATCAATGTTATACGCTGTCAGTCGTTCTTTCAGCTCGAGCACCTCATCATCTTCCTCTTCACTATCAACGGCAGTCGACATTTTCTGCTGAAAGACCCAAACCAAAAAGGCAATGAGAAGTCCACAAAAATAGGGAGATACTTGGGAAATAAGAAGTTTTAGGAACATCTAAACAACTGATATGCTGCTAAGTTGCAGTTGCCGATTTCTTTTAGGTTGCAGGGCTGAGAAAAATGAGAATGGAGAGGCGGCTGATAACTGAAAGGCATGAGCATGGGAGTAACAATAAATAAAGCTTAGTGATGTAGCTAGTGAAAGAAGACTTATCTGCATATGATCAAGCCATAAAGTAAGGCCAACAAGAGCTGCACCAGCAGACAACTTCCTAAAATCAGCTCCCCAGTCCTTGTCTGCCACCTTGCATCATGGAAAAGATCACAAGGTGTCCATAAGACAAGCCAATGTGCACAAAACAATAATGATAGGATCATAATACAATGGAAATGAGAAAATACCAAGGATGGCTTTCCAATTTGTCATGGTTATGAGTGTTCTAATCAGGACTCAGAAGGTAAAGAAGTTGGGCTTGACAATCATCTGATGAGGCAGCATGTACACGCCACATGTGGCAGCATGGCACAATAGGTCTGAGATTCGATCCATCCATCAGTACTTCAACAGCCTCATAGGGATCACACAACTAAACAACAATAGAAGAATCACTCATTAGTATTGCCACTGCATCCCATAAAGAAACAGAAAGCACTACATATTAGATGAAGTTCAATATGTCAGCAGGAAACCCAATCTGGAGGGCCCGAAGATCATCTTCTTTCTATAAAAGATACAAGAAAGACAAGGTGTATGATCCATACTTGCAAGCCTATGAGAATGACGTTGGATGTGCCTGAAGTGGGGTGCAGTTTATAACCTGCATTATGGAAAAGAAACAGTTAGTCTCAATGTATAAAATATCCTCTCAAATAGGGTATGTACTGCCCAATGCAAACCAGTTTTGTCCATTAACAATACAGGTGTGCCAGCCCGATACAGGCCTGATATAGTGCAATACGACCTGGTTTTGGTGGTGACTGATACAGTACACCAAAACAGATTTTTGAAGTTACTCCACCCTCAATGATTTTATCCTAGGCTAAAGGATATCACTTGTTTAAGATGAATCAGGAATTCTACAAAAGAATCACCCAAATTAAGGGCGCATAAGTTGGAAGGTTCGATGTTCTCCAATCCAAGCAAATGTATGCTAATAAAGACAAACGGATGTTCCTTCATGACAACAATGCATCTAGATATCCAAAGGACCAGCCATTGTGTTGAGAGATTTATCTGTCCTTGCTCTCCAAGATTCTAGAACAGATGTCGCACAAACCAACATCCACAGATCACATTACATTGCAAATGAGCTATTATAGCTGATATTTTAATTGTTTTGATGTATCATCACCATGCCACCGGTACAATAGATTAGTAGCCCCACAACACCTTTGTCATGCAACTCTCCTGCCTCTAAAACAAAGCGAAAAAAGGCCCTAAGTTCAAAATATAAAAAAGAAAAAAGAAAAAGAAAAAATAAGAGAAGCCTTGAAACAACTATGATGCATGTGCTTTATCCATGCTGTCCATCTATTTATATAAATCATTTTAGCTGGCGAGCTAAAAATGAGGTAGATCAAAGGCTCAAGTGGACCATACCACTAAAAAACTAGGGATTAAATAGACGTTGAAAACCTCTGTGAGCCACAAAAGTTTTGAATCAAGTTATATTTTTGTGCAGTATCACCTTTAGCAAAACTGCAGAAGGAACCAAATGCAAAATCAGTACCATTTAAAGTTCAATAATACGACATATCATATGCCTCAAGCAAGCAAGCTTCCATCATAGGACCAAATGATGGCAGCTTACCTGTAGAGGGGTGGTTTAACTAGAAAATAATGCCTTTTGCTGTCAAGATGTTTGGCATATAATTTGAGGGTCAGAGTCAAATACTTCACATTCAAAACTCAGTGACGATGTCTCAACAATCCTTTGATTGAAATAGTAACATGGTTCATCAGAGTCCGTAAGTCCCTTCGCTTCTCTAGTGTCTGATTGAACAGATCAAATTGCTGAGCACCAGCAGTATATACACAACCCGTAATATTAGAGCGTTCCTTTTCTGCAATTGTAGAGTTTTGGTTTTTGGATCTGATAGTATATACAACATCGACTTCATCGAATCAGCAGATTCCCTTGTGTGGTGACTACTCTTTGAATTTGGAATAGCCACTGGTACATTTTTCATGGAAATATCTCTGTTTCCACCTTTTTCTGGTACAGAAGTTGCTTCTGAAGAGGCTAAAGTGACCTTTTGCCGCAGGAATGTCTGCTTCCATTTGAACAATAATGCGGGGAAAAAAATATATTCATTAAAACATTTCTAATTTAGAAATTCACCCAAAAGAAGAAGATATAGAACTAAGCTAGAATTGTAGCAGCAAATTGAATGAATTGGATAGCAGATAGCAGATTCCAGAAAAAGCACAACCCTTATATCATACTAATGAAAGCAGTTAAAAGTAAGATGCACGTAGGATCCAAACGCACTGTGACGCACAATGGCTATGAAACATCAACCAGTCAGCCTCAAGATAAAAGCATAAATCGTAACTCTAGACAATTCAAAACATTGAAAGAGGAAATATATTGAATGACAGAATGAGGAAAATAGAATGAGATGAGAAAACTCATGAATCATGCAACAGAATCAAAGCACATTTTAGACGTGTTTATCTCTCTCTCTTTTCTTTTCTTTTTAATTGATGATATTTTAGAATAGAACAGCAATGAGCAGGAAGGAAGAGCAAAAATTCAATGCCCCCAAAATACTAGCAAGACCAACAATCCAAATCCCCAGGAGAGCAATATAAGCTAAGCAGACTTGATTAAAAGATCCCAAGCTATTACATCCAACTTTTTCCTCCTAAACACCTCATCTGGATACCCATGACAGTTGACGAATGTCTTTTCCTTTTTTCACATCTGTCATTGTGCTCCGTCCAAATGGCCTACAAGCCTGCAAGTAGAGCAAGCATCCACAAAACTCTACCTTTAGGACCATTTCCTTCCTCATGCTAGGAAAAGGAAAAAAGAAGCTGGTTGATCTTGGAATCACCCAACAACACTGGAAAAAGATTTTAAAAAACCAGGTCCAAACAACCTTGGCAAGGTAACAATTCAAGAATAGATGATCCATTGAATCCTCATCTTGCATGCGCATCAAACACACATTTTTCACTGTATCCTCAGCTACACCCATGTTGTCTCTATTATACGTAAAAGATAACATGGAAAATCATCATCATCATCATCTTAGCCATATCCCAATTAATTGGGGTCAGCTACATGAATCCTGTTCCAACAGTCATGGCATAAGTTTGATGCCCGCTGCCAAACTGACGCAACCCCCCTTTATCAGGGCTTGGGACTGGCAATGAGAGCACAAAACTTCCATAAGCACAATGTATGACTATTACATAGGTTGATTACAATCACCTTGTTAATAGCATGGACAATATGATAGCTAAAAACAAATTTAATAGAAATCAGCATTTATACCCATTTCAGCAACCTAAAAATCCATATGAAAATCAACAAACAGTGAGCTGACAAATAAAAAGTGAGTTGAAGATAACAAACAGCGAGCTGACAAATAAAGAGTGAGTTGCAGACAGATTTTGAACCCATCAGTTGAAGATGGCAGTTTTCAAACCCACCATTTCTTTCATATTATCAATGCAAGAAACAACAATGACAACTGCAGCAATACATGGGTGCGTATGGACAACAAGCATGTCAATCTGTTCACCTCCTCATAGTCACATTCCACAGGGAGCAGCACTGCAACTTAACAGTGGGCCGCATATTGGATGGCATATATAAAACATTGCTGAAGCCTCAAACAGATCCAAGAATGTTACTAGTTCAGATTCAGAAAGAAACGAGGGAATGGAAGGATGAGGGGTTGTCGCACAAGTCCTCTGGCAATATGGGTGGTTAGAGTTCTTCATACGGTGAAGGGCTGAAAGGTTACTGTCCACCAGATGCCATCAGAAAGATTGACAAGGAGAAGTTGAAGGCAGCACTAGAGAAGCGAAGGAAATTCCGAGCTGATGTGACCAGGAAGGCAGACTTCATGGATGAGTATGATATCATCGAGAGGGAGCTGGAAAGTGGTGTGGAATTGGCAGCCGAGGAAGAGAAAGTAAGGTAGGAGAGGAGGCAGAGCTGGTCTAATAATAAGCAACAGCCTTTGTACAGGCTGGAACTTGAGAAGGCTGCCCCTAATCTTGGGAAGGTGCATGGCGATGTTGGTGGAGGAGACAAAAATTTCGTTCCGATCAAACAGCAGTCATCAGGGAGTGATGGTGGTGGTAGCATCCTCATGCTTCAGTGGCAACTTACCACCACCACAACATCCTCATCCTCCAGTGGCTCTCCCAATCAAACAGCATGACTTCCAGCAGCATCCTCATCCTCCAGTGGCAACTTACCACCACCGCAGTCACCAAATTGCGGAAGAAGGACGGCTTGATCGTTTGGAAAGAGATCATAGAAGGCACAGACAGGGAGGCTCAAAATACTCTAGAACACAAAATCTAACACATCATGCGCAAGCATTTATCTTACACCATAAAACAGTGTAACAAACCAAACTAAAAGAAAATTGCTGCCAATAAAATTCAGTGGGGAAACCTATATTTGCATTAATAAAGCAACACAATGTAAAAAGTGGTACAGGCTAATAAAGCAACACAATGTTAAACTTAACAGTATTTTTAAAGATTGGCAATGGAATGATTAAGTTGATTACCCCATCAGATGCAAAAATGATAGAATGCAGATTTGGTGTGGAGTCTGCACTTTCAATTTTAACAGTTACATGTATATCTGCACCACAGCCCGCAGAAACCATATCTACACCACAGTTACATGTATATTTGTTATTGTCATCTCTCAAAATTCTCCATCCACTAAAACAAAATCCTCAAACATTCCATGAAAATTGAAGATAGAAAGGGAAAATGAAAACACTAAACCTTAAGCGCCAACAACTTCAGCTTTTGCCTCTGCAATTGGTTCATCTGCAGGGTACTGTTGATAGCATCACTTATCAGCTCCCAGTTTGGACCCATATCATGCATGAGGACAACAAGTGCCTGAAATAAGAAATTTTAGTTAGGGATTTATCCATTGTCCTTGCAATTAGATTTCATATTTATTCTATTTACATGGGTTTCGAATTCTCAAAACCATTAAAATGACCAAACAGAATTTTCAAAAACAGAGTGCCAACATCAATAAAAATATAGCTTTTTTTACTCCATCCATGGTTCACCTTTAATTTAAAAAGTTGTACAATGAAAGTTAGCACGGTGAAATCTTCTACCCCAGGGTATAGCTCAGTCATTGCTTCTTGTAGATTTGCTTCAAAATCATTACTTTCATTTTCCCCAAATTCGCCTTCGACTACAGGGGTCACGTTCGGCTCATCCTAGACAACTTTATCTAGGTTATTACCACCGAGTTCTTGGATGATCGTGTTGTGAACGTCATTTAAGTTTGGGACACTATGGCATTGTTAGGAATTTGTTGCACGTTCAGTGCACTCAGGTGATACATGCTCACCATGCATGTTCCAAACCCTATATCTTGGATCGAATCCATTTTTCATTAGATGTATTTCCAAATCATCATATGAAATCGGTAAACATGCACATCTGCAAGTGGTGCATGGACAAAAAATGGTTTCTCAACCAGGAAAGTGATCTCGTGCAAACTTTAAAAAACTTCTCATTCCATAAATAAAACATGGGTCCGGAAAACTTAGTGTTATCCACTCCCTATCCTTTATAGGCGAAACTCGATTAACCAAAGGGTCCTTTTTGAACCTGCACCTTACCAAAAAAATAATTAATAAGTATTTTTCACTCATTCACGAATATAATTCTAAACACATGCATCTATTATCTTGATTTGAAACCAACTAAAAAACCAAAGAGTTTTGAAAAACTTAGCTAAAATGCTAGTCAGAAATGGTTCATTATTGTTATCAATATACATCCATTCTATGTCCTAAATTGGATCAAGTGATGCATAACCCTTCCTCTTGTGCTATGAAGAGATGCCTCTTACCATATTTCAGTTCCTTCTCTACTGTATCATTCCCATTGTTAAAAAGAAGTGATGCTACCAGGTACCTTTCTTTCTCGAAAACAGAGCTGGCTGACACGTGCCAATAGGAGCACATAACACCCCATCAAAGTGATTATCACAAATACTGTAGCATTACTTAAAGAAATTCATTGACAAGTCTGATTTCAGTTAAATCACATCTTCCAAATTCAATTGTTCTGAATAGACAACTAATTAATGGTGGTTTGACCCATGCAGGTTGCACAAATTTACACCAATTGTGCTGCAGAAAAAGGACTTGTCACAACAGTGGTGATCTTCAACCTTTTCATTCAATGGTCCCACTGTGGATAGGTCAATTGCAGGGATTGGACACGACTACCTCTCTGATTGATGGTATTTTACCATTCAATACTGACATTCTTCTCTAAGAGTCATTTACAACAAGTTGACTGGATGGTTGAGATCATCCTTTTACATAAACACATTCATGGTGGAGTACACCAGATGAATGGCTGAGACCATGAACTGTCACACTGACTGGATGATTGAGATAATCCTTTTACAAAAACACATTCATGGTGGAGTTACTGGAGTACACCAGATTAATGACTAAGACCATGAGCTGTTGTGCTACGCATTCAATTTTCATGAAGGTAACAGGTATAATCAAATCTACATGCTGTAGCATTGGGACAAAGTATATTTTTCCAAATTAACTCAGTGCTAACAATTGCATATACCTTACCATGGTAATTTTGCATGCATGCACATCAATCCTGGCCAGCCAAATTATGGTCCCATTGTGAATGAACAAGGCCTGGAAACCACACTGATCAGATAATCCTAGCATTGATGGTCATCATCAAATGGATGGTTCGAAAGAGAAAGGTCAATAGTCGAAATTCAACAAATAAAATTAGATCTACAAGATAATCCAATCGGAGTGGTTTTTGGGCAATGCTCCACAATTCAGATGGCTTGATCTACCACAGAGCAAGCTGCATGTCCGGTGAATTGTTGCCACATATAATAACCGACAGAAAATACCCTCCATAGCACACCTTGGGGCATGCATAAATGCCAAAGATACATAATCCATCATTTAATAGAAAGTCCTTAGACAATTCCACACTAGCAGTCACATGCAAAGATGTGATTTGGAATTGAATCCGTGACAAGGAAACGAGGATTTATTATTATTTTTTTTTTTCCAATTTTCGTCGATCTAAATCTCATGAGGATTCTAAACGAGGATTTAATAAATTCCTACATCTCATATTCTCTTATTGTAAACAAACAAGTTTTGATATTTTCTCGTAGTTACAAATGACAAGACCCAAGTTGTGATTTGCTTGACCTTTGTGGGAGAATTTCCCACGAGTGCACAAACCATGGAATAAGGTTGGGCTGGGGCCTAACAAAATCAAACTCTTGAATAGAGTTGGCCTGAGGGGCCAGTTCAAAACTTTGGTAAAGGCATTACTGTAGATTTACTTCAAAATCATTACTTTCATTTTCCCCAAATTCGCCTTCGACAACAGATTATCTGTCTTTCGTAAAACAAACTCTGTACGGTATATATTATAGTATATATAATATATTATAGATTTAGATATAATGTATATTTATAATACACACACACACACACAAACACAAAAGAATCATTGTTAGGAAAGATCAGACAAGAACCTGTCACTCTAATCTGAGAGCACAGACAACTCTTTTCAGTGCTTCAGATGCCTTCAGCAGATCAGATTCCGAATGGGCAACAAAAAAAACATGCGGATGCCTGCAAACCAACAACCATCAGCATGAGGATCACGCTGAAGTAATCTACCGTTCTCCTTACTGTCAGTAATATCATCGAGCACCTTTAGATCATTCTTGAAGGAATTGGTTGATGACCGACACAAAAGATAGCAAAGGAATGAACACTGGCAGAATGCAGTTCTTTCATGTGAGCCAGAATACAGTTCTTTCAATGTGAAGTGCCAGACCACCGGCAATCGGAACTCCACATTTCGGCTTCCCTTGCATTCTAAGTTTGCAGGGGAAGTAAAAGGATGTAGGGGAAGTAATCAGTAAGATCCACATACACAAATCTGAAAGGAAAAAAAAAAAGAGCTCATATTCGAAGCTTACCAAGTTCTGCATTCGCTGTCGAGATGTCTTCTGGAGTGAGAGAGAAAAGGGGCATGGGAGAGTCGAGATCGAGAGAGAGAGAGAGAGAGAGAGAGAGAGAGAGAGAGAGAGAGGAGAGAGAAGGGGCGCGGGAGATTGAGAGAGATAGAGAAAAGGGAGGCGTGAGATTGAGATTGAGAGAGATAGAGAAGAGGGGCGCGGGAGAGAGAGAGAGAGAGAGAGAGAGAGAGAGAGAGAGAGAGAGAGAGAGAGAGAGAGAGAGAGAAGGGCGGTGTGAGATATGAGATTGAGAGAGATAGAGAAGAGGGGTGTGGCGAGATTGAGAGAGAATACGAGAGAGAGAGAGAGAGAGAGAGAGAGAGAGAGAGAGGGGAGAAAGGGACGGACGTGAGAGGGAATACGAGTGAGTGAGTGGAGGGAAATGAAATTTGTGATAGGGGAAAAGACAAAACGCAACGCTGTTTTTTGCATTTTTGCCTGCTACGGTCCTGCTACGGTTTTTAACCGTAGCTAAAAGCCTAAAAGCTAATATGACCGTAGCAATTGATCAATCCATAACGGGCCCTCCACGGCTCACATTTGATGGGATCCAGACGGATGGCCTTGTCAAGGGCTTTGTGGGGTCCATCTTGATGCAATCGATATATCCACTCATGTATTAATTTTGTAATATTTTTTTTATAGGAAATGAACTCAACATCTAGGCAAATCGAAGGTTAATTGAACCACACCATCGATCAATGGATTAATCTCCACTCTTTCCTACCGTGTGGTTTACTTGAGCTTTCGATCTACTTTCTTTCTTTAGGTTCCTTGCCTAAAATATTTTTTAAAAAAATGATAGACGTATTAGATAGAGTACACACATTTTAATGGGCCTCATAGAGTCCCTTATGACGTATCCAAGGTTGTACGTACGTCTGGCGGAGTTAGCTTTTTGCTACGGTTATTACAATTTTAGCTACGGTTTTAAGCCATAGCAAATTAGCTACGACTTAAAACCGTAGCCAAAAACCAGAATAGTCCATAGCCTTTGGTCATTTTTTGGTAGTATTGGTTTGACGCCCACATTATAAGTACAATGCTGGTTAAATGTCCGCATTGTAACTCTTCTTAGGGCCCATTGATAGGCCCATGCTTATTGACAATTCATCACTTTATAACATGCTTAATACGCTTCCATGATTCATGCGCATACGCATGATATGTATGCTTGATATGAGGAATGTTTGATCATAGCATAAACCATTGGGCTGAGACATTTACGGGACTCCTTATGAGACGGAGTGCCCCACATGAACGCATAGTACGCGTGAGATTGTTGTATGACTGACGGTGTGATTCATGCATTTCACATTGTGTGTCGTGATTCACTGTACGCCCTACCGACATTGCGGCCGTGGCCTCCACAGGCACATCGTGGATGGTCGTATCAGATACTGAAAATATTGGTTCTAGCATTGTGGGCACTTAGGATGTCCTTGAGTGAAAATCTCAGAACCTTTTTGGTACCATGGGATGCTTCAACGTATAGATCGAGTGGATACACGAGCACTCGAGTGCCGAATACCAATAGGCCGCGTCTCCCACTGTGTCGTGGTCGGTTGGAAGGGGGTGTGGCCTTATCCGCCTGAGTGAGGGGACTATATGCTAGGCTGAGTTTGACCAGCTCGCAAATAAGTCTGCTATCGACGAGCCGGGTAGGTATTGACAGACTACTGGTCAGGCGGATAGTGTGGTTTCTTTCACTTGCTTGACTGTGCAGCTAGGGAGGAGGCAGTCAGTGTGAGGTGTATTAGACCCCGGTGATATCCAGAGAGAAACTGTACTGATATGTGTACTTGATGAGTATTGACATTCTTGTATTATATCTTGCGTATGGCATTTGGCTACATAGGCCTCGCATTGCATGACCTTGGTATGGCTGATAGCATTCATGCCTTGCATCATATAGCCTTGGTACGGTTGGTTGTATTCATGCAGTTACCGCATACTTCCATATTACTCTGATACTGTATACTTGACACTCGCTTTATGCACACACTTACACCACCCTGTAAGCTTTTGTAAGCTTATGCACGACTGTTGCATGTAGGTGTCGTTGGACAACAGCAGCGCCGAAGCAGGAGTGTGTACTAGACTATTTTGGAGCTTTTTGATCACCCTGTATTTTCCCTTCCGCATTGTACTTAAAGTTTTTGATATAGTGGATATGTGGTGATGTTGTTTTGTGACTTGGTTATGTTTGTGGTTATGTTCCATTACAAAAAAAAAAAAAATTCATACTGAAAATCCTCCTTGTAGGATCCCAGGATCGAAATCTGGCGTATGGGCACAGGGAGCCGAGAATGGGGTATTACAGTGGCTGTCGGCACCGGATTCGGCGATCGGAATTTTGTGAGCCTGTTCTCCGAGTTAGGGGCGTGACTGGTTGGGCAAGGAAATGTGTACTGAGGTCGTTAACACGGTTTTTTACTTGGTGAATCGGTCTCCTTCTACGACTATTAATTATAAAATTTCAAAGGAAGTGTGGAGTAGTCATAGGTAGACTACTTGGAGTTACAAGTATTTGGTCGTGATGCTTACTCTCATATATCGTTAGTTGAGAGAGATAGGACAGATCAAAAGGCCAAAAAGTATATCTTTGTCGACTATGGTGATGGTGTGAAGGGGTACATGCTATATGACTTAGTCACACAAATAATCATCCTTAATTGTGACATCAAATTCATGAGGGATCATTGTTACATAAGGATAAGTACAAGGAAGTAGAAAAGTTGGTTGTGGACGTTCAAATAGATAGAGATGAGACACGGGCTTATACTGAGAAGCAAATAGAGGTACATGAGCAGGTGGAGTAGCCACCTGTGAGAAGGAATCCACCAAGGGATCAGAGGTTACTGATAAGAAACATAGATGAGTTGAATGTTTTATTTGCACTCATTACGGATGAGGGAGATCCGTTTACTTTTTAGGAGGCTCTTGATGATGTAGATGTTGTGTTCACTCCCCAAGTATAGGGTTGTGATGTAGTAATAAACTCGGTGAGACCGAGGTCGAATCCCAAGGGACTGAAACCTGTACATAATCTGAAAATAACTTGAACTAGAACTAGGCGAAGATGAAATCTAAATTAGGAGGATGTAGAGGAATAATTGTGAATTATGAAACTAAAACTTAGAAAATTCAAAGGTGGTAACTAGGGTGCCAAGGATCCACTTGTAGCAATTGAGAAATTACCTTGCAATGATTCAAGGACACAACTGGAATCAGAGTCCTATCTTATCCAATTGGCAAGAAGAGATTTGTCAGATCTCTGAACTTTTCATAGATCTAATTATCAATAGATAAGAATGATGAAGATTTGGAAGTGATTCCGTCACTGAACCATGCCCAGGAGACTATGGCAAACAACGACAATTTACCAATCTCACAGCCAATCATCAGATAATTGTGAAAGTTAGGAAGGATTCTGTCACACTACCATGCCCATGGGACGATGGTGAACAACAGGGTTCCTAAGTTCACAGTCTCAACACATGCAAAGAGAATATCTCAAGCTATCACATATCTATTGTAATTTGAGTCACAACAAACCATTAAAACTAAAAACATTCCTTAGAATCAAACTAGAATCCATGAGAGTTCAATAAACATAAATCAAAGCAAAGCTAACACCCCAATCATGCTATAAGCTTCACCTCTTAACCCTAGCCAAGAGGTTTAGCCTAATATAGATAGGTTAAAAACTCTTAAAAGGAAAGAAATAAACAAAGAAGAAGAAAAGGAAGAAGGGAAACTTCAAATGAAGAAGCCAGCCCACGTCCTCGCCTCCACGGCGGCCCAGATGGTGCTCCACGTCCAAGGATCACTTCAGCTCTCTTTCTCTCTCCCTTTTATAAAAACAGCAAGACGGTGGAGAGCCTCTCTTCGTAATAGGGGCGGTGGAGAATTCTTTACGCAGCTAGAGTGCGTAAGAACACAAAACAGTTTGCTTTTGAATGAGTTTTAGGATGGTTGATCATCCCAAACTCCAGTTTTGGCTCCATAGTTGGGGTAAAGACCCACTTCTAAAGATTTTAGACTGTTTGGATTAGCAATCCGACCGTGATCAAGATCACAGACTAGCCCACAATGGCCGATTTTCAAGGACGTGCGTAGCTTGCGAAATTCATTGCGCTGACGTGTTCGGTGGGCTCTACAGTGATGTTTTCTGAGAAATCTGACACGTTCATTGGATTCCTGGCGAAAAACCAGTCGGGATGGAGTGGTTTTTATCGAATTTTGGTGTGGTCCACTGTATCAAACCAACTCACTGTTAATCTTGTGTTTTTCAACGATCCATGTGTATACACATGTATGGGGCCAAAAGGACACCTAGGTGAGGGTCACACCCTCCCTTTGAATCGAATGGACGGTCCGGATCATTGAGATGTATGAGGCGTGGGCCCCATTAGCCAAAAATGGCAATTAGTGGTGAAGACGCTGTGAAATTTAGAAATTTCTTTAAAGATGTATCGGTCAACGCACGCTGACCGATTCCTTGAGGCATGGTGCGCGTCAGCCATATACACATCGTATACCCGTGTCGCGGTATGGATCCCAAGGTGATGCATGTGTGAAATCTTCTCTGTCCATCCGTTCTGTCACCCTATTTAAGGGGTTGAGACCAAATTTTAAGCATATACAGATGTCATGCGGGCCCCAAATCAAGAATTTATAGGCTGATCTGTCCGTTGGGCCACTTCCACAATGGCTGAAATTTAACGTGAACAGTTAATTTATGGTCCTCAGGCCATATATAAAGTTTCAAACCGAACAGATGGTTGAAACCTTTTGATCTCGCATTCTGGATGATTTGATTTTCGGGCCCGTTTAATGTGAGTGGCATGATTTTCTCAGATATCTGGCATGTAAATCTTTGATCTCAGTTCTCTGTCGTCTGTCCCTTGCCTTGGTGGCTTCAAAGCATTAAATCCACGCTTTTAGTACCAATTTTCAGTCCAGGCTCCTAAATACATTCTGCATCACAAACATGATTAAAATTGGGCGTTAACTGGTATCATACTCATAAAATCAGGTAATAACTGGGGTATAATATGCAATATTTGACCCTCAACATGCCGAAAAGTGAAAAGCAGCGATGCATGATGAGATGGACTCATTGCACAAGAATGAGATGTGAGATATGGTGGATCTTCTAATTAGTCGTAAGGCGATCGAGTGTAAGTGGATCTTTAGGAAGAATCATAATAAGTATAATACAAGGTTGGTAGTGAATTGATATAATTAGAGAGAAGGTGTTGACTTCATTGAGATCTTTGCACCTGTGGTGAAGCAAGTATCTAGCAAATTCATATTGGCATTGGTTACCTAATACAATCTAGAGTTGGAACAAATGGATATGAAGACTTCTTTTCTATATGTGGAATTGAAAGAGTAAATTTATATGAAGCAACCAAAAAGATTTAAAATACAAAGCACAGAGAATAAATTTTGTAGGTTGAAGATGTCATTGTACAACCTAAAACAGTTGCCTAGGTAGTGTTAGAAGAAGTTTGATTATTTTATGATGAGTCAAATGTTTACCAGGAGTGAGTATGATCATTGTGTCTATTTCAAGACATTGAGTGATGAGAAGTTTATTATCTTAGTATTGTATGTTGATGACATACTTATTGTCAGTCATAACATGTCTGAGATCAACATATTGAATGCTCAACTATTAGGGACATTTGAGATGAAAGATTTGGAGGCTACAAAGAGGGTTCTCAGTATTGAAATACACATAGATAGGAAGAGGAGCAGGTTACAGTTATCTTATGCTGAATACCTTAAGAAGATACATACAAGCGTAATTTAACGGATATGCTTACTAAGGTGATTCACATATAGAAGTTCAAGTTATGTGTAACTTCTCTGCATTTAGTAAGGATAAAGCGAAGATGGAGGGTGCACGAGAATTAATGATTGTGGAGTTATGATGGAGACAAAATAGAGATGAATGATTGAACAGGCGTGTTGCAACATGAAGCTTAGATGCCTCAAATCTATGGTAAAATAGGAGTCATCGACTGGTCGACAGTCTAGTCAACAGGTTGAAAGATGGTCATCGATCGGTCAACAGGTTGAAGGATATTGAAAATATTCTATATTTTGGCAAAATTCTTTGGATAATTTTTGGAGTTTTCGACAGGTCGAATACTCTGGTCGATGGATTGCGCAGTTTGCACGGTTTTGCATGATTTGTTTCTATTTCCTTCTTCTACTTTTTTCTTATATTTATGGGTGTAATTGGAATTAGGGCGAGGGCTAGACATGATTAAAAGTTTGAGAGAAAAAGCTAAGGTTTTTCTCTTAGGCTTTAAATCGGTTAGGTTTCATCTCTTGTAACTTTGTTATTCATAGTGCAGTATCGCTTTGTGCCGTGGTTTTTTCCCACAAGAGTTTTTCCATGTAAATTCAGTGTGTTTTCTGTTGGATTTTCTTGTGTAATTGTGATTACCTTTGTTTGATTCTCTCTGTGTGCTTCTGCGAGTCGTAAAATTATATTTTTGCTATTTTAAAGGTTTTAAGAATTAAGTTATAGTCTGAGGTCTTTATTTTAGTAATACAAGAATTGTCCATAGGTTTAACAATTTTAATAATAATAATAATATAATATTATTATTATTATTATTATTATTTTTCTTTTTAAAATTTTGAGTCGAATTAAGGGCCCATTTGGATACAACCCAATAAATAACTTTTTAAACTTACGCTAAGTTACTCAGCTACTTTTTATCCGGCCCTTTTTAACTTATGTTAGTTTGAAAAGCACCATTATAAAAGTAACTGTTATGATAGAAGTTATTTATGACCATGAGTTTTTTTTATTTGCTTTTCAAAATTTGACTTTTGTACTTATCTCTCTCTCTCTCTCTCTCTCTCTCTCTCTCTCTCTCTCTCTCCATGTGATGCCATCTGATGGGTAGTCCACATCAAAGGAGCAACTTATGCGATGGATGTTAATACACTGATTTATGCACCCTATTTGTCAGTCACATGGGTTCTTGTGTCATGTAGTCAGTTGAGCCCTTGAAAGTTAAAGACTGAAGACACGAGTGAAGGTGGAGCATAAGGAGCAAAGAACAGGTAAACACGGTGCTTAGATGACCCTAACCCTTGACCCAAAATAACCTAAACCTCTAAATGATCTTAAAACTAATAGGTAAATCATTTATTGATCACCCCTTAAGCCATAAGATCTTAAATTGACTATCTTTAAATTGGCTTTAGAGGTCCCGTGTTGTTGAGAAAACTGCACAATTTCAATATCCTTCAGTCCCACCGAAGCCATCATTAGTTCGACCAAAAATGGCTAAAACAAGACAACGTGTTAGGGCAGAATTTTGGATAATTTAGCTGCAACCGAGTGCCACATTCGGTCTCACTGAAGAACTCTTTCAATGCGACCAAAGACCACCTTTGGTGTGATCAAATGTGCTTAAATATATCTACAGACTTTCCTGTCTAATTCGATTGGATTGAACTTCAAAATGGGTGTGATCGAACCTCCACTTGGTGCAATCGACGACTAGACATTATAGGTCCGTTAGATCTTTTTTCTATAAATCTAGTAACCAGATCTTTGTGGAAATGATGAATTTTGGAATTTTAGATACCATAGTGCATCCCAACCTCTACCAAACCTCCTAGGCTCTTTCCATTGAGATGTATGCTCTCTTCTTAGTAATTATTCACTCTAGTGAGCATTCAAAGCTCCTATACAAGAAGACCATGATCTCAAGCCCTCTCTAGAGTTTAAATACTATTTTCTTGACAAATCCAAGTGTCTATAAACCTCTTGAGTATCCATTAAGTAAAATCCTCTAAGCTTTACAAATTTCCATTATTGTAGGAGATTCTACCCAACCTCCCATTACCTTGGTCATCGTATTGGAGCATCACATGTAAGATATTTGAACTTGGATATGAAGCCTTGACAAAGCATCAATATCATGATTGGGGTAGAAAATGGGAGCTGATTGAAGCAATGGAGAGTATCGATCAAGCAACCAGAGAGGGCACTACAAAATGGACTCATTCTAATAAGTAAGTTATCATATGTAAGAGTCTGTATACACTCATTCCTTATGTAGGATTGATTGTAAGAATTTGAATTACCAAACTCGAATTAGTTCTTGTGTTTGACCTTAAATTTTGTTTAGGGCCTAAATCAAAGTCCTTGTTAGGATACTGGACATGGGTACGTACGTATTAGTTTCCATGAGAGCCTCCAGTGAGAGTAAAAGTAGATCCTTGGATTAGGATCGTAATTGTTTAATAGTCATAGAAAATCAATTAAAGTTTCTTGTGGGAGCCTCTGACGGGAGTGTACGTTAGTAGGTTCTTGTGTAGGACCGATGTTCATGGTGAACCTATAGAAAACTACGTAGAGTCTCTTGCGGGAGCCAGCCCTTGTGTAAGATTGTAAATGTTATATGTGGACTTGATTTAAAACCTCCGATAGTGAAATCCGGTACACTTATGGGTTGAGTGCGTTCGCTGAGAGTCGAGTAGGGAAACTGAACCACTATACATGCTTGTGTTCGAGAATATTCTTTGAGCACTTGTTTAATTATGCTTATGTGGTGAATGTTTAATTATATGTATGCATGATTATATGAATGCTAGGTGTTGATAGTTAGCACTTTCCACACACATGCACACTATCATGTTTATAGACTAGTTGCTTAATTGCCAAATCTATTATAGTCTATGTGATTAAACCCTCTAATGGCTTGGAAGCCTTAGAGTTAATTATCATGCTTACTTTAAATTGCATATTAATTTAAGTAGGCAATTGGATTTAAAGGCATGATTTTTAATTAGTCCTAATCACCCCCTCTAGGACAACCATCATTCCTTGGCTTCGCCAAACTTCTACGTATAGTTGTGGCATCCCATTGCACACAATTTCAATGGACGCTCTATATCAAAAGTGGGCCTTACATTATGGATGACCCACATCATGGTAAGCTTACGTAATGGATTGTCCACATCAAAGGTAGGACCCTAATGATGAAGAGCCCACATCTAAAGTGAGCCCCACATGATGGATGCTCCATATCAAAAGTGGGCTCCACTTGAGGGGCGATGGATATTGAAGGTGGTCCCCATATGATGGACAATAACATTGAAGGTGGGCACTACATGGTAGACAATAATACGGAAGGTAGGCCCCACATGATGGATGACCCACATCAAGGTGGGCCCCACATAATGGACACTCCTCATTAAAGGTACCAATGATGAATGACCTACATCAAAGGTGGGGCCCACATGATGGACGATCCACATCAAAGGTGGGCTCCACATGATGGGCGGTGGATATTAAAGTTGGGCCCCACATGATGGACAATAACATTGATTGTGGCCCCACATAATAGATGACCCATATTAAGGTGGGTCCCACATGAGGACAGTTCACATCGAAGGTCAACTTCTAATGATGAATGACCCACATTTATGGCGGGCTTGGCTTGTGTTGAGGGTCAAATATTGCATATCAGACCCCAATTACTGCCTGGATTTATGGACATGAGACCATTTAATGCCTTGTTTTAATCGTGTTTGTGATGCGAGGTACATTTGCAAGCGGGGATTGAAAAAGATGCTAACAGCCAAAATTTAATGATCAGATTTCACAAAAGTATGGGACGGACCCCAGGGGACTAAGATCGATGGATTTGCACGCCGGGGATCTGAGAAAATCAGGGAACTGAAGCTCAAGTGGCTGAAAGTCAGCCAGAATGCAAGATCACAGGGTTTCCACCATCTGTTCAGCTCGAAACTTCATACGTGGCCTGAACGCCCTATATTAACCATACACGTCAAATTTCAGCCGTCGGATCCCCCTGGAAGTGGCCTAACGGATAGATCAGCCCAGCATCGTGATTCTGGGCCCACCTGATCTCTGGATATGCTTCAATTTTTGTCTCAATTGTTTAAATGAGGTGAGAAAGTAGATAGACGGATTGGATCTTGCAAATACATCAAGATGGGACCCACCTTGCATATGCGTGTGTACAGCCCACGCGCGGGCGCCGTGCACCGAACAAGGAAAGTCAGTCAGCACTGTGCTAACCGACGATCCCTCTCAAAAACGCTAAAGCAGCGACAGCGTCTTCGCTGCCGACATTGGGTTTCGCTTGTGGGCCCTTATCATCCAGATCATCGATCCGGACCGTCCATCAGGGCCCTATGGAGCTTCTTAACACTTCCTAGGTGATAGAATTCGAGAGAACAACAGAGATCGGTTTCTAACTGTTTAGACGCAGGATTGACGGTTCAACGAAATGATCCATGGGCCGCACCGAAATAGATTCAAAATCAGTCATCACCGACCAAAATTTCGAGGGCAATATAATGAACGGAGTGGATTATCCAAAGAAACCAGATCGTGAGCCCCACCATCCATCCAGCGCAGAAAAAAACGTTGATTCTGCGTATGAAAGAAAACCGGCCGTTGTCGGCCGCTGTGTGATCTTGATCGTGGTCGAACTCATGATCTAAACCGTCCATTGCGTCCATAGGGGAGGCTGGACCCTCTCCTAGGTGGCCGTTTGGTCCCATGCACGTGTACTCACGTGGATCGTGATTAAACCCAAGATTGACGGCGGAACAAAGAATCTTGTGGGCCACACCGAAAATCAATAAAATCTCACACCTCCCGGACGGTTTTTCGCAAGAAATTCAATGTACGGTGTGGATTTCTCAACTAATGAGAATTATGGACTCCGCCAGCAGCACAGCGGACGGAATCCGTCTTTTTCTTGTTTATGCGAAAACAGGGCATGCAGTGATGCACTGTGGCCCACCATGGCCCATGAAGCTGTTAATCAGAATCGACCATTCGAATTATATGAGGGTTTAGACCAATATCTGGTTGATTTTGCTTTGAAACATGGCGGGCAGAAGGTGAAAAACGGATGGACGACAGAACTTTGTTACTTGCTAAGCCAAATGAGCCGCAGCAAAAGAAGTCCAAAACCGTCCATTTCCGACTGGTTTTGTGAGGAGAAACTGACGGACGGAGTGGATTTCATCCTCAGTGTCAAGAATGGGGCGCACCAAGAATCAGCGTACATGTGCTATTTTTTTGCTGGGAAATCCATCTCTGACTCTGTCACAGCAGCACCCACCAGCTTCTATCTTCTATAAAAGGAAGGGAGAGCTGGGGATCAGAGGAGGAGAGCTAGGAGCTGGGCGTGGACTGCTGGAACGTGCACAAGAGAGTTGGTTTTCCTTTTGTTTTGTTTTTCTTTTCTTTTGAGTATTAGTCCAATCATGTTGGGCTAAACCTCTTAGCTAGGGCTAAGAGGTGAAGCTTGTAACGTGATTAGGATGGTAGTTTTGTTTTGATTCATGATTATTAAATGCTTATGGATTCGTGATTATTAAGGAATACTTTTAGTTTTTAATGGTTTATTGTGACTCAAATTACAGTAGATCTACAATAGCTTTGAGTATGTCCTTTTCATTATGAGATTGTGATCTTTGAGACACAATATAGATACTAGAATTGTAAAATTATGAATGTTGGGCTTTACTTTCTTTTGGATTCAAATGCACGGTAAATTCCATAATCAAGTTCAAGGTATTAATCCATCAATCAAACAAATTCTAAACATTGAGTTCCATGGATGTATAGTGTAATCTCGGCTTATCAACATTAAGATTCGATTCGTTATTTCATGATATGATTGGTAACCAACAAGAGGATTCATGGCAACCCAAAACCTGAACCAAAGCATACCTCATCAATTCCAATTCTTTCTTCTCTCTTCTTTTTTGTTTTTTTTTTTTTCATTAAAGGTAACGCCAAGAAGGGGAGTCCAATCCTCACCTATAGGAAGCAAACCTATGGTGAAGACCGTACACTTAAACCTTTTTCATATATCATCCATGGGGAATTAAATCCACACCTATAGGGAGCAGACCTATGGGGAAGATCATTCGCCCAATCCTTTCAATTTCTCTGGTTGTTGATCACCAAGTTAATCTTTCAATATCGAGTTGAAACCTCAATGTGTAAGCGAGATGTGACATGTGAAATCATGACTCAATCAATGTTTAAAACTTCTAACAATGGATTAACAATTCAATCTTAACTGTGAAATCTAACAGATACTGAATCCAAGAGTCATAATTTACCAACATCACATATCTTGAAATTCTAGTGCTCTACATGATCGTCAAAAATCACTTCGAAGTCACAAGAATTTCCAGAAAAATTTTAAAAATTTTCACACTTTTTGCTCAAGACTAAGAAAAACACTGATTAGGTTACCTAATCTCCCACCCCCAACCTGAAATCCACATTGTCCTCAATGTAAAAGATATGATCATGCAATGCACATGGGACAACGAAATTGAAAGAGAAGTGATGGAGAGATAGTACCTGGATGAAGGTCTCAAAGGCTTTCCAAAGATATCTATGTAAGAGCGGGTCAACACAAGAGAGAAACCAACAAAAATAACAAAAATAAAATCCTACCTATACCACTTTCGCAGGTGCTCTCGATTGCATTTAGCACATGCAACAAGCCTTTAAACCCCTAGGTTCCTCCTAGTGGACGAGTTGTAGTCTCGTGAGGGTTTGGAGTAATGTTACCCACAAACATTGAACTAACTAATTAGGAAAATAAAATGGAATGAAAAGGCTGGGTTGCCTCCCAGGAGTGCTAAGTTTACTATCAATCCTAAAACAACATAAAGGAAACTACCCTAGTCCTAAGAAAGCAGGGAAAAACTACTAAGTCATGCGCAAGGTTCCTCTTCCGGCCAATATCGTGATAAATTTCGCAGTAGGTTTCTCAACAGGATCATCCAAAAGCCCTTTTTGCAATAGGTTTGGCTGCCCTGGAGCTTGACTTTCTAGAGAAATTTATGTACCTCATTAAAAATTTGTCGTTGATTCGCCTGAGGTATCCACAGTATATATGATTCACCTGTGTTAGAAAAAGTTTTGAAGTTAGTATCCCATGGTGAATCAGAGACTACAGGTAGATACAATTCAGAAAAAATTTCGAGAAGTGGTGTAGTCTCAACACATTCCGAAGTTCCAAACTTCGGTTCAATTTTTAGCTCCTCCTCCTTTAATGGTAAACATTCAGGGTCTGAGGAAGGAGGGGCTTCAAAGTAAGGGTTCTCTTGGTCATTGATGACTACCGAGATGTTGTCTTGCAACGCATTCACTTTGTCTCTTATCATGGGATCGTTTGAATCTGCAAAGTGTGCCAAGCAATCATCCAAAGCATTGGGACATTCAGTTGAGAGTGACTCATTCTCCACATTGAAGTGTGTGATGATCTGTTCAAGGATTCTATTGTCTTTAAAAGTAGACGAAAGTGTGCTCTCTTGCTCCAACCCTGCACAGACAGATTGAGGATCAGTATACGAAGCATTGATGTGCTGACTTTATTCATTGATACTACTCAGAAGAGGCATTAAATCGTTAAAATTCAACAGTTCAGATGGTGGCCTTAACTGAGTGGTTTCAAATTCCAGAGTTGTATCGAGTAACTCATTCATCTCCTGAATCATATCATCATGTAATTCAGGGGAGTGGTCCAAACATGTCTCACAAGAGATAGAAGGGTTGGTTGTAAGGAGCTCATCCACTTTTAAATCAGATATGTCAGGTGAGTGGAGTAGCTCATTATGACCGCTCACTTTGTGCACTTCTTGATCATTGACCTGGACCAATCTTAAGATTAATTCCAAGGGAACTGGGGCTGCACATTCATAATCATCATCCCAATACGCATCATTGTCTAATTCTGTGCAGTGCACACTTGGGATGGGGTCGCTTTCCTTACATTCTAAATTCGGTTGAGGTTTGAATAAACTAACCTCAACCTCATCATTGAGATCCTGTGTATCATGTAAGGAAAGTGTGTCATCATCATCGTATTTGAAAGACACCCATGTATCTCCATCATTCTTTTGAACAGTCATTGAGATCGACTCATCGGGGAGTTGAACCGTATGCCCATTAATGGAATCCAATTCCTCATTCCAAATTCCAGATTTCGTCAAAAGCGAGTGAGGATCACTTTCCGTGCATTGTATTTCCGGATTTAATTGTAGTTGGGATGAGCGAGCTTCCTCTATCCTTTCAAGGCGCGAATTGAGTACTTCTAATGATTTCATCATTTTTGCAACATGCTGGTTGAATTGTTCTAGATTAAAACATGAATCCTCTTGGATCATTTCTAGTTGGATCTCAAAGGTATGGGATCCAAGAGAATAATTATTACAATATGTTGTTGGTTCATCTTCCCAGTTTTGATGGTTTCACACTGGTTATAGTTATACTGATCATTCATGGGAGAATATGATGGTTGATAATAATCCTCATTCCCATAATTACGATCGTATACGGCCCTATTAACCGATGGAACATAACGTTCTAGTCGGTTCTCAATGTCTGTTCTCGATGGAGAGAAATCTTAAGGTAGTCGTTGAATTCCACGATCCTTAGGCATTCCTCAATATCTCCTATCCATCTCAGCATATGCACGTACCCACGCTTCCATGGTATAACCCTAACTCTGAGTCTAATCCTAGAATAAAATAAAATTCCTACAGCAATATAGAAGGTAAGCAGAAGAGAAGTGAGAAGGATGTTACCAATTTAGAAGATTTATCAACGACCCTACAAAACAGAAAGGTTAGTTCTAAAAATCAAATAAAAAATCCAAAACTAAAGTTAGTAAAATCCTAATCTTAAACTAACTCTAAAACCAATTAATTTCAGAAAATCGTAGCCGTCAGTCCCCGGCAACGGCGCCAAAAATTTGTTCACTCCCCAAGTATAGGGTTGTGATGTAGTAATAAACTCGGTAAGACCGAGGTCGAATCCACAAGGACTAAAACTTGTACGTAATCTGAAATTAAGTAGAACTAGAACTAGACTAAGATGTAATCTAAATCAAACGAATATGAGGGAATAATTGTGAATAGATTAATTAAAAACTAATAAAAATAAAGGTGAGAACTAGGGTGCTAAGGATCCACTTGTAACAATTGGGAAGTTACCTTATATTGATTCAAGGACACAACTAGAATCAGAGTCCTATCCTATCCAGTTGGTAAGAAGAGATTTGTCAGACCTCTGAATGTCTCATGGATCTAATCATCTATAGATATGATTGGTGTAGATTTGAAAGTGATCCCATCACCTAACCATGCCCAAGAGACTATGGCAAACAACAGCAATTTACCAAACCAATAGTCAATCACAAGAGAATTGTGAAAGTTAGGAAGGGTTCCATCACCCAACCATGCCCAGGAGACAATGGTGAACAATAGGGCCTCATAAGTTCACAATCTCATAATGAAAAGGACATACTCAAAGCTATTGCAGATCTACTGTAATTTGAGTCACAATAAACCATTAAAAACTAAAAGTATTCCTTAATTCACGAATCTATAAGCATTTAATAATCATGAATCAAAACAAAACTACCATCCTAATCACGTTACAAGCTTCACCTCTTAGCCCTAGCTAAGAGGTTTAGCCCAACATGATTGGACTAATACTCAAAAGAAAAGAAAAACAAAACAAAAGGAAAACCAACTCTCTTGTGCACGTTCCAGCAGCCCACGCCCAGCTCTCCTCCTCTGATCCCCAGCTCTCCCTTCCTTTTATAGAAGATAGAAGCTGGTGGGTGCTGCTGTGACAGAGTCAGAGATGGATTTCCCAGCAAAAAAATAGCACATGTACGCTGATTCTTGGTGCGCCCCATTCTTGACACCGAGGATGAAATCCACTCCGTCCATCAGTTTCTCCTCACAAAACCAGTCGGAAATGGACGGTTTTGGACTTCTTTTGCTGCGGCTCATTTGGCTTAGCAAGTAACAAAGTTCTGCCGTCCATCCATTTTTCACCTTCTGCCCGCCATGTTTCAAAGCAAAATCAACTAGATATTGGTCTAAACCCTCATATAATTCGAATGGTCGGTTCTGATTAACAGCTTGATGGGCCATGGTGGGCCACAGTGCATCACTGCATGCCCTGTTTTCGCGTAAACAGAGAAAAAAGACGGATTTCGTCCGCTGTGCTACTGGCGGAGTCCATAATTCTCATCAGTTGAGAAATCCACACCGTACATTGAATTTCTGGCGAAAAACTGTCCGGGAGTGGTGAGATTTTATTGATTTTTGGTGTGGCCCACAAGATTCTTTGTTCCGCCGTTAATCTTGGGTTTAATCATGATCCACATGAGTACACGTGCATGGGACCAAACGGCCACCTAGGAGAGGGTCCAGCCTCCCCTATGGACGCAATGGACAGTTCAGATCATGAGTTCGACCACGATCAAGATCACACAGCGGCCGACAACGGCCGGTTTTCTTTCATACGCAGAATCAACGTTTTTTTCTGCGCTGGATGGATGGTGGGGCCCCGATCTGGTTTCTTTGGATAATCCACTCCGTTCATTATATTGCCCTCGAAATTTTGGTTGGTAATAACTGATTTTGAATCTATTTCGGTGCGGTCCATGGATCGTTTCGTTGAACCGTCAATCCTGCGTCTAAACGGTTAGAAACCGATCTCTGTTGTTCTCTCGAATTCTGTCACCTAGGAAGTGTTAAGAAGCTCCATAGGGCCCTGATGGACGGTCCGGATCGATGATCTGGATGATAGGTAGGGCCCACAAGCGAAACCCAATGTCGGCAGCAAAGATGCTGTCGCTGCTTTAGCATTTTTGAGAGGGATCGTCGGTGAGCGCAGTGCTGACCGACTTTCCTTGTTCGGTGCACGGTGCCCGCGCGTGGCTGTACACCGCATATGCAAGGTGGGTCCCATCTTGATGTATTTGCAAGATCCAATCCGTCCATCTAGTTTCTCACCTCATTTAAACAGTTGAGACCAACATTGAAGCATATCCAGAGATCAGGTGGGCCCAGAATCACGATGCTGGGCTGATCTGTCTGTCAGGCCACTTCCAGGGGGATCCGACGACTGAAATTTGACGTGTATGGTTAATATAGGGAGTTCAGGCCACGTATAAAGTTTCGAGCTGAACAGATGGTGGAAACCCTGTGATCTTGCATTCTGGCTGACTTTCAGCCACTTGAGCTTCAGTTCCTTGATTTTCTCAGATCCCCGGCGTGCAAATCCATCGATCTTAGTCCCCTGAGGTCTGTCCCATACTTTTGTGAAATCTAATCATTAAATTTTGGCTGTTAGCATCTTTTTCAGTCCCCGCTTGTAAATGTACCTTGCATCACAAACACGATTAAAATAGGGCATTAAATGGTCTCATATCCGTAAATGCAGGCAATAATTGGGGTTTGATATGCAATATTTGACCCTCAACAGCTTGATGGACGATCCACTTCAAAGTTGGGCCTTGCATAATGGACGGTCAACTTTAAAGGTGTGCCTACATGATGGACGATCCACTTCAAAGTTGGGCCTTGCATAATGGACGGTCAACTTTAAAGGTGTGCCTGCATGATGGACGATCCACTTCAAAGTTGGGCCTTGCATAATGGACGGTCAACTTTAAAGGTGTGCCTGCATGATGGACGATCCACATCTAAGGTAGGTCCCATATGATGGATGACCCACATTAAAGGTGGGCCTCGTAAGGTGGATGGTCCATATTGAAGGTTGGCCCCACATGATGGATGGTTCCCATTAAAGACAAAGCTAAATCAGGCTCAACATAATGAACGGTCCACATTAAAGGTTGGGCCCATAAGACGAATAATGGATAGTAAGGGTGGACCGAACAAACTTGAGGGATAAATAATTGTGACGTTGGAAATCAAACGTAGCTATTTACTTTTTGACCGGTAAGTACATTGTTTACCAAACATACTTAGTAAAAAACCAAGATAAGCCACCTAAAGCATAAGTAGTTTGTGTAAAGTAACTTATGATCTAAACGCTCACTTAAGTTTGTTCGTCCACCCTTAAATCTACCATCCATCATGTGAGCCCAACTTTTGATGTGGTTCATTGATTGTGGATCATTGATTATGTTAGGCCCTCCTTGGCCCAATCTACAATGTGAGCCGCTCATTATGTGGGGCCTACCTTCAATGTGGACCATCCACCTTAAGAGACCCACCTTCAATGTGGGCTATGAATCATTCGAGGACCACCTTGGATGTGGGTCATCCATCATGTAGACCCACCTTTAATGTGGATCGCCATCATGCATGGCCTAGTGGGTTGTCCATCAAACAGGGACCTCCTTGGATGTGGGTCATTCATCATTGGGGGCTGACCTTCAATGTGAGATATTGTCAACTGGGGTTACCTTAATATGGGTCATCTATCATGTGGGGCCCACCATCAATGTTATTGTTAGGGTCCACCTTTAATATCCACCATCCATCATGTGGGCCCCACTTTCGATGTGGGTCGTCGATCATGCATGGTCCACCTTGGATGTGGGCCATTCGTCATCAGCACCTTTGATGTGAACTGATGTGAACTGTCTATTATGTAGGGCCCACCATTATGTTGGTCATCCATCATGTGGGGCCCACTTTCGATGTCCACGACCCATCATGTGGAGCCCACCTTTGATGTGGACTGTTCATTATGTGGGCTCAACATTTGATGTGGGTCGTCCATAATGTAGGCACCTTCGATGTGGGCCATTAGGGGTCGACCTTCGATGTGGATTTTCCATTATATGGGGCCCACCTTGATGTGGGTCATCCATTATGTGGGGCCTAGCTTCAATGTTATTGTCCATCATGTGGGGCCCACCTTCAATATTATTGTCCATAACATGGGGCCACCTTCAATATCCGTTGCCCTCATATGAAGCCCACCTTTGATATGAATTATCCATCATGTGGGCCCACCTTCAATGTTGGTCATCCATCATATAGGCCCACTTTGGATATGGGTCATTTGTCATTAGGGGCCGATTTTCATGTGGACAATCCATTACATGGGCTCACCTTGACGTGGGTCATCCATAATGTGGGGCCCACCTTTGATGTGCATCATCCATCATTTGGGCCTCACCTTTGATGCGGGCGCTTCTTTGATATGGACCATCCATGAGAGAGAGAGAGAGAGAGAGTGTTTTACAGCAGTGCTTGCGTAGTTAAAAGTTAAAAAAGTAACTTATTAACTTACATAACTTTAGAAAGTTACATATTAGGTGGTATCCAAATGGGCCCGAGAGTCTCTGCTGATACAAGTCCATCTAGTCTGTCATAAACAATACTTTTCATTGAATAATATCAATTTATTTGCTCATTTTATGGATTTTCTCTCCTCGCGAATTCAAGGATAATTGTAGGGAATAAGAAGGAGATTTCATCTCTCTGTATGCACCTGCTACGTTACATAAGAACCACGTCAAAGATATGCACAAACTGGGGCTAGCTACTGTCACTGACCATCAGATGCCAAGCATGCCCCACCCATGGATGTAGTCCGGAAAGCATGCCAAGTAAAAGGTCTCAATGCACCAGTCGTGTGTAATGCTCAGTGTTGAGCCAATGTTAGAGCCCACCTACTATAAAAGCTCGAGCCCTCAGAGGATGGCCTATGATGTATATCAAAGGACTACATCAACCAAGGTATATTTTTGTTACTCTTCTGTTTCAAACACTTGACCATCTGCTTTAATGTCATGTCAAATCATCACTTGATCTACAAATTTAAGATTTTAAAGAAAGTGGTTGCTTGATAGCAAATGCCTTGTCTTGTGTACGGTGAAATCACGAGAGCAATAAATATGCCTCAGTGTTATGCTTTCCCATGGAGTCACCTTTGTTGAGTATATTCCTACAAGAGATTATTAAGGTATCTCAATCTATATTAATACACTATTCTCTAACAACTTAGGCTTTTAGATCAAGTAGTGATTTAACACTTATATTTAATTCATATTAAAATACACAGCTCACCTACTGATATATTCGGAAAGTCATCAAGACGTGAAGTTTGGAGTTAATTCAAGGTTAGATTCATACCCACATGCACAGGTACTACCATACATCAAACGATTTAGAGTGGGACCTACTTATGGGATTGCTCTAAAAAGTCCTTGTGGGGATTGTTAAAGTCTCTCAATATACACATGCGCGATTATATTGACACACCATTCTCTAACAGTTCGAGTTTTTAGATCAAGTAAGAATTTGACACCTTTCTTGAATTCATACTAAAATAGCCAAGTTTCAATAACTCATAAAGGGATGGCTGACACAGCTCACCTACACATATATTCCAAAAATCATCAAGACGTGGAGTTTGGAGTTAATTCAAGGTTAGATTCATGCCCACATAAACTGCTACTACCACACATCAAACCGACGGACTGGCACCCACTTATGGGATTACTCTGTACCAAATCGAAGACCTTGATAACTAAACATGTGTCTAAAACTTGGGAGTCAGTCCACACAAAAAAATTCCCCTAGATATAGTCCACCTACAACTGCTACAGTCCACAGCTTCCATGAGCTGCAACTGCTCCGGCTGCACCATGGTCGGTTATCACCATTCCTAATTGTGACCACTGGTCGATTGTGCTCGTCAATTGTAATTTTAGATTGTATGGGGGGTTTGGGCCCAGCGGGTTTATATGAGCTTGTACTGTTGGGCTAAGGCCCGTTTGTCATTTGCAAACTTAGACCCAGCAATCTACTCATACAACATTTATATATCTTTGGGGAAATGTATTCACGTAGGGTTCTCATACTTCAAAAAGGGCTTTTGAAAATTCGGCATTTCAAATGCTCACTTGATTACTACCAACATCTTTATTCGGTGCGAAATATAAGTGAGTGAATTTTTCAATGTTGAGTTTTAAAACTTAAGTCTGTCTGTATCTTTAATCATCAAAAGGAAACTGAAAAAGCCTCATGTGTGGGGCCATCATGACATGTGCATGACATTCAATCCATCCATCATGTGGGCTCCTTCGTGTTCTTCTTAGTGCCTGAAAGTCAGTCCCATCCAAAGCTAGGTGAGCTATACTTCAAGGAATAGGCTTTGGGGGAATTCCCATTACCCAATATATACCTATAGGCCTTGGATTGGAAGAACCTTATACACCTAAACACACCAAGACCCATATTATCTAGAGTGACCAGGTCCATGGATTTCTCTCAGGACTTCGTCTTTTTCTTACCTTTGATGTAGAGCGGGTAGCGGACAGTTTCATGGCCAAGATGGATCAGAAAAGGCCCGGTCGACGACAGAAGTGATCCGGACCGTCGGACCTTAGATCGGGCGTATCTCGCAATCCGGAATGAGTTACCTGACATAAAATATATGATTTTGGGGTAGAACCAGCTACTTTACCTAACCAACCCTGCTACACAAGGTTGCGCGGCCCAGAATTGCGAAAAACCCCTGGATCGACGGTCATTTCCCTGTTTTAATTTCGTTTTTACTATAAATAGTAAGTTTTAGTTTGATTATAACTCTTCATCCGTCGGGCAGCTTTAGGAGTTGCGCCCAACGTGAAAAGAGCTTAGAATAATTAGGAGAACGGTTTGGTGAAGCCAAATAGGACACTTACTATTTTTGGCCGAAAACCTTGCGCACTAGTAGATATCACGACCGTCTATGATTAGTAAGTTTACTATTTATAGTAAGTCGCGATTTCTAGGAGTTTTAGTTGTAGTTTGATTCTGATTTCTTTCTCATTGCTTGGTACCTCTATTTAAAAGATTGTGAACTCGTTTTTAATTTTTCATTAATCAATTTCGAATTTATTAGAATTTATTTATATTTTTTGCTTTCTTTCCTCGTGGATTCGAGAAGTCTCTGTGAGGAGTCCAGAGAAGTTTCGTGGATTCGGAATAGTTATCCTCTTGAGGAAGACGGTGCTCAACCTCACGTCCTCCCCTGCGTCAACCTTCAATCCCACTACTATCATAACTATAACCAATATGCTCATCATGGTAATTCAATAGTATGATCTAGTCCAATGATCGTGCGGGGCCTACCTAATTAATATCTGGCACCGCATTCCCTTCTCTCGATGTGTGGATGACTATGAGATTGAGAGGAGCTCTCAAATAGAATTCTCCCACCTGGTATTAAATTCTCCAAAGGAATTGGAGATAGCAACTTTGGAATCAGATTCACAATGATATTGGACATGCATATGCCTTTACAAATTCTAATCCCATCTAGCAATGCTTGAGCCTCAATCACTGTTTTAGAGACTCGGTCATAATAAGCCCAATGGAACTGGAAATTGACCTTTCCTTAGTGATACCTACAAACACTGTCTCCATTGCATCTGACTGGGTTGCCTAGTGAAGAGCCTTCCATATCTAATTTGACCTGGCCCGAGCCCGGCCAATTCTACTTTACTACCTTGAAAGCACTTGACCTTCTCCCCATTTAAATGACAAGGACCCAAAGGTCCATATCTCCAACAAATGCGCAATTGTCGTCTAACCACCTCAAAGCCTTACATATCACATCTCTTGCCAAGTCCATCTTCCCTTCATATTTTCTAATATTCATCCCAAGTCACAATTCCCACAGAATTGACACACATGGAAGGACGTGTTGAGGTCGAGCACCATCTTCCTCAATGGGATAACTACTCCAAATCCATGGAGCTTCTATAGACTCCTCACAGAGATAACTCGAATCCACGGGAAAAATAAGAAAATAGAAACAATTTCTAGAAATTTGTAATAAATTAATTGATGATAAAAAAAAAAATGAGTTTACAATCTCTTAAATAATGACATGAACCCTAGGGAACTAAAACTCCTTGACTTACTATAAATAGTAAACTCACTATTTATAGACTGTCATGATTTCTACTAGACCTCATGGTTTTTGGCAAAAAATAGTAAGTGTCCTATTTGGCTCAACCATGTTATTCTCCTAATTTTTCTAAGAACTTCTCATGCTGGACACAACTCCTAAAGCCCAACGGATGAAGAGTTACAATTAGAGGTGGGCAGGATCTGACCTGACTCGTCGAATCCAACTCGATCGAACTGGTCGGATCCGATCTGACCCAAACCGAAAGACAGGGTCAGGTCGGGTTGGATCGAGTAGACCCATTCGAATCCAATGCCAAACCGAGTCAAGTTCAAGTCATGTAACAAGTCGATCCGATCCAGACTGAAATCGGATATTATAAAGTCAAATTTTACTCTCTCTTTTTTTTAAACCTTTACCTTTCTTCTACCCGAACCCTAACCTTACCCGAGCCGACTTCCTCTCCTTCCCCCCTTCTTTCTCTCCTCATTTCTCTCCCTCTTTCTCTCCTGATTTCCCTCATCTCGTTCTTTCTCTCTCGATTTCCTTCCTCTCATTCTCTCTCCCTCTCTCTCCCGATTTCTCTTCTGTTTCCTTCCTACCACCAGAGTCTCCGGCTTGGCTTGACTCAGCCCAATCCGAATTGACTAGAAAGACTCAACTCAATCCTACTCGGTTTCCCTGACCGAGTCTAACTTAGTTTGGGTCAGGCCAGCAAGGAATCGGTTTGGATCGAGTCAGCCCAGTTGGACTCGGTCCCGAATCAAATTGAATTCAGTCAGGTACTTGAAAAAACCAGATCGAGTTGAGTTGGACCCAATCCGGTCCAACTTGACTCAATGCCCACCTCTAGTTACAATCAAACTAAAACTTACTAAAACATAGTAAAAACAAAAATAAACTGATATTTCGACCGTCCATATGATGGAATCTCGCAAATTCAGCGTAGGCAACCCATTATAACGGGTTGGGTGGCTAAGGTAAATTCTCCTACCTCAAAATCATATATCGCATGTCTGATAACTTATTTCGGTTTGCGAGATATGTCCATTTTAAGATTCTACCAGTCCCAATCACTACTGTCTCTAATCGGGCCTTTTTTGTTCCATCTTGGCCATGAAATTGTCTGCGACCCACTCTACATCAACAATGAAACATGGGACCATGCCTGTGGCATTTTGAACTTGGAAGAGGATCTATCATGACAGGCCCATTGCATAATTCTCTGATTTATATACTGATTTGATTCGACATGCATATAAAAACCCGACTAAAATGAGCCCAAACCTGCTCTACAAGCTCTCCATGGCAGAAAGTCTTCAATCACATATGATTAGATCTCACACATCCAAAGTCCCCGCACGGAACAGTTGGGATGAGACCACACAACACTAAAGCCTTCCAGATTGTGTGGGACACACCGTGTTTTTTCATGTGCCATCCAATCCATTTGGAATATGCGCCCATCAAAATGAATGGATACTTCAAAACTATGGCCATTCCAAAACTAAACTGGGCCACTCCATGTGATTTTATATGTTTTAGACGGTTTTACATGGTGCGGTCCACTTGAGTATTGGGTCTGCCAAAATTTTGGGTGCCAAGGAGAACATGAAGAGAAGCACATGAGAGACGGATTGGATGTCATACACACATCACGTTGTAAATTAAACTTACATATACAGATTTGTGGAGAATCCAACCAGAGAGAAATATTTTAGCTACGTAGGATATTCTAAGCAAGTACTTGTTAGATAAACTTGTCCACGTACTGTATTAATATCTAATACATCTTAATCATATGTATGTGGTACAAAGCAACATCAAAACATAGCTAATGTTAATCCTCATTCATTTCATTCACTTCATCCTGCATCTACCAGCTGGAGAGTGGGTTTGGGAAGCTTATCCTTGAGACACCTCTTGGATTGGAAGGAATCTTACTCCAAATTTCTGCAAATTTATGCCAACCAAACATGACAAGTTACAGGTGGTTGAACACTCAAAATAAATAGGGAATGAATACGGAATTGTATGATCAAAAACAAATATGCCATGAAAATTCAACCCAATGTCTTTTCGCCGATTCAAATTTGATATAGTAAACCTCTGTCCCAGATGCTATTTCAACTTGAAATTTTGAAAGTGTCATTTTTCTGTTTGAATTTACCAATTTGCGAGGGTTGCAGTGACATGCCGATGAGGCCTGACTATGTAGGTATTGGGCCTAGGTATGGTTTAGGCATGGATTTTGAATTTATTGAGCTGGGCCTGTTCAAATTTTGATTTTGTCGGGCCCAAGCCCATTGACACACATATCATCCAATAGGATGTCATTAGAGGATACAACCATGAATGGCCAAACATAATTAATTATTTTGAACTTAGGAAAATTTATTTAATAAGGAACGCTATTCTTCGGAAAAAGTTTATGTTTTTTCTTAACTTTTTATCATCTTAGTTTCTTGTAAAATTTATAATTAATTATAATTAACTAGACCAAGTCAAGATAAACAAAACACTTCTAGGTCTCTCTCTCTCTCTCTCTCTCTCTCTCTCTGCAATTTTTTGGGTTACGAAACTTCCCAATTTTTGCAATTAGTGGAATATAATGGAGCTTAAATGTTCTATTATCATACCTAGGAGCTAATTAAATTTTACAGAAAACTGTTAGATTTTTAATGCATATTATATTCTTAAAATGTTCGTGATTTATTTTTCGCTAATGGTAGTGATAATTATAGTAGCAGCTGTTGCAACTTGTGCTGGGCTCAATCTAAACTTTGCCCAAACCTAGCTTTAGGTTAGGTTGAATTGAGGTTGGGTGGGGAAGCTCAGGTTGAAAATCCTTGAGCACTAGGTTGGATTAGGCTTAGATTGAGACCTTTAGCAACCTGAACTCAACCTTCCATGGAGTTGATATACATATGAGTGGTCACTAATATGCAATATAAACATAAAATCAGAGCCTTTATTAACCATATGGCTTGTAATTGGCCGTCAACACATGGAATGGTATGGTGAGTGGTGAGTGGATTGTAAACTTCATTTTATCAATATTACTTCATTTTGATAGTTGGATATTTGAGTTTATATGTTATAGCATGTATTTAGTTGCAAGTGTCAACTCAACTCAACTCAACTCAATTTGGACATGTGGACAATCCGATCCGCCTATCAATCTCAATTGTCTGTTATGCATAGTACACACTTCTCACGCACCGATCAAATGATCCTAGCCATCCCATAAACAGCCTCTAAACAGATGATCAATATTGCTTAGGGGACAAAAAGTTTCAATCACAATTTGTTACCATCCATTTGGTGGGTCCATCACGGTTAATTAGCCTGAAAGCTAGAAACTTCCTGTCAGAAGGCCAGCTTTGGGTGTGTGAATATTTTGGGTAATGTTTAATGAGCCACCCATGATGTGTATGAAGCATCCAAACCGTGCATCCGGGGGTGGACATGATGACTGGGTTGGATGATATACACAACATGTTATACCCAACATTCCATGTTTCTATGGTGGATGTCCCGCTTCCCAAATGCCCCACATTGTTCCCTTTGATGCGACCCACATGAGCTATGGCTCAGGCTGGGATGCAGCCTAACATGGGGCCACGTCCAATGGACGGTTTGGATGACATACAAACATTACGGTGGTCTTCCACACAGCTCGAAACTACGTGATAATTTCTCATGATTTTTTGTTGGTGTCCCATCAATTGTGGGCTGAAGGTAATCAACGGTCCAGATCGAGTGATCGGATTGTCCACACATCCCTTCTCACCTAGGAGAAGGTGGATCATTTCCTATGGACGATGACAATGATGATAAAATGCTTTAAAAAAGGCCATCAACATATCTACTTACCTCCTTTGCCTTGCAGCTCTCCGTGATGCTTCCCAGAGCTGGCTTCCATTGCCGCTGCTGCATGGCCAAGCTCCCATCACCAGTAGAGAACTCTTCGGCGCTGCCACTCGTGCCCCCAATACATAGTTTCATGATCTTCTCTGCAGCCTCAGCCGCATCCTTGCTTTCCTCCACCAATTTAGCTACTTGGGCCTTAGGCAACCTCATCTTAACCCTCACCGCCCGTTCCCCACCTTCATCCTGGCCGTCGATCGTGGTCCCTACCACCGACGTCACATGTGATAGGTCTGAGATGGACCGCTTCGACAACATGAGGTTCTCCAACCGGTCCTTGGCACTCGTGTTGATGATGCCTGACCGGACCTTTCTCATTGCTTTCGGGTCTCGGACTTCAGGCAATTGGACAAGGAAGTAGAGCCGCTTGGGTTTGATTGCATGGTCCGCATCCAATGGCTTAGCTCGGACACCCAAGTGGCGGACCGCCTCTGATTCCATTAGAACGTGGCCGGGGTGGTCTTTGAGGACATCGGCGACTCGCGCAGGAGTAGTTAACTTGAATGTCTCGCCGTCTATCTTCATGACCTTGGCTGTCTTCCTTCCTCCCAAGCTGTTGCCCATCTCTCTCTCTCTCTCTCTCTCTCTCTCTCTCTCTCTCTCTCTCTCTCTCTGGGAATGGGAGCTGAGAATGGGAGGATGGGGCTGAGGTTTAAGGAAGGCGTGAGGGTGGTAGGCTGCTACAGTCGGAGTCAAAAAAGGGCGGCAAAATCTTGGAAGACGACGGCTGCACGATTCCATCAATTCCTCGCACTGACTAGGATGCGGGTATACGTGGACCCAGTTTCCTCGCACCTTACTTAGGGCTGTCAATGGGCCCGGTAGTCCCGAAGGGCCTGCAGGCTTGGCCCGTATTATGCGGGGTTTGGGGAGTGTATTAAGCCCGACGGTCGGGATCGGCTTTTATTTATTTATTTATTTTTCTTTTTTTTTTTTTTCCTGCTGGCTTGTTAGTACACCCCCGGTCTGTTCAGACTTCAATATTAGCCACTCCCGCCAGGGAATTGTTACCAAGACCCTAATGTTGAAACGAGGTATCTTTTACTCAATCTATCACTTGAGCAATAAATCAGAGTGTGGGCTCGTGCTTAAATCAGGAGCCTGATTGTAAATCAGGTTGATGTTGGATGTAACACTCGAGATCCTATCAACCCAGCCTGATAGACCTTTTCTAAACCTAATTTTCTTCCTCTCTCTCGCACGTGAGGCACGTTCAAGACTCAGGCCAACTTGGGTTAGGCTTTGTGTAAATGTGTCGAGTTGAATTGGGACTAGACTATTTTAGCTTACCATGGACTAAACTGTAATTGAACTAAGTTCAAAATTGAAGGTCGGGCTTGGACAAAGCTCGGCCCGGCCGTAACCTAACCCATTGACAACCCTAACCTAGGAAGCGGATTGGCTGGTGTACCAGTACCACACACCAGCTATATAGCTGGTGTATTGACGTCAGCAAATTTTGTTGTTCTCATCATAAGGTATGTATTATATCCAAACTGTCCATTCATTTTATGAGCTCGTCTTAAGGATTGAGCCTAAAAATAAGGCAGATCTAAAGATCAAGTAGACCACACCGCAAAAAACAGTGAGGGATTGAACCTCTACCATTGAAACCCTTTTGAGGTCACTGAAGTTTCAGATCAATATGAAATTTGTTTTACCTCTTCATCAAGGTATTTGTGACCTTATGAACAGATTGGATGGAAAATAAACGTTATGTGGGCCTTACGAATTTTTTAACGGTGAAAATCATTATTCCTGCTGCTATTTTTGGTGTGGTCCATTTGAGATTCGATTTTTGTCTAATGCTCTAAAATGATCTCAAAAAATGAATGAACGGTGTGGATATAATAAATATATCATTTTGGGGTCATGTAACTTTGATTTCCTTTGAACCGTTCGTACAACTCAGGAGCTCGAGGAGCGTCGGCGCTCGTCTTCGCACGACACGTATCTGGAACACCAGCCAATCCGCTTCCACCTTACTAGGGGCTCAGCTTATGTGGATCTCCAGGTCCACCTGGGTGGGACCCTTGACCATGGGCCCACCTTGATATATGTGCCACGTATCCATGCCATCTTCATTTTAAAAATTAATTTAGGTCATGATCCTGAAAATAAAACAGATTCAAATCTTAGGTGGACCATAATACCGGAAATAGTGGTATATATAATCGATCATTAAAAACTTTTCATGTGCCACAAAAGTTTTGGATCAAACTGATATTTGTGTGGCCTATTCATCCAGATCTTTGCGACCTTATCAACATGTTGGATGGCTAATAAACATTCCGGTGGCCCCCATGAACTTTTAAATGGTGGGGATTCAATCACCACAGTTCCTGTGGAATGGTCCTCCTAAGATTTGGATCTGCTTCATTTTTGAGATCATGCACTAAAATGAGTTGTCAAAATGGATGGACCGTGTGGATGTAAAGCACATACATCAAAGTGGGCCCACAGTTAGCGATTCACCGACCTCGGATCCACCCAAACCGCGCCCCTTTACTAGCGTGAGGGTTTATGTGGGGCCCCGCTGGGCCCACATCATGGACTGAAGACTCGGCAACTCAGAACGACTCGTTCAGCCAGAATCGAGTCATGACTCGGTCGAGTCCGGGGGCATGCTATGCCAAACTGGATTGGACTTCACCGAGTTCACATCAAGTCGGATGAGTCGTCCATCCATGGCAAACATGTAATCATGGTGGAATGTTTTATGGGATGGTCCCAATATCACCCTGATCAGATGATCACAGCCATTCAAATCAGGGCTTTAAAATGGATGGTCAGATTATTTTCACTGGTACTGTCTCACATGCCCTTAAGTCTAATGCTACGAAGGGAGCTGATTAGGTGCGGCCTGGTCTCACCCAAAACAGTCAGGCCCTTAACGTGGGTCCCACCTTGATAAATATATTCTGTATCCACGCCGTCCATCCGTTTTTCCATATCATTTTAGGTCATGAGCCCAAAAATGAAGCGGACGCAATTCTCAGGTGGACCATTCCAATGGGCACTACGAAGTTTTTAGTGGTAAGGTGTTCAATCACCAGTGTTTCGGGTAATATGGTCCACCTGAGATTTGGCATCGAGAAGGGTGTTGGGGTTGGTATGTCCATCAAGTGTGGGGCCCAACAGACCATCTGGTCTACTAGTACAAACTGAAAACCGGGGTATATTTTCAATATGCTCAAGCACAGAAAAAACGAAATATTGGAGGAAAAGGACAAATAATAAGACTTTTAAAACTTAAAAGTCAAGTTAAAACTACTAACTTCTTATTTAAAAAGAAAAAAAGAAAAAAGAAAAAAGAAAAAGCACCTGCGATGAACGCACGAGATACTGGACCGAAGACTCTCTCACCAGACTTTCAAACTAGATGGAGAAAGTGCCTTGAAGTATACATGCTAACATGGTAAACTCGTGCGAGATCAGGGCTATTCATTAGTCGTGTCCCAGTTGAACATGTCCTGACCCAAAAGACATTGGGATCAACTCATCAGGTGGGGCACATGTGTAAAGGTGGGTGGATCCCTAAAAGTAGGGCCTACCGTGATGTATGTGCCTTAAATCCATGCCGTCCATCTATTTTGAAAGATCATTTTATGGTTTGATAAAAAATCTAAAGAATTTATAAATCGTAGGTGGATCACACCACGGGAAACAGTGGTGATTTTATACCCACCATTAAAAACTTATTGGGGCTCACTGGAATGTTTATTTGCCATCCAACCTGTTGATCAGGTCACAAAGAACAAGACGAAGGGACCACACAATTATCAGCTTAATCCAAAACTTTTGTCGCTACAAGAAGTTTTTTAATGGTCAATCACCACTGTTTCCTATGATGTGGTCCACCTAAGGTTTATATCTGCTTCAATTTAGATTCACACTAAAATATGAGGGGCCAGCGTGGATTTAAGTTACATAAATCAAGATGGGCTCCATAGTTAGGGATCCACCGAAGCCGCGCCAGCCAAAAATGGGGGTGCTTCGGTGGATTCCTGACTACGGCCTACTTTGATGTATTTTCCTCTACATCCTCTCCGTTCATCCGTTTCTGATGTAGAGTGGGTTGCGGACAATTACATGGCAAAGATGGATCAGAAAAGGCCCGGTCGGCGACAAAAGTGATCTGGACCATCAGACCTTAAATCAGGCGTATCTCGCAATCCGGGATGAGTTAGCCGATTAAAAATATATGATTTTGGGGTAGAACGAGCTACTTTAGCCAACCAACCCTGCTATGCAGGGTTGCGACGCTCGGAATTGCGAGAAACCCCTGATTTGACGGTCGTTTCCCTATTTCAATTTCGTTTTTACTATAAATAGTAAGTTTTAGTTTGCTTATAACTCTTCATCCGTCGGGCTTTAGGAGTTGCGCCCAACGTGAAAAGAGCTTAGAATAATTAGGAGAACGAGTTGGTGAAGCCAAATAGGACACTTACTATTTTTGGCCGAAAACCTTGCGTACTAGTAGACATCACGACCGTCTATAAATAGTAAGCTTACTATTTATAGTAAGTCGCGAATTCTAGGAGTCCTAGTTGTAGTTTGATTCTGATTTCTTTCCCATTGCTTAGTACCCTTATTTAAAGGGTTGTGAACTCGTTTTTATTCATTCATTAATCTATTTCGAATTTATGTAGAATTTATTTCTATTTTCTACTCTCTTTTCTCGTGGATTCGAGAAGTCTCTGTGAGGAGTCCAGAGAAGTTCTGTGGATTCGGAATAGTTATCCTCTTGAGGAAGACGGTGCTCGACCTCACGTCCTCCCCTGCATCAGTTTCGAAAGATCATTTTAACTCATGGTCTTAAAAAAGTAGATCCACATCTCAAGCAGACCATACCACAAGAAACAAGAAACAGTGGTTATTAACCGTTAAAAATTTCTTGTGGACCACAAAAGTTTTGGATCAAGATGATATTTGTTTGGGCCGTTCATCCAGCTCTTCTCGACCTTATCAACAGGTTGGATGGAAAATGAACATTTCGTTGCCTTACAGAAGTTTTTATTGGTGGGTATTTAATTACCACACGTTCTCGCGGTGTGGTCCACATACTTCATTTTTTGGACCATGGTAAAAAAATGATCTGAAAAAACGGATGTACAGTGTAGATTTTACATACATACATCATGGTGGGCCCCACAATCAGGGGATCCACCATGGCCGCGCCCCATTAAAAAAAAAATGGACACTTGAGAAAAAGCAAATGGTTCACACGTAGAGTACCCATATGGCTTATCTCATGAGTGGACCAGCTTTATTTTTGGGCCAGAGAGTGGGCAACAGCTCCTAACGGCCATATCCCTTGAACCGTAGGTTAAAAAATCAGAAAAAACTTGACTTGGCTCGCCGAGTCAACTCATCTCAGACCAGTACCAAGATTCAGATAAACTCAAATCTAGTCAAGACACAGAAAAATTCAAATCGACTCGGAAAAAAACTCAATAACACTTGGCAAAACTTGACTCAACTCAGCACAACTCAGCATTATTTATACTATAGTTTGCCAACCAAGACTCAGGTTGAACTGGACGGTCACCAGTTCCGGTTTGACTCATCTGACCTGTTTTGACTCACTGAGTCATGCTTTGACTTAGAAAAGTAGGCCCAAGTTCTGTGCATCCCTGGTTTTCCTGACCCAGTGAGCAGGTCAGTGACTAGGCCAGGTTGATTCATCCAAGTACCGGGTCAACTCACCTGGTTGGGGTCTATGATTCATACTTTCTAAATACCTTGTAAGTTGGGTCAGTGGGAAGTAACTTATAGAGAAGTCACTTACATGTAGTGTTTGGGAGAGAAAATTCATCTGTAAGTAACTTACAACTTGTAAATCACCTATAAGCAAATCTACCAAAAAACTGCAGGTAGATAGGGGTGAGAAGTAACTTCCATGTAGGTGACTTATTGGTAAGTCATTTACAACTTAAAATAACATACAGGCATCCAAACGGGCCCTAAAATGCTACTGAAAATCTCCAAAAAACGCATACATGGTTAGGAAATTCGTCCGAGCTGATGAGTTGACTCACCTCAACTGAGTTTTAGTCTAAGAAATTTTCCGAGTCACTCAAATCATTGGGTCACGACACCGAGTCACCCTCCCCATTCACCCTGACTCGTGCGAGTCAGACCACTTACTAGTGATCAGTTTGCAACTCGACTTGAACCGAAACAAGTTAGGATGGAGTCGACTGAGTCAGAAGACTTTTTCAAATGCACGCAACCCTTAACCAATCAAAAATATTGGTCATTCAAAAACTGGGCCCCACACCGTAAAAATAGCCCACAACCACTGATTTTATTCACAGCGAATGTGCGGTCAACCTGATGAGAGCATTGGCCTACCTTTTGGACGAAGTCATAAACACATGTTGGATGATAAGTTCGTGTGAAACCTAATCTTATAATTCTCCCCAGAAATATGATATTATAAACTGAATTGACGATCCAAATTGAATACACCAATGGTGGGCCCACTGATTTTTAATAGGCATCGCAATCGCCAATGCAAGACTTTCAACGGCTACAGTATACCATTTTTAATGTGCTACTAACCTGATAGGGTGTTGGAATTTTCAAACCATACAAAATTGGGGGCCCCACAGTCAATAAGCCATTATTAAAGCTTTGATTGGAGGCATGTTCCATGATTTCAAACAATTGGATATTTGTCATTTCAACCGTCCATTAAATGTCGGCCATGCATGTAGCTAATTACGAAATCAAATCACACTATGATATTAACTTTATTACCCACCTAAATTGTGGCCGACAATTTCGACAGTTCAATTTAAGTTGCTTGCATGGCACGTGTACAACTTCAATGTACCTGAGTATCAGTCGTCATGGCTTACCCGAGTATGAAAGCTTTTCCCTTTCTTTATCCACCTTTGTGTGCTTTTCTCGTATTTTGTCCTAAAATGTTTTAAAATGTTTACGACAGCCGTTAAAATAAATCCTTTATCTAACCTTTTGTACTTTTCTCATATTTCTCATGTTTACGACTGGAAGAAAATTCAATACATTACTAGTAATCATATATAAGATGAGAAAGGAATCCTAGGGTTAAGGGAGTATTTTACGTGTGACTCTTAAAATAATTTATGAACATATTTAAATCTGAAAATGTTGAAAGACCGTCTACCATGTTGGAAAAGTAGGTTGGAGTCAATTATTTTCTATATATACTTTCACACATAGCAATTATTTTATTAAATTTTTTAATTTATTTTTGTTTTTTTTTTTTAAAGGAGGGCCATGCCCTTGACTCTTAGATTAAAGAACAATGATGTACAAGCTATTTTTTCGGGTGGGCCTTAGATTAAAGAACAATGATGTACAAGCTATTTTTTCAGGTGGGCTCATACAAAACATCGGGCGGCACCTATCATATCGGAAAACAGAAAACAGAAAGGAGAAACAGAGGATGCCAAGCAGCAACACACGGGGAAAATCGAGCTCCCAGCATAACAGCGGCTGAGCTGCCCTCTCCCTGCATTAGCAGGAAAACCTGTGCAACAACCAGCAGCTATACCACCCAGAAAAATCCCAAATCTGCCCAGCCGACCCTCCCAAAGCCTGTCTTTTTTTCATGCACACATAGTGAAACCATGATATGTGTATATTGCATTAACCATGAAGAGTGTATGAATATGATAGAGATGGAGTATGAAACACACACATATGCACGCATGCGCGCACACACATACACACGGTAGGAAAGAATAATACATAGGTATATATATGCACAAACACATATTCTCCCTCTTAAGCTTGGGATGGTTTAAGGTAATTATTGTGAATTTAGAGACAAGACGAAAGAAACTAGCGACATTATGTGACTTTGTAAGGAAGTATACAAGTTGTTTAGAGAATGATACCTAGGGAAGAGAAATTACGCCAACCAAATGTTGGGAGCATTGCACAAAAACCTTAGGATCTTGACTCCCAAAACACCAGAATTATGGGATATATTAAAGCAATAAAATAAATTAAAGCATAAACCACACGACACAAGAGATTTTACGTGGAAAACCCTCAAAGAGGTAAAAACCACAGGACCTAATCCACAGCAACAATTCAATATGAAGTAGAACGTTACAACCAATCACAAGTACACCCTGCTTAGATCAAACCTTCTTCACTCATGCAGGAGTGAATGAACAATAAGAAAATAAAGAAAATAGAGAGATCTCATCGATCACGAGGACATAGAAGCGCTGAGACGTCGATTGCGCAGTAGATCACCTCTACGAGCAGAATCCTCCCTTTCGCAAGCTTCCTTTTTTTTTTCTCTCTCTCTCTCTCTCTCTCTCTCTCTCTCTCTCTCTCTCTCACACACACACACACCTTGGCTGTGAAAACCCTTAGCACATTAGTTTTAGAAAGCCTTCTTATTACCCTAGAATAGCCCTAGGGACCCCTATTTATAGTTTAGGCAACTCTCCTTCCGCACCTCTGCGAAATCGCCTCAAATTTACGTAGTCTGCACAAAATCCGTGCAGAATCTGCATAACCCTCGACTAGTAGAGCCGGGTCCTCGATTGATCGAAGGACCCCTTCGACCGGTCGAGCTTGACCCTCGACTGATCGAGCAAAAAAAAAAAAAAAAAACTAGCTTGCTGGATTTGAGTCGAGCGAGCCTTGACTGGTCGAGTAGCTCCCTTCTACCCGTCAAGGAGCCCACTCGACCGGTCGAGCAGCGCGGTGAAAGGCATCCGATTTACACTAGGCTGCACTACCTCTCCTCTGAACTGAGAAGGAAAACCCCATCAAATCATCCCCTTTCTGACTCAGGAGGAATTCACCTTCTTCATGTCAACCAGATTTTTACAAATCTCAAACTTACCCTTGAGCAAACCCTTGATCATCATGTCTGACCCATTATCGTCCATGTGGACCTTCTCAAATCGTAACACCTTCTGTTCCAAAGTATCCCTGATCCAATGATACCGAATCTCTATATGCTTCGACTTGGAGTGTTGACTTGGATTCTTGCTCAAATGTATAACACTTTGACTATTGCAATAGACCACGTGCTGCTCCTGCTTTAGTCTAAGTTTCTGTAGGAACCTCTTCATTTAAAGCATCTCTTTACATGCCTCTTTGACCGCGATGTACTTGGCCTCTGTCGTCGACAATGCTACGACCTTCTGTAGCTTGTTCTGCCAAGAGACCACCCACCCTACAAATGTGAACATAAACCTCGATGTAGACTTCTTGGAGTCTATGTCACCTGTCATATCTGCATCTGTGTAGCCTTCTAACACAGGTTTAACGTCACCATATCATAGGCTCAACCTGGATGAGCCTCTTAGATACCGCAATATCCATTTCACCGCTGCCCAATGTTTTTTGCCAGGATTGACAAGATACCGGCTGACAACACCAATCGCATATGATATGTCTGGGTGCGTACACACCACAGTATATATCAAACTTCCTACCGCTGACGCATAGGGTATCTTTCTCATCTCATCCACCTCTACCTTAGTCTTTAGACACTGTTTGTCACTCAATTTAAAGTAATCATCCGGTGGAGTACCGACCGGCTTCGTTGCATTCATATTGAACCGCTCTAGGACTTTCTCAATATACCACTCTTGTGACAACCAAAGCTTTCTGCTGTTTCTGTCACGGGTTATCTCCATTCCTAGGATCTGTTTAGTCGGGCCCAAGTCTTTCATCACAAATGATTTGTCCAACTCCTGTTTTAGCCTGTCAATCTTCTTGACGTCTTTACCCATGATGAGCATGTCATCAACGTATAACAGTAGAACTAAGAAATCACCATCTGAGAACTTGCACTTGAACACACAGTGGTCCGACTCCATTCTGTCATATCCATGCTTTAACATGAACAAGTCAAACTTTTTATACCATTGCCTTGGAGCTTGTTTCAGCCCATACAAGCTCTTCCTCAGCCTACACACCATATGCTATTTGTCCTTTATTTTGAACTCCTTTGGTTGGTGCATGTAGATCTCTTCTTCCAAGTCACCATGGAGAAAGATAGTTTTAACATCTAACTGCTCTATCTTCAGTTCCATGCTAGACACCAACCCAAGCAACACCCGTATGGATGTCATCTTCACCACTTGTGAGAATATCTCATCGAAGTCTATTCATTTCCTCTGACCAAACCCTTTCACCACAAGTTTAGCCTTGAACCTCGTTTGTGAATTCTTCTGCTTAACCTTCTTTCTGAACACACACTTGTTCTTAGAGCTTTCTTGCCCTTAGGCAATTTTACCATATCATATGTGTGATTTTTATATAAAGATTTCATCTCCTCTTGCATAGCTTTCAACCATTCCTCCTTATGTTCGTCGGCTAGGGCCTCAGAATAATCTTCTGGCTCTACCCCATCAGTGAGCAAAATATATTCATGCGGCAAATACTTCTTAGACGGACGTCTATCCCTAGATGACCTCCTCACATGTGGCTCAACAGGTGGATCAAGTGGGGGCTGCTCTCCCAGTCCATCTTCTGCAAGAACTCCCTCGTCCTCTGCACCTTGCTGTATTACCCCGTCATCAGGCACCACAGGAGGAATAACATGATCTATGTCCTCTAGCTCACCTGAACTAGGTTGGGTCTTCTCTGGCTTACAAATGTCTTTTATACATTAATCTTCAAAGAAAACCACATCTCTGCTCCTAACGAGCTTTTTCTCGGTCGGATCCTACAATCTGTAGCCGAACTTTTTATCATCGTACCCCAAGAACACACATTGTCTGATCTTCGTATCGAGCTTAGACCTCTCGTCCTTTGGTACGTGAATGGATGCCCTGCATCTTAACACTCTGAGATTACTGTATGATGGATCTTGTCTAGTCCACACCTTCTCAGGTACTTCTCCATTCAACGGGACTGATGGTGACCTTTTTATCAAATACACTGCCATGTGCATTGCTTCTCCTAAGAACATTTTGGAAAACTTTGCATAAGATAACATGCATCTGATTCTCTCTACAAGGATACGATTCATTCGCTCAGCCACATCATTATGCTGGGGGGTCTTAGGAACCGTCTGTTCAAGCCGTATACCCAGGGACTTACAATACTCATGGAAGTTATCAATGTATTCACCACCATTGTCAGTGCGGATGCACTTCAATGATCTACCTATATCTCTCATGACCATAATATGAAACATTTTAAACACACCAAAGACCTCATCCTTGGATTTCAAAACATAAACCCAAACCCTCCTAGATGCATCATCTATAAAAGTGACAAAATACAATGCCCCACCCAAGGTTTTTTATCCTCATAGGACCACAAACATCAGAATAAACCAAATCTAATGCATGCATTTTATTAAGATGGGAAGCGGATTTAATAAATGAAACTCTATGTTGTTTCCCTGATAAACAGTCAATACGGTTTTGAGATATACCTGTCACATTTGGAAGGAACCGCTTCTTTGCTAATAATCGAAGCCCTTTTTTCACTCGTGTATCCTAGACGCCTGTGCCACATGTCAGTAGTTGAATCTTTCGCTGCATTCAACGCACCCTTGCACACACTGACACTTGCCTCATAAAGAGTGCAACACTTCTTCCCTCTGGCTGCGATCAACGAACCATTGATGATCTTCCAACGCCCACCAACAAATCTCCTTTCATAGCCATCATCATCTAACCTTCTCGTCGACATCAAGTTGAGGCGAAGGTCTAAAATGTGCCTCATATCTCTGAGAACCAATGTGCAGCTCACATCGGTCTTCACACAAACATCACCGACCCATACGATCTTCGATATACCAAAATTTTCCATATTCATGATCCCATAGTCACCTAACTTGTAGCTTGTGAAGAAATCCTTACGTGGAGTCACATGAAACGAGGCTCCCGAGTCTATCACCCAGTCGGTGTCTTGACTCATAGCCATGAGACAAACATCATGATCTGTCGAAAGAATAACTACAACGTCGCCATCTGAAGCAACTACAGTGGAATCAGATTCATCTTCCTTCTCCTTTCCTTTTCATTTCTTGTCATTCTTCTTCTTATAACATTCATGCTTGTAGTGGCCCTTCTTGCCACAATTCCAGCATTCAACATCCTTTCTAACACTCGACTTACCTCTTAATTTATCTTGAGTCTTTCCGCCCTTTCTATTCTTTCTTATCCCCCGATCTTGTGTCACAAGGGTCTCTTGTTGAGTAGACCCATGAGACTTCCTCCTTGTCTCCTCATTAAAGAGACAGCTAATTACCTGTTTCATGGATACCTTTCCGTCTGGCGTGGAGTTACTCAGAGACACCACCAATGTCTCCCAACTGTCAAGCAATGAGCTAAGCAATAACAAAGCCTGTAGTCCATCGTCCAGGACCATCTTCATAGCGGAGAGCCGGTTCAATATGTTGCTGACCTCATTCATGTGCTCAGCCACAGAATCACCATATTTGAACTTGAGATTCACAAGTCGCTTTATCAGAAAAATTTTATTGCCGCCTGTCTTCCTCTCATACAAGCCTTGTAATTTCAGCCATAGGCTAACGACTGAGGTCTCCCTAGACACATGGTGGAATACGAAATCGTCCAACCATTTTCTAATAAACTCCACTGCCTTCCGTCCAACTTCTTCCAATCATTATTTAACATATCTTTTGTCTTTGCTGATATGCCTAGAATTGGAGCATACAAGTCCTTGCAATAAAGCAAGTCCTCCATCTTAGCCTTCCATATGGTCCAGTTAGAACCATTGAGACTGATCATCCTTGATGAACCACCTTTCATAATTCAGAATTGATCCCACTCCGTTCAACTAACCTGAACTCTCTTATACCACTTTGTTGGAAGCGTTGCACAAAAACCTTAGGATCTCACCTCCCAAAAATACCAGAATTATGGGATATAATAAAGTAATGAAATAAATCAAAGCATAAACCACATGACATAAGATATTTTACATGGAAAACCCTCAAGAGGTAAAAACCATGGGACTTAGTCCAAAGCAACAATTTACTACGAAGTAGAACGTTACAACTAATCACAAGCACACCCTGCTTGGATTAAACCTTCTTTACTTACGCAGGAGTGGATGAACAATAAGGGAATAAAGAAAATGGAGAGATCTCACTGATCACAAGGACGTAGAAGCACTGAGATGTCGACTGCGCAGTAAATCACCTCTACGAGCAGAATCCTCACTTCCACAAGCTTCCTCTCTCTCTTCTCTCTCTCTCACACACCTTGGTTGGAAAACCCTTAGAAAAATAGTTTTAGAAAGCCTTCTCATTACCTTAGAATAGCCCTAGGGATCCCTATTTATAATTTAGGCAACTCCCCTTCTGCACCTTTGCGAAACCGCATCAAATTTACGCAGTCCGCACAAAATCTGCGCAAAATCTGCGTAACCCTCGACTAGTCGAGCCGGGTCCTCGACTGGTCGAAGGACCCCTTCGACCAGTCAGGCCTAACCCTCAACTAGTCGAGTCCAAAAAAAACTAGTTTGCTAGACTTTGAGTCGAGCGAGCCTCGACTGGTCGAGCAACGCGGTGAAAGACATCCGATTTACACCAAGTTGCACTACCTCTTCTCTGAACTGAGGAGGAAAATCCCATCACTAGATACTTTTAACAAATAAAATGATAATCAACTTAAATATATATGCTTAACACATTTACGAAACTTTGAATTGCTTACAATGTGGATGATTCTCTAATTATCATAATGCAAAAGGATAAGTGTGGCAAGATGCATACTAAAGTTGGATAGTAACTTTTCCATCCGGACAATCTCAATGGTGGTTTGAGCTATTGCGCGATACTCTACCTCAGTGATAAATTGAAAAAGACGTTGTTGCTTTTTTACTTTTTTTCAAGAAAGAAGAAAATTTCTAAGAAATATATAAAATCCTATAATAGACTTCCGATCAAAGATAATTATGAGTGAAACCAGAATCCAAATATGCTCGTCACTTAATAAAAGACGTTGCAGAGAAAAAGATAGCTCAATTAAAAATGTCTTAAAAATATCCAATGATATATAAGACAACAATCAAATGAACAGAGCAAGGAGTACTAAAAATTTGACCGGCAAGATGAAGTGTAATTACTGTAATTTACTAACAAGCTATCTATAAAAAGTATTGGGGGACCACGAAAGCACATAGAGATGAATTAAGTAAATTACTCCAATCGCAACAACCTGAAATGGCCAAGCTATATGTCCTAGAGGGGGGGTGAATAGGACTATGCCAAATTTAAAATAAAATCAGCGGAAATAGAATAAACCAATATCCTTACAATTATGAATCAATTCACAATGCTAAACTTAAATCACTTTGATAAATAAGTATTGAGAGATTGATACAAATTCAGTTCTAAGGACAACCTTACACCATAATAAACAAGGGCTTATGGTAGGACACCTTATTTCTAGAACATCTTTTGGATCAAGGACTCAATTTTAATAGAAGTAAATAAATAGCAAGGAATTGAAATTAAATGCAGAAGTATAGATCTAAATTATTACAACAATCCCCACACTTGCTTGAAATGTAAATAGTTACAACATTCACATCCACTTGTACATTCCACACAATCGAATGATAAAAGATATGAAAATTAAGCAAGCATTCAATCCACAAGACAAAGAGTTATAGTGGTTCGCTGTGTGTACACCAACTGTCTTTCAACAGCCACACAGAAAGCTACTCCACTCCTAATATCCTCACACAGGGGATATTAGCGTTCACTATCAAATAGGTTTTCACAGGTTCACCAAAAACCTTTACAATTGTGTCTTTTTCACTTGGGCTTACACAATTCAAAAAACCCCTCTTTTCTGAGTTTTCTGGTTCTCCTCAGATAACCAATACAATGAGATTTTTCTGGTTCAACCTCAAACAAAACCAATACAATGAGATTTTTCTGGCTTAACCTCAAACAAAACCAAAAGTAAATAAATTTTACAGAATTGTAAAATACCTGGATTTCTCCTTTTCGTAGCAGCCCGGTAGAACCAATCGGAGTAGATGATTGAATGTCAAAGTTCAATTTCCAATAAGGTTCTAAATTCTAATAGATTTTAAATTTAACTTGTTGGGCGTAGCTATATTTGATTTTGATTCCAAGAAGAAGGAATAAGATAATTCCTCTTTTCAAATAAAATTGGAATAAAGAAACAAAATTAAATTAAATAAGCTAGCAAAAAGGAATATTAAATAAGCACAATGTAGCTTAAAATAAACACAGACTTATCTTAGAGTGATCACTTGAAAATTCTTGAATTGAATCGAGTTGAAGTGTGAAAACTCTGAATTTCGTGTTCAATTTATAGAAGCAAAAATCGCTCCTACGACTGGTCTTAGAAACCTTCGACTGGTCGTAGCTCTAACAGATTTTTGAAAAATGAGCGCGATCTTTGAAAGTCGTTCCACGACTGGTCGTGAGTAGCCTACGACTGGTCGGGTCACCTACGACTGGTCGTGGATCTCTACGACTGGTCGTAGGACCATAGATTACGTTGCTGGACTTTGAGTCGTAGCTCACGACTGGTCGTGGACGAGTCGAAGCCACACCTACGACCGGTCGAAGGACCTCCAGGACTGGTCGTGGGCGTACCAAAAATTCTGAAAAATCTTCAACTACTTAGGACTGGTCGTGGAATTTCTTGGACTAGTCGAACCAATGCTAGGACTGGTCGAACAAGAGCTAGGACTGGTCGTAGAATAGACCAAACTTATGTAAAATAAACATTTGATTTATGTATCCAAAGTGACCTACTTAAAGGGTCAACCTAAGGTCATTCAAACCTGAACCATGTCGTATGGACATTGAACTTCAACCATTCAACGAATGTAGATTTATTTGAACCATATCAGGCTTGAGATCTTGAACTTGTTGTAGCTTTAAACTTGAGATATTTCTTAGACTTGAACTCAAATGTAGCTTCTTGAACTTTAATAATGTAGCTTCTTGAGACTTCAAATGTTGTAACTTCTTGAACTTCAATAATGTAGCTTTCCGAGACTTCAACAATGTAGTGTTTATGCAGTGTCTTGAAACATATAACATACAAGCACAAGACACAGATAGATGTTTTGACACATCAAAATTTGACAACCAAAGGAGCATGAGACCATAACACTTACAATCTCCCCCTTTGTCAAATTTGTGACAAAACACCCAAATAATAATACTTCCAATAGACATAAGAGAAGTACAAACACAACAGGTCACAATAGAGAAGCATGCACAGTTATATAGATATGATAAGTAATAACTAGCATCATTCTCCCATAACTACCCCTGAGAAGCTTAACTCCCCCGAGTAATAGCCTGAGTAAGGAGCACATCATAAAGATAAATTCAAATAAAGCCAAGCCTCCCAAAACTTCTCCCCTTTTTGACACAAAATGACAAAGGAAAGCAAGAGCAATAATGAAAATAGGAGTTGATTCAAGAGAGCATAGTGCATAATTCAAAAAGTCAGTAAGCATGTAAAGTTCAGAAAAAAAAAATATTACAGACCCATCAAAAATTCAGTCAGAACCAGAAGAGGGAGCAGGATTAGATGGATCAATTTTGTGTAAACCCTTAGCAATCCGCCTCATATATTTGCGTAAATAAAAAAATTGCATGTCTTGGGTAACATGAATTTGAGCCACCTACTCTTGAAGGGAATTCAATCTCTCATCAAAATCAGAAGGCTGAAAATTAGGATCATCAGCCGAGTCTGACTCAAGTTCTTCAAATAAATCATCCATATTCACGTCTTCAGGAAGATCACCAGCTTGAGCATTTCCTGCTTCAGCACCACTGCTACCAGCATCCACTTGGCCATCAGCCAATTCTAAATTCATCTTGTTAATATTGGAATTATTAAAAGGGAGATGATGGATGGGTTTTTCTCTAGTAGGCATAGCCACGAGCATATGATTTGCCAGCATAGTCAATAAATAACCAAAGGGTATATCACTATGTCCTGGATGGTGACGAGACAGAATAATGGAATGACAAATTAAAGAAGGTAGACATATTTTTGCACCAGAGATGACAGAATGCAAAACACGAACCATGAAAGCAGTGAGTTCGGTTATTACCAGAACGTGGATAAAGATTTGAGATGAAAATCCTATGAAGTACTCTGTGTCTGGGTAACAAATACCTTGAGGGAAGTGCATGACCTTTATGAGTCCAGTGAACATCCAAATTACATAAATCTCTAGTAAGCATTTTTCGTTCAGATTCTGAGAGGCTGTCATGTAAAATATGAATTGGAATGCTCTCATCATTGACAGGTATTTCCATAATGTCAGCAATCAAATGTCGATCCACTAAAAACAATCCTTCTTGAGTATCAACTTTAAAAGTTAATTCTCAAGAGAAAAATCACAGATACATGCAAACATGGATTGGGCAATGGACTGGTATGCAGCTCCACCCCAATGCAAGATGTTATCCCATCCCACAGATTCCAACAGAGGAGGGATACCAAATGAAGCAATGTGATTAACATTTACAGGACGCTCAACAATAACATTTCGCATACGCAAATCCCGAGCATTAGAAGGATCATTTTCGGGAGAGCGAAGATGACGTTGTGCAATAGAAGCTGATCTAGATGAAGAGGGACCTCGAGTAGTTTTCTTTTTACCTCTAGCATCCATTTTCTAAGGAGGATTTCAAGGAAACAACAAGATGCAAGATAGAAGAAATGGGTTTTAGATAGAACAGATTTTTCAAGATAAAACCCCAAACTTGCAATGAACGACCAAATAGATTCTACAAGAATGAGATTTGAAACACAATAACAAGAATCTACAAGAAAAATGCAAAAGAACCACTAACCTTGAAGTACCATGAAGGTGGGTTCGACCGGTCGTAGCTAGGACCGTTGGAGAGTAAAAAGGAAATGAAGAAGAAGAGTCAAATCCCCAAATTAAAGTGAAATCCCGAGTTTCACGACCGGTCGTGTAAGTGTTCGACCGGTCGTATCACGACCGGTCGTGTACACTCACGACTGGTCGAGTACGACTCAAAATTTGCAATTTTTTCAAATAATTTTCAAATTAAGCAAATAAAACATCAAACTTATGTACATTATGATACACCAAATCATGCAAATTCAATTTAAATTGCACATACCGAGATCAAACTTTAATTTATTAAACCTGCTTTTGTCGAGCGGTTTAGTGAAAATGTCCGCAAGTTGAGTCTCGGTTGGAATGTAATCCAAATATATTAATTTTTCTTCCACTAATTCACGAATGTAATGAAATCTAATGTCAATATGCTTAGTACGTGAATGCTGAACTGGATTTTTAGAGATATTTATTGCACTGGAATTATCACAAAATAAAATCATAGAATCCTGAGTAATTCCATAATCGCTTAACATACGTTTCATCCAAACAAGTTGAGTACATGCATTTCCAGCAGCAATGTATTCAGCCTCAGCTGTTGATAGCGATATAGAACTTTGCTTCTTGCTAAACCAAGAAACAAGACAATTTCCAATGTAGAAACAACCACCACTGGTTGATTTCCTATCATCAATGTTTCCAGCCCAGTCAGCATCTGCGTACCCGGCTAATTGAACATTAGTCTCATGTGGATACCAGAGACCCAGTTTAGTAGAACTTGCGACATATCGCATAATCCGCTTAACAGCAGTTAAGTGAGATTCTTTAGGATTTGATTGATAACGAGCACAAATACCAACACTCAAAGCGATATCTGGTCTACTAGCAGTCAATAAAGCAAACTACCAATCAAACTACGATACAATTTAGGATCCACATCATTACCTGTAGAGTCTTTTGAGAGTCTCAAAGTTGTACTCATAGGAGTATCAAAATTTTTACCTTTCTCAAATCCAAATTTCTTAATTAAACTCAGAGCATATTTGGTTTGAGAGATAAAAATTCCATCAGGTTGTTGTTTTACTTGCAACCCTAGGAAATAGTTTAATTCTCCAACCATGCTCATTTCGAATTTAGACTTCATCAAATCTGCAAACTCAACAGTCATGTTAGTACAGGTTGATCCATAAATAATATCGTCAACATATATTTGAACCATTAGAATATCATCGTTATGTTTCTTAACAAAGAGCGTCTTATCAACACATCCCATCTGAAAATTATGACTCAGTAAAAACTTAGTCAGTTTTTCGTACCATGCTCTGGGAGCTTGTTTCAGACCATAGAGAGCCTTCTTAAGACGATACACATGATCAGTAAATTTAGGATCTTCAAACCCTGTAGGTTGTTCAACATATACCTCTTCATGTAAATCACCATTCAGAAAGGCACTCTTTACATCCATTTGGTAAATTTTAATCTTCCTAAAACATGCAATGGAGATAAAAAGTCTGATTGATTCAAGACGAGCTACAGGGGCAAATGTCTCATTATAGTCAATACCTTCAATTTGTGTATACCCCTGTACAACTAGTCTTGCTTTATTTCGAATAATATTTCCAAGTTCATCAGATTTGTTTTTGAAAATCCATTTTGTTCCAATAATATGTTTATCTTTAGGTCTAGGAACAAGGTACCAGACATCATTTCTGACAAACTGATTAAGTTCTTCTTGCATCGCAAGAATCCAGTTTTCATCCGAAAGTGCTTCTTTTACGTTAACCGGTTCAATCTGGGATGTAAAGCATACGTAGTTACATATGTCCTCTAATTGTCTACGAGTGCGCACACCAGTGAGAGGGTTTCCAAGTATTTGAGAAGTTGGATGATCTTTAACAGTCCTTAATTCAGAATTAGTTTCACTTGATGAAGTTTCTTGTTTTTCAAGTATAAGAACTTCATCATTATCTGAACTAGGGACAGGTGTATTCAAAAGATCGTCAATCACAACATTTATTGACTCTTGAATCACACCGGTCCTGTTGTTCAGAACACGATATGCACGACTGTTTAAAGAATATCCTAAAAAGATCCCTTCATCACTTTTAGTGTCGAATTTTTCCAAATTTTCACGGTCACGCAAAATATAGCACTTGCTGCCAAAAACTCGAAAGTATTTGACAGAAGGCTTTTTCTCAAACCACATTTCATAAGCCGTTTTATTATTAGATTTACAAATATAAACACGGTTAATAATGTAGCAGGCTGTATTCACTGCTTCAGCCCAGAGATTCCTAGGGAGCTTCATGCTATTTAACATAACATTTCCCATTTCTTGAAGCACTCTATTCTTCCTCTCGACAATTCCATTTTGTTGAGGAGTTTTAGGTGCAGAGAATTCATGCGATATTCCCTGATCGCTACAGAATTTCTCAAAACCGCTATTTTCGAATTCGGATCCATGATCACTACGGATCTTGTTGACTTGAGAACATTTTTCAGTTTGAATCCGTTTTATAATCTTTTTCACTTCATCAAGGGTTTCTGATTTGTCTCTCAAGAATGAAACCCAAGTGTATCTTGTATAATCATCTACAATAACTAAGATGTACTTTTTGCCACCTCGACTTTCCGTTCTTGTTGGTCCTATAAGATCCATGTGGAGAAGCTCGAGTGGTCTTGTGGTGGTATTGGAGTTCACCTTTTTGTGAGAGCTCCTAGTTTGTTTACCATACTGGCATTCACCACAAATCTTGTCTACTTTTTGCATCTTAGGTAGACCTCTAATTAGTTCACTTTTGCTCAATCTGTATAAATTTCGGTAGTGTACATGTCCAAGGCGTTTATGCCATAATTCTGTCTCATCGGTATGGACCATGTAGCACGTTTGTTTAGATGAGCTACCATTGCTTACTATATAGCAGTTTTCAGAAGTTCTGCGACCAGTTAATATTACAGAACCCTTTTCGTTTATAATTTCACAACCTTGATTAGAAAATTTAACATTATGGTTGTTATCGCATATTTGAGATATGCTCAACAGGTTGTGTTTTAAACCCTCAACATATAAAACATTTTTAAATAAGGGAAGGTTATAGAGTTGGACCGTACCTTTGCCAATTATCTTGCAGTTGCTACCATCACCAAATGTGACTGACCCATCAGTCATATCTTTAAGATCGGTGAATAGTGCCTTGTCGCCTGTCATATGTCTGGAGCATCCACTATCTAGGTACCATTTCGAATGGCTTGTAGCTTTGAAAGCAGTGTGAGCAACCAAACAGGCAACCTTAGGAACCCATTTTAGAACTGTTTTGGGTTAGGAGAATAATTGGTCTTCTTTTGTTTACAGTTGTAAGAGTGACCTACTGAGTTAGATTTTAATAGCTCCTTAAGTAAATCAACAATTTTTTCAGCTAGTGGGTTTCGAATCTGATTTTTGAAATTTATATAGCTGCTTTTGGGTTTTTGAAAAGTTTTTGTATTTTTAGAAAAAACTTGACTAGTACCTTTTCCTTTTGAGTTAGAAGTCTCTCCTTTCACAAAATTGGAAGGAGTATTCTTCTGTTTAGGAGATGTGTTTTTATCATAGCCCAACCCGGATCGATCGCCACATTTTCTTGATCCGGATAATAATTTTTCTAATTTTGGATCACCTTGGGCATATCTCCATGTGTCCTTCAAACTCAGAAGAGAAGATACTTCATTTTTAAGTTTCTCATTTTCAGATTTCAAATTTTCAATTAGGGAGGTTTTGAATTCTAGATCACACTTTGATTTTTCAAAACAATCTGAAATTTGAGATTTTTCTAAAACAAGGGTTTCAAAACATTCTTTAAGTTTAAAAAACTTTTCTTTTTGAAGTTTAAGTTTGACAACAATTTTACAACTTTCCTTATATAAGGCATTGTAAGCATCTTGAAGATCTTCATCATTTTCATGATCACTATCCAAATTTTCTTCACTTGTTGAATCATCGTGATCTGAAAAGTAAACTTGGCTAGAGTCATAAGGGCCTTAAGTTCACTGCCCGACTCGGTTTCTGAATTTTCTGATTCAGAAGAGGCTTCAGAATCAGACGATTCATCCCAAGTAGCCAACATACCCTTCCTTTTGGATCTGTCCTTTTTAGGACATTTGTTTGCTAAATGCCCATATTCTTGACAGTTGTAACATTGACTATCTTTCAATGACTTCCAAGTTTTAGACTTAGGTTTAGAACGTTTCTTTTCATTTGCCTTTTGAAAGTCGACTCTTTTCTTACTTTTGAAAATCTTATAAAACTTTTTCGCCAAAAGGGCCATATCATCTTCAGACTTTTCTGAATCTGAATTTTCTTGAGTAATACTTTTAGATGACTTCAAAGCAATAGATTTACCTTTAGGAGCTTTAAAACTTAATTCATAGGTTTGTAAAGAACCAACTAATTCTTCTACCTTCATATTATCCGTATCACGAAGTTCCTGGATTGCGGTTACCTTAGAATTGAACCGTTCAGGAAGAGAGCGTAGTATTTTTGCACACACTTTACTTTCTGGGATCTTATCGCCAAGACCCCACATTGAGTTTACAATGTCATTCAATCTAGTGTAAAAGTCCATAAACATTTCATTTTCCTCCATATGAATTTCTTCAAATTTAGTTGTGAGGAGTTGGACTTTAGATTTCTTGACAATTGATGTACCTTCGTGTGTCATTTCTAAAATATCCCAGGCTTGCTTTGCAGTATCACAGGATATGATTCTTTTGAACTCATCCGGTGATAGTGCGCAAGTGATTGCATTTAGTGCTTTAGCATTAGCACTACTCTCATTTTTCTGAAGTGTGGTCCATTGGAAATACGGTGTAATTTTCATAGATTTTGAACCATCAACACCAGTTACTTCCATGATAGGAGGTTTCCATTCAGTCACTGTGGCTTGCCACACACTTTCATCCATTGATTTGAGGAAGATCCTCATTCTGGCTTTCCAATAGGCATAGTTGGAGCCATCAAAGGGTGGAGGCCTAGTAACTGAAAGGCTATCAAAATTTGACATCTTTTTATATAGCTTAGATCGTTAGCTCAGGAAATAAATCCAAATAAAAAGCAACAAAAATGAGCTATTAGGCTCTGATACCACTTGAAAAGGCCAAGCTATATGTCCTAGAGGGGGGGGGGGTGAATAGGACTATGCCAAATTTAAAATAAAATCAGCGGAAATAGAATAAACCAATATCCTTACAATTATGAATCAATTCACAATGCTAAATTTAAATCACCTTGATAAATAAGTATTGAGAGATTGATACAAATTCAGTTCTAAGGACAACCTTACACCATAATAAACAAGGGCTTATGGTAGGACAACCTTATTTCTAGAACATCTTTTGGATCAGGACTCAATTTTAATAGAAGTAAATAAATAGCAAGGAATTGAAATTAAATGCAGAAGTATAGATCTAAATTATTACAACAATCCCCACACTTGCTTGAAATGTAAATAGTTACAACATTCACATCCACTTGTACATTCCACACAATCGAATGATAAAAGATATGAAAATTAAGCAAGCATTCAATCCACAAGACAAAGAGTTATAGTGGTTCGCCAGTGTGTACACCAACCGTCTTTCAACAGCCACACAGAAAGCTACTCCACTCCTAATATCCTCACACAGGGGATATTAGCGTTCACTATCAAATAGGTTTTCACAGGTCCACCAAAAACCTTTACAATTGTGTCTTTTTCACTTGGGCTTACACAATTCAAAAACCCCTTTTTTCTGAGTTTTCTGGTTCTCCTCAGATAACCAATACAATGAGATTTTTTTGGTTCAACCTCAAACAAAACCAATACAATGAGATTTTTCTAGCTTAACCTCAAACAAAACCAAAAGTAAATAAATTTTACAGAATTGTAAAATACCTGGATTTCTCCTTTTCGTAGAAGCCCGGTAGAACCAATCGGAGTAGATGATTGAATGTCAAAGTTCAATTTCCAATAAGGTTCTAAATTCTAATAGATTTTAGATTTAACTGTTGGGCGTAGCTATATTTGATTTTGATTCCAAGAAGAAGGAATAAGATAATTCCTCTTTTCAAATAAAATTGGAATAAGAAACAAAATCAAATTAAATAAGCTAGCAAAAAGGAATATTAAATAAGCACAATGTAGCTTAAAATAAACACAGACTTATCTCAGAGTGATCACTTGAAAATTCTTGAATTGAATCGAGTTGAAGTGTGAAAACTCTGAATTTCGTGTTCAATTTATAGAAGCAAAAATCGCTCCTACGACTGGTCTTAGAAACCTTCGACTGGTCGTAGCTCTAACAGATATTTGAAAAATTGAGCGCGATCTTTGAAAGTCGTTCCACGACTGGTCGTGAGTAGCCTACGACTGGTCGTGGGTCACCTACGACTGGTCGTGGATCTCTACGACTGGTCGTAGGACCATAGATTACGTTGCTGGACTTTGAGTCGTAGCTCCACGACTGGTCGTGGACGAGTCGAAGCCACACCTACGACCGGTCGAAGGACCTCCAGGACTGGTCGTGGGCGTACCAAAAATTCTGAAAAATCTTCAACAACTTAGGACTGGTCGTGGAATTTCTTGGACTAGTCGAACCAATGCTAGGACTGGTCGAACAAGAGCTAGGACTGGTCGTAGAATAGACCAAACTTATGTAAAATAAACATTTGATTTATGTATCCAAAGTGACCTACTTAAAGGGTCAACCTAAGGTCATTCAAACCTGAACCATGTCGTATGGACATTGAACTTCAACCATTCAACGAATGTAGATTTTTTGAACCATATCAGGCTTGAGATCTTGAACTTGTTGTTGTAGCTTTAAACTTGAGAATTTCTTAAGACTTGAACTTCAACATTGTAGCTTCTTGAACTTTAATAATGTAGCTTCTTGAGACTTCAACATTGTAACTTCTTGAACTTCAATAATGTAGCTTTCGAGACTTCAACAATGTAGTGTTTATGCAGTGTCTTGTACAATATAACATACAAGCACAAGACACAGATAGATGTTTTGACACATCAAAATTTGACAACCAAAGGAGCATGAGACCATAACACTACACAACCAAGTCCAACACAAAAAACCGAATCAAACGTGGAAAAAATCCTTGTGAGAAAAAAAAACACAACACAAAAGTGATAATAATGCACTATGAAAGCATGAAAAAATACAAGAGAGAGAGAGAGTACCTTTGAAACAAGACTCGAATCTCTCCTACAAGCCCTTAAAACCTAAAACGAATTAGAAAAGCCTTGAGATACCCCATATGCTCTCAATTATACCTAGTATATATATATATATATATAATATACTATATATATATATAGAATCACAATCGAATAGGAAACAAATCCCATAAATACGCAGCTTGCTAACTCTGCGCGATTGTTCGATGATACCTTCAATGTCATCGAAAACCTTCGATGACATCGAATAATAAAACACCAAAACATTCGAACAACTAAACATGTATTTTTCAGATTTTCTCGATGGCACTTCGACGACTTGTCGATGGCAAATATGACATTAAAAGTGTTCAACAACTAATTGTGAAAATTTCAAAATTTCTGATGACATCGAGTTGTCATTGACAGACCTGTTAGTTTACAGATTTAAGATATCAATCAACAATCTCCACCATGTCTTCAATCTCCATTCTTTATATTTCATTTTTCATCATCTCTAATTTTGCCTTACATCATAGGTCCACCATTGCTTCTCGTGCATCCTCTGTCTTCCTTTTGAAACTTTAAGGACACGATCAAAACCAATGAATTAAAACCAGTGAATTTGCACCAAAGAACCTTTAGTGTTCCAAGAGATATCAAGTTCTTCATCATATAAGGAATGTGTCTTACTTCGGTCAAGGTACGCTCCATGCCATCAAACATATTGATGCACACCAATCCCAACACCCACCATATTACAGACATTGTCATTGCTCATAAATACATGGCTACCATCGCACTCTCTGTAATTAGTGAACTAACTCTGATGATGAATCATGCGATATGATGCATCAATATCCAAAATCCAATCATCCTTTCGATCATCATATAAGTGTCCGACCATGGACGTTGACAACACATCACTTCCATTCATACCTTCATCAGACTTGACAATGCCGACTTCCCTGGAAGAAGATTCTAAGTTCTCTTTTCTTATCTTAGGTTTTGTACAATCATTCTTCATGTGTATATACATCCCATAATTGTAGCACTTCAACTTTCCTTTGCCCTTGCCCTTGGATTTAGATCTTGCTTGAGAAGATCCATTGTCTCACTCAGAATTTCGCTCCCTTATAACTAATGCATCAGTAGAGGTGCTTACGTCATCATTTTTCTTTCTTATCGCCTTTTCGTGAATAACTGAAATAATGACATTGACGCTAAGGGTTGATCCACTAGTGCACAATGAGTCCTTGAATGACTCATACGAAGCTGGGAGAGAATTCAACGGGAACATGCTTGATCTTCATCTTTCATCATTTCCTCCACATCTTGCAATTTGTTAATCATCTTGTTAAAGTTACTAATATGGGCCTCAACATCACCTCCCTCTACCATCTTCAGATTGAATAACTAAAGCTTAAAGTACATGTGATTCTCAAGAGATTTCTTCGCATAGATGTCCTCTAGTTTTGCCCATATATTTGTTGTAGTTTTCTCTCTCATGACATTGTAGAGGACCTATCCATTAGGCACAATTAGATGGAGGTTCTTGCTTTCTTATCTATCTTGTTCCATGCATCATCTGTCATAGATTCTGGTTACTTTTCAAGGAGTATATCGTCCAATCCTTGCTGAACTAGGAGATCGGTCATCTTGACCTTTTCCATAATTCAAAATTATTATTTTTTTTCAGAATATTTCTCAACATCGAACTTATGATTAGAAGCCAATGATAATATGCTTTCATATTCAATCTGCGCCCCAACATTAAGCTCTAATACCACTTGTCGGGGGATCGCGGAAGCACACATAGATGAATTAAGCAAGGTACTCCAATCACAACAACCAAGTCCAATCACAAACAAACCGAATTTAATATGGAAAAACCATTGCAGGAAAAAACTACGTCACAAAGTGACAATAATGCACTATGAAAGCATAAATTACAAGAGATAGAAAGAATACCGATTCAAACAAGCCTCAAATCTCCTTGACAAGCCCTTGAAACCCTATGAAAGAATAAAAAAGCCTTTAGATACCCCATATTCCTGATTACACCCATATGTATATAGCCTTTATGAGAATCACAATCGAAACAAGAAACAAATCTCACTGATACGTAACTTTGTGCAATCGTTCGATGATACATTCGATGTCATCGAACAACCTTTAATGGTATCGAACCTCTTCGATATCATCGAACAAAACATCAAAACATTCCAGTGACTAAACATATATTTTTCAAATTTTCTTGATGGCACTTCGATGTCATTAACGACTCGTCGATGGCATCGAACCCATTTCGATGGCATCAAGCAAGACATTAAAAGTGTCTTACAACCAATTGTGAAAATTTTGAATTTTTCTGATGGCATTGAGCAGCCTTCGATGACATTGAAGTCTGCTCGATAACATCGAGCTGTCATTGACATACCTATTGATTTACATATTTAAGACATCAATCAACAAAAAGTTGGATTTGAAAGGAGTTTTTTATCTGTATAGTTAAGTTTGATGCACAATTCAATTGATGCATCGGCTTTCATTGTGTCTTTTGTCAACTGAACTTGAGAAATAAATTGATGGCATATTGCAATTGGGGGAGCAGATAGCCACGTTGTAAATAAGCAACTTTTATTCTAATGCAAGAATCATATATCTTTTATTTGATCATACATATAATAACTTTATCATCGTAAAAAATAATTACATGATCAACACAGGGTAACAAAACAATTTTTCTATTGGAAGGGATGGAGGTGACCAAGGCCTGATCATGAGAATTGTGTTGGAAGCCGGCTGTCATAGTTGTTGAGCTAAACTTCCAAATGAAGTACGGGAGCTTATTTCAATCTATACGAAGCTTGCATAAGTTAATACATACGATTTTTTAGGTTTATAAACTCTAGGTGGCAAGTGCATATGAAATTTCTCTAGAAGGCTTTCATTGAGAACTGCAATTTTTTACATTTATTTGACATACAGGCCATTGACGGATTATATAAATATAGAAATCAATGTCCGAATTCCCATATTAACAACCAATGACTGTGCCAAGAGCAAAGAATGGATAAACCGTCCACAATCTGTTTCCAGATTTGGTAACGGTGCGTACAGTGATAAATTGATTTATTAAACAGTGGGTGTTAGAGATGGCCTGCCAGTAAAAGACAGATGGCAAGAAAAGATGGGGGAGATTGCCACAATCTGAGTTTTGGGAAATCAACAGCTTTTGGATAAAGATTCAAGCTCTGAAAGCTTGTGAAACCATGAATATGGAGATAAAAACTGTATGTATTTTCCATTATACATGAAGAGTGCATAAGCATAAGAGATACCATGTACGAAATGCATACTCATATGGGAAAGAAGATAAAAACTAATATATAGACACCTACAAGCACAATAACATGCGTGCAACAATATGGGAACTATTCATGCATTGCACAAAGTCACTGAAGTATCATATATCAAGTGAGAGATACCAAGGTTTAAAGTATACTCTCTGAAACTAGTATTACTCGATTCATACTGGTATTTCCCATTAAAAATACAGCTGTATTGGTCCTTGTTGGCCCGAAATAGTTGTATTCATGGGAATGATATAATATCTAATCTACTCATTTTATAGATCTACATGTATTCAGTCAAATCCATCCGTATATTAGTTGTACCGTATTTTGGAGGATGACAAGAGGCATTACACGAAAAATAGGAGGTGGATGAAAAATTCTTCAAGATACTTGAAGTGTTTACTTTGAAATCATAGCTGACTTATATTCAATTTTACAGGTTAGTGGATGTTCAATAAAATAATGTAGGGTTTCTAGTGTGTGCAAAATCAAGGCCATTCATGCCAAGAACATCCCTAGTGTAGAGAAGGTTTTCATCTACTCGGTGGGCCATGATTATACCCAAGTATACCATCCTTGTCCTGAACTCCTGATTCCACTTCACATTATTCATGCAATAGCCAAAAGCTTAAATAAAAAGGACAAAAACATATATGGTCAGGATCTCCCCGTCCAAGAGAATTTTACTTCGTCATCCAACCAGAGTGGGAACTTCATGAATCCAGCGGTCTGGATCATTGATCCATTGGCTCCATCTATACTAACTGAAAACCCGAGATTACAATACATATCCTCGGGCCGAGGATCGTACATTTTTATTCAAACTGCTGGTCGTCCTTGTCCTCGACCGCATGCGGAGATTTAGGCAACACCTACGCTCCCCGGTTTGCCCGCAATATGAGGGCGTAATGGTAACAAAATCTTTCATCTTTTCAGGAACGCTGCTTGCACTAGCTCATATGCACGCGCCACCGGTAATAACCCTACACGTGTCAAAGAGACTCAAGTGAGAGATCGGAGCCGTTCATTGATGGGGCCCCTTCGTTAATCCACTATTAAATGAATAATGCCGTTCAACTAATTATATAGGCCCTACAAAAGTAGAAAATAGATAAACAGTTAAAAACTCCACATTCGTTGTATAATTGTGGCCGTCCTCCAAGTTGGGTAGCCTGATCATTTGTTTAACACCACATTCATCATGAGGCCCTCGTTTTAATAGCCCGGATTCCAAACATGTGTGACATTTGGCACGTGTAGGGAGCTCGTGTTGCGAATAGCATGCCTATTATTGCCTTTTCTTTTATTAATTAATTGAGGCCGTTGATTTGTATCATGGCAAGTGTGGACTCGAGGAAATTCCATGAAGTTATTATGTCCTTTAGTTAGACGTGTCCATTTGTCAAGCGTCATCTTTAGAATTTTTATTTTTATTTTTTAAAGAAAGTAGCGGGTTCGTAAGTAGAAGCTACCTAACATTGTGGAGGACCACCTCTATTCAGGCCGTTCACTAGATTACACTACGGGAAATGGTGGGTCCCACCGTTGAATTATGTGATCAACCATGATCTCGAGTCCTAAGTTGCGTCCGATTTTAAGTGACCCAGACCACCTAACACAACTCCTTTTAAAACTCGGATGGGGATCCAGACAGGTCGGAGCCTATCAGGTGGTAACCTTGGGGCCCACCTTGATGTCTGTGTTGTATATCCAAACCGTCTATCCGCTTTTATATCTCATTTTAGGACGTGGACCCAAAACTGAAGCAGACCCAAATCTCAGGTGGACACACCATAGGAAACAGTGTGATCGAATGCCTACCATTAATAACTTCCTAGGGCCCACCCTAATGTTTATTTTCCATCATACCTTATGATAATGTCAATCAGATCTCGATAAAAGGAAAACACAAATATCTGATCCATCCAAAACTTCTGTGGGCCACAAGAAGTTTTTAACGGTCAATCACCAATTATTCCTGTGGTGTGCTCCACCTGAGACTTGGATCTGCTTCATTTTGGGTACTTCTAAAATGAGATGAAAAAACAGATGGACGGTATGGATATACATCACATATATCAAGGGACCCCACGGTCATGACCTGCCCGAACTCGCTCAAGTACCGACATCACTGAATCCGCTCCATTTAAACCTAGAATATTTTAAAATAAAAAGAAAGAAAAAACTACGATAAGTAGTCAAACGTTTAAAACTCTACATCATATGATAGGCCAAAAAAAACAAAAATAAACCGTCTTCTGGCCAAGCGAATGAAACACGTTTCTTTCGATAAAACACATTTTATTAAATAAAATATTTTGAGAGCAGTTGAAAAGATAAAAAGTAAATTGATGCTAGCTACCCATCGGTATAATTGAGAAGATCATTTTTAGCAGAGATGGATTAGTATACAAAGATTACTTGAAACAAAAAAATGAGTGAAGCAAAGAACACCATTTACGTATGTACATATTGTTCATTCATATTGGAAATTTTAATTATTTTAATTACGATTAATATTTTAACCTTATTTATATATGATATATACTGACATAGATATATATATATATATATATATATAATATATATATATATATAATATATATATATATATATATATAGTCAATTTTTTAACCTTTTTAATCTAAACTGTAAGAAATATGAACTTTTTATTCTCTAAGTTTTTAGTATTTCCATAATTTGAGTTAATTTAAAATTTTTAATTTTGACTTATCTTTTATTTTTTTTTTTTTTTACAATTGAGACTGAATTAAACACGGACATTTTGTATACTGTTTTTAACATTTTCCAAACCCTCATTTTCCGTTTACGGTTTTGTAAATATGGAACGGAGGCTTTGCCCAAAGGGAATTGTGTAACCCTTTGATTTTTAGCTCTAAGAATGAATGCAACAATGATGCCCAGGACGTGGTCTATACACCATGAGTACTATCAATTCAATGGTTTGCATTGCTACATAGGAGGGTCCCACTTTTACAAACCTCGTAAACCAAAAGATGGTATGCATGTCTTTTGAACGTGAATGAAATGATACCTAAATTTCCCACCAGGAAGCCTGCAACAAAAACTTGGTGAGGCCACCTTGATGTTGTGTGACATCTACTTCGTCTGCTTCGGCTCATCTTAGGACGTGATCCTGAAGGAAATAGTGGGATTGAACGTCTACCATTAAAAACCTCCTAATGCCCACCGTGATGTTTATTGCCATCCGACTTGTTGATAAGGTCAAACAGACCTAGATAAAGGGGAAATACAAATATCAGCTTCATCCAGTCCACAAGATTTTTTTAAATGGTCAATCACCAATGTCTACTACAGTGTGGTCCACTTGAGATTTGGATCAGCTTCAGTTTTGGGCTCATGTCCTAAAATGAGTAGGAAAAAAGGATGGACAGCTTGGATATACAGCTCATAAATCAAAGTAGGCCCCACAGTCATGACCAAACTTGCTTAAGTTCCCAGATCACTGAATCTGCTCCATTCAAACTCAGTATTAAAGAAGAAAGAAAAACCAAAAAAAAACAAAAATCTACTTTAAATGGTCAAACGTTTAAGACTATAAATCAGATGATAGACTAAAACCAAAAAATAAACCGATTTCTTGCCGCAGAGTATGAAACACATTTCTTCGGAAAAATTAAAAAAAAAAAAAAAAAAAAAAACACATTTTATTAAAATAAAAACCTTTGAGAGCAGTTGAAAAATAGGAAAAAGAAGGAATTTTGACCGTACTGACCTCGAAGTTTGGTCAAATTACCTAGAAAGCTATGACGTTCCATATATCCTAAGAGTGGCTTTCCGACAACTTTTGGATATTGTTTCGGACGAAAAAACCCCGGTCCTTGATTCAGAAGTCATACGGTTCTAAAGTGAATAAGAAGTTACTTTTTGCTTTAACCCCCGAGAAAGTGATGGATTGGCTACTCCCCCTACCACCAGCCAATGGCTGGTGCTCGGTGGTATGTGGGCTCCACCACCATGTATGTGTTTCATCCATGCCGCCCATCCTTCTTGCCATGTCATTTTAAGGCTAGGGCCCAAATATCAGCTCGATCCAGTACTGCTTATGTGGCCCATATAATAAAAAATAATGGTGACTGTTGAAAATTTTCAAGCTCACTGTGATGTTTGTTAGAAGTGTACACTGCCCATGTCAGGACTTTTTGGGCCCACGGCGAGCTGACTGACAAGGTGGATGGATCGGATCATCCCATTGTGGGCCTTAAGCTATAGTACCAATGATTTGGTAGAAGAGGAAGTGAACATGTGGATACCATGATCTATGCAACATGACAACCACGACCCATATAACATGATAACTACGACCTTTGCAACAATGACCCATATGGGCCTACATTGATATATGTATATAATCCATGCTGCCCATCCTTTTTGTCTTGTCATTTTAGGAGAAGGACCCAAATATCAGGTTGATCTGGTTGTCGTGTGGGCCACAAAATAGATAATAATTGTGACTATTGAAACTTTTTAGGCTCACTGTGATGTTTGTTAGAAGTGGACATTGCCCAAGTTAGGACTTTTTGGGCCAACGCCGAGCTGGCCGACAAGGTGGATGGATCGGATCACCCCATTGTGAGTCTTACGCTATGGTACCAATGGTTTGGTAGAAATGGAATTGAACACGTTGAAAACCATGATCCATATAACATGACAACCATAACCCATATAACATGACAACTACGACCCATGCAAACCACGACCCAAATGGGCCCACATCGATGTATGTATATAATCCATTCCGCTCATCCTTTTTGTCATGTCATTCTGGTGTTAGGGCTCAAATATCAGCCCGATACAGTACTTTTGTGGCCCAAAAAATAGAAAATAATGGTGACTGTTGAAAGTTTCCAAGGTCACTGTGATGTTTGTTAGAAGTGGACGTTGCCCAAGTTAGGATTTTTTGGGCCCACGCCGAGCTGGCCAACAAGGTAGATGGATCGGATCACCCCAATGTGGGCCTTAAGCAATGATACCAATGGTTTAGTAGAAAAGGAATTGAACACGTTGAAAACTACGATCCATACAACACGACAACCACAACCCATATAACATGGCAACTACGACCCATGCAAACAACGACTCAAATGGGCCACAGTTGTATATATGGATTGCAGTTGTCATGTTATATGGGTCTTAGTTTTCCTGTTATGTGGGTCTCAGTTGTATGGGTCTTAGTTATCAAGTTATATGGGTCTCGGTTGTCCTGTTATATGGGTCTCAGTTGTATGGGTCGCAGTTGTCATGTTTTATAGGTCGCAGTTGTCCTGTTATATGGTTTGCAGTTGTATGGATCGCAGTTGTCCTATTATATGGGTCGCAGTTATCCTGTTATATGGGTCACGATTGTCTTATCATATGGGTCGCAGTTGTATGGATCATAATTGTCATGCTATATGGTTCGCAGTTGTCTTTTTATATGGGTCGCGGTTGTATGGATCGTAGTTGTCTTGTTATATGGGTCGTTGTTATCCCGTTATATGGGTCGTGATTGTCATGGGTCATGGTTATCATGTTATATATGGCCCACAATGGGGTGATCTGATCCATCCACCTTGTCAGCCAGCTTGCCGTGGGCCCAAAAAGTCCTCACTTGGGCATTGTCTACTTCTAACAAACACCACAATGAGCATAGAGAGTTTCAATAGTCACCATTATTTTTTATTTTGTGGCCCACATGAGCACTGGATTAGGCTGATATTTGTGCCCTACCCCTAAAATGACACGACAAAAAGGATGGGCGGCATATATTATACACATACATGGCAACTACGACCTATGTAAAGGAAGTGAACACGTTGAAAACCACGATCCATACAACATGACAATCACGACCCATATAACATGGCAACTACAACCTATGCAAACCACGACCCAAATGGGCCCACATTGATGTCTGTGTATAATCCATTTTACCCATCCTTTTTGCTGTGTCATTTTAGGGTTAGGGCCCAAATATCAGCCCGATCTAGTGCTTTTGTGGCCCAAAAAATAGATAATAATGGTGACTGTTGAAAGTTTCCAAGTTCACTGTGATGTTTGTTAGAAGTGGACATTGCCCAAGTTAGGACTTTTTGGGCCCACGGCAAGCTGGCCGACAAGCTGACCCAAATATGACAACAAGACATTCTCAACAGAGTTTTTTAGCTCGCTGTGTGCCCGTTGAAGAGAGTTGTTCTTCATATTATATGGTAATTATAGTCGTGGTTGTCATGTTATATGGGTCGTGGTTGTTATGTTATATGGGTCGTTGTTTCTCATGGAGTCGTGGTTGTTATGTTAACATAGGTCATGGTTTTCATGTGAAATGGGTCGTAGTTGTAATGGGTCATAGTGTTCATGGATCGTGGTTGTTATATTATATGGGTTGTGGTTGTCATGTCATATGGGTCGTGGTTCTCATTTTCATGGGAATAAGAAGTTGGGCCCACGACGAGCTGACAAACAAGGCGGATGGAATGGATCACTCCATTATGGACCTTAGGCTATTATACCAATGGCTATCCTTTTATTTGGTAGTAAAGGAAGTGAACATGCAACAACCGCGACCCATGTTACATGACAACCACGACCCATATAACATGATAACTACGATCAATGACAACTACAACCCATATAACATGACAACCACGACTCATATAACATGGCAACTACGACCCATGCAAACCACGACCCATATAACATGACAACCACGACCTTTATAACATGACAACCATGATCCATAACAACTATAATCCATATAACGTGATAATCACAACCCATATAACATGACAACCACGACCCATATGGGACCCATATGGCAACTAGGACCCATATGGCTACTCCATTACAACCGCGACCCATATAACAGGACAACCATGACCCATATAACATGATAACTACGACCCATGACAACCACGACCCATATAACATGACAACCACGACTCATACCTCATGACAACCATGACCCTTATTGCATTACAACCACCTAATGCGACCTATGCTACTATGCAGATATCGTTTGCACGACTATGGCGTGACTTGCACCAACTTGGTGAGTATACGAGATAAACGATATCTACGTATGTCATGTACTAACTTTGATAGACGGTAAAGATCTTATGTGCACCAACTTGGTACGTACATGGGATAAACAATATCTACATACGTCATGTACTAACTTTGATGGACGGTAAGGATCTTATAACCACGACCCTTACCACATTACAACCACGACCCTCGTGGTTGTCATGTTATATAGGTCGTGGTTCTCATTTCTTACTCCCAGATTGCATGACAACCACGGCCCTTACCTCATGAAAACCATGACACTTACCACATTACAACCACGACCCTCGTGGTTGTCATGTTATATGGGTCGTGGTTCTCATTTCCTGCTCTTAGATTGCATGACAACTACGACCCTTACCTCATGAAAACCACGACCCTTACCACATTACAACCACGACCCTCATGATTGTCATATTATATGGGTCGTGGTTCTCATTTTGTGCTTCAAGATTGCATGACAACCACGACCCTTACCTCATGAAAACCACGACCCTTACCACATTACAACCACGACCCTCGTGGTTGTCATGTTATATGAGTCGTGGTTCTCATTTCCTGCTCCCAAATTGCATGACAACCATTACCCTTACCTCATGACAACCACGACCCATATACATGACAACCACGAGGGTTGTGGCTGTAATGTGGTAAGGGTCGTGGTTCTCATTTTCTGCTCCTAGATTGCATGACAACCACGACCCATATATGCACATAAGATCCTTATTGTCCATCAAAGTTAGAAAAGTAATGTACCAAAGCTAATCTGGTGTTTTTCGAATATGAGATGACTATTGATAGACTGCAGGAGTAGGAAATGTAGGCTATATGGATTGTGGTTGTCATAAGGTAAGGGTCATAGTTGTCATGTTATATGGGTCGTGGTTGTCATGTTAAATGGGTCGTGGTTGTCATGTTATATAGGTCGTGCTTGTCATGGGTCGTAGTTATTATGTTATATGGGTTGTGGTGAACATACAACAACCGCGACTCATATAACATGACAACAACGATCCATATAACATGACAACCACGACCCATGCAAGAGATTTTGATGGTTTTTCAGTACTATCACACAACTCTACAAGTTTCGTCCACTTAAGTTTGCAAATGAGGATATTATCATCCTCCTCACTCTCATCATCCTCCTCACTCCTTCAACGGACACCCAGCATGCTGAAAAACTTTATTGAGAAGGTCCATATAACATGGGTCGCGGTTCTCATGTTATATGGGTCGTGGTTCTCATATTACATGGGTCGTGGTTGCCAATCCGTTTTCCTCGATCCACGATCCAATATTGGATGACAACCACAATCCAATGTAGATAAAAACCATGATCCAATGTGCATGTTAACCACGATCACATGACCCATGGTTCGTCATATACCCGACCATTCCCTTCGGAATCAGCGCGACCCTTCGAAATAAGCGTCACATTCTTTTTTTAGAAAATCGCATTAATGTCACTACTTCCCCGTAATCCATTCGGAATCAACGCGACCCTTCAGAATCAGTGCCTTAACCATTGGTTGACCAGCCTATAAATGTGGTACTTGGTTTCAAATTACTTTCACAAGCCAATCCGAACCAGAATCCTTCCATTTTCTCAGGGATGTTGATGATCTTCCTGAAGATCAACGACCTCCACAGAGAATTCTAAAGACAATTTCTGAACTCCAGCCTCCACAAGAAATTCTGAAGACAAATTTTGACCCATGTTATATGGACCTTTTCAACAGAGCTTTTCAGCTTGTTGGGTGCCAGTTAAAGAGAACTGTTCTTCATATTGTATTGGGTTGTGGTTGTCAGCCCTAAAACGATATGTAAAAAAAAATGAACGGTATTCTAACCAGAGAAGTGAGAGTGCAGCTTTAGCTCCTCTTCTGGCTAAAACATGCAACAACCACGACTCATATAACATGACAACCATGATCATAATTACAATACAATATGAATAACAGTTCTCTTCAACGGGTACCCAACAAGCTGAAAAACTCTGTTGAGAATGTCATGTTATATGGGTCATGATTGTCATGTTATATGGGTCGTGGTTTTCAAGTTAAATGGGCCATGGTTGTCATGAATCGTAGTTATTAACATGGGTGGTGGTTCTCATGTGAAATGGGTTCTGGTTGTTATATTATATGGGTTGTGGTTGTTACGTTATATGTGTTGTTGTAACGCCCTGAAAATCGGGGGTCAAGTAGCAACTCAACACCCAAGTTCCAAAACATCACTTATGCAACATAAATGCTTATGATTGAATGTTGTCTGTGTTAGTGCAATAATCATGAGTGGGATTATACCAAAACAGTAATTCATACTCCAGATCAAGTTATAAAACGCAAGCAGAAGACTGAAAGATGTATATAAATGTATATAAAGCCAGAAACGGTCACAATCAGTCTCCAGAGTATGAACACCTTACTGAGTTACCATATATATGTATTAGTTTCAAAAATTAAAATGCCAAAAAATGGTACAACTATCATGGTAAACCCTGTGGTCCCGTCATCTGAATGGCATAAGCGAAGCCTCCAGAGAACTGCATGTAGGAGAACTCATCCTGATCATCATAGTAATCAGGCTCAGCCTCCTGCGTCTCGTCGATACCTGCATCTAAGACAGAGTCTGGTGGGTGTCCAGAACACCGTCCCGTAACGTGGGAGTGAGTAGCTAACTCAGTGGAACAATAAAGCATAGGTTAACATGTTATCAATTCAGTCAAGCAGTAATGATAAAGTAGTACAGTTAAACACTCCTAAATACTCTTATTAATGCAAATATGGAATGCAGTCATGATGCATGCCCTCACCAATGCTCCCTCGTGCGACACCATCTTACGTCCGCGGCATGCGTTCATCCCTCAGTGCTCCACATTTTCTAGGCACATGCAGTGCTATGTTATGAGCGTGATTACCGAGTTATTATTAGTCTTTTTCATATAATAATATTGGGAAACTAAGGTACCTCCCTTATATCATTCCCAAGCAAGGATCCATTCTAGGGTCATCAGTCCTAGATAATCTCATACGATGATGCGGTTCTAGGTCGCTGTAAAGGGCTGCCAAGGCTGTTACACGCACTCGTTGCACCGCTCCCCCATCACCTTATCAATACAGGCCTAGTTTATACTCTATTTACTACGGGAAGGCTCGTTGCCTCACCGCAGATTTAAAGTATGTTCGAGGTCACTACAAAGGGCTGTCAGGGCTGTACACGCAATCGTTATACCACTCCCCCATCACCTTATCAGTGTAGGCCGACAGCTCGAATATAGTGTCCCATACCACCATATTCGGCTCACGAGTCTGGGTTGCTCACCGATCACTACGGGGAGGCTCGTGGCCCCAGCGTAGGCCGACAGCTTGACCACGGTGTCCCATACCACCATGTCCGGCTCATGAGTCTTAGTGGATCGAGGTACCAAGGTTAACGGGGTTACACTGGTAAGTTTGGTACCTTAGGTTCAAGTAGTGGCATCCAAACATGGTGAACATACATTAGACAGATCGGGTTACTTGACGAGCTCGACTAGCACGAGCGCACGACAAGTTGAACGACATGAAGTGCATAAGCACTTCGTGTGGCCTAACCACTGTCGCCAACCGAAGTACGGCTCGGGTTCGTCAAACACGTCTTACATGACGAATGAATCTCAGCCACGAATTCAATCCTGTTACCAACTGCCTGGACTAAATCATAGTCCCAACTTCATTTTATTTCATCAAGAGTCATATGAGATAGTTAAAGCAGGAATAAACAAGTAATTCAAACATGTTAACAAGCATGTTATAAAGCACAATGTAAGCACGAAATACAACACATACATTTTATAAGTAAGCGATCAAATTAAACAACTTGCATGGAGGAAATCATACACATCTCTAAGGTAATTGAGAATCCTATCTCAACACCTACCTAAAGCACTATCTCTTAAGTGCTTACTCATACAAGCATTTTCACAAACACTTAGCCTACCCTTATTTAACATACATAATGTATATTAGCCAAAACATGTATTAGGGCGAATCCTTTCACCGAGAAAGTATTACACACATATATAGCATATACACATAGTAATTAATTATGGCAAATATACTTTCATATATTGCACGTATACGGTATTTTCTATAATTATTCCGAATACCCTAAACGCTATAATTTGCATACGTAACTGAATCACAAAACGAACAGCGCATTTCGCATGTGAAATAACATGCAGATCATGAATCTATCATTATCTGACATTGAAAGCTTTAAAAACCATAACCTATACGTCTAAAGTCTACACCTTATGCCGTAGAAGCGTAACGAATTTAATAAAAACTCTACGCTTTCGTCAACGTCGATATGACGACCTATAACACAAGGTAAGTCAGCTACTTCGCTACTTGTACCAATAGAAACCCTAAAACAGGTTAAAGTTAGGTTTTTCTTACCTAAGAACGAAGCCGGAATCGCCGGGATAGCGATTGGAAAGTGATGGTTAAACACGTAGATTGGCAAGGTAGAATAACATGAAGATTCTCCCACTTTTCTCACACTTTCTCTCTCTTTTCTCTCTTTTCTCTCCTAGGCTTTCTCAAATTCGTATGGGATGAGAGAGTGAGAGTTTAAGGTCCTTATATAGGTTAAAAACTCACCAAATTAGACCCAGGGTCATGGTATACCTAGGTTATAGCCAAAGTGAGGTTGTTCCGTCTCAACGGAGCACTTCTGGAGCCCCCCTTGAGCCAAAGGTCGGACTTAAGCTCACCGACCTTGGATCTAGGTCGAGTTAAGTTTGCGTTCTAGTCGGGTTCCTAGATCACACGTGGCGGACCAATTTCAGTTCAACCGTCACTGAAACTCGATCGGGGTTGCAAGTACACGGACATGTGTATGAAATTTCTCCTGATCCGAGGGTGTATTTGGGTCAGATTTCGACGGTCTGATTGCTTATATTTGGCTGGCAAACGATAAGTCTTATATTACTTAAATTAGATTTAATTTCTAAAGAAACCTACATTTTCTCACACTCTTCACTCCGAACTCAAGCGAATAGCCGTGGGACACTATCTGGATTTGATCTCCGAGATGGTTATCAAGCCTAACAAGGCGGTCCTAAGTCTATAAATTCGTATTATTCGGACTTTCGATGTGCGGTCCAGATCTGATACGGAATTTCATGATGCTCCTGAGAGCAGCTAGGTAATGAGATTGATCCTAGATTTTAGGGTAACCTAGCGTCAATGATTCTACAAGTTTTGGGTCTTGTAGATCGTATTTAAAGTGATTAGTGCAAATTTCGTATGTGATCTGGTTTAGCACTTAGTTAACTCTGTCTAATTTCTAAAGGACTTGATCCTAAGTGATTTCTATCTGAGGTGGTACTCGGGTCTTTGTATGGAAATTTTCGAGACGTTACAGTTGTGGTTTCTCATGGAGTCGTGGTTGTTATGTTATATGGGTAGTAGTTTTCATGGGTCGTGGTTGTCATGTTATATAGGTCGTGGTTGTCATGTTAAATGGGTCATAGTTGTCTTGTTAAATGGGTCGTAGTTGTCATGGATCATAGTTATTAACATGGGTCGTGGTTCTCATGTGAAATGGGTCGTGGTTCTCATGTTATATGGGTCGTGGTTGTTACATTATATGTGTCGTGGTTTCCCATGGAGTCGTGGTTGTTATGTTATATGGGTCGTAGTTTTCATGGGTCATGGTTGTCATGTTATATGGGTCATGGTTGTCATGTTAAATGGGTCGTGGTTGTTATGGATCGTAGTTATTAACGTGGGTCGTGGTTCTCATGTGAAATGGGTCTTGGTTTTCATGTTATATGGGTCGTAGCCCTTAAATGACACAGCAAAAGGATGGGTGGCATGGATTATACACATACTTCAATGTGGGCTCATATGGGTTGTGGTTCTCATGTTATATGGGTCGTGGTTCTCATGTTATATGGGTCGCGGCATGGATTATACACATACATCAACATGGGCCCCACTAGTTCGGTCCTTGCCCATGTGCAAAAAAGGGTTCTGTACACATCACTTTCTTGGCATTAAATACAATGCAACTTCTTATTCCTTAGAAAACCATACAACTACTGAAATAGGGACAAGGGCATTTTGGTCCAAGTAATTTTCAAAAGCCGTCAGAAGGCCAATCTTGAGATATATGGAACGTCGTAGCTTTCTAGGTAATTTGCCCAAACTTCGAGGTCAGTACGGTCAAAATCCCGAAAAAGAAGGGATTTTGACCAAATAAGCACCTTGGTATCCCAAAATGCCCTGAATATTAGAAGGATTAAACAAATGTCCTATATAGCCTCTTGACATTATATATATATATATATATATATATATATATATATATATATATATATATATATATATATATATATATATATAATATATAAGTTTAGATGAAATTACCCTTAGCAGCCTTTTATGTTGAGCCCAATATATGACAGGTACCTGGGAGGAATTCGGATGGGTAAATACTGTAGGGCCCACTATGGTGTTTATGAGAAATTCATATCGCTCACATGTTTTGTTAAATCATTTTATGACATGGGCCCAAAAATGAGGTAGATCCAAAGCTCAAGTGGGCCACACAATAGAAAACAATGGAGATTGTATGCCCATAGTTGAAACATTCATAGGGCTGCAGAAGCTTTGGATCAGGAAAATATTTTTATTCTAATCCGTTCATTCTCATGGTAAGGTATTTATGAGCATTTGGGCCACTTTATGAACAATTTGGATTGCATATAAACATCACAGTGGAGCCTGGAAAAGTTTAAATGGTAGGCAATTCCTTTCAACTATGTTTAGTCGTATGGTCCACTTGAGTTTCAAATTTGTCCAATTTTTTGTCTCATGTCTAAATATTATCTTAAAAAATGAATGGATGGAATGGATTTTCCACAAATATCACGGTAGGCCCAACATAGCTTATGGTAGTATAAACCACATGGAAAAAGATTTTCCTATGAAATCATCATTAATGTAATGTGACATGACGTGAATAGGGTAACTGGACCTATGTAGAGATGGATGGTCTTATTGGGCCCAATGTGATGTATATTTTTTATCCACGCCGTCCATTCATTTTGAAAGATCATTTTAGGGAATGAGCCTAAAAATGCGGCATATCAAAGTCTCATGTGGACCATACCATAGAAAGCAGTGAATTTGAAAACCTTTTGGGGGCCACAAAATTTGGATGTAACT
>JAJHSJ010000004.1:99317235-99367596 GCA_021015155.1 Magnolia officinalis
GGGGGGAACAATGTGATCTTACATTCTGGACGATTTTCGAGCCCGTTTAACGTGAGTGGCTTGATTTTCTCGAATTTCTGACATGTAATTTCTTCGATCTCGATCCCTTAAGGTTCGTCCCTTGCTTTGGTTACTTTCGATCGTTAAATCTAGGCTTTTAACACTCTTTAAGTCCAAGCTTCTAAATTCACCTTGCAACCAAAAACATGATTAAAATAGGACGTTAATCAATATCATGTTCGTAAAACCATCTGATAACTGGGGTCTAATATGTAATATTTGACCCTCAACATTCTCATAACGGGTGCTAAAATGAACTTGATCTCAATTAACGGTCCACAATTAATGATTATGGCCCTTTTTGTAGTCAGGATAGAAAAACGGTTGGATAAAATTTGATAGTTGATTGATGGTGAAAAATGCCTAAATCTAAAAATTCACCTTTTATACCAAAAGGAAGGAACTGACTTCAACCTTCAACGGTTTAGGATCATAGATCGAGGCCTAAATTTTGTATAACCTTGTAGTCATATGAGACCAAAGTGTATCCAAATTTAAGTTGCGATGGACGGAAGAAAGTAGTTAAATCGTAAGATTTATATTTATAAGGAGTTGGTAGGCCTTGATAAGATAACTTCGCATGAAGGAAAATCCTACCAAAGTGAGGTCTTCATATTTTACACTCGGTTTATATGATGGGTAATCCAAGTCGTTCATATAAAGGGAAATATCCTACTACGACTACTCATGAGGTTTCTTCACTCGATGAACACCAAAATCAACGGTTAAGGGGGCTGATTTGTTAATCGGGTTACTTTTACAATGATATAAGGGTTAAAATTTGACATGTATGGTTAATTTATGATACATACGCATGGTATAAACTTCCACATCAAACGGATCTTGAGAACCATGTGATGTAGAATTCAAGGGTGTAGGTTAATGACATTTTTATAATATTGCTGATATGAGAGTTTTGGTTAATATAATGGTTCTACATGGTTATAGGCATATTTCTAAGTAATTCTTACAAAAGAACTTATATCTAAATAATTATGAATAAAGAATTATTCATCAAATTAATTAAGGGAATGTACATATATCAATCAACATAATAGATAGTCAGATGACGTGTTAATAATAGAAAAACTTGATGGTTAGTACTCTGATCATCTATGTAAATAGGTGTATGGTCATTTTTTGTAACTAGATGATCACAAGTAGGTTTTTGGAGTGATCAAGAGGCAAAACATGTACACCGTTAGATTCAAGTGACTTGTTCACATGTGTAAGTTTATCATATTGTAATTTTAATGGTGGGTTAAGCATATTCATAGGTGGTGAACAAGATGAACGGATCAAAATCTCAATTTGATATGTGTACGAGTGGATGCGGATATCAAGTAGTTAGTTTACTATGATTGGGTGGTCCAAACTTAAAGTGGATGGTTAGATATTTTTACTTATCGGTGGATAGTTGGCTGAATGGTTGGTTATGATAGACAAGTGAGAATACTTGAACATATGATGATCTTATTTTAAAATCAACAGTCGAATGACTTGATCTATAAATGAAGATCATTTCCAACGGTCAGATTCGTGTTGAAATAGATGTAAGGTTAGGATAACTAGATTGGTTCGTATACATGTACATAATAAGTTAAATTTCATAGTAACACTCGAGAACTTTCAATACTCGATTATTGAAAAGTTTGGGGTATTACAACATGTATGCCACACACAATGTCGAAGTGCATTGATTGTTGTTTTGCGTTCTGAATGACAGCGTAAAACATCCATAATAAATCTTCATCAGCTTTATCGTTGGGTACCAAGATGGGGTCCCATTTGAGCGTCGTTAGCCACTCAATCACTACATTATCGACGAACAAGTCGTCGCCCACAGGTTGTTCGAAGTAAAATGGGGTGGCGTGTAAGCCTTCCTTAGCTTGCGGTACGTGATGAAGTGGCTTGTTTGCATATTGACGATGCGTGGGATGATGATGGACCCCCGGAACTACAACTTGTGGTTTTCTTGGTCCGAACCACAACATGGTTGGACAAAGAAGCACCTGCATCTTCATTTCACTTGGTGCGACGATCACGGAGTGGGCTTTCCTCTTCCTTAGCATCCCTTTTCTTCACCATTAACACCACAAGTAAGGGAATCATGAACCAAGAAGAAATGTGGGAGAGAAGAGTCATCATTGTTGATTTTGAAGCTTGAGTTTTGAAAGAAAATGGAGAAATCGGAAGATTTTGGGTGGTTTGGAGCGTTTGGGGGTTAGGTTTTGGTTTGGGGAAGGGGAGGAACTCTTATAGGTGAGGCGATATGGTAAATGAAGCCCTACCCCCCTTTATACATATCCCACACACGCACACATACAATGTATGAGGGGTTCAACCATTGATTTTGGGGGTCAACCCCTAATCTCTGTCCAAACGGGGGTCGACCCTTAATTTTGGGTGTCAACCCTCAACTACTGGACACCTTTCTATCTAGCAAGTAGCATTCGGCCCCCGATTTTGAGGGTTGACCCTTGATCCATGTTCAATTAGAGGTTGACCTTCAATTTTATGAATTGACCCCAAGCTGCCATCTCCCAATTACTTAATGTTCTTAGGGTTCTTGGATTTTTAAACTTGGAATATTCTTTCTCCCTTGACTTGGTTCACTTAAGTGATCCTAGCGTGGATTAAGGTGAATTGAGACTCTTATGAACTTGATTTTGTCAAATAATGAGATCCTAAGATCAAATTGTTATGTTCAAAATCAAATAACTTGAGAATTTGATCCTAAGATTCACATTTCTAAGTGTTAAGTTTTAACATAAGAAAAATTAAGAAGTTAATTTGGTTCTAATGTTCATGTCTCTAGTTTCATAATTCTAACTACGTTAGTATGTTGCTTATGATAAGTCCCTAGCCAATGCTCCAATTTATCTCTAATCTCATGCTCTGATAATAACTTGTAATGCCCCATCTTTCACGAGTCCAGTACAAACTCAATCCCTGATATTTCGGGTGTCTCTTTTACTTTGCAGAAGCATGTTTTCTCTGCACCATTACATTACTATCCAAACAATCATAAGAGCTAAGTTAAATAGTATATATCAATACGAATATATATAAGTGCATACAAGACGATGATCCAAAATGTACATTCATCACCTCACAAAATCCACTCAACTGGGGACTTAATATACATATAAAAAAATGATCAAAGTGTAAAGTGAAAAGTGTAAATGTTCTTCTCCAAAACCATCAAACATCCTGGCGATGGAACATGCCAATCTATAATTGTCTGTCTGATGACTAGAAGTATAAGAACTCCTTTGTGGGGTCTACGTATGCATCTTTTAAGGCATCTATCAGCCTTTATGGTACCTGCATCAACAAAATCATCCGGTTGGTGTTTTAAAACACCATCTTAAGTGGAAATGAGTGACTGACTCAATAATACCATTTTCCTAAATTACACATGTTATCAACACAATCAAGCATATATAATGGTAGCATCACAAAACAAGCAATTTCATAGGATGGTTATTTAGGTGCATGGATGGCATGATATGTGAATGTATGGCCCGGGAACAATAACAATTGTAGCACTTTCTCATCAACATAATAATCCACAAAACAACCAACTAATTAAACAATGGTTCGCCACCAATGTAACCAATAAATAGCATGATATGAATGATTATCCAAGTAATTATTATTCTCAATTCAAAATTATTTTGGCAAAGTTGGGATACTGTCATCATATCATGAGTTTCTACTTGGATCGCATGGCTCATTGTCGCACGTACTAACTCCTCAGTAGTGTCTCTTGATCTAATTTAGGGTTCATCACTTAATTGTCCAAATTACACAATCAAACAATGGTAAGGGCTCACTACCCAAAGACAATCACAACTAAAGTAAGGGCTCGTTAGCAAACATAAATCAAGGTGAAAAGAGCTCGTCACCAAATTCTCATAATAGCATGGTAGGTTGTCACCAATATCACCAACAACTAAATAACTTAATGTAATATATATGCATGACATGTCACCTCCATTAATTCTCAAAGGATGCTACGAGGAGGCTCGTCAACCCAGCATAGGCCAACAACTCGGACACGATGTCCTATACTACCATGCCCAACTCTTGAGTTTTTATAGGATCATATCGCACTAACGGTTATGAATGGATTTAATTAACTGGTAACAGTGGTATCCTAGATTCCTTCGAGTGTTATAAAATCACCAAGCTTAAGAATGATCAGATCATGCATTAGACTGATCCGATCGACAACAGAGGACCTCGAACAAAACTGACGTTAGGTGCAAGCATCCCGCATGGTTTCAACTACTGTTAATAATCCATGTTCAACTCTAGCAATAATCTAGCTAATAATATAAAGATAAAACCCAATATCTATCCAAAATACTTACTACGCGATTTATAGGACTCGACCCACCAATATAACAATTTAACTTGTCAAATACACAATAATAGTCACACATGAATTTTATACCATAATATAGTATATCAATTGAACGCTTATACGAATCATCACATTTTAATGTATATTAACACAATCGCACGTGTATCGATAATCACATATCCATACCCCACCAGGATATATTAATAGAACATATATACGAAACATTACAATCCAATTATATCAACAACACTTATTACATGTTATGATAGGGTTCTAATTGTAGAAATTTCATAATGATCAAGCATTTTGATGAACATGTTGACTACCAACAATAATAATATTAGGTTTTATAATAATAAGCTAAATGCAACATAAATATCATATAAAGTTTTAATTAACAACTGAAAATCATTGCTTAAAACCCCTCAAAGGTTGATAAAAAGAAACTTAAAAGAATAGTCAACACCATAGGAAGAGGTTTCTCAATCTCCAACTTTCTAGAGTTATGGTTTAAGGGAAAACACTTATTTCTAAATCAAACTAAGGAACTATATGAGATTCATGTAGTCTATTAATGAAAAGACCTAAATCGAGAATTAACATTCATTCCTCACCACCGATCACAAGTAAAGACGGACTTGACGGAGGATTCGATAGCGCCTAAGGTTCGATCAAAGAAGATTAGTGAGAATAAGCATCGAATCTTCCTCTCTTGCTCTCACTTTTCATCCCTTTATTTCACTTTCTCTCTTATCGAAGCTAAGGCATAAATTCGTATGCAATGAAGGGGTTGTCCAAATCAGGGCTTATATAGTGCGAGGAGTGGTGACATGGACCTAATAGTTAGGTACTTGGCATTATAATCCTATGAGAGGTTGTTTCTAGTTGTTGGGGTCCACTAGGAGGTGTACAAGTTGATCTACGCCATATGATAGTTGTCCCTAGTGGTGATCTGTGTATGGTTATGATTGCCCCGTTATTCTAATGTGTTGATCAATGAGTATGATTCTAAGTTAGTTCAACACTTACCGATCATCGATTGGGGTCGCGACTATATTGATATGCGAAAGATATTAACTTAGATTAGTGTCCTTAATTTGATCGTGATCTAACGGTACAAAAGCCACATTTTTTGTAAAGATCAAACAATGACATTTAAATTAACTTCCTAGTAACTCTCAAGACATTCATACATATCATACGCTCACCTTACGAGCTCAAGTTGAACGATTCAAAGCGCAACTTCAGCTTAATGTCCGCAATGGAGTCAAGGCCACTAAGACAAACGTCTTTATATAGTTTTGAGTTTAACAATCCTCTAACAAGTGATCTAGAGTTGGTTTTTTTTAATCCAGACATTTCTAGAATAAGTTAAGCAACGAGATTTCTCGTGTACGACGATTAGAGTTTGGATTAGCTAAGTTAATAGCTTGACAAATTTACAATTAGCAAAAATAATGTTTCGGTTCTAATTGATATAATTCCTTCATTTTTAGGCTAAATAGGATAATTAATTGGATTTGTACGATTATCTGACAGTATATCTTTTGTATGTGCTAGGGTTTAGTATGGAAGTATTACCTACGTTACACTAAATATGATGTAAGCTGATGGTATATGGGTTGTTTCTTGAACGGTGGCTTTGCCCAAAGGGAATCCTAACCCATTTACTTGTAGTACTTACAATGTATACAACAATGATGCCCAGGGACTGGTCCATCCACTGTCTATCCGTTCAATGATTTGGATTTCTGCATGGAAGGATCTCACTTTTACAAACTTGAGAAACCAAAAGATGGCGGTATGCCTTTTGACGTCCGTGAATGGAATGAGATGCAAATTTCCTACTAGGGAGCCCTACAACAAAATCTAAGTGGGGCCACCGTGATGTTGTGTGACATCTACATCCTCCATGATTTGCGTCAGCTGATGTTAGGACATTATCAATAAGGAAGTAGTGGTGATTGAACATCTACCATTAAAAACCTCCTGGGTGCACGTAATGTTTATTTGCCATCCAACCTATTGATAGGGTCAACCAGGCCCACAAATATCCGCTTCAACTAAAACTTTTGTGGCCCACAACAAGTTTTTAATAGTCAATCACCGATATTTTCTGTGGTGTGGTCCACTTGAGGTTTGGATCCACTTTATTTTTGGGCTCATGTCCTAAAATGAATTGGAAAAAAAGGATGGACGGCAAGGATATACAACACATGCATCAAGGTATACCCTACGGTCATTACCTGACCAAACTCGCTCCAGTCCCGACAACACTGATCAATCCGCTCGGTTCAAACTCAGTATTAAACAAGAGAGAGAGAGAATAAAATCACTGCTACTAAGTGGTCAAGCGTTTAAACTCTATGCATGATAAGATAGACCAAAAAAGAAAAACAAACTGTTTTCTCACCACAGCGAATGAAATACGTTTCTTTCAATAAAACACATTTTATTAAATAAAAATTTTTGAGAGCAGTTGAAAAGAAAGACAGGAAATTGATGCTCGCCACCCATCAGTATAATTGAGTAGATTGAGTAGACGGCGATAAACTTTTAGCTAGCAGAGATGGATTAGTATACAACGATTGCTGAAGAAAAAAAAAAAAAAAAAAAAAAAAAAAAAAAAAAAAAAAAAAAAAAAAAAAAAAGAAGAAAGAAAGAAGAAGAAGAAGAAGAAGAGAGATTTGAGTGAGGCAAAGAACACCATTCACCTATTCATATGCATTATTGTTCATTCATATTAGAAATTTTAATTATTTAAATTAAAATATTAAGATGATATATACTTACATATTTGCATATATATAGTCATTTTTTCACTTTGTCTTTTTAGTCTAAACTGTAGTAAATATGAACTTATATAGTCATTTTTTCACTTAGTAAATATGAACTTTAAAATTTTAATATTTTTAATATTTATTTATTTTTTCGGTTGAGATTTATTTTTTCCTTTACTGTTTTTTAACATTTTCCATACCCTTCTTTTGTCGTTTGCACGATGGGATGTATCTAGAATAATAGCTTTGCCCAAAGGGAATCCTAAGCCCTTTAATTTGCAGCACTTACAATGAATATGACAATCATGCCCAGGCCGTGGTATATCTACTGTGTCTACTATCATTTGAATGGTTTGGATTGCTACATGGAAGGGCTTCACTTTTACAAACATGAGAAACCAAAAGATGGTAGGTATGCCTTTTGACGTGAATGAAATGAGATGTAAATTTCCTAGTGGGCCACCATGATGTTGTGTGACATCTACTTCCTCCATTACTTACGTCAGCTTATGTTAAGATGTGATCCCAGGCCAAAATTCAAGTGGGCCACACCATAGAGAAGAATGAAGATACCACTAGTGAAACTTTTCTAGACCTCACTGTTTATAGGCCTCGTTGTGATGTTTATAAGCCATCTGAACCATTTAAAAGGTGAGGCCCAACAAAATGAAGGAAAGAAACAAATATCAGCCCGACCTTCTGTGAATCTCAGGAAGGTTTTAATGACAGGCATCCTCATCCCCACTTTTTAATGTTGTGTGGCCCACTTGAATTTTAGATCAGCTTTATTTTTAGGCCAAAATCTTAAAAATAGCCGGCACAAATGATAGACTGAGTGGATGTCACACACACATCACAATTGATCCACAAGCTTTTTGTTGCATGAATTTGCGGCCGTATATGGCTGGCCAACGGTTGGAATTGGGTGATCCTCCACCTGAAGATACGCATGTTACCTAAGGTTTTTAGTTTGTAACGGTAGGGCTGCTAGATTAGCGATCAAGACCCTTGATCTGATATTGCCCACCTTGGATAGACCTTAGCACTTGAAATTTCTAAGATTTGATTATCCTTACCATCTATTATGTGGCCTTCTCAGCGTATAATGTGGACAGTTGCTTTATGTCCTTTCTTAGCCCTCTATCGGCAGGCTCCAACTGTATGGACGATTGACAATGGCCCGGCTAACATAAACTGAAAAAAGGAGGATGCTACTATCGTGCAAAGAAGTCCGTTGCAGTAGTCAAACAAAAGTGGGAGGGAGTGCCACGTTGAGCTGTTCTTTTCATATTCTTTGAATTTTATACTTCTTAGAAGAAGCTTCTGTATTTCATGGACCGGATCATCCATCAAACATATCACGTAAGTAAAATATGAGGAAAACCGTGATACTCGGGTAGAAGTGGTGAATGATATGCATGCAATTAGAAATTACTTAAAAATTGCACACGTGGCAACTAAGTAGTCAAATTAAACCGTCCAAATTATAGTAATCAACGTAGATGTATCATGAAACAAAACTAAAACCTAGTTAATTATCCGACTCTCAGATTGGTGGGTATTTGGACGGCTATTCATTGATCTGATGCTCCCTGGCGCCGAGGGGCAGCCTCTGAATTATTAAGAAGAAATTAATGAATGTGTTGAATTTTCAAAATAAATTTATTTTTGAAATGTTATTGACTTTTTCAGATGAATTGATCACTAATAAGGCATGAAAAGTGACAAGCAATGTATTTTTGGACATAAATTTTTTTTTTTTTTTTTTTTTTTTAAATCATTTTCAAGGGATTAAAAATAAATAAATTTTCAGAAATCTTTTTGGCTAAGAATGTACTGTGTAGCACTTGCCATGGGGAAGGAAGTAGGTGAGCAATTAAAAAAAAATAAAAAAAAAATTGGATACTTTATGACAACCTTTTAGTGGATGATTACCATGTTTAACGAAGAGGAGAGTATGGTCTATAAAATCAATTCCATACCACATGTTCCTCTTATGCTTAAGTGAGTGTACCCATAGGTGATGAAATCCCACTACCGCGTGAGTGGGTAGGGTGTGTGCATGTAAAAAATAAAATAAAAATAAAAAGTAGAATTTCAAAATTATGGTTCTGTTCATTTTGGCACGTCTATTTCTTTGGGTAGTTCAAGCTGATCTTCATTACTACAAATTGTGACACAACAATATTTATCAACTAAAGCTGAATTTATCTAGGAAAATTTGCCGGTAACCCCCTCATGATTCTTTTTTTTTTTTTTTATCGACGTGGGAAAAATATTAAAATTTTGTAAGTTCTAAGTGAAATTCCATGCAGCCTACCTTCCATCTGTTGAGAAGTAGAGCTACATCTGGGGCCGCCCACGACCAGTCGAGGTTGCGCGGATTTCGTGTCGCAAGTCCTTTCGCAACTGGGATGCGAAAGGAGTTTCGCGGATTTCGTGTCGCAAGTCCTTTCGCAACTGGGATGTGGAAAGGGAAGTTGCCAAAACTATAAATTGGGGTCCCCTAGGGCTATTCTAGGTTAAGGTGAATATTAAAAAATTATTCTAAGGTGTGGGCAAAGGATTTTCTCTGTACTTCCAAGGGAGAGGTTAATATATTGCCTTGTAATCTTCGTTTCTCTTCATAGTGGAATTTTGCATCCGTGGTTTTTTACCCTAGTTTAGGGTTTTTCCACGTATATCTTGTCTTGTGGTTTGTTTTGGATTGCTTTGATCTATTTCTAGTTTATATTTCTTCCTGTCTATCGTTTGTGGGTGAGGCCTTAGATTGGATCTAGGCTCACTGCGTTGTTGGCGTGCTGTGCAACAACTGGTATCAGAGCTATTGGTTTAGTTCTATTGGAAGCGATGGCAGAAGATGGGAAAACTAGAATTGAAAAGTTTGATGGTTCAAACTTTGCCTTCTGGAAGATGCAGATGGAGGATTATCTGTATCAGAAGGACCTCTATATTCCTCTAGGAGGAAAAGAGAATAAACCAGAAAAGTTGACAGATGATGAATGGTTTTTACTGGATAGGAAGGCTTTAGGAACGATCTGACTCTCTTTGTCTAAGAGCGTCGCCTTCAATATATCCAAGGTAAAACGACAAAAGAATTAATGGAAGCCCTAGCCACCATGTATGAAAAGCCCTCAGCATCCAACAAGGTTCATCTTATGAAACAACTATTCAACATGAAGATGTCAGATGGTGGGAGCGTGGCTGAACATCTAACGAGTTCAATACAGTCACGAGCCAGTTGGAATCCGTTGACATTGCTTTTGAGGATGAGGTCAGGGCGTTATTGATCTTATCCAGTTTGCCAGACAGTTGGGATGGTTTGGTGATTGCTGTGAGCAATTCTTCAGGATCGACAAAGCTAAAATTTGATGATGTGGCCGGTCTAATTCTCAGCGAAGAATCTAGAAGGAAGGCATCAGGAGTTTCAGGGGATTCAGGGAATGCTCTAAACGTTGAAGGAAAAGAAAAATCGTTGAACAAATGAGGCAATAAACACGGGCGTTCTAAGTCAAGGAATAAGTCCAAGGGACCGAAAGACAAAGACGGGTGTTGGCATTGCGGCAAGAAGGGGCACATGAAATCACGTTTCTTAAGCGCCTTGCAATCACGTTTCATGTGCCCCTTCTTGCCGCAATGCCAACACCCGTCTTTATTTTTCTGTCGCTTGGACTTATTCCTTGACTTAGAACGCCCGTGTTATTATCTCCTTTGTTCAACGATTTTTCTCTTCCTTCAACGTTTAGAGCATTCCCTGAATCCCCTGAAACTCCTGATGCCTTCCTTCTAGATTCTTCGCTGAGAATTAGACCGGCCACATCATCAAATTTCAGCTTTGTCGATCCTGAAGAATTGCTCACAGCAATCACCAAACCATCCCAACTGTCTGGCAAACTGGATAAGATTAATAACGCCCTGACCTCATCCTCAAAAGCAATGCCAACGGATTCCAACTGGCTCGTGACTGTATTGAACTCGTTAGATGTTCAGCCACACTCCCACCATCTGACATCTTCATGTGGAATAGCTGTTTCATAAGATGAACTTTGTTGGATGCTGAGGGCTTTTCATATATGGTGGCTAGGGCTTTCATTAATTCTTTTGTAGTTTTTACCTTGGATATATTGAAGGTGACGTTCTTAGACAAAGAGGGTCAGATCGTTCCTAAAGCCTTCTTATCTAGTAAAAACCATTCATCATCTGTCATCTTTTCTGGTTTTTTCTCTTTTCCTCCTAGAGGAATATAGAGATCCTTCTGATACAAATAATCTTCCATCTGCATCTTCCAGAAGGCAAAGTTTGAACCATCAAACTTCTCAATTCTAGTTTTCTCATCTTCTGTCATCGCTCCCAATAGAACTAAACCAACAGCTCTGATACTAGTTGTTGCGCAGCACGCCAACAACGTAGTGGACCTAGATCCAATCTCAGGCCTCACCCACAAACGATAAACAGGAAGAAATATAAACTAGAAACAGGTAAAAGCAATCCAAAACAAACCACAAGATAAGATATACGTGGAAAAACTCTAATCTTGGGTAAAAAACCACGGATGCAAACTTCCACTATGAAGAACGAAGATTACAAGGCAATATACTAACCTCTCCCTTAGAAGTACAGAGAAAATCCCTTGCCCACACCTTAGAAATATTTTCCAATATTCACATTAACCCTAAAATAGCTTTAGGGACCCCAATTTATAGTTTTGACAACTTTCCTTTCCGCATCCCAGTTGCGAAAGGACTTGCGACACGAAAACCACGACACTCCTTTCCATATCCCAGTTGCGAAAGGACTTGCGACACGAAATCCGTGAAACTCCTTTCTGCATCCCAATTGTGAAAGGACTTGCGACACGAAATCCGCGCATGTGGCTCCACTTCTCAACAAATTGATCGAGGGTTGCATGATTAATGTCGATCGATTAATGCTTAAATTGACGATGCACATGATTTTCCATAATTTCACGGATTATTTCCTATTTCGGGTGTTATGCTATAAAAATGGGTGTAAAGCAAGATTAGGGTATGATTAAGAGTATTTAAATGTTTCTAAGAGGGTTTTGATAGGAGGCTAAGTTTTTGGAAGGGGTTTGCATTTGTAAGTTCATCAATCTCTTATAACTCGTTATTCATAGTAGATTTTACCATCGCTTTGTGCCGTGGTTTTTTTCCTGCAAGGGTTTTTCACATAAAATAATGGGTTCCTATGCATGCTTTATTGCATTTGTTGTTCGCTTGGGTTTGGATTTGCTTCCGTGGTCTCCTAACTGTGAGTGCTTATGAAAGATCTTAACATGAGTATATATACCTTGGTTTTCCAATGTAAGTTGGGTATAGGGGCATTAAATGTGAGTAGAGAGAGAGAGAGAGAGAGAGAGAGAGAGAGAGAGAGTTTTGCAGTTGTGTACACACATCATAAGCCGAATGTGAGTTCGGATAGCATAGAATTTAGTTAGCTGCTTTAAGATAGGTGGGTGATCTATCTTATAATTGAAATTTTTAGATTTGTGATTTAAATTCAAAAATTTTAAAATATATTGCTTAACTATTGAATTTTTAGAGTTTTAAACTTTTTAGTTTAAATTTATTCAAATTTTAATTAATTTGAGTTAATGATTTAAATTATCATGTAGATTTTTAAATTTTAATTTGATATAATATTTAAGATTTTAAATTAATTTTTTAGATTTAAGTTATTGATTTTTAAACCTAAACCAGATTTAATTACGAATTTTAGATTTATTTAATTTATATTAGTTGATTAAATTTAATTTTAATTTAAAGTTGTAAAGTTGTTAAAATTAGGTTTATAAGTTTACATAGCAATTAAATTAAATTTGTGAATTTGAGGATTTACGAAATTAATATTGATTTTTTATAGTTAGGTTAAAATTTGGAATCAATTCAATATTTTTAGAATTAATTAATTTAAAATAAATTAGATTTAAGTCTAAGACAATTTATGGAATTTTTAGGAATTGAAATTAAATAAATTAAATTTCTCCATTTTGAAAATAAGCAATTAACATAAATTATATAGTTATCCAAATTTATTAAGTTGGAATTTTAATAAAATTCAATATTAAATTCTATTCTAATTCAAAACTTTAGTTTACATTAAAATTTTAAATGTGAAGTTCAGATAAAATATTCTTTATAATTTATTAAAGAAAAAATAATAAATTTTATTATTAAATAAACTATGTATATCTGTACGTAATTAAACTAATGGACAAATAAAATTTCTAGTTTTCCTCAGGGGTCCTCTATATAATTCCAGAAAGTTACAAAAAAAAAAAAAAAAAAAAAAAAAAAACCCTCGGACTTGAAGAAAATTTTAGGGAATAAATTTTAAGAACACTGAATTTATGCGTTTTTGTAAGAATTCTGCAATAAAATATAGTAAATTGATTTTTAGTCTATTCATGAAAAAAATTCTAAAATCCCAGATAGTTTTTATTCCTTTAAATGAATTATTCAACTGTAAACTTATTCATCTTCATGACATACATGCATATTCAATTAATTATGAAATTGTGGAAATATATCGGGTACATTGCCTTGATAATGTTGCTAAAAGTATATCAGATTCACTCCCATAGGAATGTTTCTAAAAGTATAAACAAATAGGACAATTGTGGCCCTTTGGTGAAAGACCTTAGACCCATTAAGATCATTTGGAGTTTCCTTTGTGTGTGGCATATGAGCATGTGTGTGCACAAACATACGTCAGAGGTACACCTAAAGTAGTAGTCTGACTAGCAAACTTACGAATGAGTCCATCACAATGAGGTACCAGTGCATTGGTGTTATCATGGCCATCAACTTAGGTATAATGTTGTAAGAGATGATGAATATTTAATTTATTGTTTATGAGAATTCATGTAAAATATTACATTCATGGCATATCTACGATTCCAATACTTAAATTTATGTTCATTTGTTCTCCACAATTAAATTTAATTATTTATCTTGTTTATGAAATTTTGATATATATGATCTAAAAATTTTAAATTTGAGTTGGTTATAATCCCATTGAACATGTAAGTTCACCTTATCTTACGTAGTATTTCAAGATACAGAGTTTAGATAAAGAGAGAGAAGTGGAGTAAAGCTTTAGTCATCAACATAGTCAAGCTTTAGTCATCAACATAGTCTGAGTTACCTTTTTCTAATGTATATGTGTGTGTGTGTGTGTGTGTGTGTGTGTGTGTGTGTGTGTGTGTGTGTGTGTGTGTGTGTGTGTGTGTGTTAGATGATGGGATAAGGCAAGCCCAAGGAAAGTATAGGTTGGCTCATAGCTCCATCTCAAATGACATCTTGCTCTCAAAGGAGTGGGGGTCCTAGAGTGAACTACTCATGTGTCATGTTGCCCCAACTTAAGGGCATTTGGTGTGGAGTTACGGTCTGGTGGTTGATAAGCCACTTCGAAAAGGCAACAGGTTCTGTTACGCAAGAAATCCAAGGTTCCACACAAGCTTCCATTTTATGGCATGATTACTAGGGGATTGGCTCCGGGTGTAGGTAGGGTCAAATATGTAGGGGTCATGCAAATACATAGGTTGATTCCCAAGACACCTTTAGTTGAATGTGGCCACTTTATCCACCATATGCACTTCCTACATTCACTCCCGAAAATGGAAATAGGAAAGCTAGAATTGTCACCTCTTGGTTTGCTGCAAACAATTGAAAAATGAAAGTGTCAACTCGTGTCTTATGTAATAGGGGCAAGGGCCTCCAACCATGGGGAGAGGACTTACCACGACATAGCATGCAAGATCTTGCATTGGCATTGACAACGGCCGAGCAGCTTGTGGAGTTCGATCAGCAGCAAGGTTGAGGGTGCTTCCAACTCATAGTCAGGACAAGATTTCTTACAGACTTCTCCAATAGGTGAGAGTGCTGGTCCCAAACCAACTATTGGTTCCAGATTGGAAACCACTATGAGTAGAATCATATGATTTTCTTAAGCAGGACTTGGCTGCAATAGGCCGATGATAGGTGATTCTGTTGAGAAAAGTCTTAAATCTAAGGTTTTGAGGTCGTTCGACCGGTCGTGGGAAGCTTCGACTGGTCGTAGGAGACGCTCGACCAGTCGTAGGTTCGAGCCCTTGTACGACTCAAAGTCCAGCAAGTTTTTATTGTTTTTTCCTGTAGCTACGACTGGTCGAAGTCATCTACGACTGGTCGAAGGTGAACGGGTTGAAGACTGGCTACGACTAGTCGAAGGTTACGCAGTTTGTTCCGCGATTTTGCGCGAAACTGCGGATTTGAGTCCTTTCGCAACTAGGATGCAGAAGGGAAGTTTCCTAAACTATAAATAGGTATTCCTAGGGTTTTTCTAGGAAGTTGTGATGAATGCTAAGGGTTTCTAAAAGGGTTCCAGGGTTTCCAAAGGGTGTAGTAAGGGTGAGATTCGAGGTTGTTCGAATTGGGTAAGTCCTTTCTCTTTGTAATTGATGCTTTCATAGTGGTGATCTGTCGCTTTGTGCCGTGGTTTTTTCCCGCAAGGGTTTTCCACGTTAAATCTGTGTGTTCTCTTTTCTTGTGTGTGCTTGGTGCCATTGGATTATCATCCTAGATCTAGATCTATGTGATTCCGTAGGCCAAAAATCCCAACAAGTGGTATCAGAGCAATCGGTTGGGACATAGATCTGAATCTGAGGGATTAGTAATAATGGCGAGCGCCAGGTATGATATTGAGAAGTATTCAGGGAAAAATAATTTTGAGTTATGGAAGATCAAAATGATGAGTTCCTTAATCAAGCAAGGCGAAGATGGTGCTCTTGAGGAGCGGAAGTCTACCATGAAAGATGATGATTGGAATACTCTTGATAAGAAAGCCTTATCATCGATCCGTTTATGTCTCACAGATGAGGTTCTCTACAACGTTATGAGGGAGAAAACTGCGGCTAATTTATGGGCGAAGTTGGAGGATGTTTATGCGAAGAAATCCTCTGAAAATCATCTACACTTGAAGCGGCAGTGGTATAACTTCAAGATGGCAGAGGGTGGAGATTTGGAGGCTCACATCAGCAATTTTAATAAATTGGTTTGCAAATTGCTCGATATGGATGAAGTGATGAAAGATGAAGAACAAGCATGTATGTTGCTGAATTCTCTCCCGGCGTCCTATGAGTCATTCAAGGACACTATATGCAGCATGAATAAAACTCTGAGTGTCGACACTATTATCTCAGCCCTTCAAGGGAAGGCTATGAGACAGCTAGACAGCAACATAGGGACATCTTCTGATGCACTATTTACAGTGGGTAGGAATTCTGAACACGATACAGGTTCTTCAGGTTCAAGATCCAAATTCAAGGGCAAGGGCAAAGGAAAGGTAAATTGCTGGAATTGTGGGAAGGAAGGACATGTGAAAAGGGATTGTGAAAATCCTAAATCTAAGAGGGAAGATTCTGAGGCTTCATGCAGGGAGGCTAACATTGCCACGTCAGATGAATCGAGTGGATGTGATGGTGATGTTTTGTTTGTGTCTTCGCTCAGACGGTCATACGATGATCGTAAGGATGAGTGGATGCTAGACACAGGGGCATCTTTTCACATGACTCCTCATCGGAGTTGGTTCACCAGTTATAGGGAGTGCGATGGTGGACAGGTATTTATGGGCAATGACATTGCCTATAATGTTGTGGCTATTGGTACGGTACGCATCAGGATGTTTGATGGGGTGGAGCGTACCTTGACTGATGTCAGGCACGTTCCTGATTTGAAACAGAATCTGATTTCTCTTAGTGTGCTTGAGGCAAAGGGATGCAAGTACACAGGTATTGATGGTGCTCTTAAGGTATCCAAGGGGGCACGGGTAGTCATGATAACGCAACGACTCGATCATGTTTACAGGTTGATCGGGAGCACTTCAAAAGGTGGAGCTACAGTGGATGTAGCGAATTCCACCTCTGCACGTGTATGGCATGATGGGCATGGCCACATGAGCAGGCAGGGCAGGAAGGATGAGACGTGCGGACAGGGATACAGAGCAGGTGGAGCAGCCACCTGTGAGAAGAACCACATGACATGATTGCAGGATATCGGCAAGGTACATGGACGACTCCAATATTGCAGGGGATTCATCTTCTATTCTGATGGCTCTAGGTGAGCCTGGTGCTGAGAAGTGGAAGGTGACTATGGGCGATGTGATGGATTCGTTGTACCAGACCGACATATGGGAGCTGGTGGAGCTTCCAGTGGGCCGGTGAGCGGTTGGATGCAGGTGGATCTTCATGAGGATACAACATAGATACAGGGCAAGGTTGGTAGCGAAGGGTTATGCTCAGAGAGAAGGGATCGGCTTCTCAGAGATATTCGTGCCAACGTTATAGCAGGAATCTATCAGATCCGTGATTGGCACTGGTTGGCCAATGTGATCTTGAGCTATGATGTGAAGCAGAGATAAGAGAAGAGGTCAAGGAGCTACACGGTTAAAGATTGAAGACTTGGTGGAGATTGTTGAGAAAAGTCTTAAATCTAAGGTTTTGAGGTCGTTCGACCGGTCGTGGGAAGCTTCGACTGGTTGTAGGAGACGCTCGACCGGTCGTAAGTTTGAGCCCTTGTACGACTCAAAGTCCAGCAAGTTTTTGCTGTTTTTTTTTCCTGTAGCTACGACTGGTCGAAGGTGGACCAGTCGAAGATTGGCTACGACTAGTCGAAGGTTACGCAGTTTGTTCCGCGATTTTGCGAAACTGCGGATTTGAGTCTTTCGCAACTGGGATGCGGAAGGAAGTTTCCTAAACTATAAATAGGTATTCCTAGGGTTTTTCTAGGAAGTTGTGATGAATGCTAAGGGTTTCTAAAAGGGTTCCAGGGTTTCCAAAGGGTGTAGCAAGGGTGAGATTCGAGGTTGTTCGAATCGGGTAAGTCCTTCTCTTTGTAATTGATGCTTTCATAGTGGTGATCTGTCGCTTTGTGCCGTGGTTTTTTTCGCAAGGGTTTTCCACGTTAAATCTGTGTGTTCTCTTTTCTTGTGTGTGCTTGGTGCCATTGGATTACCATCCTAGATCTAGATTGTGTGATTCCGCAGGCCAAAAATCCCAACAGATTCAACAGTAGGTTGAAGGGATCGTGGCTTTAGAATGCCGAGTGATATGGTTCTATTTTGTTTATCGTATCGGAGGTTATGTTCCTTTTTGCTCTTTTTCGGGCTGATCTTGTTGGAGGAGGAGACCCCATATTATACCAGCATCTCTTTTGGGCTTTTGGTCATTCAAAAGTGTATATTCTCATTTTGCCTACATCCGGCATTATAAGGTATATTCTCATTTTGCCTACATCCGGCATTATAAGTCATATCCTATCGACTTTTTCGAAGATTTAAAAAAAAAAAAAAAAAAAAAAACTGGTCTTCAAGTGTTGCTATTATGATTATGGTATATAGCTAGACCTTGTGTTGCCTGACCCGTTGTATATGTATATAGAAGAGACTTCAAAATTTTGTAATGGTGAATGAGTAATCTATTTTAATGGATGTATTTTATGGATATATGGTTTGATATTATGTGATTTTAATAATTTGTATATGTAAATGCTTAAATTATAAGTAGGGGTGTACATCGAGTCGAACCGAGTCAAGCTGGCCTTAGCTCGACTCGGCTCGGCCACTAGCTGACCTCAGCTCGAACTCGGCTCGGCTTTGTCCTCGAGCCTGACTGGCTAGCTCGGCTTGGTTCGGTCAGTAGCTCGGCCAATTCGAGCCGAGTTCGCCATTGCAGCATTTCCACAAACACCTAGACTGCACCTTCAAAATCTCACTGTTTGTAAAATAGAAGCAATGGTTTTACAGGTATTTTATCAAACACCTTCTAAGCAACATAAAACCCAAGAAAAAAAAAAAAAGGTATTTGTTTCATGTACATACCTTCCTTGCCATCAGCCATACTTCGTTGAGTCATTTCATCAAACACTTGGTGAGCAACATTAATAACACAGTAACCGAGACACCGAACTGGTTCGATTCAAGCTGGATTGGAACCGAGTCGAGTCAAGCTATGGCTAGCTCAAACTCGGCTCGAGCTCATTTTTGAGCTCAAAAAATCAGCTCTGACTCAGCTTGAACTCAGTTTCGAACCGAGTCAAACCGTGCTTTTTCGAGTCGGGTTGAGTGAGCTAACCGAGCTAGCTTGGATCGTGTGCACCCCTAATTATAAGACATGACATGGGAAGATAACTTTGTTTCAACACTGAGGTGTTGATATCGATTCCCAAGTGGGGTGTGGCCAACAGTAGGGTGTGTACTTACATACTAACCAATAAAAAAAGTCATGACCTGGAGAGCAGGATCAGAATCTGGCCAACCTGAGTGTCGAATTTCCACAAGTGATATAGTGGAGTAAAGCTTTAGTCATCAACGTAGTAGTCAGAGTTACCCTTTTCAATTTAAAATTCATTGTCAAAAAAAAAAAGGTCTCTGTTGAAAATGGGTGAAAGTAAGCTTAGATTTTTATAATGACATTTAAGTAATATGTTTTAATGGATATATGGTTTGGTGTTATGTAATTTATATGGATTATTATATGTAAATGCTTAAATTATAAGTCATGACCTGAAAAGCTAGATCAAAGTATGGCCAACCAAAGTGTCGAATTTCGGAGCAGGACAGCTTAGCATAAATTAACCTTAAGTATTAGATTTTATGAATAAGTTATATCATATTTTATATATATATATAAAATTAATAAAGAACTTAGTTATAGGTAATATTGGAGTATATGTGTACTTCATCATAAAAATTGTCATTAAGATTGATTTGGGCTGCCAACTAACACAACTCTCCTTTGTCCAAGCACAGGACTGGCAGTGAGAGTATAGAGCTCTTGCGTAGGCAATGTAAAAGGCTATATAATAGGTTGATTACAATCAATCGCAATCTAATTGTCTATTAGATAGGTAGAGAACTATCAACCGGTAAAGCTTGGTCCAAAAGTGGGGCTGGTCAAACTAATCATGCTAGCCACAATCTTAGAATCAGGCTAACTGCTCATCCATTTGTTATGCAAACGGTGCCCCATGTAATCAGTTGAATGGCATCATTTTTGGACCAGGCCGTCCTCACAGTGCAACCGACAAGATGGACGGCTTAGATCATGCACCTGTGTGCGGTTCTGGGGCATGTAATGGAGTATGGATGGGCTGGAATTGGATTATATAAGAGTGGATTGCTGATAGTTTCCCGACAGACTTTGCACCCTATGGAATGGCTGGGATCATCATATTGACCTGTGGTTTTTCTCTGACTGATCATACGGGTATGACATCAATAGACGGACGGTTCAGATTCTCTGATTGCAGGACCCAATGATCAGACGATGCGTATGCATCCATTGCGTGAATGACGAACGTTCAAGTTCCATGCTCTATAAAGGAGGTAAAAACCACATGTCGAAATGGGAACTCTTGCATGGTCTACTTCATGGTCAATGATTCCCCTCCGTTGATTTCAACGAAGCTCCAGAAGGTGGGCCACAGTTACATGCTGATTCAAAAGGTAGCTTTGGATCCTTATCTCTGATTAACCCGTAATTGCCGGACTGGAATAGTCCCTAACACCCACCCAAGCTTGTGGGGCCCACCTTATAGTATAAGTAAAATCCACTCCGTACATCAGGTTTTAATATTGATCATAACCGCATGAATATAATATCAGAAAGGTTCACAACTCAGGTGGACGGCACCACAGTGAAAAACGGGGATGGGATACAAACCATAGGTTTGTATGGGAGTGATTTTGGGTGTTTATTTCTCATCAAAGCAGTTAATCAGGTGTAAATCACAAGGATTAAGTGAAATTACGAAAATTATCCATGATTTAATCATCGTGCAGGCCACACCAAGTGAACTTACAGATTTTAAGAGCAGTTTTACATTTTCCCCATTTAATGGACCTATCAGAGTGTTTCATCGGGATGATCTTTTATATGTACGGTTATAATGATGTTTAACGTCTGATGGACAGAGTGGATTCATCTAAATATGGTGAATCCCCCGGATCATGGGTGTTTTACGCAGCTTAAAAACCGATCACGATACAGACGATTCAGGTCCGTAATCGCCGAATATCATGTTGACAAAATCATGGCATTGAAGACTCTGATGGCATATGCACAGCAGCCATCGTTATCTGACATCATGTCAATTCAAAATGTGGGTCCCACTGCGGTGGAGCACAGTATGGAAATCACCGTACCATCTTTATTCGACAGTTCAATGTCCACCAATCTAATGGCTAGGATCGTTCAATCAGTTTGATTATCTTAAATTTATGCTCCAACTCACAGTCAGGACAAGATTTGGACGGTTAGATTTGTGTGATGGTGATGATGGTGATGTGATTGGTCCATTGTGATCATGTGATGTCCTAAAATTACGTCAGTACACATCCGGTCACACAACCCAACTGATGAATGGCACGGATATTGCACACTTCTGAGGTGGCCCACTCAATGGGAAGTTTTACATAGTCTGTCCATTTTTAATTTCTTTTTAAAATTTTTTTTTTTTATTTTTTATTTTTATCACCATTAAGATAGCTAGCCTGATAAACCGTCTTAATCCTAGTTTGAAATCTCAAAAAAGCTCATCTACCTATTTGCAGTCTGAATGTTGTGGTGTTGGCGATATGGCTCATATCCACGCATTGACCAATCAGGTAAACCATCTCTATCATAGTATGAAAGCTCAAAAAGGCTCGTCCCCGTATTGACTAATAATGTAAACCGTCTCGATCATAATTTAAAAACTAGATAAAGACTGGAATCTACTTGACTGAGTTAACTCGCCCGAGTCAACTCGGCTCAACCAGATTTCACCCAGACCGGAAAATACTTGATTTGGTCGGAAGGCATGCAGGACTGGGTCAAAGACTCCATGACGACTGCAAATATCTTAAAACAACAACAACAACAACACAACAACAACAACAACAATAATAATAATAATAATAATAATAATAATAATAAACAACTTAGACTCAACTCAACTCAGCACTCCTTAATATTATTTGGAGATTTTTATTACAAAATTCCTTAAAGAATTGTATTTTACCAAATAGTGCCTCTAGTAACTGATATTGTCTTTTAAGTGGAGAATTTATATTATCATCCTCCTTATCCTTGATTTTAAAGATTATCAAAATTTTAGTACTTTTAAACGGCTAATACCCTAAGAATATAAGCTGAAGAGACGCCATATTTCAAGTTAAGAAAGGAAAAAAACACTCTCCGAGTAAATGAGCAAATATAAAGTCTGAATTGGGCGGTGAAAAAAACCATGACCAACACATACTCTAAGTCAAGAGAGTTAAAATGATTAAAAGAAAAAAAAAAAAAAAAACAACATCCCGGGCCAAAGAAAACATGACCAACCCACACCCTGCTTGGGTCTCTCTTTAAAGAATAGTGAAAAATCGGAAGTTGTGAAACCCATGTAGCATGTAACTCACATCCAACCCATCCAACAGATGCACACCAATGTTTTTATTAAACAAACCAAAATTACAGCAAATCTAATCATAGGACGGGCTGATCCATAAAAAACAAGGTATACTATTTAAAAATATTCTAATTTAAGTGTAGCCCATCTGATTGACCTGATATTTTATTCTGTGTTATCATCATAGTGTAGCGCATATGTTTAACGGGTTGGATGTCATACACATATCACATGGCTCTACAAGTTTTGAGTTTCACTACTTTTAAAAAGTAAATGAGGGCATTTTATAATTTCATCAGTCAAAAAAGCACTTTCATGCAGTTTCTAATCATTTATGCTTTATTTGGTAAAATATAGATTTCCCAGGAATGTTCTGGAAAAATCCCTATTATTTATTTATACTCTTAAAATATTAGAAAGATATTAACCAAAAACTTAGAAAAACTTTAGGAGTCTTCAAGAAACTCTTCAAGTCGACTCAACTCGGCTGGATTTCAAGTCGAGTTTTTAAAATATGGTCTTAATCATTTTGATATTGTATCGTATGAACCGTAAGGATAGAAAGAACGGAAGCGAAAATGTTCAGTTGGGAACAGATGAACCGGTGGGGCTGGTCTATAAGGCCATCCACATTCGAAAGTATAACCATTGTCAGCTGAGGCCCATCCTATTACAGTCGTTTGAGAACCATCTCCAATGTTGAAAACACACACAGAAATAGGCAAGGCTGGTGAGGCTGGGGCTGAGTACGGCTCGGTTTGGATTCGGTTTGGTCTGAGCTGGAGGCCTGAAAATTGGCCCAGAGTCAGTTTACAGGCCCAATACCTACTTGGGCTGAGCCTGACCTTGAGACTTGTAAAGGCCCAATAGGTTAGCCTGGCCCCAATCACATAGTGGTGGAAGTGGCCCATGTTCCTTATCTCACAGACTGGACCGCGTTTGGACTCATATCATGCTCTGATAATTTGGGCTTGGACATGCTTCCACTCGGTCTAGATTGATCTGGGTGGGCCAGGGTTGGCCCTAGCCTGTCCTAGCCGTAATTGGGCTGGAAGGGCCCTAGCCATCGTTCATAGGGCTAGGGTAGAAATGAGTCGGAACATATCTACACGTCTGGCCTATCAAACTACTGGGCCTGAATTTTGTTACCGGTTCAGCCCATTTAAAATAGTGGCCGACCATAAGCCAATATCAGCCATGAAAAGAGGCCAGCATTTGAGTGTAGCCTCAATAAGAGAGATTGTCAAGCCCTGTACTAGATCCAGTCCGTTTATTTCTTGGCCCAAAAAAAAGATCTCTCGCCCTTTCTGTCTCGCAAAAGAAGGGTTGAGACCAGCTGATGTCAAGCAATAAAAGCCCAATAAGCTAGATTGGCCCATTTCAGCCAAGCCATGTCACGGTTTTGTTTCCAGTTTACAGGCCCGTTTGGAGCGAGTTTCAGAACGTTTCACTTGTTTCCAAATCAGGTGGGCCATACCAATGACAGTGGGACTCTGAGCTGTGGGCTGTCATCAGTGGCCCACTATGTCAATAGAACAAAATCTCCCTCAATACAAACCATTCACAATGTGGGCCCATTGTTGATGCATTATAAACCCGAAAACCACGCGATTCTAAATATCCAGCTGGCTGATCATGAAAATGGGGAGTTTAAAAATTCAACAAGTCAAATTGTCGAAATTGAACTAACAAAAGTCCAATATTGGGTGGATAGGATTGTCCTATCAATCTGATTTCATTGGTGTGCTCCATCTGAATTGGGTCCCACTACTTGGATATTTTAAAGTGGGCCTACTGTGTTTATGATCAATTCGTTGATTTTAGTTTAGAGCAAGAGATTGGGAAAGTGTTTATAAATAGTGAGTAAGAAGGGTTGATGGCTGCAGACCAGTCATCAGTCTGGACGGTGAGGATGTTAGGGTAGCAATTGGGCCAGGCTGGTCAAATCATGCAAGGACATAACCCATGAGCTAAGGATCTGAGTCCAGGTGCATCCTAGCCAACAAGCTTGGAAACTGGGTCCACTGAACTGGGCCCGAGTGAAATGAACTACCCCATATTGAATGAGTTTGGGAAGGCTGGGCCACTATTTTGGGCCTTCGAACATACTTAGGTCCAATCCATGATCCTGTTTTTTTTCTGGATCTATCTTCAAGCACAAAACACAAATGTCACAGCACATGCCAATGTGGCGTATGGACAAAAAATCCTGACCATTCATAAGGTGGTACCTTATGTGATTGTTCCTTAGCCTGAAAGCCCAGGTGGTCCATTCATTAGGGGGGCCACACAAGTAAGAAGAAATAGAGAGTTAAAGAATAACTAATCATCTACACGTTATCGGTATGACCGAAGTGGCCCACTATGATTTTAGATAACTATCTGAGCCACATCAACGTTCATCATGAAAAGGTTGATTAGGCAATTGGAGGCAAAAAAAAAAAAAAAAAAAGGAAACATTGTAGGGCTGTCGATGGGCACAAAATCAAAATTTTGAATAGGGCCAGAGCGTCACGCCTGGCCCAAACAGTTCAAAATCTAGGCGAATCCAACCTCAGGAGTCAGGCCCAGCCAGTTGAAAGCCCTAAAAGATTGGTTGGGGGCAATAAAAGATTGGCAATCTAACCTAGATACATGCATGCAACACTTTCCATGATCATGTGAAAGAGAGAGCTGATCACCTACAGCCTACTGCATTAATGAGTCTTAAGATCATTTGGTAGGACCAGAGTTCTAAAACTCAGTGACTCGTCTCGAAACTCAGCTGTCTCACTGGGATTTCGAGCCGAGTCACTAGAAAACTTGTTGTTTGCCAGTGACTTGGTCTTGACTTGGAACGACTTGATGAGTCGACCCGCATGCCCAGACAAGTCGAACCTAGTCACCCATGTGGGAAACTTCTCTTAAGAAAAAGAAAAGGAGATCAGTGAGGAACTCTATAGTGCTTGTAACCGTTGCTTCACTAATCTTTTGACATTTTCTATTGTTTACTACTATTATTATTATTATTATTATTATTATTATTATTATTATTATTATTATTATTATGTATTTTGACTATTTAAGACTAATTTTAAACATTAATTTATGTTCAAATATTAATAGTTTAATTACTGCATACTGAGTCAAGTGAAGAAAAGATTCATCAAGGTCATCGAGTCGACCCAACCTTGCTGGAAATTGAATCAGGTCGAGTTTTTGTGTTTCTGAAATATGGATAGGACTACGGCATCAAAACATTGTTATTGGGAATTTTAAGTCATGAATAAGATATTCCAAACCTGCGTTTTAAATAATGACCTGAAGCGTAGTGTTTGCCGCCCCCCCACCCACCCACCCCCCCGGAATGTAAGGCGTAAACTACATAGTGCGTAACGCACTATTTTTGAATTTTTAATCAAGGTTGCACTTGGTTGCACCATTTCATGATATTCTCCGCCAAATAAAGCTGATTAATAATGAAATTTAATAAAAACTCCACGATATTTGGGGCAATCAAATAAAATTTATAAAGTAATAAGAAACGGCACTGATTAAAAATAAAAGTTTTAAAAAAACACAATTATTACTTATTATTTAACTAAATGCATTGAAAATCTTAAATAATTTTTATTAAAAATAAAAATATATATATAACAAATCATTGAAATATTAATTGATTTTAATATTGTAGTGAAAAATAACTTGCAACGTGAACTATATAATATATAGAATGTAATGTTTCCAAATTCTCATCTAGCGTAGACTAGAGTTATTTTCGTGAACTACGTGGTGTAAGTTACACACTACATAGTGTATCTATTTAAAACACAGGTCCAAACTCAATTTCTAGCTTACATCAGGTATACTTAAAGGCAAGATGGTGTCTTTATCTCACTCAACTTGGAAACAATTACATTAATTAAAATGTTATTATACTAACAAAAATTAAAATTAGTTATTTAAAACACAAAAATAGTCAAATCAAACAATAATGTTATTTGACAATCCGACTGACGCAGGGGAGGATGTGAGGTCGAGCACCGTCTTCCTCAAGAGGATAACTATTCCGAATCCACGGAACTTCTCTGGACTCCTCACAGAGACTTCTTGAATCCACGAGAAAAGAGAGCAGAAAATAGAAATAAATTCTAAATAAATTCGAAATAGATTAATGAATCCATAAAAACGAGTTCACAACCCTTTAAATAAGGGTACTAAGCAATGGGAAAGAAATTAGAATCAAACTACAACTAGGACTCCTAGAATTCGCGACTTACTATAAATAGTAAACTTACTATTTATAGACGGTCGTGATGTCTACTAGTGCGCAAGGTTTTCGGCCAAAAATAGTAAGTGTCCTATTTGGCTTCGCCAACCTGTTCTCCTAATTATTCTAAGCTCTTTTCACGTTGGGCGCAACTCCTAAAGCCCGACGGATAAAGAGTTATAAGCAAACTAAAACTTACTATTTATAGTAAAAACGAAATTGAAACAGGGAAACGACCGTCAAATCAGGGGTTTCTCGCAATTCCGAGCGTCGTAACCCTGCGTAGCTGGGTTGGTTGGCTAAAGTAGCTCGTTCTACCCCAAAATCATATATTTTTCGTCCGCTAACTCATCCCAGATTGCGAGATACGCCTGATTTAAGGTCTGATGGTCCAGATCACTTCTGTCGCCGACCGGGCCTTTTCTGATCCATCTTTGCCATGTAATTGTCCGCGACCCGCTCTACATCACCGACGAGCCATTAAGTGAGTCCAGTCACCATGATTTTGACTGTGTATCCCAGTGACAGTTATTTAGAAATTCAACATGCAAGTGACTGAGTCGCCATACGTTGAGCTTGTATCCGACTTGGCTGAGTTTTGAGTTAACGAACTCTAGAATTATAACTGACAAATGACGCGAGGATTAATTAGAAAAACAAGGATTAGACTAATGACTTGAGAAATCCATTTTTGAGCGGCAAGTAGAAGATAGTGCATCAATGCAAAAGATGAATGTCATCTTTGGTTGCACTAAATATTATGAAATTTCATGATATTTCATTATTAATCAGTCTAATTGTATAGATGGTGCAACCAAACATACAATGAAAATGAAAACTAAAGGAATGATTAGTAAAATGAAATGAACCATCTCATGTAGTTGTCTATTTCTTGGACCATAAAAGCAAGCCCCACCTAGGTAGACCAACTAGGGCATGATTGGGACATCATCTCCCAATCGTGCAAGTTGGGGTTTCCATTCCTTAAATAAAACACAATCCTTCTCAAGTCAAAACAATTTAAAGTGATAGGTTCTCATGCCTCATTTCCACAAGTCATTAATCAAGCCATAAGTCTTCTGCGTGTTCTTGCTAGAAAACTTGTGTTTATTTTTAACAATGACGTCAAAGTCATGGTTGTAAAATGTAGCCTTTGATATGGGATGGATCTAGACTTTTTTCGGCTCACAGCAATGGTCTATGACTGTAGCCATATCATCTTCTTTACAGCAGCCACTGCTTCTCCTCTTATTTGCATGTCTCGCATGTAGAAGCATAGGATTAAAGAGCATGCAACAAAGGCTATGCAGAGTCTAACGTGATGACTGTGTGACATCTATATCATACATCTATTGCATTGCACTGGCTCATTTTAACCTGTCAACCTCAAAAGGAGGTTTTTAGGCCAAAGAGATCTACTAATTCTTTTATTTCAGTTGGTAGATAGATCTACTAATTCTTTTATTTCAGTTGGTAGTTAGTCTAATTCTTTTATTTGCGTTGGTAGTTAGTAAAAATGATCTTAAACTAAGAAATGATTGCAATTTCGTACATGTTCGTTGAAATAGGATCATTGGATACTTTTCATTTTCAACTGTCAAATGACTACTTTCTTTGGATACCGTTTAGGTAATAAAATAGGCTTAAATTTCAGTTCACGGCACATATAAATCGGTACCTATAATTTGAATTACTTGTACACCACATGTGCAATTCCTAAGTAATTTGAAGTTTGTGGATGATCCATCACTATCTTGGCACATTATAAAAGTTTTCTCATATGCAAATGCGAGCTTTTATAAGAGGAATTGAGTAAAAAGAGAAATGCTACCCTGATTTGCATGATTATTAGAACTAGCAACTAATTTTATTGGACGACGTCTATAATCTTATAATAGGGAGTCCATGTAACAAAAAGCTTTGCGGGGGCCACTTCGATGTTTCGTAACATCCATTCCATCCACTAATTGCACCAACTCATGTTAAGGATTGAGCCTAAAAATCAGACTGATCCAAAGCTCAAGTGAGTAGGGATGGGACCCACTAAAACCATCCTAAGGCCAGCGTGATGTTTACATGTCATCTAACTCACTCGTAAAATTAGACCACATTGAAATGAAGGGAAAACACAAATACTGTCCGGATCGAAACTTCCATGGTCCACTTGAATCTTGGATTGGTCTAATTTTTGGAATGTCGTACTAATTAGATGATCTGACGGAATGGATTTTACGCAGACATCGCCACTTTGAGCGACGTCATGACCAATCGCTTGTTCTTGTACGCAGCTTTGGTGGACCCATGATTATGGGGCCACCATGATGTACGTGTCCTAAATCCATGCCGTCCATTCGTTTTGAAAGATCATTTTTGGGCATGAGCCCAAAAATGTAATAGATCAAGATCTTAGATGGAATACACAGGATACAGTGGTGATTGAATACCTACTGTTAAAAACTTCTCGGGGGCAACTGGAATGTTTATTTTCCACCTAACTTATTGATAAGGTCACAAGGATCCGGATGAAGGGACCTCACAAATATCAGTTTGATCAAAAACTTTTGTGGCCCACAAGAAATTTTTAATGGACAATCACCACTGTTTCCTATGGTGTAGTTCACCTGAGATTTAGATCTACTTCATTTTTTGAATCATCCCTAAAATGAGCTTTCAAAACGGATGGATGACATGGATGTAAGGCACATACATCACAGTGGGCCCCACAGTCAGGGATCCACGTACCCAGGTGATCCGGAGATCCACTATAGCCGGCTTCGATCTCGGAAACCGAGCGTCGAGCATCGCAAACGTGTTATATGGTGAGACTGCATTACCTTATCATTGCTCAACTTAGCGCACACGTCTGGCAGTTGGCTAAAATTGTGCCATAGGACATCCACACCATGAGTCCCACCACCAACATTACCGTGGAAAATCAATCTAATCTGCTCATTAGATGGCCCACACTTTATGTTGAGTTAGATCATAGATTGTGCATAATTGAACGGTGTGATCCATATTTAATGTACGAAATTTCATGGTCAAGTGAAACTCGATCCGGATATTTTAGATGCCATATTTTTGCTTTTCAAATGTGTGATTTAATTATATGATTATAAAGGTATTATGAACATAAGTAAGAAGTAAACTAAACAATGGATATCATCATTATCGTAGGTCTACAGAAATAAAATCCCAAACATAAAACTATACTCCTAGTAAAGTCCACCTGGTTGGGGACTCAATATACAAGTTTAAAATCATCATGTAAAGTACATCTCTATCTCCAAATGAAACAAAAGAACATATTGGTGGTCCATACGTAAGCACGTAAGCGACAAGCTACAATTGGCCATTTGCATATTAGAAATACGAGAACTCCTCAATGGGCCTCAACAGTTGTATCCTCCTCTAAGGAACCTGTATCGACGAAACCGCCTGATTAGTGTTCTAAAACACCATCCCAAGTGGGACTGAGCGATCAACTGAATGTTACTATTAACCAAAGTTTTACATATTATTAAACAAATGCAGGCATAAATGATGATAGCATTTCAAAAAAATAAACCTATGTCTAGTTATTTAAATATATTAATGGCATAAAATGCGTATGTATGGCCCAGGATCAACAATACTAATGTTAAACCACATCAACGCTATCGCTAGCGAGGACGTCAACATATGCATAATGATTGGCCCGCAGCATAACCAAACAAACGTTATGGAATACATGATTATCTGGGTATTTATTAATATTCAGGTCAAACAACCGGTTGGCAAAGCAAGGATACCATTGTCGAATCACATGTCTCTATCCAGATCGTGTGGTTCGTTGCGGCACTAAGTGGTTCCTCACAAGTGTCCCTTGATCCATTATGGGTGTCATTACCCTTAAGTCCATATAACTTAATTGGATTCGTAGTATGGTTAATTACCCATGGACAGTCACGACTAGGGTAAATTTCGTCACCTGACCCCAAGTGTGGAGAAGGCACACCACCCATATCATCCTTATCATGTTAGGGTCTTGGCATTCCTCAGTGCTCGACGATCACTACCAGGTGGCTTATCACCCAATATTTTGCAAACATGGTAGGCTCGTCACCCAATGTTTTGCTGGTGTGGCATGCTCGTTACCCCAGCATAGGCGGACAGCTCAGACACGGTGTCCCATACCACCATGTTCGGCTTTCGAGTCTTATTGGATTGTATCACTCTAATGGTTATGAATGAACCTCATTCGCTAGTAATAGGGTATCCTGTACATCATATTGTGTCATACAATCATAGATCATATACGTGATCAAGTCGTGCAATGGACTGATCTGATTGTCCAATGGGAACCTAAACAAATTGGCATTGAGTGTAAGCATCCCATGTAGTTCTGACTACTGTCGATTACCCCAATTCCGTCTCAGTCAACCATTGTTGAGTTGTAAATATTGAATATTTAAATTCTTAATTAGCATCGTATTAACAAAATAAGTGTTAGAAAATCATCGGAATAAGATTAGAATCAATACATCAATCCATTGTATGTTTTTTTTTAAATGTTTTGTGTGCTGATTAAGTGATTTTATGTTGCAGATTGAACAATAGATGATGAAAGCATAGTTATAAGAAGAGTTAATGGTTCAGATCGTCTGATTAGAAAGCTGAGACATAAGAAAATGAGTCGAATGGTCAGATTATTAGTATCAGTGATCAAGGAGTCATACGGCATGCTATGTATGAAACCAAAGGATGAAACGAACTTTGTACAACTCAAATAATGTATTGAAGATGATGGAGGGTCCGGGGTACAAAGAACCAAAGCTGTGGGGAGGTGTACATGTGAGATTTGACAAATTTCCAAATCTGTCATAAGTACGTGAAGAAAAAAAATAGATTGGATTTCAAGTCAATTTTGGCTATTTCATATTAAGCATGTGGGGCCCAGTTTGGTTGATCAGAACCGCTCATATTGAAGGGAATGCCAATAAGAGGTTTAATATGAAGTTTGAAGAAATTCAGAGTTTCTGATGGGCTGTAAGATCAAGAAAATTACATATAGTTTTGATCAAAGTCTGGGATCAGTGGACATTGTTTGGACAGGCCAATGGTCCATTTGGGTAAAGACGATGTTATGAATCTAATAAATGGATAAGATATTGGGAACTATATCATATGGGGCTCACGCACATGTTGTGTGACTTTCCAAAGGTAGGGTGCTTGATGATGTAACCAGCTAGGTGGTTGGTGCGTGAAATATGTAATCACATACAAGGCGATTCCGTGGGGAAAGTTTTAACGGTGGACATCTTCCACTGTGGATTGCCCACTGGGTTTTGGATTCTCCTCATTTTTGGGTCTAACGGTTAAAATGATTTGGGGTATTGGATGGATGACATGAATATTACATATACATCAAGGTGTGACCCACAGTTGCTCTTGTACGACCAAAGCATTTGCAGGCCAATTGTTATGTAAATGGAAATCAATCCTATTCTTCAGGAGATCCTCCAGCAGCCTATAAAGAGAATAGGGCACGACCATTGAATGAAGGGGGCTCTCACGTTTTATGGTTTTATAAATATATTCTTTACAAGTATTTTTTAGATCCTTAGTAGTTTTTATTATTATTATTATTAATTTTTAAAAGAATGACGTAAAATTTAGATTTGCTTCAAATTTTTTTGAGTATTTTAATTTGTTTCAATTCAAGTTCTAATTATGTTGAATGTTTTCTACTTGTTTTCTATTTCCAATTTGATTATGTTTTTCTAATTCCCTCTAGCCGAAGCTAAAAGGGAAGCACATGGACTTAATGATCCTTTAGTTGTGATAATTGACTATTTTAAATGATGAGATGAATGGTATATACATATTATTAATTATATAGGTTTATGGTTTTGATCCATCATGTGAGATCCATATGGCGAATGCTTAGGCTTAACTTAGATCAATAAGATTTCTTACATGGGAGATATTCTTAACCTATTATATTATTTGATTCATTATCTCATGGATATTGAATGCTTACAATCACTGGTGCTTGAGGCTATATATTAATGGTGCTAATTTATTATTCTCTAATCTCTTATGTCATTTACTCAAATAATTAACTGTTTTATTTTTCAATTATGTCGACTATAGTGCTAAGATCCTAATTGTGTTATCAAAGTTATCATGATTAATGGATTATTTGTTGGGGAAGAGAGTTAATTAACGAGTGGGATGACCATAACAAGGGAAGGTGGTGGTGGAGAATTATTCGTCTCTAGGGCTACGAGGGCCGTGAGGCGGCTTTTTTTAAATTGGAGAGGAACAATAATTGAATTCCGTTTCAAAGTCATACTCTCAAAATCATTGCATCCGTTTAGTTAGAATTTTCATAGGTCTGTTTCCATTACTTATTTTTGCATTTGATTTTCCCTTCTCTTAATCCATCTCCCTATGGGATCGACCATGTACTCACAGGATACTACTTGCGAAACTCTACACTTAGAGGAACAACAACAGCCACATGAGTCGGGGATGGCCTAATTCGGCAGCCATCCCTTGTTTCAAGGTTTGGCAAGGCTCAATCTCTATCTACCATAGCCTAATTTATATAATATAACTAATCGGGGATATAGTATCACATGGATCTCAAGTTTAGCACAAACAAAACGATACAAGTAAAGAAAATCTTAATAAGATATCATTAGTGATCATAGTCAAGTCAACACAAGATTTCATGCGACATCCCCAACACATCAAACATAATTTGAAATCTACGATTAACATCATTAATAGAAATCAAATACTGACAAGATACAAGTTTGAAAATGATTAAGCATTTCTTCATACACATTAGCTACCAATACTAATCACAATGAAACTCTTTAGGGTAAAACATATAGGTCATATTCCAAGTAAGGGTTTCAACTAAATTAAAGAGGATCATAGTCTATCACCCTCAAGGGTTGATAAATGAAAATCTAGGGGAATAGTTTACACCTTGTGATGGTTCCCCCGAATATATCATTTCTAAGGTTAGGGTTTAGGGAAGGATCACTGAAACCTAAACAACCATATAATCTTGTTTTAAGGTTTAGAAAAACTCAACTCTAAAGATCTAGATTGGGGATTGTGGCTCGAAGTTTACCTGTAATCGCTGATGAAGGAGATCTGACTAAGGATCTGATCGCGACTAGATCGTCGATCGAATGGGTTGAAGGCAAACTCTCGCAATCATTCTTCCTCTCTCACATAACTTCCTCTCTCTCTCTCTCTCTCTCTCTCTCTCTCTCTCTCTCTTCCAAGGTTATGACATAAAATTCATTTGTGGAGAGGGGGTGTGAAATAAAAGTGTATTTATAGTGGCAGAATTGTGTAAATGGCCCCAAAGATTAACTTTTCATTATACTAACCCTACGAGAGATTGTTTTCAACCATCGGGGCCCACCGGGAGGTGCACAGGTTGCAGGCTAATTTGAATAATCTAAGGCGTCATCTTAGCTCAATGTCTACGATAGACATCAAGCCCTGTAAGATAGACGTTAATCTATAGTTTTGAGTTTGGCAGAACTAGATTGCACACTCTAGACCTAATTTGGTTAATTGGCGCATTTATGGAATAAGCTAACCCTCGAGACTTCTTCTGGGTGTCAACTAGTGTTGGACCTCCCCAGGTTCACAACGCAACCCATTAACGATTAGCAAAAATGGGTATTCAATTCTAATCTTCCTAAATCTATCATTCTTAGTAAAATTAGGGCGCTTAATTGGACTAGTACGACCCTTTGACAGTTTCGCTCACGTACTTACTGGGGTTCATGTACAAAATTTTACAGGATGTTACAATCTACCTCCCTAAAAAGAAAATTTCATCATCAAAATTTGTACCTACTCGTATTCCTCGAGGATTTGTGGGTAGTTCTTATGCACTTCTGTCTCTGTCTCCCACGTTGTGTCTTCCTCAGTGTGGTGGGTCCACAACATTTTACTAATGGGATGACTTTGTTGCGTAGGCTTAGTGTTTCTTGTCCAAGATGTGTGCCACTTGGAGCTCGTAGGTGGCATCCTCACATAACTCCATCTACTCCCATTTGATAATGTGCAATACATCCAACACATACTTTTTTAGCATGTGCACGTGGAACATGTTGTGCAATCCCGAAAGTGATGTCGAGAGTGCTAGGCGGTAGCAATGGCACCGACACTATCTAGAATCTGAAATGAGCCTATAAAATGTGGAGTAAGCTTCTCTTTCCTACCAACCCTGAGCAATCCCTTCATGGGGGAGACCTTCAAAAACACGTGATCTCCTACCACGAACTCCAAGTGTCTACTCCATTTGTTTGCATAGCTTTTTTGCTGACTTTGAGATATCAAGAGGTGTTGCCTAATGACGTTAATTTTGTCCATCGTTAGTTGTACTAACTCCGGTCCAATCATTGTTTGTTCCCCAACTTTTGCCCAATAATGCAGAGCGCGACATGGACACCCATACAAAGCTTTGTAGGACGCCATGCCGTTACTGGCCTGAAAGTTATTGTTATATGCGAACTCAGCATACGGAAGACAATCGTCCCAACTATCTTTGAAATCTAAAGCACAAGCTCACAACATATCCTTTAAAACCTGATTCACCCAATCAGTCTCACTATCGGTCTAAAGGTGAAACGTCGTACTATACTTCAGACTTGCACCCATCGCTTATTGGATCCATGACCATAAAATAGATATGAATATGACATCCTGGTCCGACAGATCTCTAGTAGAACGCCATACAACCGGAAGATTTCCTTGATGTACATCTTGACCAACTATTCCGCGGAGGTTGTCACACGGATTAGTAGAAAGTGGGCCATTTTCATCAAACGATCCACGATCACCTAAATGGAATCATGTCCCTTCCTGGTTTTCGGCAATCCAGAAATGAAATCCATAAAAATGAAATCTCATTTCCACTCGGCATTCGACAATTGTTGTAGTAGTCCCGGCAGTCTGGGATGCTCGACTTTCACTTATTGGCACGTGAAACATCTAGACACATAATCTACGATCTCACTTTTCATGTTATCCCACCAATATGTGTGCTTGACGTCTTGAAACATTTTGGTACTATCAGGGTGAATTTTCAGCTTTGACTAATGCACCTCATCATGAAAATTATTTTAAGCTCGTGGATGCTTGGAATGCACAAGCGTCCATAGAAGTGCAATCCCCCATTGGTGTCAATCTGCCATTCGAAATTCTCTCCCTTGGTTGTCTTTTCTTTCATCTTCATTAGTAGCTCATCTTATATCTGAGTTGTAATGATTTAACTGTCAATAGTCAGCTCAAGGCGAAGATGGGCTATCTTGTTGTAGGGTTCTTCGACATTGAGTTTCAACTTGAAGTTTCTAACGAACTCCAACATGTCCCACTCTCTAAGCATTAGGGGTGAGACGAACCCATGGGCCTTCTTGCGGCTCAAAGCGTCTGCTATTAGATTTGTTTTGCCTAGGTGATAGGACACACATTGAACTTGAAATCTTTCAGCATTTCCATCCAGAACTGTTAATACATATTCAAATCTCGATGAGTGAACATGTATTTGAGGCTCTTGTGGTCACGGAACAACTTAAACTCCTCCCCGTAGAGGTAGTGCCTCCAAAGTTTCAATGCAAAAATGACTGTCGCAAAGTCGAGTTCGTGAGTGGGGTAGTTCTCTTCATGCTTCCTTAGCTGTCGAGAAGTGTACTCAATCACCCTATCTTCTTGCATGAGGACACGCCCCAAACCAACACGTGATGCATCTGTTTATATTGTGTATTTAACTCCTTTCCCGGGTAGGACTAGTATGAGGGTGGACGTCATCTTATCCTTCAACTCTTGGAATGCCACCTCCATTTTCTCTTTCCAACCGAACTTTTTTTTTGTTAGCTTGTTAGTACACAACACTATCAGCTCGCACTTCACTGTTAGCCACCCCCACTAGGGATTGATACCAAGACCTCAGTGTTGAAATGAGGTACCTTTCACTGTTATCTGTCACTCAGGTTAGCTAAGAAAAGTGGTCACACTATTTTCAATAAAGTCTTTGACGAAATGGCGGTAATACCCAGCGATTTCTAGGAAACTTCTCACCTCACTAACCAAGGCGGGTTGTTCCCAATCTCGCACTGTTGCGACCTTGACACAATCCATCGTGATGCCCTGACTTGAGACAACGTGTCCCAAGAAATTGACTTCCTCCTTCTAAAATCATACTTTTTGAACTGGGCAAATAGCTGATGTTGCCAAAGGGTATCGAAGACCATTTGCAAGTGCTCCCTGTGGTCCTCACGGCTCTTGGAGTGCACCAATATGTCATCGATGAATTGATATAATTACAGCTCGAAAACCCTGTTCATAAGATCAATAAATTCTGTTGGGGCGTTCGTAAGGCCAAAAACATTACAAGGAATTCATAGTGCCCAAAGTTTTCTTTAATGCGATCTTTTGTACATCCTCCTTCCTAACATGCAATTGATGGTATCATGACTGTAAGTCTATCTTGGAGAAGTAACAGGCGTCCTGAAACTAGTCAAAGAAGTTGTTGATCCTTGGTAATGGATACCTGTTCTTCACTATCAGATTGTTCAACTTGCGGTAATTAATACATAACCACAAAGATCCATCTTTCTTGCTCACGAACAAGACTGGAGCTCCTCATGGTGACACACTAGGCCAGATGAATCCATAGCCCAATAACCCATCGATTTGGGACCTCAACTCCACCATTTCACACGGAGGCATCTAGTATGACAGTTGTGTGATAGGCATTGCACCTAGCATGAGGTCAATTGTAAACTCAATCTCGCGTTAAGGCAAAAGACACGATATGGGTTTGAATATATCTTCGTATTTGTTCACTAACAGAGTTTTCGATAATGTTGGCCAACCATAATCTTTCTCACGAATAGTGTATATAAATTCATGGTGTTCAAATCTCACCTTTATTGGGAAAGTGAAAGGGGGATCCCTTTCTACTTACACAGTGACGATCCTGATGTCACAATTGACTTCGGCCTTCATCAGTGTCAGCCAGTCCATGCCAATGATGACATCAAAGTGGTAAATGCTCCCAATGACAAATCAATTAAGACTTCGTTGCTCCCCAAAGTAATAGGACATTGGGATACAACTTATTCGTATTGAAACTCTCCCCCATGGTAGCTAGCATTTTCTACTTGGTATGGTCACTATTTCCAACTTCACGCATTTTATAAGCCCACAATAAATAAATGATATAGTAGCTCTTGTATCTACCAACAAGTATACTAGAATGCCTCGGATGAATATCGTATCTTTAAATGCTGACAGGAGGGGTTCAATTATATTGTTGTTAGCTCCTATGTCACTAGTTCGTGCACTCTAGCTTGTTGCACCCTATTTGTCCCTGTGGCAATCAGTCTTTGTATTGGGCAATTCGGGTGCAAAGGAGGATGACTTGCTTGCTGTGAAGGCACACAACTTGTAGCGGAGGAACCGTGATGGCGCGTTGTTACAAACGATTCGCCTATTGAGAGGGAGTGATGTAACTATCTCTCATCTTTGTGAAGTAATACAGGACTAAGTAGCCTATCTTGCCATAGTAGGAGCAGGTTCAGACTGTAGTCACGGGACTTGGCCTTGGTGTTGGAGGGGGGTGGAGCGCAGACCAGTTGAGCATCAAGCTTGGGGCCTCTTATTGACCATCGAAGCATACGGGTATTCCGTGCTAGTCTAGCCACCAAGTTGGAGCCAGGTTCGATTCATCCATTCGCCATCATTTTTTGACCAGATCGTCATATCAACAATGTCGATGTAAGAGGTGGCATGGGTGCAATACATTTTGGTCAGGATCCCGGGCCGTAGCCCATCTTCAAACCTCTTCATTCTAAAGTCTCATTTGCCACTACCGACGACAAATATTGAGAGAGCTTGGTGAACTTGTTCTCGTACTCAGATACAAAGAACTTGTTCTCGTACTCAGATACAAACATGTCGTCCTTTTACAACCGGTTGAATTGACTCTCTTTTTCACACCAGTAAGTGAAGGGAAAGTACCTTTCATAGAACCTAGTTTCAAAATCATCCCAGGTCCATACGTAGGTATCTAGGAGCGTCTGAAGGACGCTATCCCACCACAAGTTAGCCTCCTACACAAAGGCATAGGAGAAAAACTCCACCTACTTGGCCACGGTATATTGTAATGGTTGGATCATTTTGGAGATGCAGTGGAGCCAATACTCGGCATCCCGAGGGTTGTGAGTTCTTAGGAATGTTAGCTGTCTAAGTTTCTGAAACTGCTCGAAAATGTTGTCCTCTCGAAATGTCGGCGTTCGAGCCATGGGCATAATAACCAGGGCAGCACCTCTACCCTAGGCAATTGTGCCTACCAGGGTGGTCAAGGTCCGCTATTGCTGCATTAAAAGCAGCATCTACCCCATCAAAACTTGGGGTTGGGTGAGGTGCGGGCGGTGTAAAGTGGTTTTGGCCAACCACAAGAGATGGGTTCGGCCTTGCCGCATAACTTGTGCTAGCGGTCAATTGCATATCCGGGACCGCAAAGTGATCCTGCCCTAAAGTAGGCTATGGATACTCGGGCATAGCCTCAGATCCAAGACCCGAGTCGGGACCTTACTGGCCACTAAAGGAGGGGAGACCCTCGTCGACCAACCCGCCATGCGGGAGTCGAACTAGATGGCGATTTTCTTTGGGAGGCATATCCTGTAATTGAATTTTATAAGTGTCAAATGCGCAATTTAGCTACTTATCTCTAAGCATTTTAAACATGCTACAACCCTAAAGGCATAAGTCATTAAACTTGCCAATTCTACAAGTCAGGTTTTAATGCGCAAACAAATGCAAGTAGGGACAATTTCATTAACATCAAAACAGAACATTTCATACATTGTTCCCTTACAAACATCTTGATGACACATAAGTTACAACATGGTAATACATGAAAATAAAGTTAAACCCTAACTATCACACAACAAGAACAAACTACATCAAGCACCCACTAGGATTTACAGATCCACAGAGTCAGGCAAAGGAAGGGGTATTCCCTCCTTTTGTACACAATATGGTACTGCCTTCAGTGCGCGATAATCTTGCTTAACTTGGGCTTTTGGTACTCTTAGTTATCTTTCAACTCGGCCACCTTGGCCTCAAGTGCACCTAAGCTCTCCTGCACGCCTCGAGGTGTAAGGGGCTCCTTAGTGGCTCTCTCAGCTTCAGCTCCTGCCTCATTCTCACCTTCACGTCCTTTGTCTTCACCTTCCTCTAATTCATCTCTCTCATCTTCCTCCTCGTTGATCTCATCCCCAAGCTCTTTTGGCCCTGGCCCTCTGCTGCTTGAGGAATATTCCCATATTATGGTTCAGTGTGTCATCGCTGATTAGCTTGACCAGTTCAGGCACGACGTTACACCCCCGATTCCATTTTGTCGAGCCAATCTACTGAATGGGAAGCCCATCTTATAACGACTCGACACAACAACCTTCACTATCTGATAGAGTATTATCGAGGGGAGGCACATGTCTTCTCTACGTCCCACCTGGTATAGAAGCTCTACCATGTATATCTAGAGTGTTTTGTCTGATTCCCCACCCTCGGATGCACGTTGTTTCTGAAGATGTGGTAAAGTAAGCGGTTTGATATCGTCATGTGCGATGTGAGCAAGCTACCATTTCTCCTCTAATCTACTAGCTCACCATATAAGTGAATGGTGCACTTGTTTCGACATTACACAGATTTCATGCTCCCTTCATTTGTGTGGGTGTTTCCCTGTGGTACGCCAACCACCCGTGTAATGGGTTCCACGTCAATGTGGACCATGCACCCATCGCAGTCGATATCAAATCCCAACTGGTTCATGCTGGGGTTGCAGATATGGGTGTAGAACACTCTCACTTACCCTGCATTGGCCCGATGATTCCCTTCGAACATAGGGTTCCAACCACAATGCATGAGCTAGTCTAACACCTCGTACTCACCAAATAAGTGGTTGTCAATCATAACTTCGAAAACGACGCTATGTCCCGCATACCTACCTCATCAACGACATGTTGAGGGGGTTGGGCCAGCGTAGCTCATGGTGGGACCCTGATCGAACCCAAGGGTTAACAACCCCAAGTGCAAGGCTACGATGTAGTAATAACTCGGTGAGATCGAGGTCGAATCCTCAGGGAATGGGGAACAAGGCCTAGTACTAGTCTAATAGTAGAGGTTTGTCTGAGTTTTTTAATCCAGTGAGATAAAAAATTATTTTAAAATAGATAAATAAATGACTAACGATCCAGGAATCCACTCATAGTAATCACAATATCAATTTACTGATTCAATACATAACTTAAATGAAATCGAAGTCTTATCTTATCCAATCGGAAGATAATTCGGTTAAACCAATCATGAACACCAATAAGATATTATTTCAATTGAAAGGCTAAGATAATTCAGTGGCATCAAACATGGCTTCGGTAAGCCTAATGTTGAGCCGAATTAAGTTTGAATTAAAATCACTATTTCTTATTAGATTGTTCTATGCACATTCGGTCGAACTGAACCAACCTCAGGTGAGACCAAATAGTCTGTTATTTTTGTTGATGTACTGCGTGATTTTTCAGTCTTTTCTCCATCATTTATCCTTAATTTTTCTTAGATTTTTGGCATATAAAATTTTCAATAATGTCTTCCAAATCTCCAAGTCTTCTCTTTATTAATTTTTTATATTTTAAATATATCCTTTTAAGCGCGTATTCATATTTAGGTCCAAAATATCCTTGCATGAAGAAAACATATATAATTACATCAAATTAACACTTAAATGTCAGAAAAGCTAATACAATTGAGAGGATAAATATATAATATTTAGGTGTTATCAGACCCGCAACGAAAGCCCATATTGTCAGTCGTGGCTCCTCTTCGTCCGACTCCCGTGGCTCAGCCCTACCTCGTCGGGGGTTGCTCTCTTCTTCTTGGTGATGAAAAAAATTAAAGGAATGGCAAAGAATGAGGAAAAGGTTTCAAGGAAAGCCATTTTGCTTGTTAAGGTTTGGGGTTTTATTGATGTAGAGGGAAATGGGAGATTTTAAGAAGAATAAGATGAAGATTTCCTAGTATGGGAAGGTTTTGGGAGTTCAGGAGATAAGTGGATCTTAGGTTTTTAGCGAAAATGTGGGTTTGGAAGCTTGAAGATGAAAGATTTGTAAGAGGAGATAAGGAAAATGAAGGATTCAGAAAGTGGGGAAACTTGGGCTTTTGGGGGTTTAAGGTTTTTGGGGAGAGAGGGTTGCAATAAGTTAGAAATGAGGGAAATGGGGAATTTTTTAGCTTAAAAGGACACCCCCAAACAATTGAAACAAAGCGCATTTGGGTGTCGGCAGTGGCATCACCGTTGTCTGCCTACTCGCAATGATGGCATCACTACTACAGTAGTGGCACTGCTTCTTGTTGTGTTGGTGCAGCGGTGGCATCGCTGCTACGGCAGTGGCACTGTTGCCTGCTATTCTGGTTCGGCGGTGGCGTTATTATCTCAATGTGGCACCGCTGACTGATGGGGTGGTTCAGCGATGGCGCCGTCAAGCTCTGTCCATTTTTTAACCTTTTCAGCAATGGCGGCACCACCTTTTAACCTGTTCTGGCGGTTGCGCGACTAAAGTCAGTTGATACTGAAAGTTTTTCGATGGTGGCAAAACCAATCCGGCTATACGAACAGTTCAAAGGATATCAAAATTACATGTGCCCACAATGATGTATTTATTATATCCACACCGTTCATCCATTTGGCGAGGTCATTTTAGAACTTGAACCCAAAAATGAGTTATATCCAAAGCTCAATTGGACCACACCACAAATATCATAGGAGACAATGATTCCAAACATTCGTAGGGCCCACCATAACGTTTACTTCCCATCCAATCTATTTATAAGACCACACCAACTCAGATGAAGAGTAAAAACAAATATCATATTGATCCAAAACTTATGTGAGGCCTAAAAGAGTTTCAATGGTAGACATTCAATCCCCCGCTGCTTTTTGCAGTGTGGTCCACTTGATTTTGGATCTGTCTTAGTTTTTAGATCAAGCCTTATAACGAGCGCACCAAATGGATGGATGCTTTGGATATAATATATACCTCATGGTGGGAACCACGGAACTTGGTGACATCGACGCAGCACCAGCTTGATCGATGGTGTGTGGTACACCAACCAAACCGCTTCCCTTAAAAAGGTGTTAGGGCAGCGGATTGCATGGTGTTCCATTTTGAAAGATCATTTTAGGGCATGGGCTTAAAATTGAGGCAAATCCAAAGCTCAAGTGGATCACACCATAAAGCAGTGGAGATTGAAGGCCTACCATTAAAAACTTCTTAGAGCCATGGAAGTTTTCGATCAAGTTTGTATTTGTGTTGACCGTACAAATAAGTTAGATGGTAAATAAACATCATGGTGGGCCCTAATAAGGTTTTAATACTGAGTGTCTTTGTCACCCTTATTTTCTATAGTGTAGTTCACTTGAGCTTTGGATCTACCTCATTTTTGGGCCTATATCTTAAAGTGGTCGATCTAAAAAAAAAAAAAGAAAAAAAAGATGTACAGTGTGGATATAACATAAACATTATGATAGGTCTACATAACTTGGGGACGTTAACACACCACAGAAGTTACCCTGGGTAAGAACCAAAGAAAGCATCAATTGGCATATAACTAGCTATAGGTGATGTTTTCTCTGAAACTTAAAACCTACCCTAACCTCACTTTCTTCCCTCCACAAACCTATGAGAGTCCAATCTGCACAATTACAAGCTTTGACACGACAACACCCCAATTTCGTGCAACAATTGTTGTAGGCAATCCTTACAATAAAAAGTTGTGGTGCTAACGTGAGAGCGCAGATTGCATACTTTGTGGGCTCCACTGTATTATACGTGTCATATCCATTCCTTTTATCAGCTTATTTAAGGGCATAAACCCAAAATTGGACAGGGATTCCATTAGCAGGAACTTCTTGCAATGGCAAGCTAAGTGAGGCCTTCTATGATGTTTAAGAGAAATGTTGGGAGAGTTGCACAAAAAACCTTAGGATCTCATGTCACACCCTAAACCCAAAAATCAGGCTCACAAAATTCCCGATTCCCGAATGTGGTGCTGACAGCCTCCGTAGCACCCCATTCTCGGCTCCCAGCGCCATACGGCAGATTCCGATCCTAGGATCTTACAAGGAGGATTTTTTTTTCCAACGTACATTTGTCTCATAAGAAGCATAACCACAAGTTTACCCAAATCACAAAGGCAACATCATTATCACATATCCACTAATATAATCATTTGAATACAATGCTGAAAGAGAAATACATATATCGAAAATCAAAGCTCCAGAATACCGTTGCACGCTCCAAGCTCAATGTTGCTGCAACCTAGCATCACCTACACGCATCTATCGTGCATAAGCTTATAGAAAGCTTAGAGGGTGGTGTAAGTGTGTGTACAAGATAAGTGTCAAGTATTCAATACAATGCCATAATCATACAATGTCGGAAATACTGGAAAGATCATGAGTCATACAATATCAGAGTACACAATATAAATCAGCTATGCAAATGAGGAATCATAGACAGCCAAATATCATATACTGCGGATGCAATGCAATATGTAAATCCTGCTAAGTTCATTTAGGACATATAAATGAAGAAACGTAGCAACCCAAGATACCATATATTGCAGATGTAATGCGATATGCGATGCGAATGAAATGACCAAGCTGGAGTAAAGTCAGGATGATAGTATGTAGTATCACAGGCTACGAGGTCCACCACAAGGGACTTCTATCCAAACCAGTCTCATACCTAAATTTGGATAGTGAGACTCAATGTGGTAAATTCTTGATCTCGAGTTAGTCGAACGCCTCAACTGAAATCTTGGCCATTGTGAAGGTACACGAAACAAATAGTTACGCACCACTAGCCCAAGTGGATAGTGAATGAATGAATGAATGAGTATGTAACTCCTGTTCAATAAGTCCATATATCAATACCGTACATCTATAGGATCATCACCGAGGTCTAGTACATTCCAAGCAGGCTACCCCCCCAGCCGGCCGTGTAGCCTAGCGAGTGGAAAAGACCTCACTATCCATCTGCCAGTAGTATACCAATGCCTACCCGGCTCATCAATAGCAGACCCATTTGGGAGTTGGTCAAACTCAACCTAACTTACAACCCCCTCACTCCGGCGGATAAGGCCACACCCCCTCCCAACCGACCACGACACAGTGGGAGACACGGCCTCCTGGTATTTGGCAATCGAGCGCTTATGTATCCACTCAGTTTAGGGCAATCGAGCGCTCATGTATCCACGTTGTGGCATCTCCTGGCCTTGGAGTTTTAGGAACTTTCACCCACGGACATCCAAAGTGCCTAGATGCTCGAACTCAAACATTTCGGTGTCCCATCTGGTCATCCACGACATGTCTGTGGAGGTCACAGCCCTGATGTCGCTAGGGCGTATAGTAATCACAATCACACAATACAAGATGTAGGAGTTATGTAGTCCAATCATGCATCAATCCTGCGTATACCGTGCGCTCATGTGTGATAACTCCACCTATCAGGGAGTCCCATAAACCATCTATACTATGGCATATGCAATGGTCAATCACATCTCATAATAAATATACAGATGAAGCGTAAGGTCATATATCATGATGTTATGTTATCAGATACTTATAATCGGTATCAATAACCGGCATCAACAATCGACCTCGACAATGTGGACATTTAGCCAACATTGCTCCCAAGAAATGACCCACATAGAGCCTAACATATAGTGGACCCATAGCCTCACACAAGGGCCTAATATACAACACCAAGGGCCTCACTCGAGAGCTTAATACACATCACGATGGGCCTCTCATATGGGCCTAATACATATCACGATGGGCTTCATTGCCTAGCCCTCAAATGCACCACAATGGACCTCATCACATAGGTCTCATATACATCACATTAGACCTTAAACACGGGCTGAATACACATCACAACGGCCCACATATACATCACATTGGGCCTCAAACACGGGTCGAATGCACATTACAGTGGGCCTCAAATACGGGCCACATATACATCACATTGGGCCTCGACAATCGGCCTAGATATTTGGCCTCGACAATCGGAATCGGCCTTGATAATCGAAACCGGAATCGGCCTCAACAATCGGCTTCGACAGTCGAAATCAGAATCGTCCTCAACAATCGGCCTCGACAATCGAAATTGGCTTCGATAATCGACTTCCATAATTGAAATTGAAATTGGCCTCAACAATAGGCCTTGACAACCGGAATCGGCCTCGACAATCGGAATCAGAATTGGCCTTAACAATCGAAATCGGCCTCAATAATTGGCCTCGACAATTGGAATCGGCCTCAATAATTGAAATCAAAATCGGCCTCGACAATCGGAATCAGAATCGTCCTCAACAATCGGCCTCGACAATCGAAATCGGCCTCAATAATCAGAATCAGAATCGGCCTCAACAATCGGAATTAGAATCAGCCTCAACAATCGGCCTCGACAATCAGAATCGGCCTCGATAATCGAATCGGAATCGATCTCAACAATAGGCCTCGATAATCAGAATCAGCCTCGACAATCGGAATCAGAATCGACCTCAACAATCGGCCTCGACAATTGGAATCAGCCTCGACAATCGAAATCGGCCTTGATGATTAGAATCAGAATCGGCCTCGAAATAGGCCTCGACAATCGAAATTAGAATCGGTGTCAACAATCGGCCTCGACAATCGGAATCAGCCTCGATATTCGGAATCAAAATCGAAATCGACCTCAACAATTGGCCACAACAATCGCCCTCGACAATCAGAATCAGCCTCGATAATTGGAATCGGAATCGGCATTAACAATCGGCCTCGACAAATCGAAATCAGAATTGACATCAATAATTGGAATCGGCGTCGACAATCGGAATCAGAATCGGCTTCAACAATCGGCCTCGACAATCGGAATCGCCCTCGATAATCGGCCTCGACAATCAGAATCGGTCTCGATAATCGGAATCAAAATCGGCCTCAATAATAGGCCTCGACAATCGGAATCAAAATCGGCCTCAACAATCGGAATCGGCCTCAATAATCGAAATCAACCTCGATAAATTAGAATTGGTAATCGATCTTAACGCAAGGTGGGGTCCATAAATGGATGACCGATGATGATCCAAGTAATATCAATGGGGCCCATTCGTTTGGGTTAACCTACTAGAGAATTATGAGAATGGGCCTAACCAGGCTTAAGGGAATGTCACCATGTGGACATTTAACCATCACTGCCCATCAATGTGGACATTCAACCAACATTGCTCCCAAGGAGTGGCCCACATAGGGCCGAACATATAGTGGACCCACGACCTCACACAATGGCTCAATATATATCACCATGGGCCTCTCTTAAGTGCCTAATACACATCATGATGGACCTCACTCATGGGCTACATATACAACACGTTGGGCCTCGCCATATGGGTCGGAATTATATCACAATGGGCCACAACAATGGGCTAGTACACATCACAATGGGCCTTATCACATGGGCTTCACATACAACGCAACGAGCTAAAAATACATCTCATTGGATCTTACCAAATGGGCTGGAAATACATCACAATGGGCCTCATCACATGGGCTTCACATACAACACAACAGGCCACAACAATGGGCCTTAAATACAACGCATTGAGCCTCACTCATGGGCCGCATATATATCATAATGGGCCAAATAAATGGGCCGATTCAAATGGGTCAAATCAAATGGGCCAAGTCGAATGGGCCCAAACCAACCACACCATTCATCTATAGCTAGAGATCATTTTAGAGCATTATCACTAAATGATCATATCCCAAGGATCATCTGGACCAAACCACAAATGGCAGTGGTGATAATAATTTCCACTGTTGAATTCCAATGGGCCCCACCATAAGGTTTATTTCTCATCCAGTCTATTCGTAACGTCACAAAGACCTGGATTTAGAGGAAAAACAAATATCATATTAGTCCAAAACTTTGTAACCCAAGGGGGTTTCCATGGAGGACGGTCAAACCCACTGTTCTCTGTAGTGTGGTCCACCTGATAACTGGATCTAACTTATTTTTAGTCTCAAGCCTTGAGGCGAGCTAGCCAAGTGAATGGATGGATCAGATGTAACACATACATCAGTGTGGAGTCCATATACATGGTCTAGCATGAAAAAGGGAAGGGCAGTTTGGATGCAACACATGCATCAGTGGGCCCCACGGAATTGCTGACCAAATACAGCAGCAATAGTTGTTGGGTGGGTTAACTGGCCACTACGCCTATTAGATGGACGGTAGGGATATAACACTTATCTCATGGTTGGGTCCACATACGTGTGACCCACCAATTAAATGGACGGTGTGGAATGCAAAACATGCATCACAGTGGGATTCTTAAATCTCGTCCAGATGAAATGAATGGACGGTGAAACACATATATCACGGTGGGCCACCCAGATGAACAATGGATATTCAACATATCCATCAGGGTGGGGGCCACGTGGTGTGGTCCACTATGAAATATATATATATATATATATATATATATATATATATAATAATATATATATATATATATATATATATATATATATTATTTATTTACCAACACCACTACAGCAGCCAGCGCTGTTGGCCATCCAGCAACGGGCATCCCTTATTCAAGGGATGCAAAGGTGGATTCCCACGTGGGCCCACCATCACATATTATATATATATATTATATATATATATATATATATTATATATATATATATAGTATATGCATGTTATATATTCTTTTTCTTTTTCTTTTTTGTAGTGCTTTACACTCCAGCACGTCCCATGAATAGATACACTACATTCATCAACGTGGGGTCCACGTACACGTGGCCCACCAGCCACATACTCCAAGGTGGCCCCATATACACGTGGCCCACTGATGGACGGTGTGGATCTAATCCATTCATCTTGGTGGGGTCCATACATCCTAAAGTGGATGGTATGGATATAATACATGCGCCATATGTGGGCCACTCACGTCATCATCACCACCGAAGAAAAGAGAGAGGGAGAGAAGGAGAGAGACGGTGTAGCAGAGGGACCCCGCCACCATGGGCCCGTCTTGATCATACACATACATTAAATGGGTCCCAACTAAAGTGGGCCCTAAAATAGGAATCAATGGTGGATCACCCACCTATTAGCCATCTTCTTGGTCCGATGGAACACCAAACTCCTTGACTTCGGCTTTAACGGAGGATGATGGAGATTGGATGGTTGGATTCGGTGGTAGGGAGGTGGGCCACACATGACTTCTCTCCCATGGATGTCCACCTCTCCCATGGTTGCTTGGGAGATGGATTTTGAAAATGAGAGATAGAGATGAGAGAGAGAGGTTGAAAGAGAGAGAGTGATGGGGTGAGTGATGGGTGTACTTGAAAAAGGATGGCTGGAGAGAGAGAGAGAGAGAGAGAGAGAGAGAGAGAGAGAGAGTTGACTTTGGGTTGCTTTTTGGTGATGTGACATGTACTTGATCGATTTAACATGTTGTAGAGATTCTCTTAGGTTTTACAACCCGTGTTTTCCTCGAACTAAACGCGAGGCCAAATCTCCTGGCCTAGGCATACCCTCGGTGTGCGAGATACGGCATCGGAACCACGGCGACGGCGCGGTCGCTAGGATACAAGTCTCGGGTCGAGCCAACACTGGAATACAAGGTAGGACTCAAGATCACAGGCAACAGCCGATAAAAGATCGCGGATCACGAAAATTCGACTGGGAAGACCGCGGAAGCCTATGAAACGGTATGAGCTAGGATACGGGTCTTACAACTCTCTCCACCTAATAAAAATTTCGTCTTCGAAATTTAAAGAACAGACAAGAGAAGAGAAAACATCATCAAGTATATATGACAATGTATCCATTGAAATAGAACAGACCTATTTTGGCTATAACCTAAGTATACCTTGGCCCTGAGTCTAATTTGGAGTGTTTTGAGCCTATATAAGGACCTTAGACCCTCACTCTCTCATTCCATACGAATTTGAGAAAACCTAGGAGAGAGAAGAGAGAAAAGAGAGAGAAAGTGTGAGAGAAGTGGGAGCATCTTCCTGATACTCTATTATGCCGATCTACGTGCTTAGCCACCATCTTCTAATCACTTTTTCGACGATTCCGGCTTCATTTCTAGGTAAGAAAATTATAACCCTAACCTGTTTTAGGGTTTCTATTGGTACAAGTAGCGAAGTAACTAACTTACCTTGTGTTATAGGTCGTTATATCGACGTTGACGAAAGCGTAGAGTCTATAAATTCATTATGCTTTTACGACGTAAGGTGCAGATTTTAGATGTATAGGTTAAGGTTTTCAAAACTTTCAATGCTAGATAATGATAGATTCATGATCTGGA
>JAJHSJ010000004.1:99367696-99570098 GCA_021015155.1 Magnolia officinalis
CTTCACCGTACACACCCTTCATTCTCAAATCAAATTCATTCAGTGGTTTTCGTAATTTGATGTATTTTATGTAAGAGCTCGTGTTATGTAATATTATCACTTACAACCCCTTTTAAGTCCCCACCCACTTACAAGAAAGTCTCATTTTCGTATACACCTTCCCCATCATAATAGCATAGAATGGGCCGACGAGCCATAATATTCTAATTAATATGTGTTTACTTGCAATAAAAAAAAATGAACCGTACAGATTGTCAAATGTGAAGGGTCTAGGTTGTCAAATATGAATAGTTTAGATTGTCATCTATTAAGGGTTGATGTTGTCAAAACTTGTTAAATGTGAAGAGTTTAAGTTATCATCTGTTAAGGGCCGAGGTTATCAAAATAACATGAAGGGTCGTAGTTGTCAAATGTGAACAGTAAAGGCTGTCATCAACTAAGGGTTGATGTTGTCAAAAAAACGTGAATGGTTGTGGTTGTCAAATGTTAAGGGTCATGGTTGTCAACTTTCATAGGCGTCAAGCTCGACCCTTCATGTTGCCCAATATTAACCCTTATATACTGACTCTCAAGCTTGACCCTTACTAGATGTTAACCTTGACCCTTATTGATTGATAATTACGACACTTATTAGATGGCACATTCTACATTATTACCACTTTTCTACTTTGACCCTCATTAACACAATGCCAAAACACATCATAACCTAGTCCTCTTAAAAAGACAACATTGGCAATGCCAAGATTTAATGTTTTATTTACCTTAAAAATGACTAACACTGTAATTTATTATGATAGTAGGGACAATGGAAAACTACACGATTGTGGTGGCAAGAGTGGTGGATGAAGCTTCAAAAAAGAGGAGTTTTGGAATACATGCCAGAGAATGCTAGATATATGTCGGATGAGAGAAATAGCGGAGAGAAATGAATGACTTTAAAGAGTAAGAGTTTTTGGATGAGCGCTGGAGACTGCTACGTGCACGCCAGAGGAAAGAAATGTTAAAGATAAACAACGGAAGAAAAGTTATAGTAGGTCCCACGATCTTCAATTTTCAAAGGAAGAAGAACGTCATATATAGCAAGTGTAAAAAAGCAATGCTTGACTCTTTCTAAGGGCACTCATACACTGTTTGTGGAGTCTATCATTGCATGTGTGGAATCCATTCTATCCATTAACATCAAAATTTCATAAAATATCATAGTTAGAAGTATGATTAACATCTGACAGTTACATGGATCATAACATAATAAAATAATTCAATCAAATTTGCATTGTTATATGTTATCAAGTTTTGTGGGCAAAACAGGGATTGTGAAGTAAAAAAATTAACATCTTCCGTATAACTACAAGGCTGCGGAGAAAATTAATGGATTGAATATAGGTTACAGTAATCCAATAATAAATCCGGTACATATCACTTTTTTATAATTGAATACTACTGGACTTTGCTTTTTCTATGTTCTACCTACCTGCATGTTTGACCTTCAATTATTTTTGCTATTTACTGTTGCTGTAATGGCCATAGTTCAGATGGCTAGGACAAACAATTCAGGCTAGGGCCCTACATATGGATGGACCTGATTTTCACATCACCATGACAGGGGTCGTGCAGAGAGATTGCTCTACAATGGACGCGGATTGTGTAGTGCGCCCTCACCACCTTTAATGTTGTGTGAAGATCTGTAAGGCCCACAGTGATGTATATGCTTTATCCACACTGTCCATCCGTTTTAACAGGTCATTTTAGGGCATTATAGGAAAATCGAAGATTATACAAATCTCAAGTGGACTACACCACATGAAACAGTGGGAATAATGACGTCCACAGTTGAAAAATATTCTTAGGGCCGACAGTGATGTTTATCTCTCATCCATCTTATTAATAATGTCATAGAGACCTGGATGAAGGAAAAACACAAATATCAGCTTGATCTAAAACTTCCGTAGCCTCAAGAGGTTTTCAACAGCAGGTGTTCAATTCCCACTGTTTCCTGTGATATGGTCCACTTGAGCTTTGGATATACTTCAATTTTCGTCTAATCCCCTAAAATGAGCTGGAAAAATGGATGAACGGCGTGGATACTACAAATACATCACGCTGGGTCCCACAGACCATCCGCTTTCCTCTACCATATTGTGATTCGTCCGGCAACAACGAAACACATCTTCCAAAACGAAGTGAAGTAATGGAAGACGTAAAAATAAATAAGGGACGCAACCACAACCGTTGCTTACCCTCTTCCAATGGCCCAACCGTGCAACCCTATCACCATAAAATACAAAAGTGGCTTTTGGGTTTGTCGAGTTGAACCTGTATTGGTTCGTTGCGGCTTACCACCATATATGTGGCTTCTAGATGGTCAACTGGGACCAATCTGGTCAATCAACCATGGATTAGCAACTGCATGTAAATGATTCTAGATCCACAAAGACGAATTCTTGATACATTGATCCACCCCGTCCATCAGGTGCCCCGTCCAAAACTCAGACGGGAGACATCAGTGGAAGAGAGTTGAGATGAAAGTCCCACCATTAAAATCATCCAAATTATATTTGAGCCCACCGGTGTTTACATGACATCAAATCCACTCACCTGAAGTGTCACGCCAGGATAAATGGATTTAGTTAAGAGCCTGTTTGGCCCGGCTGACTGGATGGGATTAGATTGTATTGGAAGGGATTGGAAGGAGTGATCCCGAGATTAGCCCGGCGTGCCAAACAGGCACATTGAACTTCTGCTCAGATTGGGGCAATCCACGGACATCACCATCATTACCTTGAAATCCACCCAATCCCTCCTAATCCCATCTATTTAGCTGGGACATGTTTTGGGGGTGGGGGGGGGGGGGGGGGGGGGGGGGGGGATGGGGGACTGATTGGAAGGGATTGGCCAGGCGTAATCTTGGGATTGGCCAGGCAGGCCAAACATACTCAGAGGTAGATTCCCTAGATATGGACGCAGATTGCGTCTTACCCCTGCCCGGATGGTAATCCCTCCGGGCAGGGCTCTATAGGGCCCACTGTAATGTAAGTATTTTATCCACACAGTTAATCATTTTTATATAATTGTTTTAAGATATGAGTTAAAAATTGAAGTAGTTTCAAGGCTTAAGTGGACCAAAAATTGGAGATTAAACTTCTACCATTTAAAACTTCCTGGGAGCTGGAGAAGTGGGGCCCACCGAGATATCAATGCGACACATGTTTTCATCGCTATGTGGGGCTCACCGAGATATCAATGAGATATCCACTCTGTCCATCATTTTTACCGGCCTACATTTAGCCATAAACCTAATTTGAGGCGAATATCCATCCGTGAGTGGGGCACACCACTAGAAGCAGTGGAGATGCAAATCCATCCATTGGTGACGGTCCAAACCCTCTGCGGTGTATCCCATGGCTATTCCAAACCCACGGGATCAGGGAACAAACACTGACACCGCCATCATTAAATTAAATTCCGCTCCTTCGCTCCTGATCCATGGGATCGGTCTGGCCAAACACGCCCTAAGTCTCCTGCCATGTTTACACGTGGCCAGTCGTGTTTAACTATGTTGCTCATGTGCGAGGATCCAGACCTTTCGTTACTGGGCCCCACCGTTTTCGTTCTATGGTCATCATCAGTCGGAGTTGGGCCACGCATAAATGGATGGCGTGGACGTGAAAGGAGATTTCAGCCGTTCCATTATTTCCACACAGTCTCATTACCATGCCATCGCACACTTAGAGGAATCCAATTGATGAACGTCCCAGATCATACCACACGTAACAAACGTGTGAGAAGTATACTATTACAAAATTCTATTCTGGATACTACCATTCCCTAATTTCCTCAAAAGTCTCACAAAGATTCCTCAAGTCAGTTATTTGATACTCTGGCAGCGTATTAAGCTTGATACGCAGGCACCCAGATCTTGTACACCTAGCACCACATTAACTCAAAGTAAACCGATTAAATTGTGAAATAATATAATATATATTATATATATATATATATATATATATATATATATATATATATATATTCGTTGATTCATGGAGACTTGGTTGTTTAAATCGAAAAGTGAATTTTCTCAATTTACATCCGTTCAATCAATGTCCCCCAATCTGACTATCAGATAATTAAATAATCTTAATTTTTTCGTTAACTGGGACCTACTATTAAGAGAGTTCAGTTTGAATTATCTGTACGATGGGCATGCAATTTTAAGTAAATTCTAATTGCCCGTGCGTCTATCATCCATCGTACCCTGCCATTCCTCTCGTAACATGAAATGGACGCCGATTTCCTGCCAGAGCCTTTTGCGTAAAGTTCCGGTCAAGGATGTTGGGTGGGCCACTGCAATGTTTGTGAGAAATCCACTCCGTTTATCCGCTTTGAGAGATCATTTTAGTATATTTGATCAAAACCGAGGTGGATCCAAAACTCAAGTGGGTCACGCGAGAGGGAAAATAGGAGAAAGAAATGACTACTGTTGAAACCTTCACCAGCTCCATCTTGATGTTTATATGCCATCCAAACCGTTTATAGGTCATTACCACTGGGATGAAGTGAAAATACATAAAAATTAACATGACAAAAAACGTTTATGGCCACAAGAATGTTTCAACGGTTCTTACTAAATTCCCACTGTTTCCTATCGTGTGACCCACATAAATTTTGGATTCACCTCAATGTTGGTCACATGTCCTAAAATGATCTCTAAAAACGGATGGACAGGGTAGATTTTCCAAAAACATGTCTTTGGGCTCCTCGTAACATCCATACGTAGGAACTTCCCCCGAAGACTTTTTAGGAAATCCAGACTGAAGTGACGTCATCAAGTTCCGTGCCTCACCACGTTGTATGTTCTGTGTCCACCCCTTTCATCCATATGGAAAGATCATTTCAGGATAATATATAAAGAATGAGTTAAATCCAAAACCCCAGCCCAGCATGGAAAATAGTGGGTGCATTGATGCCCACCATTAAAAATTCTAAAGGCTACAAAAGTTAGGCTACAAAAGTTTTAGACACAGTGGGCCTTAGGATAGTTTCAACGGTGGTAATCACTCTCCTCACTATTTTTTGCGGTGAGGTCTCTTACAAAATTTTTCCTATCTCATTCATCTGTCCATGCCTTAAAATAATATTTCAAAATAAATTAGCAATGTGAATACAACACATATATCATAGTGGAGCCCACAGGACTCGGTGACGGACTCGCTACGCAACCTCTCAGTATCTAATCCGCGTCCTTGTAAGCCTCTGTACCTAAGACGCGGATTAGATATGGACAGACTAGCCAGTCGTCGGCTACTGTAGTGACGTCACCTAGTATAATATATGTTTTATATTTATACCTTCCATCCATTTTTAAATATCCTAGTGCCTACAGTGGAGGGAGTGATTCTCACATTTGAAACTATCCTAATGCCTACCGTAATGTTTATTTGAAATCTAATCTATTCAAAAGTTAAAAAAGATAGGAAATACTGGAAAACACAAAAATCAGCTTGATCTAAAACTTTTGTGGCCTTATAAGCATCTGCTTGATCCGAAACTTTCGTGGCCTTTAGAAGTTTTTAATGGTGAGCGTCACTGTTCCCACTGTTTTCTATGCTAGGGTCCACTGGAGCTTTGGATTTAACTCATTCTTTGTATATTGCCTTAAAATGATCTCTCCAAACGGATGGAAGGTGTGGATACAAAACATACATCATGGTGGGGCCCACGGAACTTGGTGACGTCACTTCAGTAGCGAGTCTCGCTACTCGACCTGTGAGTAGCTAATGCGCGCCTGAGACACATGGTCCAGCTGGCACACAACTTTCGCTTCGGTACTCCAAAGACTACCTACCCTTTTACTCATGAGAGAGAGAGAGCGTTGGGCTCTCCTTCAAGTGAGAGAGAGAGAGCGTTGGGTCCTTTATTTAACTGACCCATCTGCCCCCATTGATTGCCTCACGCTAGTGCTTTTAAATACACCCTATACCTATTCCAAAAGCATCAAAACACAACCATCTCCTCTCATCCATTCTCAAGTCCCAATTTAAAAACATCCAAACATGCCCAGCTCCCCTCTCCCAGATTTCTCCAACTCAGTCAAGCTCAAGTATGTGAAGCAAGGCTACCAATACCTTGTAAACAATTTCCTCACCTTTTTCTTCGTACCCATCATGGCTGGAATCCTAATTGAGATCCTCCGAATGGGTCCTGAAGAAATCGTCCAGCTCTGGCGTTCCCTCGAATTCAATCTCATCCAAGTCCTTTGCTCCATGTTCCTAATCATCTTCATCGCAACCGTCTATTTCATGTCCAAACCCCGTCCTGTCTACTTAATCGATTACGCTTGTTACAAACCACCGGCTACTTGTCGGGTCCCATTCTCGACATTCATGGAACACTCCAGATTAGCCAATCAATTCGATCCGAAGAGCGTCGATTTCCAAATGCGTATCTTAGAACGGTCTGGCCTTGGAGAAGAGACCTGCCTCCCACCTGCCAGCCACTACATCCCTCCCAACCCCACCATGGAAGCCTCTCGAGCTGAGGCCCGTCTCGTGATATTCTCCGCCATCGATGCTCTCCTTCAAAAGACAGGAATCAAACCAAAGGACATCGATATACTCATCGTCAATTGCAGTCTCTTCTCACCAACGCCGTCTCTATCAGCGATGGTGGTGAACAAATACAAGATGCGGAGTAACATACGCAGCTTCAATCTTTCTGGTATGGGGTGTAGTGCTGGTGTTATATCCATTGATCTTGCTCGGGACTTACTTCAGGTGCACCCCAATTCAAATGCATTGGTTATCAGCACTGAAACCATCACACCCAACTGGTACGCTGGGAATCAACGGTCCATGTTGCTTCCCAATTGCTTATTTAGGATGGGTGGTGCGGCGATCCTCTTATCGAACAGACGTCGTGATAGCCGTCGGGCTAAGTACAGATTAGTCCATGTGGTTCGTACCCATAAGGGTGCGGATGATAAGGCCTACAGATGTGTCTATGAAGAAGAGGACACAGAAGGAAAGGTGGGGATCTCATTATCGAAAGATCTGATGGCAATTGCTGGAGATGCACTCAAATCCAACATCACCACCATGGGACCGTTAGTCCTTCCGGCATCAGAGCAGCTTCTCTTTCTATTCACGCTGATTGGGCGCAAGATCGTCAATCCCAAATGGAAGCCCTACATCCCTGACTTCAAGCAAGCATTCGAGCACTTCTGTATCCATGCAGGTGGACGGGCTGTGATTGACGAGCTGGAGAAGAACCTCCAGCTTGCACCGCAGCACGTCGAGGCGTCGAGGATGACGTTGCACCGGTTCGGGAACACATCATCATCATCTCTGTGGTATGAATTGAACTACATCGAATCGAAGGGCCGGATGAAGAGGGGGGATCGTGTTTGGCAGATTGCATTCGGGAGCGGGTTCAAGTGCAACAGTGCAGTATGGAAATGCAACCGTACCATCAGGACCCCAATAGATGGGCCATGGTCCGATTGCATCCACAGGTACCCAGTAGAAATTCCTGATGTGGTCAAGCTCTAGCTTCTTCAATGGCCCACCATCAATTTATTGTGGCCCATCTTCTGTTCCTATTGCATTCTTGACTGTTTCTTTCATAAAATCGACACTACCACCTTCCTTAGTACATTACAATTGTATTCTCTGTAAGTGGAGAGAGAGAGAGAGAGAGAGAGAGAGAGAGAGAGAGAGAGTAATATCCATGGGATCAGGTGGGTTCCTTCATCTAACAGTGTCGAGTACGTACATATTTTTCTGGTGTGTTTGTGTATCAACGTAAGAAAGATGTATTACTATAAATTTTCTTCTCAAGACTAATCTGGTGTGTGTTTTCCATAAGGTTGCTTTGCTTTTCCAAGTATCTGACATATGGCATGTCAGGTATTAGATCCAAACTGTTTATTTAGTGGACCCTAACCCTAGATGCCTCTCTGTGAAAAAAAAAATAATAATAATACAAGAAATGGAGTATTATAGTGATCATAAAGGGAAGGATTGGCTGGTGTACCACACACCACCAATCTAGATGGTGTGCTGGCGTCACCAAATTCTGTGGGTCCCATCATGAGGTATGTGTTATATCCCAACCGTCCTTCCAATTGACGAGCTCATAGTAAGGCTTGACCCAAAAAATACGACAGATCCAAATATCAAGTGGACCCAAAAAATACGACAGATCCAAATATCAAGTGGACCACACTGCAAAAAGCAGTGGGGGATTGAACTTCTACAATTGAAACCCTTTCACAGAAGCTTTGTATCGATATGATATTTTTTCCCCTCTTCATCCAGGTCTTTGTGACCTTATGAACAGATTGGATGGAAAATAAACGTTACGGTTGGCCCTACTAATGTTTTAACGGTGAATATTTGTGGTGTGGTTCATTCAAGCGTTGGATATGAATAATTTTGGGGTTAATGCTCTAAAATGATCTCAGAAAATAGATGAACGGTGTAGATATAATAAATACATCATTTTGGGGGCATGTAACTTTGATCTCCTTTGAACGGTTCCCACACCAGCAAGATCGGTGGTGTGTCGTACACCAGCCAATCCGCTTCCATCGTAAAGACTGCGGACTAAAATGAATGGACATCTTTTAGTAGGAAAAATTGATTGGAATTAGATTATCCTTCTCATGCTCGTTTTGTATTTTTTATCTGTTAGACATCTAGTGATGTGAAATTACAGTTTGGATTCACTGGTCCCTCGGTCACGTGTCAGGCATTGGGCAATGGACAGCACTTCCCCAACCATCATCTTTCGTTTAAGGAAAGTAGCCAACCGTTTTTTAAAGACCGACCATCGAGTTAATGGCTCCGGATAGGCGGTGAAATTTATTATTGGCTGTCTTTTCTTCTTCATTTGTGGGATGCTGATTGACGGTTGGATTGCCTTGTAAGTGCGGCTAGCTCTTTATTACATACAGGAGTGGGGATATGATGAAAGGTCTGGATCTCATCCACGTGTGCCTTATTTTATTCAAGGATGGATAGATACCAAAGATCTAGGGAAATTTAGGACTGTGGACCCTACCTTTTATCCAGCTGTTTTTATGAAACCATACAAACTTTATTTTGCAACTTAGACCTGCGCGTGCGGAGACCGAATTTCAGGACGAAGATACCCCACCCTTCCTTTCGAAGATGAGCGCAGGCACTCCTCCAACCAAGAGTCGTAGGAACGGCTCAAAAGAGATCAAAATTACATGGCCCCACAGCTATGTATTTATTATATCCACAACGTTCATCCATATTTCGAGATCATTTCAGAGCATTATCTAAAAAATAAAAAAAAATCATATCCAAAGATCAACTGGACCACACCACAAAGAGCAGCGGGAAAGCTGATTTTCACCGTTAAAAATTTTGTAGGGCCCACCATAACATTTATTTTCCATCTAATCTATTCATAAGGTCACAAAGGCCTGGATGAAGAGGAGAAAAAATTTGTGGGGATTACAACAGCAAAAAAATAAAAAATAAATAAAAATCAGGAATCTATGGCTACGGTGTTTTCTATCACTCCGAATTGTAACCATAGCCATAGCCGTAGCCCGTGCTTTTTCGATATGTATCGAAGGTCTTTCGATATATTGAAAAAGGTCCAGAACTGTCTAGCGTGTTCGCCTCAAAAATCCTACAATTTTCAATAGCTACGGATTATAACCGTAGCCATAACTATAGTCCGTTGTAGTTTGTGCATTTTTTTTAAAAAATTTTAAATTATTTATTTGTTTTTATTTTTTTTTACATGGAGAACTTTATTCTACCTACATTTTTCTCTAATACATACTTATATAAATATGTATATATAAGCATATAAATTTTTTTTTCTCTCTTTTAATTCATTTCTTTGTCTATTTATTCAACAAGCATATCTCCTAAACTAGAATGATTTACTTAACGTACCACATATGATTTTGGGGTAGGAGAAGCTAATTTAGCCAACAAACCTAGTTATTTTCCAAGATTTCATTGGGTCGACGGTCGAAAATCCATTTCATTCACGTCATGGTCAGTTTCAATCACTTCGCGATCAAACTGGAAATTGAGCGGGGCAAAAATGAAATTGAGTGGGGCAAACTAGAAATTGAGCGGGGCAAACATGAAATTGAGCTGGGCAAACATGAAATTAAGTGGGGCAAACTAGAAATTGAGCGGGGCAAAATAGAAATTCAACGGGGCAAACATGAAATTGAGCGGGGCAAACTAGAAATTCAGCAGGGCAAACTAGAAATTCAACTGGGCAAACATGAAATTGAGTGGGGCAAACTAGAAATTGAGCGGGGAAAACATGAAATTGAGCGAGGCAAACTAGAAATTGAGCGGGGCAAACTGAAAATTCAGCGAGGCAAACATGAGGTCTGTGTTAGGGACTGAATGCATTTATATAGGGGAGTGGTTATGAGAGAGAGTTCTGTGGGTCTTATCACAGGGTATGTGTTATATCAAGATCGTACATCCATTTGGGGAGCTTGTCTAAAGGCTTGAGATGAAAAATAAGATAGATCTAACTATCAAGTGACTACACTGCAAAAACCAGTAGAGGATTGAACGTCTACCATTAAAAACCTTTTTGGGGTCACAGAAGTTTTGGATCAATATGAAATTTGTTTTACTCTTCATTTAGGTGTTTGTGACCTTATAAAAAGATTGGATGTAAAATAAACATTACGGTGGGCCCTACAAATTGTTTAACGGTGAAAATCATTATTGTTGCTACTATTTATGGTGTGGTCGAGATGATCTTTGGATATGATTCAGTTTTTGGATAATGCTCTAAAATAATCTAGATATAATAAATACACACTACCAAAAAAACGGCAACGCCGACGGCTAAAAATCGTCGGCAATGACCTTCCCCGACGGCCTTTAGCCGTCACAAGGTCCGTGGGCAAAGGGTGCGTCGGCATTGTCGGCGGCTAAAACCCATCGGCGTTGTCGGCGGGTAAAATCCGTCGGTGTTCTCGGCGGCTAAAACCTGTCGGCGTTGTCGGCGGCTAAAATTCGTCGGTGTTCTTGGCGGATAAAACTCGTCGGTGGTGTCGGAGGCTAAAAACCGTCGGCGTTTTCAACGGTTAAAAACCGTCGGCGATTGTAACGCCCTGAAAATCAGGGGTCGAGCATAAACTCAATTGCCGAGTTCCAACGCATCACTTATGCAACAAAATGAATGGTGATTGAATGTTGTCTGTATAATAGAGCATTGAACATGAGTGAGATTAAGCCAGAACGATATATCATACTCCAGAGACAGTTAAATTGTAAGGGAAGACTGTGATAGATATATAAAATATAAAAAACTATGGTACGTCTCTAGAGTGTGATAAGGTTACCAGGTTAATGAATTACAAGTACAATTAAATTATACCTAATGTGTAGTGTCATCTAGTCACATCCTTATAATCCCGTCGATCAAGACACGGCTCGCATGAAGCCGTCAGCACACAGCATACACGAACAAGCATCATTGTCGTCATAAAGGTCCGGCTCCGCCGCAAGAGTAGCGTCGCCATCTGTAATAAGACAAAGTCTGGTGGGTGTTCGGAACACCGTCCCTTAACATGGGAGTGAGTAGCTAACTCAGTGGAACAATAAAACATAGGTTAACATGTTATCGACTCAGTCAAGCAGTAATGATAAAACAGTATAATCAAACACTCCTAACTACTCTTATTAATGCAAGTATGAATGCAGTCATGATGGATGCCCTCACTGACATACTCCTTCATGTGACACCATCTTACGTTCGCGGCATGTTTGCTTTCCTCAGTGCTCCACATCTTCCAGGCACATGTAATGCATGATGAGCATGATTACAGAGTTGTTATTAGTCCATTTCAAACAGTAGGATTGGGAAACTAAGGTACCTCCCTTGTATCATTCCCAAACATGATCCATTCTAGGGTCGTCAGTCCTAGACAATCTCATACAATGATGTGTTTCTAGGTCGCTGCAAGGGCTATCAGGGCTGTTACATGGAATCGTTGCACCACTCCCCCATCACCTTATCAATACAGGCCTAGTTTATATTCTATTACTACGGGAAGGCTCATCGCCTCATCACAGATTTAGAGTATGCTCGAGGTCATACACTGGGTACGGTCAGGGCTGTGCTAGGGCTGTTACATGGAATTTTTGCACCACTCCCCCATCACCATCAAGCAATGTAGGCCGACAGCTCGAATATAGTGTCCATACCACCATAATCGGATCACGAGTCTGGTTGCTCACGGTCTACGGGGAGGCACGTGGCCCCAGCGTTAGGCCAAAAGCTCGACCACGGTGTCCCATACCACCATGCCCGGCTAAGGATGAGTACTATAGGATCGAGGAGGTACCATGGTTGACGGGATTCCACTGGTAAGTTTGGTACCCTAGGTTCAAGCAGTGGTGACCAAACATAGTGAACATACATTAGACATATCGAGTTATTTGACGGGCCTGACTAGCTCGAGCGCACAATCAACTGAACGACATGAAGGCATAAGCACTTCGCGTGGCTTAACATTGCCGTCCACTGAAATGCGACTCAAGTTCGTCAAACACATCTTACGTGGCGAAATAAATCTCAACCACGATCTCAAATCTCGGTTACCGATTGCCTGGACTATAGACATAGTCCCAAACTCAATCAATCCTTATTAGAACATGTAGAGTAAAGCATAATAGACAAAGTAAATCAAGCATGTTAACAAGCAGAATATAAAGCATATTATAACGCTTGTTATAAAGCATGTTGTAAAACACTATAAACAAGAATACAAAACACATATGTTCACAAGTAAGCGATTAAAGTAAACAACCATATGGAGGAAATCATGCAGGTCTCTAAGGTAGTTGAGAATCCCATCTCAACACCATTAAAGACACCATTATCCAAGCACTTACTCTCACAAGCATTTTCACAAACACTTAGAATACACTATTTCAACATACATGATGATGTTAGTAAAACATGCATTAGGTCTATCCTTTCGCCAAGCAAGTATTTTATCCATGTATAATATATTCATACAACAAATAATCATGACAAATACATCTCTAAAATTTATACGTATATGGTATTTTCTAGAATACACAATTTCAACATACATAGTGTATATAAGCAAAACATGTATTAGGGCGAGTCCTTTCGCCAAACAAGTAATTTATCCAATATAATATATTTATACAACAAATAATCATGTCAAACACATTTCCAAAATTTATACGCATACGGTACTTTCTACAAATACCTAGAGTATGTAGAATTCCATATTTTCATCTTTAATCGAAACGAAAAACAGACAGCACTTTGTACATGTGACAATTACATGCAGATCATGAATCTATCATTATCTGACATTGAAAGCGTTGGAAAATCGTACCTATACACCTAAAAGTCCGCACCTTTTGTCGTAGAATCGTAATGAAGTCGATAGGTTTGCTAAGCTTCATCTACGGCAGTTTGGCAACCTATAGAACATCATAGGTTAGCTATTTCATAACCTACAACCACCCAAGCCCAAATCAGATTAGGGTTAGGGTTTCTTACCTAGAGAAACGGAGTCGGAATCGCCGGAAAAGTGATGAGAATGGTGCGGTTGCAGCTGTGTAGTGGCAGGAAATAGCAGTTGGGAGATTCTCCCACTTCTCACTCTTTCTCTCTCTTTTCTCTCTTCTCTCTCTAGGTTTCTCTCAAATTCGTATGGCTGTGAGAGACAGGTTTTAAGGTCCTTATATAGCCTAAAAACTCACCAAATTAGACTTTTGGACAAGGTTTACTTAGGTTAACCAAAGCGGACATTTCCAGCTCAACGAAGGACTTCTAGCGGGCCTCCTTGAGCCAAAGGTCGGATTTAAGCTCACCGACACTGAATCTACATTTAGTTAAGTTTCGTTTCGGTCGGAATTCTAGATCGCAAATGGGGACCAATTTCAGTTCAACGGTCAGCGGATCTCGATCGGAGATTCCGAGTACATGGATAGGTGTATTAAATTTCTCCTGATCCGAGGGTGTAATTTGGTCTGATTCTGACGGTCTGGTTGCTTAAAATTGATCCGCAAGTGACACGTGCTAGATTACTATTCAAGATATTTATTTTGTAAAGAAAACAACTGTTTTTACACTCTCTCGCTCCGGACTCAAGCGAATAGCCGTGGGACACTGTCTGGGTTTGATTTCCGAAATGGTTGTCAAGCCCAGCGAGGCGGTCCTAATTCCTTAACCTCGTGTTATTCGGACTTCCGACGTGCGGTTCAGATCTGATACGGAGTTTCGAGATGCTCCCGAGAGCAGCCGGGTAATGAGATTGATCCTAGATTTTAGGGTAACCTAGCGTCAATGATTCTACAAGTTTTTGGTCTTGTAGATCGTATTTAAAGTGATTGGTGCTAATTTCACAGGTACTCTAGTTTAACACTGGCTAATTCTCGCCTAATTTCTAAAGGATTTAGTCCTGGGTGGTTTCGGTTTGAGGTGGTACTTAGTCCTTTATAGCAATGTTTAGTTTAAGTATTGTTCTTCATCACCTAAACTTTAAGATAGTGTCTAATGTGAAAGTGCTTAAAAAATTTAAAGAATAAGGTGGTGAAAGGTGAGATTTGCGAAGGAAATGGGTTCAAAAGCGGGTTTAGACTTTGTGATTCAGTTCTGACAGGTTAATAAGGTGTTAGGAGTGACTCATTGCCTAAGGACGTCTAATCCCAGGTTGGAAAAAATCCGGAATGTTACAGCGATTCTCATTAATTTTAAAAAATAATAATAATAAAAATTAAGAATTTAGATGATATATTTGATTTTGATTTCTTCCTTTTCTATTGTGTAGACTTTTTCTTCTCAAATAAGTTGGTTCATTAGGGCTTTAGAGAAATTGGTATATCTAGTTATGGATGTGCATTAATCAATGCACACATTCGAAACTAGATATACCCATTTCTCCAAAGCTTTGAACGAACCAACGTATTTGAGAAGGTAAGTCTACACAATAGAAAAGGAAGAAATCAAAATCAAATTTATCATCTAAATTCTAAATATTTGGATTGGATATATGCCACATATCATTTAAGTCTGTTTTTTACGCTGCTCGACCTGTGGAGGTTTTCTTGAAGTCCTTGGCTTTAAATCTAGAAATGCAGTCCACATTCAACTATTCAGATCAGAGAATGCATTTGGAAGCCAACACATCAATATCGTCATGCTATAGTTTGAAAATATCATCCACAATCTCACATGCACCATACATATGGAAGCCAACAGAGAAACCATAAAAGAATAAATTTTCATTCACTGCCATTATCTACGTCATTCCTGCTAGCATGAGTACTTTACCTCAAAACTACTCCTGTAAACGCAAGAGCTTATATATTAAAACAATCTCTAATTAAAACGTAGCTTTTTCTATAAAAGTAAGAGCTTATTTCTATTTATTTCCTTGCCATGTGTGCAGTTAATGAGTAGCAGCAGCCTATTAAGGTTTACATTCTGGATTTCAACTTTTCCTATTTAACAAAAAGTTTAACAGCTTACTGGAATGCAGTATAGAAGACGCCGTTCCCAGCTGCTTACTGGATAGTTGGTGCTGAGCCCTGCAAAGTCGCCATGGGAGATAAGCATCATTTCTAGAAAGTGAACTCAAACTCTTACTGATTCTGACACAAAATGCCTCAAATGGAAGATGAGAGAGATATAAACGTGTAATGTTTCATAAAGGTCCCATAAGAATGCACAAGGCAGGAGAGAGAGAGAGAAGAGAGAGGGAGACGAGAGGAGAGAGAGAGAGAGAGAGAGGAGAGAGGAAGAGATGAGAGAGAGAGAGAGAGAGAGAGAGCTGGAATGTGGCCAAGTCACCAAAATAACCATGCCTAGTCACTAAAATACCAGGGCAAGTCATGCAACGTGTTGTGCCTCAGCCTTGGATATTCAAGTAGAAAACCAAATGACAGCTGAGTTCTGTTGACAGGAGCCAGCCAAGTGATACCAAGTCAATGCAAATGGAAGTTAACTCAGAATATGGCTGTTCTGAGTTGATTTGGGTGAGTCCCAAGTCAACCAGTTGAGTTCGCAACAAAGAGTCAAACCATATAAAATGTGATCCTACAAAAATCAGAATGCCAACAAACAGTTGAAAGAGTGATTTTGTAGATGTACGAAGCTAATGAGAAAATGAGACGTGAACTTGCCTGTGTTAATGTTGTTGCATCTGCAATGACAAATGGCACATTCACAAAGTGAGCTAATGTTTTTGCAAGTAATTTCTTCCATGTCCTTACAATTAATATTACAGTATGCAAGCAAGTAATGTCTTCCGGTACATCTTACCAGTGATTTGGCAAGGAAAAGCCAGAGAAATGGAATCCCACTTAATATGGGTTCCTTTCTCCATGCAACCGTGCATTGTTCGCTCTGAAGTCACCCTTATCTGCGATTTAGCAGTGCATCCAAACGACACGTAAATATCGTAAAGGGATCCAATTTTTGTTTGCCAAATTCAAATTGTCGTTACCCTCCACAACCAAAATCACAAAACCCAAATAAAACAGCAAACCAAACCGACATGTGCCAAAGGAAATTATTTTGAGAGTAAAAAAGGCTTAGGAGGTTAGAGATTCTAGTAAATATTATCCTTCCAATCTAGATGTTTCTGGCCATCAAGTTCGTGGATGAAAAACTCAGCTCGTGAACAAACTGGTTTTGGCATTTTCTATTAAGAAAGCAACATAAACAATAATTTTTTTTTAAAAAAAGTAATAATTAATAATACAACACTCCCTGCAAGAGAAAAGTCTCTTTGGTTTTCTCTTTTTCTACTCTTTTGTTTGGTTGTCTATGCATGTGTGGTAAAAATTCCTACATTTTATTGCCCCTTGTAAACTCTACTGGTTTGGATTTTTAAGCAAGTCAGTTAGGAATCTTGGATTTATCTACCTCAGTTTACTTGATAAAAAGACGATTTATTTACTCATACTGCTAAATTGTGGAACCTACAGTTGCTAAGTTACAGTCCAAAAAATCACATTGGTTGAACAATCCTAACCTCTGATTGGTGGACATTGGACACTTTTTCTTGAAATAAGATGATTAGATATTTTTCAATTTTAACCGTCCATTGAGGGCCCACTAAAACCTGATAAATTGTGAGACTTACAGTTGCTAAGTTGTAAACCACTAGGTGGCATAAATACTAATTGTAATTGTATCATGATGGAACATCTAAGAAGAAATGGGTTATAGTGAAACACAATCAATTATTTCAACAGTTTTGAAGCATAACTATAAATAAGTACAAAAAACATATTTATCTCAAAAACATCATACACAGTCTAACATATATGTAATTCATGTGCAAGAGCTTCACCTAAATGACCCAAGTTGTGTTATTGTGTATGCAGCTTGCCTAAGCAATCGAGCCGACAACCCCTGGAAAAAAAAAAAAAAAGAAAGAAAGAAAACCACTACATCTTAGACACCTTAAAACAAAAGGCCTTAAACAAAAATAAGATGTAATACTCTGAAACCTTGAATAGGTTGATAAAGCCAAAAAATAGTTAAAAATGATAAATTGCAAAAAGAAAAACCAATATCAAGTCACAGAAAGGGCATCTCTAAGCCTCTAACAATGAAGTTGCAGACAAATTGTGAAAGCTTTTACTACTTGCATTAAGAATTCAGAAATCATTTAGAGAAACATTTAAAAGTAATAATAATAATAATAATAATAATAATAATAATACAAGTGGTTAAAAAATAACTCCTATAGAACATTCCTCCATTCATCTTTAAAGAGAAACCCAAGAGCATCAGAGGTTATACTCTTAAACACTTATAAACATGTTGCAAAAAGATAAATGCATATTGCTTATTAATTTAGGTCTAATACTATTAGTTTTCTAAGGCACAACTGCAGTAGGTTAGCACACCATGGAGCTCAAAAATCAACTCAATTCAACCATTAAATGTCCCCGGTATGAATGTAGTGCTTTTAGGGTGGTTGTTTGTTGTTTTCTATTGTGTACCCCACTTGATAGTTGAATCCACCTGATTTTTGGGGTGCTTGTTTTACACTAACCTGACTGAAGCATTACAAGCAAACAAACAGGCTACTAATAAGACTATCTAAAGATTGCAGAGAATTTTACTTTTTTACTTTTTTACTTTTTTTCTTCTTCTTTTTTTTTTTTTTTAAAAAAAATATTACCTTTCAAAAAAAATTATTATTTATTTTTTTCACTATAAGAACACTTACGTGCATATTGTAGTAGTTAAGAATGTTCACAAGGACAGCAAATCAATACCCAACTACTATACCACCCTTCATCCTATTTATGTCCAGACTAGCCACCAGCTTTTGCCAACTTGAAGTGCAGTGCAGTGCATAAAAATTATTAAATAAATAAATAATAATAATACAAGGTCTAGACCTTCCTATTCGATTATTATACCTTTACAATAAATGCATGTTGGGGCATTTCATTATCATATCTTTCTTTTATTTAAATAAGAGGGATTGTGATATCGACCCAAGGATATTCATATTTCTTAGTATCCTTGTTGTTTCAGTTTGTACAAGTGGGGCCAGTGGTGAGCAGTACACTACAGACAACTATCTGTTGGAACCACAGTAGATGTCAAACCCAAAAGATCCCAAATTGGAAATCCAAAAGCATCTAATCTTCAAATAAATGTGCACTGTACATGTACTTCTTTCATAATTGTCCATTTGCAGGCCACTAATTGATTGAGTTGGGATCGTCCCATCGATGAGATTTTAAATACGTGGTCCATCCACTGAGGCCCATCAGGTCATTGGTTTGGATCACCCAAAAATTAGCCCCAATGTGCAAACTGAAGATTCTAGGATACCATACATATCCTCTGGTCATGGACCCTTTTGATGAAGTTGTTGCTTATCAGAAAGAACAGTAGAAAAGGAATATGTAGCCATAAAGGTTTCTCTATCAAGACTTGCAAGTTCTCAACATAATTCCAATAAAAAAACATTGGTACAGTATCAAACCTTCCAGCACCAGCAACAACAATTTTTTGCTTTGGGAAATCTATCATTGGTCTTCCTTGCACTCTTACAACTCCCAAAAGACCAGTTATTGCAACACCAGTAGTACCCTGTTGAGAATAATGAATCCGTCAGAATCAAAGATGAGTATTTTCTTGCAAATGTTATAGTTAAATGATAGATACAAACATCTGGTTCACGGTTTATGTGTAAAGTTCAGAATCAAAGATGAGTATTTTCTTGTAAATGTTATAGTTAAATGATAGATACAAACAACAAATGTTATAGTTAAATGATAGATACAAACAGTAAAGAGAACTTGACACTTCACAACATAGAATGAAAGCCCAACATTCAATCCCATAAACAGCCATTACGACCATTTCAATTGTGGAGTAAAGTCCTCCATTCAAAAATCATGATTGTGTGTTGTGTTCACAAGATAAGGAAATGAAAAATTAAAAACAGGGGCTGAAACCCCTGCCTCAACACCCATTTGGTATTTCAAGTATCATTTTCTGGAGCACGTTAAAGGCCTGTTTGGTAAATGCCTAAAAATGGGATCATCTCATTTTAGTTAAACAGTAATTACACAATAGAGATCTTGTTGTTGGTTATCATGATTATTTTAATCCTAAAGACCCTGTTTGGTAGACACCTAAACATGAATTCATCTCAATTTAGCTGACACTGACAGTAATTATGTATTGTAGGTGTTGACATCTAATACAAAATGTGTTGCTCTCATTTTAGTTAACAACAATCATTATCTCCAATACATAATTACTGTCAGCTGAAATGAGATGAACTCATTTTTTAGGTGTTTGCTAAACAAGGCCTCACCCAAAAAGCAATATGACCTCTAATACATAAACACAATTAACTAAAATGTGATGAACTCATGTTTAGGCATCTACCAAACAGGGCAGCCCTAGAAAACATGTTATAGTAGGGAAGTAGCACAACATTTCTAATACCAACAGTAGAAAAGGAGGTGGATGCATTATGAGGGGGCCCTGTCGATATCAGTATAAAGAGGTAAATATCCAGTCAGAATTTTTGTGAAGGAACATCAAATAAATTAATTTCTACATCACCATAAAGCATGTCTCAATGCATGCATTCATAATGAATAAATGAGCATGCATGTATGTGGTATATATGCTGGGATGGAACCCATGAAATTGCATATCACCAGAGGCTTACACAACCTGAGTAATTCTTTTTCTCCATGGGAAATATGGGTGCAGGCATCGATTTTGCTTGAATACAAAACTCCAAGCTACACAAACAAACAACATATGCATGAAATGATATGCCATTCAACCAAATGTCGATCTGTATATGAATCCCAACCCGGAGCCAAAACCTCGGCTTGGACCCTAACCAGGAACCAAAGCCTCAGCTCGAACCCTAACCCGAAACTGAAAAACCCCAAAACCCGCATCCCAAAAACGCCCAACCCAATCCAAACCAACCCTTCAGACCATCCAAACACCAAAATAGGGCCAAATGACCTCTCAGCACAGACGGAAATTGGATTTTCGCCTAAATGTTTTCCAATCCCAACACCCTATCGCAACAATGGAAGATTGATGTCTGTGATACAAAATGTCTACGGTACCTCGGGCCTTGAGTTGAGTATGGCAGTGGAATTGGAATTTCGCCGCTGCAAGTTCAACCTGAACCCCAACACCCTTTCGCAACAATGGAAGATTGATGGAAGAAGACGCCGCTCGAAGGAAGAATACGCCGCTCGACGACGCCGCTCGAATGAAGAACACGCCGCTCGAAGGAGGAAGAATGAAAATGGGAAAAGGGGGGAAACAACGCTCATATTTTAGAATTCACTGAGTAATAAAATTTTCAATTCCGAAACTGTGTGCGTTTACCACTGTTTATAACAAAAATTCTGTTAGCCACCGTACATGCAAGAGGGACCATTTTTTGGATGGTTAAGATTGTATTATATAAGAAAATCATAAATATTAAATATTTACAACTAGAAGGATTATTTCAATGGTATAGATAACTCTATATCAATGCCACTATTTTCATGAACGAGTCACCACTATTTTGCATTCTGTACAAAACTCACAGTTTTTTTTCCAGAACAAAAAACGGTAACCATAGCTTTGGAAAGGGGAGGGCTCTATGGGCCCCACCAAGATGGATATGTTTCATCCACGTCGTCAATCCATTTCTCCACATTATTTTAGGATTGATCCCAAAAAATGAGCCCGAAATAATTTTCTTGTGGACCACAAAATGAGAAAATGCTGGACGGTTGTACGTCCGCCATTCAAAACCTGTGGAACGCCGACGGATTATTGGGTTACGCCGATGAATTTTACCCTTCGACATTAGCGATGGATTTTAGCCGTAGCAAAAGCCACCTCAAGTCCGTCGGTGTTGCCCTGTTTTCTGGTAGTGACATCACGTGTGGCTATGTAACTTAATCTCCTTTGAACCGTTCATACAACTTGGAGATTGAGGAGCGTTAGTGCTCCTCTTCCAATGACACGTACCCACAGCAGTTATACACCAGCCAATCAGCTTCCCTCTCTGGCACAACATGCGATCATTTGAGGTGTTGACATATTAAGAAAGCCTAACGGTGGATTAGGTACTGCCCTGTCAGTTCTGAGCTCTAGATAGACTAATGCTCCTAGGCCTAACATGTTTATTTTCCATCTAACTAGTTCATAAGGTCTCTTAAACATTAATGAAGGGAAAACACAAATATCATTTTAATCCAAAACCTCTATGATCTACAAGAATTTTTTAGGGGTAGAAATTTAATGTCCACTATGTGGTCCAATTGAGCCTTGGATCTAGTGTATTTTGGGGCTCACAAATTAAAATGATGTGGAAAAATGAATGGACAAAATGGATAAAAGTCAAACATCATGAAATATTTTGTTTCAAAAATTAAGAAAATCAAAAGCTCAAGTGACCACACCTTAGGAAACAAGCTCAAGTTGACCACCATGATATATTTTGTTTCCCACCGTTTGCCTCACTCAATTTCAGGTTTGCCCCACTGAATTTCATGTTTGCCTCGCTGAATTTCTAGTTTGCCCCGCTTAATTTCTAGTTTGACCCGCTCAATTTCATGTTTGCCCCACTAAAATTCATGTTTGCCCCCCTGAATTTCTAGTTTGCCCCGCTCATTTCTAGTTTGCCCCGCTTAATTTCATGTTTGCCCCGCTCAATTTCTAATTTACCCCGCTGAATTTCTCCTTTGCCCTGCTTAATTTCTAGTTTGCCCCGCTCAATTTTTAGTTTGCCCTTCTCAATTTCATGTTTTCCCCACTCAATTTCTTGTTTGCCCCGCTCAATTTCATGTTTGCCTTGCTCAATTTTCAGTTTGCCTCGCTCGATTTCATGTTTGCCCTGCTCAATTTTCAGTTTGCCCCACTCAATTTTCAGTTTGCCCCGCTCATTTCTAGTTTGCCCCGCTCAATTTTTAATTTGCCCTGCTCAATTTTTAGTTTGTCCCGCTCAATTTCATGTTTTCCCCACTCAATTTTTAGTTTGCCCTGCTCAATTTCGTGTTTGCCCCACTCAATTTTCAATTTGCCCCGCTCAATTTCTAGTTTGCCCCGCTCAATTTCTAGCTTGCCCCGCTCAATTTCATGTTTGCCTCGCTCAATTTCATGTTTTCCTCGCTCAATTTTATGTTTGCCTCGCTCAATTTTTAGTTTGCCTCGCTCAATTTCTAGTTTGCCCCGCTCAATTTCTAATTTGCCATGCTCAATTTTCATGTTTGCCCCGCTCAAAGGAGATCAAAGTTACATGGGCCCCACAGTTATGTATTTATTATATCCACAACATTCATCCATATTTCGAGATCATTTGAGAGCATTATAAATAATAGTAAAAAAAAGAATCATATCCAAAGATCAACTGGATCACACCACCAAGAGCAGCGGGAAAATTGATTTTCACCGTTAAAAATTTTATAAGGCCCACCATAACATATATTTTCCATCCAATCTATTCATAAGGTCATAAAGACCTGGACGAAGAGGAAAAACAAATTTCATAATGATCCAAAACTTTTATGACCCCTAAAAGGGTTTCAATAGTAGACGTTCAATCCTCCACTGCCTTTTACAGTGTGGTCTACTTGATTGCTAGATCTGTCTTATTTTTCGTCTCAAGCCTTAATACGAGCTCGCAAAATAGATGGACGGTTTGGATATGACACATACCTCATAATGGGACCCACAAAATGCTGTGGGGATTACAACGAAAAAAAGAAGAAGAAGCCAATGAGTTAGGGTCAGTGGGACCTATTGCTACGGATTATAACTGTAGCCATAACCGTATCTTCGATATATCGAAGATCTTTTGATATTATCGAAAAAGTCCAGCAACTGTCCAGCGAGTTTGCCTAAAAAATTCTGCAATTTTTGATACACTGTCTACGAATTATAACCGTAGCAGACTAAGCGGGCGGTAGTGCCGCGACAGTCTGTTTTTTTTTTTGTGTTGCTTTTGTGGGTCCCATCATGATGTTATATCCAAACCGTCCATATATTTGGAGAGCTCATATTAAGGCTTAAGACGAAAAATAAGATAGATCTAACTATCAAGTGGACCACACTGTAAAAGGCAGTAGGGAATTGAACGTCTACCATTGAAACGCTTTTAGGGGTTACAGAAGTTTTGGATGATTATGAATTTTTTTTTTCCTCTTCATCTAGGTTTTTGTGACCCTATGAATGAACTTAGATGGGAGGGATTTCTCACAAACATCACAGTGGGCCCCCTAAAGGTTTCTAATGGTTGACGCTCATTCAACATTGTTTCCTATAATGTGGTACACTTGAGATTTGGATATACCTCATTTTTCGTCTCATATTATAAAATGATGTGGAAAAATATATGGACGGCATGGATGAAAAGTATATTTCATGGTGGGGCCCACAGACCACCGACCATCCGCCATTGGTTGGTGGCAGGGGGAGTACCCAATCCGTTTTCGTGAAAGGAGGGGTATTTTCGTCCTCAAATTCACTGTCCGTATGAGTAGGTCTAAGTTCCAAAACTAAGTTTATATTGTTTCATAAAAACAGCTGGATAAAAGGTGGGGTCCACAGTCCCAAATTTCTCAAAGATGTAGATTTGGAGTCTTGACTATCAATTCCTAATCATTTTATGTGAAGAGAAATGATCCAGTGCTCTTGTCGTACTATAAGTTTTAGTGCGCCTAGTTGACATGGCCACTTGGACAGTTCAAACTATCGATCTGCACTGTTCATTAGGTTTAACATACATTCCAAGGGCTACCATGAAAACATTGTGTTGATTGAACGATCGGATCCTTCCATAAGTCTCCCCTGTTATTTAAAGCCATCCTTAAGATAGGCCAGATCATGAAGATTACCTGCTTGGAAAATCAGCTCATCCCGGTCATTAGGTGGGTCACACTTATATTTCTGAGTTCAACCGACGGTTTTCCATGGATTTCAATGCTATGGCCTTATTGATGAGGTTATCAACCCGATTTTACGCGGATCTTCGTGACATATGGAAAAATGTATGTCCCAAACTTTTATTTCCTAATTCGATTGTAGCACTATGTAAGCGGGTGTAATCGGGGATCAGGGAAGGTTAAGATGTTCCTAAAGTGTTTTAGAGCAAAGCTTGGGTTTCATAAATGGATTTTGATATTTTTCGGATCAGTAAGTCCATCCATCCCTTGTAAATTTATTTTCATAATGAATTCGTCGTCGCTTCATACCATGACTTTTCCCGAAGGGTTTTTCCATATAAATTCGTGTATTCTCTATAGAGCTTGTTTGCGTTTATCTCTCTTGTTTGATTTGAAATTGGGGTTTGCTTTCATGATTCCCTAACAAGGGATATGAAAGCTAATGTTGGGTTTTAAGTTTGAATTTGAAACATGTCGTCAAAGGGATAACATATTAAGCATGAAACAGAGAAGTTCATTGGAAAAAATAACTTCGAACTATGGAAGATAAAGATGAGAGGCCCTTCTAGTTCAACAAGGGCTACAATATGCACTCCTTAGTGTAGAGAAGCATCCAACGTATGTGAGTGATGGAGAATGAGAAGAGTTGGATGGAAGAACAAAAACTTCGATCCAATTATGTTTAGCAGATGATATCCTTTACAATGTTCTTGATCAAAAGACCACCATGGGAAGAAGTTAGAGAGCTTGTACATAATGAAATCACTGTCGAATCATTTGTATCTGAAAAAATAATTCTATAATATGAAGATGGAGGAAGGGTTGGATCTTAATGATCACCTTAATGCGTTTAATCAGTTTCTTTGAAAATTGATGAGTGTGGAAGTGAAGATTAAAGAAAAGATCAAGCCCTAATTTTCTTAAACTCTTTTCTAGAGTCTTACGATAACTTTGTAGACACTATGTGCCATAGTAGAGAGACCATTGATGTTGAGACTGTCATCTCACACATTTAGTTGAGGGTGTTGAGAAATAAGGACAATGGCGCATGGTCCTCTATATATCTATTGGTAGCTAGGGGAAGGAATTCTGAGCGGGAGAAGGGAAACTTGCGATCACGGTTCAAATCTAAGGGCAAAGAAATGATTGGTGGGTCCTACACTTCCCAAATGAAAGGAATAAGGAGATCTATACTAGAGAAATGAAATTACACATCTAGAGGAGCACACACCTTGGATCTCCACCAAAACTATATTACCTAGCTCCTAGTGCTCCAAGGAAGCTATATCAATAGGTGAGTTAGGATATGGATGGATGGTTTGAGAGAAATTAGAGGAGAAGGGGGTTGGAATGGAAGGGGCTAGTGGGGATTTCCCACCCTCTCTTGCTAGAGAGAAATGGAAATGAGAAGAGAGAAAATAAGAGGGAGAGAAGAGAGAGGGGAGAGGTGTAGGAAAACCATCATTGTAAATGGCTAAAAAAGAGTAACCATGATAGTTTCACTCTAGGGAAGGGTGGCTTGGATAGAGAGCTCATCATGAGCTAGCAAAAGAAGACCTAAATGGTGGCTATAGACTAGGGATGGGTAGTGTTAAGGATGTGGGTAGTGTGGAGATGAAATCTTAAGTGGTGTGGGTAGTGTGTGTTAGAAATTGAGCAAATGGGTAGGCCATCTTAGAAAAACGTGCATATCTCTCTAGGTGGGCCACATGATCATGATCAAAGGGCTAGAAATGAAACGTCTACAACTTATGATCTACACATCGGATGGACGCATGGGACGCGGCATCAGAACCGCAACGACGATGCGAACAAGATGACATAAGTTTCGGGTCGATCTGGGTCGGGTCAACGTGACCAGACTTGAGAATGACCACAAACACTATCCAAGGGTCGCAGGTCACTAGGATTTGACTGCTAGGACCGCGGGATCAAGAGAAATGAAATGCACACACACACATGCACAGGCACTCGGGTCGGGTCTTACAACCCTCCCCACTAACAAAGAAATTTCGTCATCAAAATTTACCAAATCTAGGACAAAAAGGAGTGTAAAGAAATCATCATATATATATATATATATCAATTAGTCATCATAAGAGAAGATAATACATAAAATCATACAATAATTAAACATCAAATAAATGGGGATAATGCTCTCTAATCTTGGCCTCACGTTCCCAAGACGCCTTGGCCTTCGAATGATGACCCCACTACACCTTCACAAAGGGAATGACCTTGGTCCTGAGAACCTGCTCCTTCCGATTAAGAATACGAATCGACTGCTCAATGTAAGAAGCATCCTTAGGGACCTCGAGGGGCTGCCAATCAATCACAGGAATGGTGTCTGACCCACACTTCCATAACATGGAAACATGCAACACGTTGTGGATCGTGGACAACTCAGAAGGTAAGGCAAGCCTGTAGGCCACAACGCCCACGCGCTCGGTAATCTTGAAAGGTCCAATAAATCTCGGGGCAAGCTTGCCCTTCACACCAAATCGAACCACGCCTTTCATAAGCGAGACCTTGAGATATACCATGTCCCCAACTGCAAACTTGAGGGGTTGACGCCGATGATCAGCAAAACTCTTCTGCCAGATCTGAGCTATGCACATCCTCTAACTAATAACATCAATAATTTCTGAAGTTTGCTGCACAAGCTCGGGACCTAAGAGACGACGCTCTCCAACCTCTGTCCAACAACTAGGAGATCTACATTGTCTACCATAGAGTGCCTAAAAAAGATCCATGCCGATAGTCACCTGATAGCTATTGTTGTACGCGAACTCGACGAGGCACAAATGCTCATCCCAACTGCCCTTAAAGTCAATTACACAAGCTTTGAGCATATTCTCAAGGATCTGGTTAACCCTTTCGGTCTGCCCATCCATTTGTGGATGATAAGTGGTGTTGAGATGCAAAGTGGACCCCATCACCTGTTGCAAACTCCTCCAAAACTGTGATGTAAACTTAGAGTCTCAGCCAGATAAGATCGAAACTGGAATGCTGTACAGTCTCACTATTTCCTCAATGAAGTCCTCGCTAACCGGTCTATAGTCTAGGAAGCACGCATCGGAATGAAATGAGCCGACTTCGTTAGACGATCGACGACAACCCAGATGGTATCGTGACCTCGCTGAGTCCTCAGCAAACCTGCGATGAAATTTGTCGACACATGCTCCCACTTCCACACTAGAACGCTCAACGACTACAAGGGACCAGGGGGGCTCGGTGATCGGCCTTGATACACTCGCAAGTGTCACACTCGGCCACGAAGCTAGCAATTTGGCGCTTCATCCTCAGCCAAAAATATTGCCTCCTTATATCTCTGTACATCTTCGTGGAGCTTGGGTGAATGGTAAGTCTCGATTGGTGTGCCTCGGTCATCAGATCACGACGCAACTTTGACACGTCTGGGACACACAATCGGTGTCTGAAGCGTAATCCACCATCGGAACCAATTTGCCAGTCTGATTACTCCACGGATGCTGCCTTTGCTCGATACTCCTGAAGTGACTCGTCCGTCTGCTGAGCCTCGATCACCCTAACAACCAAGGAGGGTCGAATCAACAAGCTCGAAAGCTGAACAATGAAAGAATGCAAACTGAACTCAAAGTTAAATTCTGAAACATCCTCGAGCATTTGCCACTATTAAACCATCATCCGTGCCACCAGGCCTCATGGCTGATAGCTGAGCGCATCCGCCACCACATTCGCCTTACCCGGGTGGTACTGAAGGTCAAAGTCATAATCTTTTAATAGCTCTATCCATCGCCTCTGTCGCATGTTCAATTCAAACTATGAAAATAGATACTTCAAGCTCTTATGATCCGAGAAGAGCTCGAACCTAACCCCATAGAGATAATGCCTCCACACCTTCAGTGCGAAGACAACTGCTGCTAACTCCAAATCATAAGTGGGGTAGTTCAACTTGTGGAACTCGAGCTGGCGTGAGGCATACATTACTGGCTTCTCGTACTGCGTCAGGACAACATCCAAGCCAACTCTGGAGGCATTGGTAAATACAACAAAACCCTCACCCCATTAGGAAGAGTGAGAACAGGAGCAGACATGAAGCTGTCATTCAACTCCATAAATGCCTCCTCGTAGGTGTCACTCCAGACAAACTCGACGCCCTTCCATGTCAATCGGGTCAATGGTGCTGCAATACGGGAAAAACCCTTGATAAACCGACGATAATATCCCTTCAAACCAAGGAAGCTATGGATTTTGGACGTTTTTGTGGGCTGGCCCCACAGACCCACTGCATCAACCTTCAAGGGGTCCAGTGCGACACCCTCCCTCGTCACCACGTGACCGAGGAACTTCACCTCATCCTGCCAGAACTCGCATTTCTCTAGTTTCGCATACAGCTGGTGGACACGGAGGGTCTCTAGCACAATCTGCAAGTGCTCTATATGGTCCTCTCGGGTCCTCTAATATACAAGAATATCATCAATAAACACCACCATCAACTGATCGAGGAAGGGCAGGAAGACCTCGTTCATCAGCTGCATAAACACGGCGGGCGCATTGGTCAGTCCAAATGACATGACCAAGAACTTAAAGTGACCGTAGCGTGTCCGGAATGCTGTTTTCGGAATGTCCTTCTCTGGATTCAAATCTGATGGTAACCGGACCACAAGTCTATCTTGGAAAAGAACTGTGCACCCTGTTGCTGGTCAAACAAATCATCTATACGGGGAAGCGAGTATCAGTTCTTGATAGTAACTCTGTTGAGCTCACGGTAATCCGCACAACGCCTCAACGAGCCATCCTTCTTCACGAACAATACCAGAGCTCCCCAAGGCGAACTACTCGGACGAATAAAACCAAACTCCCAGAGCTCATCCAACTGCTCCTGTAGTTTCCTCAACTCCATCGGTGTCATCCAGTAGGGGACCTTCGAGATAGGCGCAGTACCGGGTACCAAATCAATCCGGAACTCAATCTGCCGATGCAGCGGCAAATCCGGGATCTCTTGGAACACATCCAGGTACTCGCAAACAACTGGCAGTTGCTCAATACACCCTACCACGGAATCCTTGACGACACAAGCCAATAAACTCGACAACAACTCTCTTCTGGGCTCGGTAACGAACTGGAACACTGGCAAGCTGGGAATATGAAACGTGATTATCCTCGCGGCACAGTCCAAGAGGGCATAATACTCCGCAAGCTAGTCTATACCCATGATAACATCAAACTCCACCATTAGTAATACAAACAAATCGGCGAGAAGGAACATCTTGCCCACCAGCACCAAGCAAATAGGGCAACGATGGCTCAACACAACAGACTTCCCCATGGGAGTCGAAACGGCCAAGGCTTCAGACGTGGACTCTGATGGAATATCGGTCGATCGACAAAACTGCTCGTCCACGAAGGAATGACCAGAATCAAACAGAACATGATCAACACAAGTAGAAACAAGAAGAATACCATCGACAACTCCGCCGGTCGATGATTGCGGGTCCTGACCCTGCGCCTGCTGGGTGGAATAAAATCTGCCCTGAGCTGGCAAAGGAAGCAAGCCTGAAGACTATTGATCCTGAGTTTGCGCTTGCTGAGCGGCGATGTATACTTGACCCAAAGACTGGGGAGGTGCATATCCCCTCTTCTGCTGCTATTGTCTCTGCTGATGCTGTTGTGGCCGCTGTGGAGGCCTGCTTGGATACCTCTGTTGCTGAGGAGGAGCCCTATGAGCGGGAGCAGGAAGTTGCACTCGCTGCTGATGCTGACGCTGAGGAGGTAACTACGGTGGCCTCTTCTGCTGCAAGGGGAGAGGGTAATCACGCCTCCGATGCCAAGTCTGCCCACAACCATAACAAACACCCAAAAAAGGGCCGGAAGATGGAGCGGCTAGCTGCCTGATGATGATGAAGCCGCTATCTATGCTGCAGGCTACCTAAACTCGGATATGCTTCTCCATCTCTGCTGACGGTGTTGTCGGGAATTGCTTGTTGGTGCTCTCCTCTTCTGGTCTCCACCGGAACTCAACTCTCACGATCTTTGGGTCATAGCCCAATCCTCCTCATAAACTAATGCTCGATGGACAACTTGATCTAACGCCTCCAAGCAATATCCCACCACACAGCTATGAGGAACGGGACGCAAGCCATTCATAAAACGGCGAGCCCTCCGCTTCTCGTTGTCGACGAGGTAGGGGGCGAATTGGGAAAGTGATACAAAACGGGCCTCATACTGGGACACCGTCATATCACCTTGAACTAGGGTCTCAAACTCAATCACCCTCTGCTCCTGAACATGCTCGGGAAAGAACTTCTGGTTAAAGCGGACCATGAATTCCTCTCGAGTCCAAACGAACTGAGGCCCGGCCATCCTCCAAACTGATGACACCAATGTCGGGCCTTGCCCTGTAGTAGGAAGGTAGCAAGGGAAACTCTCTGATCAGCTGGACACTGCATAATGTCGAAAATTCTCCCCGATCTCTGTGCGCCATGCCTCAGCGGCAGAAGGGTCAGGCTTACCCTTGAACCTCGGGGGATCATGCTGCCAGAACTCATGAAAGATCACGCTAGCATGCGGCAGGTCAGACTGCATAGGAACCTCGGTGGCAACAGGCTGATGGGTCTGCAACGCAGCAGTGACGGCCTGTATCAACTGTTGAAAATTCTCAACACCGACTAGAACTGTTGAAAACACGGGAGCGACACTCGCCTCAGGTGGAGCATGGGTGTGGCTAAAGGAGCTGGAGCCTCTGCAACCGGAACAACAGGCTCGGGCGGGGGAATAGGCGCTACAGTGGGCGGAATCGGGACCTCATGAGCAGGATGAGAACCACAGCCAGGGGCACCATGGCCACGAGCGCCCTACTTAGGCGGCATCGTCTACAGAAGAACAAAGACGAAAGAAAGGTCAGAATATTGAAGGCTCAAACGAAAGAAAGGCTCTCGGGACACTACTTGTCCTAAGTTTGTAGTAGCTTTGCAATGTCATCCTAACTCATTCCAAATTTACTTGCTACGCTCTGATACCAACTCTTGTCATGCCCTAGACTCGGTGATCGAATTCACAAGGAACCCGACAGCTGGTTCCGACCGCAACAACCTCCGTAGCACCCCAATCTCGGCTCCTAAGGCAGGATTCCGATCCTAGGATCCTACAAGGAGAATTTTCATATCACAATTCCAATCAAATAGAGCATACCCAAGATTATAACAAGTAAATCTCATAAATAAACTAAGGAACACAGTGCAAAATCCACTATGAATTTAAACTTTATAGGTAGAAGGGCTAAAAAAGGGAATACAAAATGAAAGAAAGGAAAAGAAAAGTTTGCAACAGGTCCTCAGCTCACCCCAATCTAATGCTCCACTACTACTGTGTCGACCTAGGATCTCCTGCACGCATCAATCGTGCATAAACTTATAGAAAGCTTAGAGGGTGGTGAAAGTATATGACAATGGTGCTAAAAAGAATATAGGGGAGGATGCATAAGGAAACATGAATGATACCAATACCACTAGTCATACTGAGGCCAAGCTATGAATGCAGTAAGCCGTTCCAAGGCTATGTAATGCAATACATGAGTATTGGGCACCATACCAGGGTGATGCAATATAAGGCTTATATAGCCGATGCAAATACAATGTGAAGTAATGTCAGTCCTCATATCCAAACCACATATCAAGTATAGTTCCATCATAAGGAATCCACCGGGGTTAAATACACTGTAGGACGACTGCTGCTTTACAAAACCGCACAGTTAAATGAGCGTAGGAGACCTCACTACCCGCATGTGGACAACCAATTACCAGCGAGGGTCGACGGTAGCTGACCCACTCACGAGTTGGTCAGACTCAGCCTAGAAATGCCCACTCACTCAGGTGGATAAGGCCACATCCCATCTCAACCAACTACACGACAGTGGGAGACGCGGCCTAACAGTGTAAGGCACTCGGGCACTCATAATTTTCACTCAGTCACGGCGTTGAGGCATCTTCCATGTATCTTGAAGGTTTAGGAGCTTTCACCCAGGGATATTCTATGCACCCCAAATGCTCAAATAATATATTTCCGGTGTCCACATACAACTGCCCACGAATATACCTGTGGAGGCAAGGCCCTAGTGAAGTAAGGGTGATAATATCCATGAGATATGATGCCAGATACATGAATCACGCATACCAATCATGCACTAGCTCCAAGCACTCAATGTGCACAAGAGGGAAAAACTCCATCCCTCTATCATACCAACCCAATGACCCCACACTAATGCAATCCAACCATTCAATGATGAACATGGGTCATTAGGGTGAAATAGGTGTGCCATAAGACAATGATGATGTGGAATACACTCCTCCTTCCCAAGGAGGGATCAAGTCTAGGCACTTATATAGATCCTCTAGGGAAACATCCTCTAGTGGGGGTCTAATAGTTTGGGTTAGCCTACAAAGTTAAGGAGAATAAGACATAAGCCTGAAAGGATAAACGGTCCTAGCAAGGGTCTATGGTGGGCCTTTAACCACCTATAGAGAACCCATGGACCTACCTTAGGATCACCAAGGAGGACATTCAACCTCAACTGGTTCCCAAGAGGTAGCCCGCCTAAAATCAAACGTGAATCAAGGCCCAAGGTCTATACCAATACATGGGCATAGTGGGCAATCATACAAAGCCCAACTCATAGGCAATGTTGTGGGCCCATAAGCAAGGTTTGGGCCCAATCATAAAGGTCATAGACCCACATATTGTGGTGAGCCCAATGGGTAGCCCATTATTCCAACCATATGGGCAAATCCTTAAGCTTAAATCAAGTGAATTAGACCTTACAACTTGGCCCAAGTACAAGGTTAATTTAGTGGGCAACCAAAGGCCCAACTACTTGTGTAATTTGGCCCACAAACCCATCACAATAATATAGTAAATAGAGGCCCAAAGGTCCAATGGGCCTATCAAGAAAGTTCCAGCCTAACAAGGCCTAAAGAGTCCAACAATTAACTAAAAATATGGACCCAATAAAACCCAACTTGGGTGGGCCTCAAATGTGCACTAATTAAGCCCAAAGCATGATAGGAAATAGGGCAAGATGTGTGTGATGTAGTAATAAACTCGTTGAGACCGAGGTCAAATCCCAAGGGACTGAAACCTGTATGTAATTTGAAACTAAGTAGAACTAGAAGTTACCTAGCAATGATTCAAGGACACAACTGGAATTAGAGTCCTATCCTATCTAGTTGGTAAGAAAAGATTGTCAGATCTCTGAACTTCTTATGGGTCTAATCATCAATAGATAAGAATGACAAAGATTTGGAAGTGATTCTGTCACCTAACCATGCCTAGGAGACAATGGTAAACAACAACAATTTACCAATCTCACAGCCAATCATAAGAGAATTGTGAAAGTTAGGAAGGATTCCGTCACCCTACCATGCCCATGGGACGATGGTGAACAACAGGACTGCCTAATTTCACAATCTCAATTCAGGAAGAAGATATTCAAGCAATCGCAGATCCATTGTAATTTGAGTCACAACAAACCATTAAAAATTAAAAATATTTCTTCATAATCAAACTAGAATCCAGAAAAGTTCAATAAACATGAATCAAAGTAAAACAATCATCCTAATCACGCTACAAGCTTTACCTCTTAGCCCTGGCTAAGAGGTCTAACTAACCATGGATCTGATTAACTAAATCTCAAAAGAAAAGAAAATAAACAAAAACAGGAAAGAAAAAATCTTCTTCACGTGTGCACAGCCTCCACAGCTGCTCGTCCAAAGATTGGATCCCTGATGATGTAGATCTCTCTCTCTTACTTCCTTTTATAGAAAAGGAATGACAGTGTGGTTAAAGTCGGACGAACCGTCCTCTCTTCGTAGTCCAAATCGCAACAGGAATAGATTTCTTATGTTGATTTCCCGGTGGGGCCCATTCTTGAGTTCATACAGGAGATCCACTCCGTTCACCAGCTTCTCGAAATTTTGACCGGAGATGGGCGGTTTTAGCCATCTGTTGGTGTGGCCCACTGAGATAATCAGGCTGCAACGACAGCTAAACGGTCTTCTTGTGATCACTGTAACGATCATGTGCATGTGCATGGTTGTCAAAGATTAGATAACTTCGATTGGTTTTGCTCCCTCTACCTGATGGACGGTTCAGATCAAGCCAATGAAGCACGATGGTGGCCTACAAGATTCACCCGTAGGCTCTGTTTGTGAAACAGAGTCGACACGTCGACTCTGTGAAGTGTGATGGCCCATTGATTGCTGTCAGGTGGAAGATCCACACCGCCCATTGGATTCAGGATGAAAAACCATCCGGGAAGGGCAATTCGGGTTTGATTTTGGTGTGGCCCACAAGCCATTTAGTCCACCGTCCATCTTCCATTTGGACGGCTGGATTGCGATCCTCACTATCTTCTGTATTTCTGCCACCTAGGCGAGGGTAATACCCCCCCTGGACACCTTGGACGGTCCAAATTAATGCTTTGAATGAGGGGTGGGCCCCACTGCATGAAATCGGCGTCGGACAGCGTAAACGCTGTTGCGTTTTTTTAAATTTGGAAGAAGAATTCGGTCAGCGTGCGATGATCGACTTTGGCTGTAATGGTGCACGGGTGGTGCACGTACCCTATGTACACGCAGTGTACGTGTGGGGTCCAGCATGATGTTCTTGAGAAATTCACTCCGTCCATCCATTTTTGTCGCATCATTTAAGGGGTTGAAACTGAATTTGAAGCATATCCAGATATCAGGCGGACCCCAAATCAGGATTTTAGGGGCTGATCTGTCTGTTGAGCCACTCTCACAAGGATTCAATGGCTGAAATTTGACGTGTACGATTAATTTATAGTCCTCAGGCCATATATGAAGTCTCGAGCCGAACGGATGGTGAGAACCCTATGATCTCGTATTCTTGACATCTTTCAGGCCACTTGAGCTTCAGTTTTCGATTTTCTTGGATCTCTGGCGTGTAAATCCATCAATCTTGGTCCCTCAGGGTCTGTCCCTTGCCTTTGGTGTCATCAGAGCGTTAAATCCATGCTTTTAACATCCTATTTCAATCTAAGCTCGTAAATACACTCTGCATCACAAACACGATTAAATCGAGCCGTTAAACGGTACCATGTTCGTAAATCTAAGAATAACTGGGGTTTAATATATAATATTTGACCATCAACACAACCCCCAAACAACATGTTGCTAGTCATGAGCAAAGTATGCAAAAAATACATTGAGAATTACAGGATGATTTCTATAAACTCGAGTGATTTTTAAAAAACAATCCAGATCCTAGAATTCTAAGATTTGTGAATGTTAGGCATTACTTTCTCATGGACTCAAGTGCACGGTAAATTACATAGTCAAGTTCAAAGTATTAATCCATCAATTAGAAAAAATTCTAAACATTGAGTTTCATGGGTGTATAGTGTAATCCCGGCTTATCATCATTAAGAGATCCAATTGTCAATTTCCATGATAACATTGATGATCCAAAGAGCGTTCAGGACAACCAAAACCTAAACCCAGAACTTGCCTTACAGTTTCTTCTTTTCATTCTTCCAGCTTTTGATTTTTCCATCGAGGGGGAGGGGAATCGAATCTGCACCTGTAGGGAGCGAACCTATGGTGAAGATCGTACACCCAACCCTTTTCTGATGACATCTATTTTTTAGCTGGGTATTCTTTTTCTTTAATTCTTTTTCTCTTTTTTTTTTCATCAAAAACTTCTTTTCCTTTTTTATATTCTTCTTATTGAACATGATGGACAAATTCCCCAGGTTGGTTCCTTCCATGCTTAATGATCACCAAGTTACAATTCAATATCGAACTGAAGCTTTAATGTGCAAGTGAGATGTGTCTTGTGAAATCATGACTCAATCAATGTTTAAAACTTCTAATCATGAATTAACAATTCAAATTTAACTGTGAAATCTAACAGATAACTGAATCCAAGAGTCATAAATTACCAACATTACATATCTTATAATTCTAAATCAAGGATAGTCGTTAGAATCACATTGAATTCACAAGCAATTCCAGAAAAATTTAAAAATTTTCACAATTTTTGCTTAAGACCAAGAAAACACTAATTACGTAACCTAATCTCCCACTCCCAACCTAAAATCTACATTGTCCTCAATGTAAAAGATGTAAGCATGCAATGTACATTAGACAACGAAAATAAGGGAGAAGTAATGGAAAGATAGTACCTGGACAAAGGAATCAAGAAGCTTTTTCCAAAGAGAACCCAGCGTGAGAGCGGCTAAGCACAAGAGTTTAAGGAAACTATCCTAAAGAATTGGAAAGCAAACTAACCTAATGGCATAAAACCATCTAACCTAGAACGACTAAGAAAAACTACCCTAGTCCTATGAAAGCAGGGGAAACTACTCAGTTATGCCGCAAGGTTCCTCTTCCGGCCAGTATTGATAAATTTCTCAGTAGGTTTCTCGACAAGATCATCGAAAAGCCCTTTTTGCAATAGGCTTGGATGCCCTGGAGCATGAATGTTCAGAGAAATTTATGGACCTCAGCATAAGGTTTCCTTTTAATTTCCTAAGGTGTCTAAAGTATATATGATTCACCTGTGACAGAGAAAGTTTCAGAGTTAGTACCCCATGGTGAATCAGAGACTACAGGTAGATAAAATTCAGAAGAATTCTTAGGAAGTAATGTAGTCTCAACACATTTCGAAGTTCTAGACTTCGTTTCAATTTTCAGTTCCTCTTCCTTTAATGGTAAACATTTAGGGTCTAGGGAAGAAGGGGCTTCAGAATAAGGGTTCTCTTGCTCTATGACATCTATCGAGGTATTGTCTTGCGAGGCATCCACTTTGTCTTTTGACATGGGATCATTTGAATCTGCAAAGTGTGTCAAGCAATCATCCAAAGAGTTGGAGAATTCGATTGAGAGTGACTTGTTTTCTACATTGATGCATGTGATGATCTCTCTAAGGATTCCATCATCTTGCATGCTCTCTTATTCTAGCCCTACACAAACAGATTGAGGGTCAGTAGATGAAGCATTAATGTGCGAACTCTGTTCATTGATACTACTTAGAAGAGGCATTGAATCGTCAAAACTCAACAGTTCAAATGGTGGCCTCAACTGGGTGGTTTCAAATTCTAAATTCGTATTCAGCAACTCGTCCATCTGCCGAATCATATCATCATGCAATTCAGGAGAATCGTCCAAACATGTTTCACAAGAGTTAGAAGGGTAGGTTGTAAGGGGCTCATCCTCCACTTTTAAATCAGACATGTCAGGTGAGAGGAGTGACTCATTATAACCGACCACTTCGTGTACGTCTTGATCATTGACCTGGACCAAACTTGATATTGATTCTAGTGAAATTTGGGGTGCACGTTCATAATAGTCATCCCAATACGCATCATTGTCTAATTCCATGCAGTAGTGCATACTTGGGATGAGATTGCTTTCCCCACATTTCATTCCTGAATTGGGTTGAGGTTCAAATAAATTAATCTTTACCTCATCATTGAAATCCTATGTGTCATGTACGGGAGGTGTGTCATCATCACTGTATTTGAAAGATACCCACGTCTCTTGACCATTCCTTTGGACCGTCATCGAGATTGACTCATCGGGAAATTGAACCATATGCTCATTAATGGACTCCAACTCCTCATTTGTAATTCCAGAGTTCTTCAAAAGTGAGTTAGGATCACTTTCCTCGCATTGTATTTCTGGAATGAGTTGTGGCTGGGATGAACGAGCCTCCTCTACCTTATCAAGACGTGAATTAAGCGCTTCCAACGATTTTCTAATTTCTGCAAGACAGGCCATGTTACGCTGAAATGAATCCTCTTAGATCGTTTCTGGTTAAATCTCAAAGGTAGGGGATCTAAGAGAATAATCATTATAACATGTTGTTGGTTCATTTCCCCAATTTTGATGTTTCCACTGATTATAATCATACGGACCATAGGTGGGAGAATCTGATGGTTGATAATACATATTATCACTCATAATATAATCATGCATTGTTTTCTTTTTATCGAATGAGTGATAATAATTCTCACTCCCATAGTTATGATAACTCCAACACTCACGTACTATTTTGTTAATTGGTGGGGTGTAATTATTCTCCCTCATATGATCGCGTATAGACTTCTTAATCGGTGGAGAATTATATTCTGGTCGATTCTCAATCATGGTTTCAGAAAAATTTTGAGACATAGGTTGTTTCCAAGCATAAGCATCTAACACTTTTTCACGGAACCTCTCGTTTTCTAGAAATAGATTACCATACTCACGTGCCCACTCTAGCCACTCTTGTTCGTTCATGGTGAAACCTTAATTCTGAATCTAATCCTAAAAACATAAAAGAAAAGATCCTACAACAGTACGGAAAGTAAGAGGATAAGTTAGAAAGAAGTTACCATATTAGAGATTCCTAAGTTAAAACCTGAAAAACAAAATAAAATAGGTCAGTTTCTAAAAATAGAAAGTTTCTAAAGGAAGGTTCTAAACCTTGAATTAGAAAGCAAGTTAGATTCTAAAAATAAAAGAAATCCTAGAATTAGAAAATTTCTAAAAAATAAAAAAAACAGAAAAACTAGAAAAAGATTACCAATTTAGAAAGTCTATCTCAGAATCCTACAAAACAGGAAAGTAAGGTTAGTTTCTAAAAATCAGAAAAAAGAAAAACCTAATCCTAACCTAATCTTAAACTAATCCCAAAACTAGTTAATCTCAGAAAATGTAACCATTAGTCCTCGGCAACGGCGCCAAAAGCTTGTTCACACCCCAAGTATAGGGTTGTGATGTAGTAATAAACTCGGTGAGACCGAGGTCGAATCCCAAGGGACTGAAACCTATCCGTAATCTAAAACTAAGTAGAACTAGAACTAGACTAAGATAAATTCTAAATCGAATGAATTTGAGAGAATAATGGTGAATTATTAATCTAAAACTTAAAGAATTCAGAGGTAGGCAAATAGGGTGCCAAGGATCTACTTGTAGCAATTAGGAAGTTACCTAGCAATGATTCAAGGACACAACTGAAATTAGAGTCCCATCCTATCCAGTTGGTAAGAAGAGATTTGTCAGATCTCTGAACTTCTCATGGGTCTAATAATCAATAGATAAGAATGACGAAGATTTGAAAGTGATTCCGTCACCTAACCATGCCCAGGAGACTATGGTAAACAACAACAATTTACCAATCTCACAGCCAATCATAAGAGAATTATGAAAGTTAGGAAGGATTCCGTCACCCTACCAAGCCCATGGGACGATTGTGAACAATAGGACTACCTAATTTCACAATCTCAATTCAGGAAGAAGATATTCAAGCAATCGCAGATCCATTTTAATTTGAGTCATAACAAACCATTAAAAACTAAAAATATTCCTTTATAATCAAACTAGAATCCAGAAAAGTTCAATAGACATGAATCAAAACAAAACAACCATCCTAATCACGCTACAAGCTTCACCTCTTAGCCCTAGCTAAGAGGTCTAGCTAACCATGGATCTGATTAACTAATTCTCAAAAGAAAAGAAAATAAACAAAAACAGGAAAGAAAAACTCTTCTTCACGTGTGTACGACCTCCACGGCTGCTCGTCCAAAGATTAGATCCCCGATGATGCAGATCTCTCTCTCTTACTTCCATTTATAGAAAAGGAATGGCGGTGTGGTTAGAGTCGGACGAACCGTCCTCTCTTTGTAGTTCAAATCGTAGCAGGAATAGATTTCTTACGCTGATTTTCCGGTGGGGCCCATTCTTTTGTTCAGACAAGAGATCCACTCCGTTCACCAGCTTCTCCTCGAAATTTTGATCGGAGATGGGCGGTTTTGGTCATCCGTTGATGTGGTCCATTGAGATAATCAGGCTACAACGACAACTAAACGGTCTTCTTACGATCGCTGTAGCGATCATGTGCATGTGCATGGCCGCCAAAGATCAGCATGACTTCAATTGATTTTGCTCCCTCTACCTGATGGACGGTCCAATCAAGTCGATGAAGCACGGTGGTGGCCCACAAGATTTGTCCACAGGCTCTGTTTACGAAACGGAGTCGATGCACATCGACTCTGTGAAGTGTGATTGCCCACTGATTACTTTCAGGTGGAAGATCCACACCGCCGATTGGATTCAGGACGAAAAACCATCCAGGAAGGGCAATTCGAGTTTGATTTCGGTGTGGCCCACAAGTTGTTTTAGTCCACTGTCCATCTTCCGTTTGGACGGCTGGATTACGATCCTCGCTATCTTCTGTATTTCTGCCACTTAGGCGAGGGTAATACCCCCCTGGACACCTTGGACGGTTCAGATTGATCTTTGAATGAGGGGTGGGCCCCACTGCATGAAACTGACGTCGGACAGCCTAAACGCTATTGCGTTTTTTTGAATTGGAAGAAGAAGTCAGTCAGCGTGCGCTGACCAACTTTAGCTGTAATGGTGCACGGCTGCTGGTGCACGTGTACCCTATGTACACGAAGTTTACGTGTGGGTTCCACCATGATGTTCTTGAGAAATCTGCTCCGTCCATCTATTTTGTTGCATTATTTAAGGGGTTAAAATTGAATTTGAAGCATGTCCAGATATCAAGCAGGCCCCAAATCAGGATTTTAGGGGCTAACCTGTCCGTTGAGCCACTTCTACAAGGATCCAATGACTGAAATTTGACGTGTACAGTTAATATGGTCCTCAGGCCATATATGAAGTCTCAAGCCGAACGAATGGTGAGAACCCTGTGATCTCATATTCTGGACATCTTTCAGGCCACTTGAGCTTCAGTTTCTCGATTTTCTCGAATTTCTGGTGTGTAAATCCATCAATCTTGGTCCCCTGGGGTCTGTCCTTTGCCTTTGGTGCCATCAGGGCGTAAATCCATGCTTTTAGCATCCTTTTCAATCCAAGCTTGTAAATACACCCTGCATCACAAACACGATTAAATCAGGCCATTAAACAGTACCATGTTCGTAAATCCAGACAATAACTGGGGTCTGATATGCAATATTTGACCCTCAACACCTGTGAAGTGTGATGGCCCACTGATTGCTATCAGGTGGAAGATCCACACCGCTCATTGGATTCAGGACAAAAAACCATCCGAGAATGGCAATTCGGGTTTGATTTCGGTGTGGCCTGCAAGCTATTATACTCTACCGTCCATCTTCCATTTGGACGGCTGGATTGCGATCCTCACTATCTTCTGTATTTCTGCCACCTAGGCAAGGGTAATACCCCCCCTGGACACCTTAGACGGTCCAGATTGATGCTTTGAATGAGGGGTGGGCCCCACTGCATGAAACCGGCGTCAAACAGCGTAAACGCTGTTGCATTTTTTTGAATTTGGAAGAAGTCGGTCAGCGTGCGTTGACCGACTTTGGCTATAATGGTGCACGGCTGGTGCACATGTACCCTATGTACACGCAGTGTACGTGTGGGGTCCAACATGATGTTCTTGAGAAATTCGCTCCGTCCATCCGTTTTGTCTCATCATTTAAGGGTTTGAAACTGAATTTGAAGCATATCCAGATATCAAGCGGGCCACAAATTAGGATTTTAGGGGCTAATCTATCCGTTGAGCCACTTCCACAAAGATCCAATGACTGAAATTTGACGTGTACAGTTAATTTATGGTCCTCAGGCTATATATGAAGTCTCGAGCCGAACGGATGGTGAGAACCCTGTGATCTCGTATTCTAGACATCTTTCAGGCCACTTGAGCTTCAGTTTCTCGATTTTCTCGGATTTCTGGTGTGTAAATCCATCAATCTTGGTCCCCTGGGGTCTGTCCTTTGCCTTTGGTGTCATCAGGGCATTAAATCCATGCTTTTAGCATCCTTTTTTAATACAAGCCCGTAAATACACCCTGCATCACAAGCACGATTAAATCAGGCCATTAAACAGTACCATGTTCGTAAATCCAGACAATAACTGGAGTCTAATGCAATATTTGACCCTCAACACCTGTGAAGTGTGATGGCCCACTGATTGCTGTCAGGTGGAAGATCCACACCGCTCATTGGATTCAAGACAAAAAACCATCCGGGAATGACAATTCAGGTTTGATTTCGGTGTGGCCCGCAAGCTATTTTACTCCTCCACCGTCCATCTTCCGTTTGGACGGCTGGATTGCAATCCTTACTATCTTCTGTATTTCTGCCACCTAGGCGAGGGTAATACCCCCCTGGACACCTTGGACGGTCCAGATTGATGCTTTGAATGAGGGGTGGGCCCCACTGCATGAAACTGGCGTCGAACAGCGTAAACGTTGTTGCATTTTTTTGAATTTGGAAGAAGTCGGTCAGCGTGCGTTGACCGACTTTGACTATAATGGTGCACAGCTGGTGCACATGTACCCTATGTACACACAGTGTACATGTGGGGTCCAACATGATGTTCTTGAGAAATCCGCTCCGTCCATCCATTTTCTCGCATCATTTAAGGGTTTGAAACTGAATTTGAAGCATATCCAGATATCAAGCAGGCCCCAAATTAGGATTTTAGGGGCTAATCTGTCCGTTGAGCCACTTCCACAAAGATCCAATGACTGAAATTTGACGTGTATGGTTAATTTATGGTCCTCAGGCCTTTGGTGAGAACCCTGTTATCTCGTATTCTGGACATTTTTCAGGCCACTTGAGCTTCAGTTTCTTGATTTTCTCGGATCTATGATGTGTAAATCCATCAATCTTGGTCCCCTGGGGTCTATCCCTTGCCTTTGGTGTCATTAGAGCATTAAATCCATGCTTTTAGCATCCTTTTTTAATACAAGCCCGTAAATACACCCTGCATCACAAGCACGATTAAATCAGGCCATTAAACAGTACCATGTTCGTAAATCCAGACAATAACTGGAGTCTAATGCAATATTTGACCCTCAACACCTGTGAAGTGTGATGGCCCACTGATTGCTGTCAGGTGGAAGATCCACACCGCTCATTGGATTCAAGACAAAAAACCATCCGGGAATGACAATTCAGGTTTGATTTCGGTGTGGCCCGCAAGCTATTTTACTCCTCCACCGTCCATCTTCCGTTTGGACGGCTGGATTGCAATCCTTACTATCTTCTGTATTTCTGCCACCTAGGCGAGGGTAATACCCCCCTGGACACCTTGGACGGTCCAGATTGATGCTTTGAATGAGGGGTGGGCCCCACTGCATGAAACTGGCGTCGAACAGCGTAAACGTTGTTGCATTTTTTTGAATTTGGAAGAAGTCGGTCAGCGTGCGTTGACCGACTTTGACTATAATGGTGCACAGCTGGTGCACATGTACCCTATGTACACACAGTGTACATGTGGGGTCCAACATGATGTTCTTGAGAAATCCGCTCCGTCCATCCATTTTCTCGCATCATTTAAGGGTTTGAAACTGAATTTGAAGCATATCCAGATATCAAGCAGGCCCCAAATTAGGATTTTAGGGGCTAATCTGTCCGTTGAGCCACTTCCACAAAGATCCAATGACTGAAATTTGACGTGTATGGTTAATTTATGGTCCTCAGGCCTTTGGTGAGAACCCTGTTATCTCGTATTCTGGACATTTTTCAGGCCACTTGAGCTTCAGTTTCTTGATTTTCTCGGATCTATGACGTGTAAATCCATCAATCTTGGTCCCTTGGGGTCTATCCCTTGCCTTTGGTGTCATTAGAGCATTAAATCCATGCCTTTACCATCCTATTTCAATCCAAGCTTGTAAATACACCCTGCATTATAAACACGATTAAATCGGGCCGTTAAATAGTACCATGTTCGTAAATCCATGCAATAACTGGGGTCTAATATGCAATATTTGACCCTCAACACAAACATCCCCAAATCTGGTGGGCCATGCTACCCCAAAACATACAATTATGGGCAGCAACTTTGGGCCTATTGCCGAAATTCCAGCCCATCCACTTTCTAGGCCTGTTGAATCCAGTAATAATTTAATTTATATAAATATTTTGCTCCCTGGTAACCCATACATGTCACAGTGGGTCCCACCAGATAGGAGGAGTGCACATATATCAAGTGGGCCAACTGCTGGACTGGACGTCCAGCAGCAGCCCAATAGGGTTGGGCGTCCCAGCTTGGACAGTCAAGGGACCTTGGACAACTGCCCTTAAAATCATCAAAGTGGCCCCACATGTGGACGTCCCACTAGGAGGTGGGCCACGACCATGTGGGCCATGCTATGGAGGGATGATGTGGATAAAACCATACATCAAGGTGGGCTGAAAGAGGGTGGACGGCCAGCCCAGCTGGGACGTCCAGCTATGGCTGCCAGTCCAGCAGCTATACACCCCTATTTGGGTGGAAAAATGGTGGCCCACACCCCCAAGATGGGTCCCAACATGATGGGCCACAAGATGGGCCAATTAGGGAATCATAAACCCAAGCAAAACATGAAGAAAACACATGGACAACAAGGTAGGAATTTAAAATCTGCTGCACAAAATATGTTGTTGTCCATACAATGTTCACCCAATAAAAGTGGGCCCAGACTTGCCTAAGAGGGAATAGATGAGTGGTTAATAATTTTTATGAAAAATACAGTAAGGTGGGGTCCACAAAAGTGGCCCACCACTTAAAGAATCAAGCTGATATTAGTGTTTCCCTTTCATTCATCTGGACGGGACCGTCCACTCCTATGGGCCTCCCCTTTTGGGTGTCATTGCGTGGACAATGTGAGGTATGGTCCATCACACTTCAAGGTGGGGTTCACTCCTCTAAAGGGCACCCCACATCAGGAAGAAAAAGAATGAAAATCATGGACCAATCCCATGCCAAACATTAACTACAATAGTTCATGCAAACAGTCTAGAATTTATGGACAGCCATATATGGCTGGGCATACCAGCCCATATCTGGAAATATCCATCAAATCAAGGATAGTGTGGCCTTCCTTACTGGGCCCCACAAATGTCCAAATCAAGGCCTCAAGGCAAAACACTTTGCATGCATCAAATATGCAGCAAATAGGACACCCCAAATCAAGAAACGGGTGGTAGGGGCATCCCACCATTGCTGCATTTTCTGGACATCTCGAGCCCACCAAGTGGGCCACACATATCATTATCAAAAATAAGAAAAAAGAGAGAGAGAGAAGAAGAACATTCCGGCCATAAGGAAAGGGCTCTGCCACTATTGAGCCCTCCCAAGAACAATCACACCACACTTCTTCATTGATATAGGATTACAACATAGATCTACATCATACATGTCCTATAATCAAGATGAATGGTTGAGATGCCATCCCAACCTTAATTCTAAGGTCTAACTAACCCTCTATGCAATGAAATCCAAAGAAACCTCCATGATGGGGCCCATAAAGGGAAAACCCCATGCATGGGACATGTATGCATAAGATAGGCCATTTGGCCATATACAAGGGATTGTGTAGGATCTTCACCATTGATTGGTGGGTCTTACACTTCCCGAACGAAAGAAATAAGGATATCTATACTAGAGAAATGAAATTACACATTTAGAGGAGCACCCACCTTAGATCTCTACCAAAACTATATCACCTAGCTCCTAGTGCTCCAAGGAAGCTATATCAATGGGTGAGATGGGATATGGATGGATGGTTTGAGAGGAATTAGAGGAGAAGGGGGCTGGAATGGAAGGGGCTGGTGGGGACGTCCCACCCTCTCTTGCTAGGGAGAAATGGAAATGAGAAGAGAGAAAATAAGAGGGAGAGAAGAGAGAGGGGAGAGGTGTAGGAAAACCATCATTGCAAATGGCTAGAAAAGAGCAACCATGATGGTTTCTCTCTAGGGAAGGGTGGCTTGGATAGAGAGCTCATCATGAGTTATATATCAAAAGAAGACCTAAATGGTGGCTATGGACTAGGGATGGGTAGTGTTAATGATGTGGGAAGTGTGGAGATGAAATCTTAGGTGGTGTGGGTAGTATGTGTTGGAAATTAAGCAAATGGGTAGGCCATCTTGGAAAAATGTGCATATCTCTCTAGGTGGGTCACATGATCATGATCAAAGGGATAGAAATAAAATGCCTACAACTTATGATCTACACATCGGATGGATGCACGGGACGCGACATCGGAGCCACAACGATGATGCGAACAAGATGACATAAGTTTTGAGTCTATCCGGGTCGAGTCAACGTTACCGGACTTGAGGATGACTGCAAACACTATCCGAGGGTCGCGAGTCATCGGGATTTGGAGGTAGGACCGCGGGACCAAGCGAAATGAAATGCACACACACACATACACAGGTACTCGGGTCAGGTCTTACAACGTGTTTCTATTCCAGATCTTGAGCGTTGATTTCAAAATTTTCAGTTTGCTGCCCAGAACTATCGTGTCTGATTTCCAGGCTTGTCTCACCAACTCCAGAAAGGAGTCATGTAAGCACCACATATGCTGAAATCTGAATTATTTTGGGCTGCTACTGGATTGTTGGGGGAAAGAAATTAAAAGAGGGGCATGATCAGAGTGAATTTTGGGAAGGTACGAAACTTAGAAGGATGAGAAGGAGCGCATCCACACGTCGTTGCCGCAGGCCCTGTTGAGTCAGGCCCATGCTTTGTATAGGCCCTGTTGATTGTTACACCATGTGTAGTTGTTGCCTGTAAAGCCTGCGTCCTTGATGCCTGCTCTGTTCAGCCCTTCATTAAATTCAGCTGCACTAAGTGTCAAAAGACCCTGGCCCTTTTCTTTCTTAAGAATAGAGGACTGCATCCCCTGTCACTAACCATGGAATGGAGAAGCCAGTAATTGGTCCTACAGCGATCTTCGGAGGATTTTGGAACATTTGCATAAACAAAGGATGCAAAAAGCGTCTCCGAATGACCCTAGACCTTTATAAGGACTGGCAGAAGTTGGTTGGAGACTGAGACATGATTAATAGAAACTGAAGAGTTGTGGAAGATCCAGATTTTGTCACCTTCATTAGCATTAGAAAGGGACAAATGAAACCCAAGTTTCAGCCCTATGCTAACCCGCTTTACATCCCCGAACATAGCTTCAAGGATCGCTACAAGAGATGGCTTGGACTAACGGATGAGCCTCTTAAGTGAGGAAATGGTGGCACTGTTGCCGACCCCACGAGCGTTCCAGATATGCCAACTATCCATGGAGAGACTTTCCTAGCCCAAATTCTCGGTGCTTGAGCTGACTAAGTCTGCCTTTCCATCCACCATCCAGACCTAATATTCGAGGGATGTGCTTTCGAGGTCTTCTGCCATATTGTTTAATGGAAACAATTTTCTTTGATTACTGATCTATTGGGACTTGGTTGATTAAGGTGCACTGCTTGAGGGAGCCAGGTCTACCTTCAGCAATGCCAATTGAAGGATCTGAGGCGAGGAGGAATGAGCAACTACGAGAGGGCTGGTATCTCGAATTATCGGGGAGACAGGGGGAGAGGGTCGCTGATTTGATCCACAACAGGGTGGATGTTGATTTGAGGTAGGGGCTTTATGGAAAAAAAGAGATAAATGTACAACTAGATGGATATCTTCTTCTTCCATATCTCTATGAAGATTTTTGAGAGGGAGGGAATTTCAGGCCTGTATGGCCTCATTAGCGGAGGAATCCTCAAATGCGTTATCCACTTTTAGGGGATTGTGACCTTCAGATAAGGCCCGTCTGTTCCTGGTGAGAGAGGTTGCTAATGGGGTTTTCCTCCTCAGTTCAGAGGAGAGAGTGCAAGCGGTTGAAAATTGGAGTGTTTCACTGCGCTGCTCGACCAGTCGAGTGAACAGTGCTCGACCAATCGAGGGTCACTCGACTCAAAGTCCAACGAGCTCAGTGAATAGTGTTCGACCAGTCGAGGGCCAGCTCGACCAGTCGAGTGAATAGTGCTCGACCAGTCAAGGATCGGCTCGACCAGTCGAGTGAACAGTGCTCGACCAATCGAGGGTCACTCGACTCAAAGTCCAACGAGCTCAGTGAATAGTGTTCGACCAGTCGAGGGCCGGCTCGGCCAATCGAGTGAACAGTGCTTGACCAGTCAAGGATCGGCTCGACCAGTCGAGTGAACAGTGCTCGACCACTCGAGGACTCTACTCGACTAGTCGAGTTTACATAGATTTGAGTCCGGATCTTGTGCGGACTGTGAAAATTGGAGGCGATTTCGCAAGAGGTACGAAAGAGGGTTTTCAAATCTATAAATATGGGTGCCTAGGGCCTTTCTAGGTAATGCAAGAGGGTTTCTTAAAGCTTTACAAGGGTTTACTAAAGGGTTTAGGGCTATCAAAGGTGTGAGAGAGAGAGAGAGAAAGAGAGAGAGGAAACTTATGGAAGGGAGGTTATGCTCGTAGAGGTAATCTACTTTCCACTTGACATCTCAGCGATTCTACGTCCTCGTGATCGGTGAGATCTTTCCATTTTTTTTATTCTCTTATTATTTATCCACTCCTGCGTGAGTGAAGAAGGTTGTAACGTTCTACTTCATAGTGGATTGTTGATCTGGACGAGGTCCCGTGGTTTTTACCTCTTTGAGGGTTTTCCACGTAAAAATCTCTTGTGTGGTGTGGTTTATGCTTTGATTTATTTCATTGCTTTATTATCCCATAATTCTGGTTTGTTTTGGGAGGCTAGATCCTAAGGTTTTGTGCAAGGCCCCCAACAGTTACTCCCCTGCTGGAGAAGGGGTGCACTGAAGGATTTGAGATGGATTAGGGGGCTCATGAATAGGAAAGGACTGATCGGGATGTGCTTCTGTGACCTGATTTCCACCTCTATGTGAGGAAGGTGCTGGCTCTGATTAGGAGCTGGGACTGTGGGAAGGATGAATGCTGGTGGGGGGAGTACAATGGAGGATAAAGGTGCATCTATGGCCTGATTTCCACCTCTGTGTATGGCCTAACATGAATGTATTTACTTCATCACATTCGAAAAGCAGAAATGTGTGCATAGACTCACTACTGCGATAATAGCAGTAGTGATAATGTTTGGCACTATCAGGAAGACCACCGTAGTATGTAGATTTTTCAAGGACGAAAAGACAATTAAAAATAAATAAGAAGATAGAACTACCAAAGCGACCAATGTTTGTCTTAATTAGGTGTGATTTTCATCATTTTAAACATCGGATAAGGGTGGTTATGTTTATCTTTTCATGTAAATGTGTGGGTAGACTCTGCGATAATAGCCGTGGTGAAAGTTTTTGGCACCATCAGCAAGATCACTAGGATGTGGATTTTCGTGTGGGGAAAAAACACAACTAAAAATTTGAGAAAAACGTAACATCGAAAGTCAGCCAGTGACCCCCCTTAATTAGGTGTGGTTGACATTTCTTGATATAAATGTAGATGTGTTTATTTCATCACCTTCCACCGGTGGAAATGTCTGGGGTGGACTCACTACTGCAATAATAGCTGGCTCCATGCAGCAACTCAATTTATTTATTTATTTATTTTTATGAAATTGATGGATTCAGAGATTTCTTAAACCTAGGGGGAAATGACAACACAACTTGTGGTCCCTTACCATCTCTCCAGCCAAAACAACATTCTTGTTTGTACATCCGTGGGATGAAAACTAGGCCCCACCATGAAAATCAGATGTCAATGAATTTAGGTTCCTCCTTCTATCAATTAATGGGTCACACCCTTAGAATCGATTCACAACCGGTGATTTGCGTCAGCATACAAGTTTGCCCCGCTAAAGAGTGTATCAACCTGAATATTTATAATTAGTATAATCTTCACAACGGGGCCTACCATTTTAAGTACGGATGGCGTACACAAGTGGCATGTTGGCGGGAAAGACGGACCGACACCACTCAATTAGTGGTTGTATTGTATGTGGGATATCAGTTTATGATTTATGGGAAAGAGTACTAGGCACCTAGAACGATAATTAAATTGAGATAGATTTGTAAGAAGACTATGACATATACATTTAATAATGAGGCCATCTCAAGAATAGTAGGTGGTCCTAGCAAGAGAAGATGATGGAGGGAAGATCGAGATTGTTCGATCCTTGTAATAATAAAAACTGAAATAGAAACTTTGATTAAGATTGAAGGGTACAAAAGAAAGGATTCCAAAATAAAAAATAAAAAAAAATCTAAGGGTCTATTCGATGATCAGTAATTCATGAGAAAATAAATGAATTCGTAAGAGGAATGGATTCTGAAGAATTCTATTTTAAGTGGGATGTTTTGATTTGCAAGTGAAAATTTCATTTTCATCTCACCATAGTCACTTTGAATTTTAGTAATTAAAAATTTTAGTAGAAAATTAGTGTAATGATTACAATAGAATTTTATAATTTTCTTCATGAACCAACAAGAGAAAATAATGATGATTACATTTATGCTTTGTTTTCCAGGAATTCCCCTTATCAAACAAGCCTTGAAAGAAATCAGATCTGAGGTGGTGTGAAGGGATGTTATGCTCTACACTTACCGATAGAACCTTCAATTGTATTGTGAAATTCACACTAATAGCTATAATAATTTTGCTACAACTACGAATACAACAATTTTATCCAGACAAAATCACAATCAATCTAGTGATTAATTTCAGTAAGTTTTGGACATATCTTTTGGGTGATTATCACATAAGAAAATTGATCCAGGCAGATTTTATTTATTTATTTTTATTTTTTTATTTTAACTGAGATTCCATTCATATCAACAGCAAAGATACAAAGGAACAGCTTCGGGCTGACAAAAGGAAGCCCAGACCGCCTATCATGTGGCTATACAATGAAAGCTAATGAAAAGGAAAAAGAAATTATGATTTCCTTATAGCTCTTATTCCCACTTTGTCGAGAAAACAAAGGCCCCTAATCAGCCTAGGGAGAACAACCATCGTGTTCGTCCAAAAGGTTCCCTGATTGGCCTCTCCCAAACGAGCGAAGCGAAATGAGAAAATTTCCTTTCTTTTGAAGATTTTTGATCCTCGATATCCAGTAATCCCATTTCCAATGTAGGTACGACAACCCCTTGAAAGCTTCCACCACAAAGGGGGAGTCCGATTCAATGAGTACATCATGCAGCCCCCGCGTTATGCTGAGTTGCATCGCATCGTGGAGGAGCCGGAGTTCTACTCTGTTATTTGAGGCATGGCCGTAACCTAGGTAGAAAGTGAAAATCAGATCTGCATTGGTTTTTCTGCAAATGCTGCCACCGCCCGACGGACCGGGGTTTCCAGATGCAGCCCCATCACTATTTAATTTAACCTTGCCCAATGGTGGTCTGGACCATTTAACGAACAGACAGGAGCGAGGCAAATGAGGTCAAAGAGAGAATCCGAGGCGGAGGGTGAACGGATTCGGAGCCTGGGAACCTTGGAAAAGTTTTCCAAGAAGCCATTTTACATTTCCAATGACCCTGCTTCTAGCTGGTCTTGTCCCATCGTACCTGGCTGAATTCCTCGCTTTCCAGATCTTCCATACAATGAGGCACAACGTTATGCGGTGAAGGAGAGATGATTCTCTACCTGTTTGAGTGGGATTCTACCAGAGAGAGAAAATACTGGCAATAGAAGAAGTAGAGGTGGACTGGACACCAAAAATATTGCTGAACTCGTTCCAGACTGTGGACGCTAGCGCCCCCGACAGAAAAGATGGTGCAACGTTTCAGATTGAGGGGAGAAATTCTGCCCACTGTCGCAACATATACACCTGGAGACAAAGGAAATACCTCGCGATTGGATCATGTTGTCCGTAGGGACAGCCCGATGGAAGAGTTTCCAGAGGAAGATGGAGACCTTGTTGGGGAGTTTTTGATGCCAGATACGCTTGGCCCAGTCGATTACCTGCCTGCAGTTCGGCACAGCGTCCATCCTGATTTGACTGAAAAACACCCGGACCGATCGTGAGGCCAGATGCGACGGTCAGACTGGTCCGAAGTACAGAACCCAGCGTGGTTAATGTGGTCCTTCATACCCGCTAGGAGCAGATCAGCTGCTGGCGACTGAGGGTTGATACCTTCTAGGGAGAGCAGGTCGCTAACAGATAAATGGAGCAGATTATTGGGAATTGGCTAATCGATCAAGTCCTCTAACCACCTCAGCCCTGTCCAGTTCTCACACCAGACGTTCATGGAACCGCATCCTACCTTCCAAAGTAAGTGGCTGTCAAAAATAGGGGAGAGCGACACTATGTGTTTGGGGAGATGGAGGATCTAGGTGCACTAGAATTCGCATCCGCAAGGGAGCCATATCTTGAAGTAGCAAAATCAGCCCACAAGCTATTGTTCGAGCCAACTTTGGCAGTCCAAGCCATCTTCAATCTAAGCGTAGCCATAACATCGCTGAGTTTTCTGATTCCCAGGCCACCTTCCTCTTTAGGCATAGAGATTTTGTCCCATTTGATCCAGTGACATTTGTAATTACCTTCATACTAGCCCCAAAGAAACTTGGAAAAACAGGACTCCATCCTTTGGAGGATTTGGGACGGAATCGATGCTACCGACATATATAGCATGGATCAGAATACCTCAAAGGACATGATTGATGAGCGTGCACCTGCCCACTTGAGAGAGGATTCGGGCCTTCCACCCTTGAATTTTACTTTTGATTTTTTCCAGTAAGGGGCGAAACAGAGGGACTCTAGCCCTGCCTTTGAGGAGTGAAATCCCAAGATATGTAAAGGGCGTGGAGGAGCAAGGGGTACCAATACGCCGCTGTATGTTTCTAATTCTGTTGACCGGCATTGAGGCAGAAACATATGTGCAACTTTTGTGAAAATTAATGCGTTGTCCCGACGCCGCTTGGTAGGAGGAGAGGAAATCTTTCACCACTTTGATAGAAGAGCTGCCTCCATTGAAGAATAAGACAGTGTAATCGGCATAAAGGAGATGCGTGATCTGTTTGCAGCTATGTTTAAGTCTGAACGGGGTGCATTTCTGACTGTGGATGAGGTTGGCAAATCCTCCATTAAGAACTTTCGCCGCAAGGATGAAAAGGCTCGGGGACAAAGGATCCTCTTGGCGAAGGCCTCTGACGACTTGAAGAAACTGCAACTGGATCCATTAATAAGGGCAGAAAATCAATTGTTGCTCAAGCACTTTTCGATCATTTGAATCCAACTTAGAGAGAAGTCAAAACGCTGAAGAACCCTTATAAGGAAATTCCATTCTAGACGGTCATATGCCTTTTCCATATCTAGCTTGAGAATTACATTTCCACCTCTGACTTTTCCATCAATCTCTCTGACAATTTCCTGTGCCAAAGCCACACTCTTTGCTATTGAACGTCCCCGAACGAAAGCTCCTTGCTCTTGGGAAACAATGTTTGGGAGGATGAGCGCCAATCTGTCAGCAATAACTTTGGCAAAAATTTTATAGATGCAGTTACAAAGACTGATGGGCCGGAAGTTAGAAAAGGCTCTGGGGGCTGCTTTCTTAGGGATCAAACATATGAGAGATGCCAAGAAAGCCCGGGGCAGATTTTCACCTAGGAAAAACTGAATCATTGCTTTATGAATATCTGGGCTGACGACATCCCAACTATTAGCAAAGAAAACCCCTGACAATCCATCGGGTCCGGGGGCGCTGTCCCATGGCATGGACATAACCGCTTTTTTAACCTTATCCAGTGAGGGATAACTCATCAGAAAAGCATTATCCGCAGCTGATATTGCCTGCGGGATCAATTCCAGGAGGTTGTCTTGCATACTATTTGGTTCCGCTGTGAACAGCTTGGAAAAGAAGCGCACAACTTCTTCTTGAATTAGCTTTGGATTTGAGGTGATGATGCCAGAATCCAGCTGAATTTCCTCAATACTAGCCCTCCTAATCTTATTTGTGCTGACATGTGAAAATATTTTGTATTTCGGTCACCTTCATTAAGCCAGTTGTTGCGAGATTTCTGTTTCTAGAAAATTTCCTCAGCCAATTCCAAATGCTCAAGATGTTTTCTAGCTTCAAGGAGCTCCTCCTGGTTGATTTGCTATGACGCCTGATCTTGATCTTCCAACCTAGCAATGGTCTGTTCTGCCGATTTAAGTTGCTAAAAAATGTTGCCATAAACTGACTTATTCCACTCTTTCAGATGAATCTTCACCTTCTGCAGTTTCAGCATGAGATTTGTCAAAGACTTATCAGAAAGATCTTCCCTCCAAGCCTGCATGATTACATTGGGGTATTCCTGATGCAAGGTCCATATACGCTGAAAGCGAAAAGATTTAGGAAAAGAGTGCATGACAGGTGGAAAAAGAAGGAGCAAAGGGCAATGGTTGGAGTTGGCATGGGGGAGATGCTTGACTTGGAATCGGGGAAAGGCATTAATCCAACTGCCATTACATAGAACCCTATCTAAGCGTGCCCAAACCTGGGACCTACCCGCTTGATTATTGCTCCAAGTGAACCTGTTACCGTTGAATCCCGCATCAAACAATCCAGCGAAATCCATAGCATCAGTAAAATCTATGTTGTTGCCCAAATCCTGACTTCTGTTACTTTGTCTTTCGACTGTAGATAGAACCATATTGAAATCACCACCTACTACCCATGGGCCCGGTATGCGCAAGGCCATTAAAAAAAAAAAAAAAAATGATCCTCTGCTGTCATTCAACAAAAAGGGGCTATACAAAAAATAGGGGGGCACCACAAAAAGACACGGGCCTCACCCCAAAATGATCTGCATTCGGGCGGCCACAAGATCCTATACTAGCCGCCTATCATATCTACTTTCCACTTCTAAGCTAAAAACTCCCCCTGAAAAAAGCTGCCGGAGAAGCTACAAAGAAAAGGAGAAACAACTGGACTTCACAGATAAAAAAAACCGTATGTGCAGTGACATCTACCACCACTACTTTTTGAAATGCTTCCTGATCGCCCCTAAGCCTGTCTTATTAAGAAACAGGAGGCCTCTCACCTCCTGAGGGAGAGCCCCAAAGGATGGGAGAAGGGCGGATTCTTGGGTCCCGCTTCCTAAATTGGCCATGCCATCCGCCGGCCCATTTCCTTCTCTATAGATATGCCGAAACTCAACATTACAGGAGGAACTTAGAGCCTAATTCTGTCAATCCAGCTCTTCCATTTCCAACCTAGACAAGCGCTTCCCGACAAGAAGCTGACCACCAGAAACGAGTCGGATTCAACAATGATATTCTTAAAGCCGTGATTGATGCAGTGGGCAAGTCCATCGTGGACCGCACGAATCTCAACCCTGGTATTAAAGGCGAGGCCGTAGCCCACATAAAAAGTAAAAAAAGAAACTTCTCGTCCTCTGCCCTGCACACTTCTCCTCCTCCTGCCACTCCCAGATTACCCCGAGACAAACCATCCACGTTGAGTTTATCCCACCCACATGGGGGTTTCTTCCATCGCACCACTTGGGATTCTTCTTGTTGAGGTTGCACATCAATCCCTACTAGGAGTTTTGTGGCTGCCAGCACGCGAACCTGCTGAAACCCACCTATTTACAACTCTTTTAGCCAACCGGTGATGCGCAAGATCCGAATCTCCATAGTCTGCAAAGTCCCTTCAAATCTGGAAGCATTCCTGCATTTCCATAACTCCCACAATATGAAGCATGACAACTGATTCTTAAAGGAACCGGTGGGTCTATAAGCTGTACGCGAGCCCCACCAGTGGGAGAGCCATTCGCCGACCGAAAGATTGCGAAACATGTGGACACCGTAAAGATGGGCAAAGTGGGACTAGACCAATCTCGCCTTGGCACTATGTAGAAAGACATGATCAACAGTTTCAACTATGGGCCTCTGCCTACTGGACTCCTCGCAACAGCTGCACCTCGAGGCCAGCTGCACCCCACGGGATTGAACAACCTCATCAACTGCAACCGCTCCTCTGAGGATCCGCCACACAAGAGTGGATAACTTCGGGGGAATCATTGCATTCCAGATTTTTCTTCCCCAAAACGTCTAAGTACTGTGAGCACGACAGATCTCCCATGCCAACGAAACTGAGAACTTACCAGAAGGATTTGGCGGCCAGAAAGGGGTATCAGCACCATCAGTCACACAATAACCTCCATGGAAAATCGCATCAATCTGATGTTGAGAAAGCACGGAGAAAACAGCTGAAGGAGGGAAAGGGCCCATCTTCCCCAAAAAATCCTTCACTCTAAACTCAAGGAGAGAGGGGGGAATAGTGTTCATCAGCCTCTCTTGCAAAGGGCCCTGCGTGGACCAGCTGTCTTTCCAAAGGCTCAAATTGCCTTCACCAATCTGTCATTGGGTAGTATTCTTGATGGAAGGGAGAAGGGATCTAATTCTCTTCCATAATGGTGAGACCATGGGAGTAAGCAGATGCTGACCACCGTGCTCCAGATCCTGACTGTACCTGGACCTCATGAACGAAGCCCATAGCCCACTATCCACTGTGTTAAAAACTGTCCATGTCATCTTCAGTCAAAGTATGCGCGAGGCCATGGATATTAGATCTGCCCACAGATCTCTTCTCTGCATTCTAGAGCATTTTGCATACATAATAGATAAATGGAAAGTAAAGTTTGAATTAAGCACCTGGTATTGAATAGTCATCACCTAATTTGTTCGCTGCACCACCGAGACGATGAGATTGTTGTTGTGAAAGAGCCATATCTTGCCACCTTCCTCCACATTTGAGATCGATGAATGAAACCCCAATTTGAGCCCCACAGGGACTCTTTTGTTTTCTCTAGCCATAAGTTCCAATATCGCCAAACATAGAGGATTATGATTTCGAACAATTTTGGCCGCTGATCTAAGTGTAGTCGCATTAGCTACCCCATGAGCATTCCAAATTATTGCGCTATCCATCAATAACTTCTTCCTGAGATGATGGCTCTCCTCTTTAATTTTCTAAGTTTGCCACCCCATTGTTCCTGCAAGTTTCCTGCTCCCTGTTTTGCTGTTTTTCTTACTACTATTCTCTTCTTTCCTCGCTTGGATGGGAGCTTCGAATGGATGTGCACCGAGCCTCCTGCTGAAAGAGGTCCATGGCTTTCTGCCTGAGAGGATAGGCTTGTGGGTTCAATGTTTTCCTGAGTTTCCTGAGAGGGGATTATATCATTGTCAGGGACTGCTCTGACATCAGGCACGATGGGAAAATTTCCTCCTGCGTGGAACTTGTAGGGTGAAAAATCCACTTCCAGGTTAAGAGGTTGAAAATCTTCTCTGCTATCAGAGGAATCGATGGATCTGGCTGGGGCTACTACCACTTCGAGTTCCTGTAGCCTGAATGAGTGAGGGAGGCTTTTGCATTTGTGCCTTGGCCAGGGTGCTACCTGAAAATCCTGCAAGTTTATCGGAGAACTCCCTTCCGAGCGAGAGCAGCCCAGCATATTCTTGTTTGCCTCCAATGTGGGATGAGGACTGTCTGTCTGCTCAGGATCAGCCTCTGTACCCTGCCTTAAATTGGATTTCAACACATGGGTTCTAATGCTTGGTGAGTGCATCACAGCGGTGGAAAAAAGGGGTGCCTTGTTTGTGCCCTGAGCTTGCTCGAGGCACCGCTGATCCAACACAGTGGAAATCGCCACTTGGTTGGACACAGGGCTATCACGCTCTGGTTCTGCCTGTGGCATATTTCTAGAACAATTACCATCTCCTGGACCCAAATCTCGGTCGTTCTGCTGTTGATCTGGGTGCCTCCTGGAGAGGATTGGCGACAAATTGAGATGGGGCTGAGGTCTTGGCTAGATGAGATTCCCCTGTTGGAATTCAAAAGCTGAGTCCAGAGGTGGGACCCACATTATGGGGTCTGAGGCTGGCTTTTCACTCATGTTGTTGGATATCAATCTGTCCTTATGGCATTCACCAGCAATATGGAAATCCTGTGCCATTTCTGAGATCAGCGGAGGAGGCTGCATTGTGACTATTCCTTGATCGACAGCTGTGGGGCACCTGATAGGGTGGGGGATGGGGGACAATCCCACGGATGGGGACAGAGGTAGGGAGGCTGCAATGTGGGGACCTGGGATTCATATAGCATTGCCAGTAGGAGGGGTTGAGGTCTGGGGACTTGATATGAGCATTGAATTGTTGGGGGGGGGGGGGGGGCGTAGTAGGCTTGTTGATGGGTTGGGGGGAGCCTGAGGAAAGTTTATGGGGAGGGGTATGTGGGGGTGAGGGAGGAGGAGGGGGTGGTGGGAGCTGAGAGTTGAGAGGGGGTGGTGGGAGCTGAGGGCCATTCGTTGGAGCATTTACACAAACAGCTAGAGGGGGCTCTGACTCTATGGCCCATTTTCTATGAAAAGTCCTGGACACCCACTCTTTAGTGGACTCTGTGGGGATTGGGGAGATGGGGAGCCGGCCACATTCATATGGAGTAAGTTCCACACTCCCTATAATGGGGAATGTATGATTCGCTACTTTGAGGTAACGATGATGGTGCATATTTACTCCTGGTTTGAGGATGACTTGGATTCTTGCAAAAGCTTAAAAGGAACCAGATCTGGCGGCGCTGTCAATTTGAATCACCTCCCCGAAGGTTTTAGTGAGGTCCTCAATAGCTACAGGGATACCAGGCATGCGTCGGGATGATGAAAATTCTGATACACCTCCCTTTATCCTATAGGGTCACTTCCGGTACCAAGATACTACAATCAGATTCATCTTCTTGTGTAGGTTGGTGTCTTTAGCAAAGCGGCCATCTCCTGCCTGGATCCAAACTTTAGAATGAATTTTATTGAGGAGATTCTGCAAATGTCCACTTGTAGATGAGCGAAGGGGGAATGCCGGAAAGTTTCGATGATGTGGGCAATAGATACGGAGATGCTACTAGCCGTACCTATGAGGGCAGATGTGAGCTCTTCTCGTAGCTTCCGAACTTCCTGGTTGTTGTTAGTAACTATGAGGAACTTTGGTTAAGGCAGGGGTTTTGGCTGGGATTGGGGGTTTCGGTTGCTGGTCTTTTCAGAGTCAGAGAAAGACTTTCTGCCCGTAGGAACGGTATGGTGAGATGCAGGAGCAACGGTGTATGTTCTTTCCTGAACCAAATCTTTTCGGAAAGGGTTGCTAGAGGCAACGAGGGTTTCGTCTTCACCTTTTCAATCGTGATAATCCTTCCATAGATCTTACGCCCTTTGAACGTGTTTTAGCATTTAGGACATCCTACTCGTACAGAAAATAGATGAAAGCATAGCCACGAGATCTGTTCCTCCTTGTCCCATGGGATAGAGATGGATGAGATTTTTCTAAACCTACCGAAAATACGAGCAATGTCTTCCTCATTCGTATCGTAGGTTTTGTTTCCTGCAAAAACACCAGATAGGAAGTTGTATTGTAATCTGACCTACCGTACGTGCTTCCGATGAACAGTCTGCCATTCAGTGTCTCTATCTTGGCCACGGTCTACATTCCAATCTAGCTACTTCTCGATCCAGATCCTCATATCGCTCCGTTGGCTTTACAAAGCCTTAGGAGATGATTCAAAGCACCTCACCACTTGTACAAGAAGGGAATAAAAGAACAAAATAAACTCTCTGTATTGAAAAAGCTTTCAAGCTTGATTTCTCTTTTCTTTTTGTTTTTCTATTTCTATTTTCTGTATTCACTTTGCTTGCATAGAACGTACAGCACCCAACTGTTTATATAGTAACTTTCTACCCTTTGAAATACCTAATATGCCCTTTAACTACATTTATTCTACCAGTTTCATACGTTTGGAAACCCATCAGCCACACCACGTGGAAATTATGGAAATAGCCATAACGTGTGGCTGTTTCAAATGCCATGAAAATTCCAGCCGTTGCTGGAGTATCTGAAACGTCATGTGGTTTGGACGTTTTAACACTCCCCTTCAAACCAAAACAGGCTTCATTCCAAGCATCGATCTTAGTCGTCTGAATGCATCTGTCGATAGTGCCTTGGTGAAAATATCTGCCACCTGTTCAGTAGTATGACAATATTCCAATTTCACTATTTTCTGCTTTACTTGATCTCTTAAGAAGTGATACCTAGTATCGATGTGCTTGCTCCTTCCATGCTGCACCGAATTTTTGGCAAGTTCGATTGCCGACTTGTTATCCACATATATAACGGTGGACTCCTCCTGTGGATGTTTCAGCTCTTTTAGCATGTTCTTCAACCATATTGCTTCACAGACTGTGGACGATGCTGCCACGTACTCTACTTCACATGTGGACAAAGTAACCACATTTTGTTTCTTTGAGTTCCATGTGAAAGCAGTCGATCCAAGATAGAAAACATATCCCGTGGTGCTTTTCCTTTCATCTTGGTCACCTCCCCAATCACTGTCTGAGTATCCATACAGTATTGCTTCATCTTCGTATGGATAGAAAAGACTGAATTCCATTGTTCCTTTAACGTACCTGAGGATTCTTTTTGCGGCTAGGCAGTGTGATTCTTTTGGCGCTTCCATATACCTGCTTAGAAGTCCAACACTGTAGACGATATCAGGCCTTGTGATTGTGAGGTACCTTAGGCTTCCAATCAGACTCTTGAACATAGTCGAGTCAACGCTTCTTCCTTCTCCTTCTTTTGTCAGCTTCAGGGCCGTTGCTACAGGCGTGTTCACGGCATTGCAGTCTACCATCTTGAACTTTTTAAGCAACTCCTTGGCATACTTTTTCTGTGATATATAAATGCCGCCAACTTGTTGTTTTACTTCGATGCCCAAGAAGAAAGACATCAATCCACCATCAGTCATCTCGAATTCATTGAACATAGCATGTTTGAATTCTTCAAACATCACCTGACTGTTTCCTGTGAACAGCAGATCATCAACATATAGGCATGCCATGAGCATGTCGCCATGAACATTTTTCTTAATGTAGACAGCATGCTCATATGGACATTGGGCGAAACCATTCTCTTGAAGATAGTTGTCGATGCGTGCATTCCAGGCACGAGGAGCCTGCTTCAACCCATAAAGGGCTTTCTTCAGTCGATACGCTTTGTGTTCCTCCCCTTGAAATCCAACTGTGATGGGCTGCAAGGGAGATAATCATCCTCACAGTGTCAAGGCGAGCAACAGGAGCGAAGACTTTTTCATAGTCCACTCCGTACTTCTGTTTGTAACCCTTTGCTACGAGCCTTGCCTTATAGCGATCGATCTCACCATCAACATTTCGCTTGATCTTGTACACCCATTTGACGCCAATAGTTCTTTGGCCTTGAGGTAGTAAAGTTAGATCCCATGTATTGTTCTTCTCAATGGCCTGAATCTCTTCTTCCATAGCCGTCCTCCAGCATTCTTCTTCTACAGCCTCCTCAAATGTAAGAGGCTCATGGTCCACATACAAGCAGAACAAATTTACTTCCTCAGTTTCGGCATAGATATCGTTAAGGCTCCTCATTTTAATAGGAGCCAAGGGTGAAGGAGAACTGGATGATGATGTGCTGGCTGAATTTTGATTTGATGAAATACTTTCAGAGGAGATGGAACGTATTGTTGGACTTCTACGTGCAGACGGTTCGGCGGAAGAGGGTGTTGCAGGTGTCTGCTCCTGGTTCTCATGCTTCTCTTCTTCATGTTCTTCAACATCAACTTGATTTTCTTTGGCTGAATCTTCCTCGTTCCATTTCCAGGTTCTTCTTCCTCGCAGAATACAACATCTCTACTTACCACCACCTTATTGGTTAGTGGGTTGTAGAGCTTGTACGCCTTCGATACTTCAGTGTAACCGATGAAGATGCACTTCTCACCACGATCATCAAGCTTCTTCCTTCTCGCTTCTGGAACTTAAGCATAGGCGACACACCCAAAGATCCTTAGGTGCGCCACACTCGGTTTGTAGCCACTACATACCTCCTGTGGTGTCATGTTTCTTACACTCTTGGTTGGACACCGATTGAGAAAGTAGGCAGTACATGCAACTGCCTCTGCCCAGAAGCTTTTTGGCATGCTTTTCTCTTTGAGCATGGTTCTTGTCATGTCGAGGATGGTGCGGTTCTTTCGTTCCGCAATGCCATTCTGCTGTGGCGTATAGGCTGCAGTGTGTTGTTGCTTGATTCCTTGATCCCTGCAATACTCTCGAAAGGCATTTGAGGTGTACTCTCCACCTCTGTCAGATCTAAGGGTTTTGATTTTAAGACCACTTTCTTTTTCAACAAGGGCCTTAAAATTTTTAAAAATAGTAAAAGCAGCAGACTTTTCTTTGATTATATACACCCACATTTTCTACTGAAATCGTCAATGAAGGTAATAAAGTATTTATTACCTCCAAGAGAGATTGGTTCGAATGGTCCACAGATGTCAGTGTGAACCAACTACAGTGGTTCCTTTGCTCTTCTGGACACTCCACTTGGAAAGGAGTTCCTTTGTTGCTTGCCGAGTGTGCACGCCTCACACACATGTTCTGGAACTTCAATAGTCGGTAAGCCATGTACCATGCTTGATGAGGATAAGAGTCTAAGGCCACTGAAATGAAGATGCCCAAAGCAAAGATGCCATCTCCATGAATCATTCTTCACGAGTCCATAGAGGCACTTCTCAGCCTTTGTGTTAATATGAAGCGGAAACATGTGATTCTTCGCCATTTGGACTTAAGCCACAAGACTCTTGTGTGCATCTCTTATAGAGAGAGAATGGTTTTCCATGTGTATGACATACCCCTTCTCAAGGAGTTGGCCGATACTGAGGATGTTACTTTTTATGTTTGGTACGTAATACACATTGGAGATAAAATTCGGCACACCATTCTTCTGATAGATTTTAACTTTTCCTTTACCTTTCACAGGAACTTTTGATGAGTCTCCTAGACTCACATTGCCACGAGCATCTTCTGCCAGTTCCACGAACAGCTCCTTCTTTCCACACATGTGGTTACCGCACCAGAGTCGAGATACCACACGTCATGTTGATCACATGCTTCTTCCTATGCAAGAAGAAGTGTGGAATCTTCTTTTTCATGATTTGATGCTTCTGCATAATTAGAATGCTCATCTTGATCTACTGGTTTGCTCCAACAGTCTGAAGCATAATGGCTGAACTTGTTGCAATTGTAACATTGAATATTTTTTGTATTTCCACGTCCACGCATGAAACGACCTCTACCATTTCCTTTTCCACGAAAATTGATAGTCTTTTGTAGATTTTGTGATTGGCTTGGATAATATCCACGCCCTCTGCCTCTTGCACGATTGCTAGTGCCACGGCCGCCTCGTTGTGTATGGTCATTCTTTTGTTCATTTAGAGTCAACTTAGACTCTAAAGCATGTTCAAGTGTTGAACCGGCATTATTTTGCATTCATTGCTCATGCACTTGCAACGAGCCCATCAATTCTTCAATGGACAGATTTTCTAAGTCCTTTGATTCTTCTATGGCAACAACCACATGTTCAAATTTGGTTGTGAGGGATCGAAGTACTTTTTCAACAACCCGTACATCTTCGATCTTTTCACCATTTCTTTTCAAGTTGTTAACAATAACAAGCAACCTTGAAAAGAAATCAGAAATGGTCTCACCTCTTCCTTCATGTGTGAGGTCTCGAATTCGGCTCTAAAAGTTTGGAGACGAACCTTCTTCACACGATCAACTCCTTTGAAGATTATGCTTAGAATCTCTCATGCTTGCTTGCATGTTGTCGATTCAGCGATCCGTTCAAAGGTGGACTCATCCAACCCTTGATAGACAAGAAATAGAGCCTTCTTGTCCTTTTTCTTTGATCTTTGAGGACCGCCCTTTGATCAGCGGTGTAGAGAGCTTCTTCTTCCATTGTGGGTTCTACATACCCATCGGTAACAATCTCCCATAGATCTTGCGACCCGAATAGTGCTTTCATCTGGATGCACCAGTTTTCATAGTTATCCTTGGATAACTTTGGAATCTGCGGCTGGATCGAGGACGCTATCACTTTTTCACACTATGGATCAACAACACCCTTTTTTTTACGTAGCAGTGGCAAGACCTTGATCACACGATTTGAACCTTCAAACTATACCTAGTCCCACAGGATCATCCTGCTCTGATACCAATTTGTTGGCTTTACAAAGCCTTAGGAGATGATTCAAAACACCTCACACACTTGTACAAGAAGGGAATAAAAGAACAAAATAAACTCTCTGTATTGAAAAAGCTTTCAAGCTTGATTTCTCTTTTCTTTTTATTTTTCTATTTCTATTTTGTATTCACTTTGCTTGCATAGAACGTACAGCACCCAACTGTTTATATAGTAACTTTCTACCCTTTGAAATACCTAATATGCCCTTTAACTACATTTATTCTACCAGTTTCATACGTTTGGAAACCCATCAGCCACACCACGTGGAAAATATGGAAATAGCCATAACGTAAATATGGAAATAGCCATAACGTGTGGCTGTTTCAAATGCCATGAAAATTCCAGACGTTGCTGGAGTATCTGAACCGTCATGTGGTTTGGACGTTTCAACAGCTCGTGGTCCTCTGGCCGGCATTGCCGATCTAGCGGGCGCTGCGTGGTGGAAACCTTCCCTTGCACATGGTTGAATTTGGACTTGTTGACATTCACTTCACTTATCTAGACCGTCCATTAGGTCCACACCATACTTCTTTCATTCTGTACAAACATCACAACAATGGGATTATCATAAACTATTGGTGACTGCACCTATCTTCTATGGTAATTTTATCCATCTGTATTTGCATGCCAAGAATGTGATAATTTGAACACTTTGATCACTATGATTTTTTTCAAGGCAGTTTGTGAATTGCGGAATTACAAGGATCTGTGCATTGGTGATAGGATCAAATTAATGTGGATGAAATCGGTACTTAGTTGAGAACAGGTTGGTTGATAGAGTCTTCCGTACCTTACACCCTCTCACAAAAGCAATGCGACGGAAAACAACATCGGATGTATAGGATTGGGACCCAGAAGTTAACGATTTATTCCTAGTCTAATCAAGGGGAAGTGGATTGCGTACTGAGTAACTCACTGTGCTAAGCATACTGAGTAAACTCGGTGGGGTCCACCATGATTTATACATTTTATCCACTCTTTCCATCCATTTTATTAGATAATTTTAAGGCTTAAGCCCAAAAATGAAGCATATACAAATCTCAAATGAACCACACCACGGAAAAAATGTGAACTGAAAGTCTATACCATTGAAAAATTCTTGAGGGCCATCAAGATAATAATTTTATTTTCCCTTCATCCATTTCAGTATGATCTTATGAACATGTTAGATGACAAATAAACATCACTGTGGAGCTTAATTATAACAGGGTATCAATGGTGAAAATCATTATTCCCACTATTTCTTGTGGTATGATACACTTGTGCCTTTCATATGCTTCAATTTTGGGCCCAACTCCTCGGATGAGGTGGAAAAACGGATGGACAGCATGGATATACCACATACATTCATGGTGGGCCCAACTGAGTTTACTCGGTATGATAAGAGCCTACCCCGTAATTGAGTAATCTGATTTCTAATTCAGGAGATCGTACGTGTATCATAATTCAAGCATACCACCCTTACACAAATTAGGGATTGATCATAACCTTAGTGGAGCCCACTGGTATGTCCAATCACAATATCCAACCCTTAAGTAAATGTAGACCATTGAACAATTAAGCCTACTTTATAAATATCTTATACCGAACAGACAGTTTGGATAGCTGATGTGGTGTCAAGGACTCTGAATACAGGGAGTGTTCCTTTACAGTTATCCCACTTGATGAGTGTCACCTAATTAGGTAAGACCTTGACGCTGCAAAGATGACCCACACAAAGTGTAGGATTTAAATACGCTAATTAATGGCAGATGAGTGGACCAATCAAAATACAGTCAAAGATGACCCACAAGAGTAATTTTTAAATATGTAACAACATATAACGCGGCTCAAATCTTGACATGTCAGCACCTTACCCAATTCGTTCCTACTGATCATTACTCATACCGTAACATTCTATTTGCTAAGGCTAAAAATAATAAAACTCATGAACTACAGCCGTATGTATGCTTTCTTTGTCTGCAGCCCTTCTTTCCTCTCAAACTCTCCCTTCTGCAGGACATCGGAGCCGTGTAATAGGTTGGCCCCAGTACGTTGAGCACTTTTCTTGAAAATAATCAGGGGAGTCCATTCGCCGTCGTTATTTTGACGGCTGGCCGGCGTAATGAGTTGATGGGCCTTTGTCTAATGGCTAGGTGATATTCATAGTGGGCCCACCATTTTGCATGGTTTCGATGTCACACGCGACTTTTTAACTGCAAAATGGGGAAGCATGGTATGTAGCATTCCTCCGGCTGTAGGTGATGAGTTCTCATAAAATATTTGTACGCTGAGCACTCACGCCACTGCTGAAATTAATTAGGACGTGGATTAGGTGGTGTTGCCAACACCCCCAGCGGTGATGTGTTGATGTGTTGGGTGCTGTGTATATGTTTTAAATCCACGCCGTCCATCCGTTTTTCCGTATCATTTTAGATTATGAAACTAGACATGAAGAAGATTTGAAGATAAGAAATAATGATACCCACCGTTGAAACCTTCGTAAGGCCCATCCTAACGTTTATTTGTCATCTAACCTGTTGATAAGTTCAATCAGACCTGGATGAAGGGAAAAAAAATAAATAAATATCAGCCTGATCCAAAACTTTTTAATCTCCAAGAAGCTTTTAATGATAGGCGTTCAATCACTACTATTTACTGTGGTATGGTCCATTTGAGCTTCAGATCTTCTTCATTTTTGGGTTCATGCCTAAATGAGGAGGCAAAATGAATGGACGGCGTGGATATAATACACATAAATCAAGTTGGGCAGCACAGCCCCAACGCATCGATACACCACAGCTGGTGGTGGGGTTGGCAACACCACCCGATCCGCGTGCAATTGAATACTCGTATCCATTAAGTTGGCATGTCACGTCATGCATGCATTGTTTAACTCTCCATGTATTCTACCCGGTTTTAGTGGTTTTCATCTCTTTATTTTTTTTTTTGTTAGCTTGTTAGTACACCCACTGTCAGTTCACACTTCGGTTTTCATCTGCTACAACGTTTAGAAAACTATCTACACGTGCCAATATGGTACACGTACGTAAGCCCTGTGAAATTTTCAGCTGGGCCCACTGATATTCTATACCGGGCCAAGAATCAGCCGGGTGAACTTTTAAGGTGGGCCACACATGTGCAATGTATTTCGACTATTTGTTGTCCTTTGTTCAACCGTGTATTTCTTCTTATTCGTGTGGTGCATCTATTTATTGCAGCAACCTGCACCGATGGAAAACGTTAGATGAACCATCCAGATCTATCACAGGTGCTCTGTGTTGGCATGTACGGTTGACTGGGTTGGCAACGGCACGTAGCTTTCCTCAACGAATGGTGCCAACTTGCCAACTCAAGAGGTCCCAGCCCTACCTTGTAAATGAAAGCGCACCACACATGACAACTTGGCACATGTGTGGGGGGATCCTGAGCATTCATAAGGTGGGGTCAGCTTATCTATATGCGTATCGAACGTAGACCGTTGTTTATCAATTTTCGGCCGTTCATTTACTCATACACGTTGGTCCATCCAATAAAAGTACCAACCAGATTTTTGGGTCAGGGAACATCCACCGTGGGGGCCAGCCTATGAACGTCCCAGATCCAGGACACATGTGCACGTGGGCACGTGTGGTGGATTTGTGTAGAATTAGCATCCCACATAGTTGGAAAAGTCAATCACCGTGTGACTATGACTTGCATATAAAACCAACGAGGCGGATATTTGAACGGCGGAGGTCGTTGGCCATACCTCCCTCCATCTGTCCCTGTAGTATGTAGTAGTGGGCCCCACCGGACCATTTAATGCACCTACATACTGGTACACCAAACCTAGTAAACCCCTCGGCCAGCATGCTTGCTCGTTAACTAGCCGATCTGTCTGAACTGTCATACTCGATCCCCTTTGTTGAGAGGGCACCACGTCATGCGTTGCATGAATTGGCAAGACGCATCAACCCACAACCACCTTGTCTTGACCGTCATTTAGTACACTTGATTTTGGCAAGCTTCATACTCATGCTTAGGTTGCACATTTATGATTCCCCACCAGATTTTATTTTTTTTTCCTTCCTTCTCATGTTAGACAACTTGCTTTCCCTTTCAACGTGAGTCATGAGATATTATAATGTCCTGATGCATTAAGGATGAGAATAGTGTCCTCATGCTCTTAATCATGCAAATGGGGCTATGGTTTAGTGATCTGGACTGTTGATTTTATGGGCCACATCATGGTTATTGGATGCCAGAAAACTCTCCCAGGTTGGGGGATTCTAAACCGTAGATAGGTGGCCGATAAATAAAGGATTTAGAAAGATATGCAGCAACGGTCTGGTAAGAAGCCTGGGATTGGATGATTATATTTCATTACCATCATACCATAAAAAATATTGAATTTTGTCTCTAATTAGAATTCTCTAAGATGAGTCCTATAGATATAAGTATAGGTTTTATTGTTAGAAATACTTCTCTTGCTTCCCAGAAGCTCTGGCCCTTACAGAAATCCTCTACTATCTTAGAAACTTCCGTCAACAAATTTAAATATCACATAGCATGTAAATTGTTTATTTCATTGTAGTTGAGAATTTACATTTTTAATAAGTATTCCTTCGTTTCCATGAGATGAACAAGACAGATTGTGATTATAGATTTCAGGTAATATCATTAGAATTGACATTTCTAATGGGTTTTAAAAGTCATTGTATTTATTATTGTGCTTCCACTTTCGCCAACGAAAACATTTACGATTCCTTATTTAACAACCACAGATCACAGGACCCAATAGATGACTTTATTTATTTATTTTACACACGCACACACATCCCACACACTCACGCCGTAGTGGGATTTCACCACCTATGGATACTGGAACCCTTAACCAGGTGTTGAAACTCCTGAGAGTCTACCACCGGAGAGCACAGTAAGGATCCCACGTCGGTGGGGGTTAGCCTCATCACAAGCATCACTTTTGGAAGACTCAACAAGACTAATCAAGTGTACCAGACTTGTATTTTTTCTATTTATCAATGGCTCAAATTATTTTATATGAGGGGCAGGACCAACTTTTGCACTACATGATCCTCATGTGGGGCCAACCTATTGGAAGGGTTGGATTTCACATGTACTTAATAGGTTGGAAGTTATCATTGGGTTGTATTATAACTTGTGGTCCAATTGGTTAGAATTGAGACCTCGTAAAAAAAAAAAAGAGGAATTTTACAGGACGCTCACTCAAGGTTTTCTACTGTGCCACTATAATGTGCATGTGAGATCCACTCCAACCATTAAATGTGTAATTGTATCATAGACCCAATGCAAAAAAATCAGGTTGACCCGTGATTCAGGTGGGGCCACACTAAAGAAAACACTTAAGAGAGAGCATCCACCTTTGATTTTTATAACTCTTAAAAAATAAAATAAAATAAAAATAAATAAATAAAAAACCTTTGATTTTTATTGGCCATGATGATTATATGAAATACACTTCAACCATTAAATGCTATACCAAAATTAGGCCCGAGACCTAAAAATCAAGCTTTATCTGTGATTAAGCCACACTCCAAAGGAAACAATTTAGAGGGATTTAGCTGTTTCCAATCTCTAGTCCACCGGAAACATGAATGGGGCTGATTTTTAGATTCCGGTCGGGCCTAACATGGATGAAGCACTTGGTAATTGGGTTAGATTCAGGTAGAACATCATGGTGAGGCCTACCTCAGCAACAGTTAAGAAATCTAAGGAAAGGTATTCTAACAATATTTAGTTAAATTAATTTGAATATTGAAATTTTATTTTGAAAAGGGTACCAGAACGTAAATTTATAATACGTAGGTTTTTTTTTTTTTTTTTTTTTTTTAAATAATAATAAAATGACCTTTTTAAAAAGGTTTTATTGGCTAATTGGCTATTCTACCTTAAATCACAATTCATTAAATTTTAGCATTATGAATGTTTGAGAGCTCAATAAAAAATCACAATTTAGCATATCGTTAGTTACAAAGGCAATCAAATATGGGGCCACCAGATGTACAATCGAAATCAGCTATTCCTTTCAAGCAATTTGAAATGTCCATTTTCTTCAAATTTGGTTGGATCATTAGAATAGTCCAATCAAATTGATTGTTGAAAATATATCACAGCCAATTAATGATTGGGGGCATATTTAACGAGTAATTTTATGATCATGTCTATCATTATTTGAGAAAATGTTCAACTAGTGATATGTGTTGTCAGATGTCTTCAATCTGATTGTGATTAAGGGTCCGTTGATGCCTTCGACAGACCACTCGATGCCATCAAGAAAATAAGACAATATCCCAATTGCTCGCTAGTCGCTAGATAGTTTTGGAATTGCTACTTGATGCCATCAATATGGCTTTGATGTCATCGACTGGTCTTCAATGACTGTCGATGCCATCGAAGGTCCCATCGACAATGAGTGGAGAACTGCGTAAGTGCGTAATTTGTTTCTAATTCCGATTGTGATAGTATATATATCAGGTGTAAGAATTAGGATAATCTAAGTGATTGTTAAGATGTTCCTAAGGTGTTCCTGAGCAAAGTTAAGGTTTTGAGAATGAATTTTAGGGTTGTTCGGATCGGTAAGTCCATTCATCTCTGGTAATATCATTTTATAGTGGATTGTTTGTCGCTTCGTGCCATGGTTTTTTCCTGTAAGAGTTTTTCCACGTAAAATTTGTGTGTTCTCTGTGTATTTTATTTGCGTGTGATTTCGACTTATTTGATTAAATTCGGGTTTGCTTTGGCGTGACCCCAACAAGAAGTATCAGAGTTAATGTTGGGGTTTCGAGTTCTGATCTGAAACACATTGATGAAATGGTCTAACGTGAAGTACAAAACGAAGAAGTTCACTAGTAAAAATATCCGTGAATTATGGAAGATTAAGATGAGAGGCATTATAGTTCAACAATGATTGCAACAAGCTCCTTAGCAAGGCGAAGCATACTGCGTCTATGATTGATGAAGAGTGGGATGAATGTGATGAGAGGGCTACAACCTCGATCTAATTGTATTTAGCTGACAATTATATATTAGAAAACAAGAACAAGAACTCATTATGTATTAGAGATCAAGATCTCTAATACATTATTACTGATAACTAAAATGAGATGAACTCATTTTCGCGTGTCTACCAAACAGAGCCCTAATTTCGTTTTGACTCCTCGTGAAAAACTAAATCTTGCAATTCACTCACTATGCATCCAAACACAACCAAAATCTGTACTATGTACAACGAAACTGGAACACATGCATGCAGTTCTAATCAAGAGGAAATGACAAAATCCATTTTGATTCGTATTTTCCATAAGCCCTCAATTTACAGATACAATTCTTCCAAGTCAACATAAAGATCACTGTAACCCTCAATACCAATGCTGAGGAAATCACAATCTAGTTATTTTCACTTTAGTAATCTAACAATTGCAATTAATTTCAATACTGTATCCAAACACAAACTTAGAGAACAGTACCTAAAACTGAAAGTCGACCAAAAAGGTGCTGCCAGATCTGAGATGGATATCAATGCAAATGAGTCCATAACTGAGCTCATTTCATGTAAATCTTCAAACCACAGCAAATTCATTAAAACATTCACTACAAGAAAGTTAGCCTTTACTGGCGGTCAAAACCGCCAGTAAAGACATAAAAAACCATTGGTAAAGCCTTTACCGGCAGTCAAGTAAGCGTCGGTAAAAGCCCTGTCGGTAAAGGCTTTACCGACAGTCGTCATGCTTTAACAGCAGTTATGATGGCCGCCAGTATAGGCTTTTACGACTAGATCAAATGTGACTGTTCACCATTGCAATGAATGTGCAATTTAATTGCAATGAATTAAAATTTTATTAGATCTTTAGTTCAACATGAAAAGCCTTAATATTAATTAAATGTGCCTGCCTGTTTTTCTCAAGTCCAACTTGAAATCGACAGAATTACAATTTAGAAGTCAGCCTGTCGAGTGCCTTTGGATATATATATATATATATATATATATATATATATATATATATATATATATATATATATATATATATATATATATATATATATATATATATATGCACTATCAAATTGAATTTCAAACTCCGTAGTGACCCCTCCAGCATGGATACTTGATGTAGAGCGGGTCGCGGACAGTTTCATGGCCAAGATGGATCAGAAAAGGCCCGGTTGACGACAGAAGTGAACCGGACCGTCGGACCTTAGATCGGGCGTATCTCGCAATCCGGAATAAGTTATCTAACGTAAAATATATGATTTTGGGGTAGAACGAGCTACTTTAGCCAACCAACCCAACTACAGGGGTTGCGACACTCAGAATTGCGAGAAACCCCTGGATCGACAGTTGTTTCCTTGTTTTAATTTCGTTTTTACTATAAATAGTAAGTTTTAGTTTGATTATAACTCTTCATCCGTCGGGCTTTAAGAGTTGCGCCCAACGTGAAAAGAGCTTAGAATAATTAGGAGAACAGTTTGGTGAAGCCAAATCGTACACTTACTATTTTTGGCCGAAAACCTTGCGCACTAGTAGACATCATGACCGTCTATAAATAGTAAGTTTACTATTTATAATAAGTCGCTAATTCTAGGAGTTTTAGTTGTAGTTTGACTCTAATTTCTTTCTCATTGCTTGGTATCCCTATTTAAAGGGTTGTGAACTCGTTTTTATTAATCAATTAATCAGTTTCGAATTTATTAGAATTTATTTCTATTTTCTGCTTTCTTTCCTCGTGGATTCGAGAAGTCTCTATGAGGAGTCCAGAGAAGCTCTGTGGATTCGGAGTATTTATCCTCATCACGTTCATCCCTGCGTCAATACTGGTTGGCACTGGAAAACCTCTGTGGTGTGCTCCACTTGAGCTTTGGATCTGCCTCACTTCTGTGATGATGATCTAAAATGACCTGGAAGAATGGATGGACTGCATCGATGGTTGGCACTGTAGCTTAGATCAAGAGTCCTAAGGGATGAGAGTGAACCCAAATAGAGAAAAATGCTTTCGTTGAAGGAGTTAACACTGAGGTCAAGGTGCTCTTGGTTGGGTAATCTGGACCATCTTTTGAAACCTGCATATGGGTGAATTAAAAGGTAAAAGCAGAAAGTTCACTTTGTATTTTCCATTGGCCTCTGCCCAACTTTATAATTCAAACTCCAAAAAATGGTAGCATGGTTTTGGCCTAAGCGTATGCAAGTGCGCCAGTGAACACATAGCTGTCTACTCTATCAAGTAATCCACCAGCATAGAAGGTGTCCATGTCTTCATCAACAACACAAACAATAAGAAGAAATGCATTCCATCAATTCAATGGACATCACAAACTGATGGATATTATCCTTAAAAATGCAGAGGTAAAAGGATGAAATTATATGATTTCGCAAGGAATGTTTTATTTTGCTTTTCCTAATAATTGGATGTTTCACTTTCCCATCTTAACCTGTTAAATCAAACACCACAGAGCAAATTTGCGATGGAAAGACATCATTAACGTATTTGAAAGAGAACTTCACCAAATATCATGTTAGACCACAACACAAGTGGGTTTATGTAATTTTAGATAGGAACCAAGGACAGGTCACCATAAAAATTCCTTCAGCACTACTGAATCTTACCTGTACAATCTGTATGGCCCGGTACACGCACGACTTAGAAAGACCAGGTCCAAGTGAGAATATAACAGAAAGACCATGGCAAGGCAAATACATGTGAGGTTTCCAACATGTTTAAGGCAGCCCACATGGGTGAGAGACCAAGCTGTCCATCAGCCAGGTCCACTCATCGCGTGGTGCAATCTTAGAAACAAAGGGATGGCTTGGAAAAGTTTGCTTAGCCATCCATTTATTTCATAAAGTGCAGGCCACCGGATCAATGGACCAGAATAATTTTTGTGCAAGTCAATCTACACATTGGGACCCAACTGATAGCTTAGACATCACACCCATGTGCCACATTGGCAAATGTGGTAGCATGTAGATAGTCTTTTCCAAAAAAAAAAAAAGTGGTAGCATGTAGATAGGCTGCCTAATACACATGCGTGGGATTAGCAAACTTATTTATAATCAATCAAATTCCTTATTTCCTCAGGCTGAGGCTAGCAAGGGAAAGCCAGCTGTGAATATCTATGTCAACATAAATTTTCCTTTCCTTTTGGAAAAAAAAAAAAAACATAAATTTCCTCAAATGCATCATGCCAAAGAGGAAACACCATTGGCCTTTATTTCCAACAGGATGTGTTAGATCTTTAGTTCAGCATGAAACAGATGGTGATGCTGGAGTGAATTAAATTGCAATGGTTAAAAATGTTTCCCTGCATTTATGTAGGACAAGGCCTCAAATCCTAACAACTCTGGGTTTTTTTTTTTTTCCCCACAAGTCATCCTCATTGTGAATAAAGCCCTGTTTTTTCAGGTCCACAAATTGAAATTGACAGAATTACAGTTGAGAAACGAGAAATCCCTGATATGAATGCGAACGAGTTAATTGCAGTTCATTAATAAGTGCTCCAAATGCACTCTTAGAGTTTCCTACATACCTTGAAATCTTTGCAATTCAATTTACTCGGCCATTTGAAGGCAGTCCTGTTTTAAATCATCAAGGAAGAATGTTAAGATACTAGGAGATAAAGGTACCTTCATGATCAACCCAACCACGCACGTAATTAAATGACAAATCGGGACTCTGTAGTTCTCCAAAGGATAGAAGTAAGTCGGCATTCAGATATCATATATGAGCCTGCCAGGCAAAAAAGAAGAGTCATAAATCTTTTCAGTGCCAGATTGAAAAACAAAAAATACTGCAAAATCATCATTCGTATAAGTACATGCATGTAACTGAACATTTTACTTAGAATGTTCAATGTGCAGTAACAAATGAAAAAGTAAATGAAATTTCAGGCAATTCTTACCTTTGATCACTTGCTTAATGGGTCTAGATTCACTCCTCTGCTTGAATGACAATTACGGCCTGCCACAGGCCCAACTTGCCCATACAATGTACATAAGCATTGAAGCAATTTCTGTACATATTTACCCATTCAATTTATGTAGGTCTTGTATGACAGAGCATGAGTAGGAACTCTAAAGAAATTTAGAACGAGTGAAGTATCAAATGCTAGATAAGCATCATCACAACCTTCTCTCAGCTATGTGGGGTCATCTTATTCTCATGATTGCTTGGCAACAGGTCAATGACCAGCTGCTAAACCGGCTGGTAACTGACATGACCCTGTGCCTTTACTGAGTTGGGGACTCACTGTTGCATCCATATCAGGAGGGGTTGAATAGTAGCATAGAAACATATAATATCTAAAAAAAAAAAAAAAAATCCAATGTTGGCTACCAAACCTGGACCAGTAGATGGGTCTATATGACACGCTTGGCATATTCTTTGCTTATACATGGACGAATATAGTGAGGTACCAAGTATTTTTTTATCTTGATTTTAAAGAATCAGCGAATTAAGCTTTTCTCTTGACTTCAAATAGAGTTACAACTTCCATAATCTGTTGACAGTAGCGAACTGCTAGTCTTCTCATTTCCTTTTGAATTTGAAAGCATTAACTCTCAAATATGAATCACAGTGAAACAAACTCCATGCCATACAAGCTTGACAGGCAATTTGCTCATTAAATGCCAACTAGTAAACATGTTAAAGTATCTGATCTGATTATCTCATAAACAAGTAAAGTTGATTTTGAAAAGATAACCAGAATAAATAGAGAAATAAGTGAGTTACAAGTGAAAAGATAACCAAAGGGACAAAAGAACAGTCCATGGTACTAAAGTTCAGGGTATATTAGAAATAAGCAGAATTACTTACCTGTCAACCAGGATGTTCTGAATGATAAAGTTTGACATAGAATGGCCATATTAAGGGTGATCGATAAAGTTCCTACATAAATGAAAAGTTTACTACCATAGTTACCCAAAGTAAATATCATAGGTGTAACTGATGAAGAATGAGAAACAATCTAATCCTAAGTCCCCAACAACTCACCTTGACTCCCTTCTCCCTCCTCCTTTACCCGGGCTTGGGACCGGCAATGCAAGAAGTTGCATTAGCGGAGTTAAAAAGGAACTTAAGTTCCATTTGGTTTGAGAAAAAATTATATTCATAAAGATTAATGTGATGGTCAAATGGAGCCTAAGACTTATAACACTACATATATAAATACTCACCAATCACATTCCATTCCATAACCCCTCTTCAACAAAACCTCTGGAGCAATATAATCAGGCGTACCGATAGTAGAGTATGCATGTACATTTCAAACAACGACAATTATAGGTGAACTTTTTCAGAAGAAATCCTATTGAAGCTCACAATCCGCATAAATAGTTGAAATTTAGAAAACAACACAAGTTATAGCAAAACCTCAATCATGAGATGGCTTCTTCAGTTTGAGTCACCAAAAGAGAGGGGGAAATTGATTTCCTTTTAACAGTTACATAGAAAACTACACTCATAACTAACTCCAGATGGAATACTGAATATGCACAGAAATCATCTAAGCAGAAGCCAAGATCATCCACAAATGAAGTTTAGCGATACTGAAAATTAAATTAGAGAATGATTGAAAGATTAGAGCAAAACCAATCTAATGAAAGAGATGATATGACATTCAACCAAAAAAATAAAGTGCTAGAAGTGAAACTCAATGTAAGGTTTGTCAAGTAAATCTAGCAACTGCCAAAACCAATCTTTTTTGTTTTCAAAAAAAAAAAAAAAAACAAGAAGAAGATCCCTCCATTTAGCTCAAGCCATATCTGCCACAACCTACAAAACAAAATAACAAAAAGATATTAGTTAATATTTACAATCTTATATAAGAAGTTGTATTGTATATTTAAAAAAAAAAAAAAAAAAAAAGTGTTTGGCAAATGTAAGTTCAAAACACCCCAATGATCTTCTTGGTTTCATAGAAAAACTTTGATAAAGTTTCACCCTCGGGGAGTACCTCCTTCAGCAGTTCAAGCAACATGGTGAACGATTTGTCACTCCATCCACTGAGACACTTCACATGATATAGTCGAACAACGAAAGATAGCATGGTGAACTTCTTGCATTCTAGGTACAATTCTTGATTGGCGTCTTCTACCAAATTGAAAATTTGTTGTGCTTGGGTATTAAGCCCCGGTGTAGGTCCATATTCTACATCACTCTCTTGACCATTCGGGCACGAAAAACCAAATGCATCTTCCAACAATCCGCTCATATCGCCTCATAGATCCAGATCATCACCTTCAACATTTGCAGTAGTAGGCATAAAAGGAGACGTAGCTTCTCCATGAAAACGCCAATGGGGGTAACTCGTACTATATCCGTCACACACAATATGATATGCTTCTTGTCGAGACACTCAGAAGTTGTTGTGATGCAGGACATGGAAAATTAAATATGATATGCAAGATTTCAGGCTTAGATCCTACCAATTCACAAATTCCACATCCCACATGAAAATCCAAACATTCAATTAAGAAGGGGAATCTATGCGGGTCTAAGCCGACACAGGCTAGGGCTGGACCAATAAAAATTATAAGCCAAACGATGTCAAAGGAAAATAAAATCAACCACTCATGCATAAAAATCAGTCCCTAATCCAAGGGATTCCCTAATCTCAATTCAAGGAACCCTAGGGTGAGTAAAAGGGCAAATCAGTGAGGGATAATGTAATCTAGGTATAGGATTATGCAATTAGGTATTAAAAAAAAAAGGAAAATAGAAAAAAACATGAACCTGAGATGATCCCGGCGTGTGGACGGCGGGCCAGGTGCGGGTGCACGTGCGCCTGAGGCTAGTTGCACGTGTGAGGGGGGAGGGAATCTTGAAAGGATTCTTAGGCCTTGGTCGGCCAGGGCTGGGCTGCAAAACCCCCGATTTTGACGTCGATCCAAGCTCTGATCTGGGCGTGATGCTCCGTCGAAGTTTCAGACCCCCTGCGGGCCGAAATCTGAGAACCTACTGTAATGAAAGGAAACTGATGCAACCAAGGACGAACATAAGTATGGATGGTGGTGGAAGGTAGAAGAAAATAGATGATGGCGTACTTTTGAATTCTTTCACAACTCACGAAGAGAGCAGAAATTTTTATTAAACTTCAATGAATAAAAAAACTACAAGGGGTGCCTATTTATAGGGAAAACTTTATACCCAAAAACTCGCATCATATGCGCAACCTATTACTTGGCGATGAAGTAAACTAAAATAAAAACCAAACACAGAAATCTAAAGCATTCACAATGTTTTAAATAATAACAATAAGTAAAACCTAAAAAATGAAATCAATCCGACGAGTGGGGCATGATCATAAGATCCCATGATGGGCTTTTCTTGACTATCAGGCCCACTTTTCTGAACCAAAACTTATCTTCTAGCTAGGAGGCCCTCCCTGGACATCGTCATCGAGCCAAATCGATGATGGGATCCTCCTTCTGCGTACGTACGTGCGTAGGGGTGGTAGTGTGCGGTCGTGCATGTGCACGATGTCCTCATCAACTCTCCCCGGCTACGAAGATTTCGCCACTAGCGAAATAAAACTCCTGAACTGCTCTAGGATGTCAGGATCAAGTCGTTGGAGCTCCTCCTCAGTGAGTCATGTGCTGTATGAAGCTAGACGTGACTTCCATTTAACGAGGTACTTCTGGAACCCACCATCTGACGTGAAAATTATCTCATGGTCCAGGATATCCTCTATTTCCTCTCTTGGGGTGTAAAGGCTAGGTATGGGAGGTAGAGGCTGGGATGAAAGGTCGGGAAGAGGCCATGGATCAAAGGGTAAGTTTGGTGAATTAGGATGGGTGGGCGAAGGGCCGGACAAAGTATCAGAGGGTCCCTGAAAAGCAATTAGATCCTCCACATTGAATGTGAAACTAATTCCCATTGAGGGTGGAAGATCTACCTCATACGCGTTGAGACTGTTTCGCTTTATAATTTTGAAGGGCCTAGCGCTACGCGCGTGTAACTTTCAAACAGCCCCTGGCAGGTACCGCTCGGGCCTGATGTGGACCATCACAGAGTTCCCAATATTGAACTCTTTGAAACGTCTATGTTGGTCTGCAGAAAATTCGTATTGCTCATTACTAGTAGTGATCTTTCGCCTGATTTCTTAATGCAATGAATGTGTGATGCGCAAAAGACTCTGCAGACTCTGATGGCCTATGGGATAATGACATGGGGATAAGATCAATAAGCTTCCTAGGCTTGTAACCAGTAACGACTTCAAAAGGACTTAGACCTGTGTGGAGCTATTGACAGACTATTGTATGCGAACTCGGCTATGGGTAGTACGGCGTCCCATGTCTTGGTATGCTCCCCCACAAACATCGAAGTAAACTCCCTAGGCTCCTATTAACCACCTCAGTCTGGCCATCGGTCTGAGGGTGGTAGGCAGAAGAAAATCGGATCCTAGTATTCATCATGTACCATAGTGTCTTCCAAAAGTAACTCATGAATCTCACGTCACAATCAGACACTATGGTTTTTGGCAACCATGCAGTTTGAAGACCTCACTAAAGAACATCTTGACAACATGAGAGGCGTCAGAGGTCTTAGAACAAGGAATGAAGTGGGCCATTTTACAGAAACAGTCCACGACAACAAATATAGAGTCATACTTTCGAATAGTCTTGGGGAGTCCAAGCACGAAATCCATACTGATGTCCTGCTAAGGGATGAATGGGACTGGCAAAAGTGTATATAATCTTGTATTTTGTTTCCTCTGCTTTGCCAGTTGACAAGTACAACATTGCCCTATAATTTTAGCCACGTCCCGCTTGAGGCTTGGCCAATGAAATTTATCCTCCACTAGAGCAATGGTCTTATCACGACCGAAATGACCCGCGACCCCCCCTGAATGTAACTCTTAGACAAGAAAATCGCGAAGGGAGGTGCGTGGTATGCACAAGCGGTCACTTCTAAACAAATATCCGTCCAAAATCAAATACTTATTGTTAGATCCTGACGGACTCTCTAATAAAGACGTATACACATCTCCAAAATCTGAACACTCAGAATTCTCTTCTTTGATGCGCTCAAGGCCTATAACTTCAACACTCATGGAGTTGAGTAATGCAACACGACGACTTAAAGCGTCGGCAGGCTTATTCTCTACACCGGCCTTGTGCTTAAGCACAAAAGTGTACTTTTGAAGGAATTGAACCCATTTAGCATGCTTGGGGCTTAATTTCTTCTGAGAATTCAAGTATCTTAAGGCCTCGTGGTCTGAGAACAAGACGAATTCTTGCGGTAATAGGTAATATCGACAATGGCATAGTGATTGCACTACCGCATAGAATTCCTTATCATAGGTGAAATATCTTTACTTCGCCTCATTCAGTTTCTCACTAAAAAAGGCGACAGGGTGCCCTTCCTAGCTAAGTACTCCTCCTATGCCGACTCCTGACGAGTTACATGCGGCTTCAAAAGCTTTTGAAAAATCTGGAAGTCGCGTAACTGGAGTTCCGGTCATCTCGACCTTTATCTCCTTGAAGGCCTTCAAGGCGGCCTTTGTCCATTGAAACTCTCCCTTTTTTATGCAGTTCGTGATGGGAGCCACAATGGAACTGAAGCCTCGAATGAACCGCCTATAAAAAGTGGCTGAGCCCTGAAAGCTGCGCACCTCATGAATATTGCGGGGTTCAGGTCAATTAACGATGGCCTTGACCTTCTCGGGATCCACCGATACGCCCTCAGCTGACACAATAAAACCTAAGAAGATCACACTACTAGACAAGAACGCGCACTTCTTTAGGTTGGTGTACAACTTCTCAACCCTAAAGATCCCACAAACCTGCCTCAAATGGTTGAGGTGCTGCTCCTTAGTCATGCTATAAATCAAGATATCATCAAAGTATACGACTAGAAACTTCCCCATGAAGGGTCTCAACACTTGGGTCATCACACGCATGAAAGTGCTTGGGGCATTAGTTAACCCAAAAGGCATAAATAGCCACTCGTATAGCCAATCCTTCATCTTAAAGTTCGTCTTCTACTCATCGCCAGGGAATATACGGATTTGGTGATACCCACTTTTGAGGTCAATTTTTTAGAAGATAGTAGCATTGGCCACATATCTAGCATGTCATCAAGACGCGGTATGGGAAACCGATACTTGATTGTGATTTTGTTGATGACCTTACTATCAACACAAATCTTCCATGTGTCATCCTTCTTATGTGTAAGAAGGGCGGGCACAACACACGGACTCATGCTCTCTCGAATGAAACCCTTCTCTAAGAGTTCATTAATTGCCTCTTCAACTCAGTGTGCTCCTTTGGGTTCATTCTATAATGCGGGAGGTTTAGTAGAGTTGCCCCGGGATTAAATAAATTGCATGTTGTATATCCCTCATAGGGAGAAGCTCATTCGGTAAATCATCAATAAAGACATCACAAAACTCATGTACTACCTGAATGGCCTCGGTGGGTAACTCTACACTAGTCTCTGATACACTCTCCCTAGCCACAAGAGCGTATATCATCGAGTCCACCTCCGTTTCACGCTCAAAGTCTTTAGCATTCAAAATATGGAGCGGTTTGGACTTGGACTTCGACTCCTTCACTTCTTTTGGGCCGCTGTCACGCCCCAAACCCGGAGATCGGATTCATATAATATTGTATGGTGGGCCCTACGTGGGACCCACCTTGGAGCATGTGTTTTATCCAACCATCCATTTGACGGCACCCCACCATAGCATATTTATTTCATCCACACCGTCCAGATTATGCTGGACGGTGCTGGACAATATTGGACGGGGTTGATGTGCTAGACAATATCTGGACAGTGCTGATTTACTTGGACAACGTTTGGATGGTGCTGGACAATGTTTGGACAATGCTGATCATCATTAGCGGGCCATGAGCCTCATGAAATGATTTTGGTGCGGCCCACCCATGAGGCCCATCATGATGTATATTTGAGGCCCATGTGATGGGGCCCACCTGCCCTGTATTTAAGGTTCATATGATGGGGCCCACTTGCTTGAATCTTAGGCCCATGAGCAAGGCCCATTGTGACATATGAGGCCCATTAGTGCGGCCCATTGATGTGGCCCACTTGTTGTATTTGAGGCCCACGGGTTGCAGCCCATCATGATGCGATTAGGTCCATTGTACGATTAGGCCCATTGTGATGTATTCCGGCCCATATGATGAGGCCCTTTGCGATGTATATCAGACCTTTGTGTGAGACCGTGGGCCCACTATATGTTTAGCTTTGGCTCTATGTGGGCCTCTCCTTGGGAGCAATGTTGGTTAGATGTCCGCGTTGATGGGGCAATGATGGTTGAAAGTCCTCATTGTGACCTTTCCTTAGGCCCTTGATTAGACCGATTTGTCGATTCTGATTATCTATCGATTCTGATTGTCGTGACCGATTGTCGATTCCGATTGTCGTGGCTGATTGCTGATTAGCAATCGAGGCCGATTATTATGACCGATTGTCAATTCTGATTGACGTGACCGATTTGCCGATTCTGAATATCGATCAATCCCGATTGTCATGGCCGATTGCCAATTCTGATTGACGTGACCGATTTGCCGATTCTGACTATCGATCGGTGCTATTGCCGTGACCGATTTGCTGATTCTGATTATCTTGACCGGTTACCGATTTCGATTAACGTGGCCGATTTGCCGATTCTGACTATCGATCGGTGCGATTGCTGTGACCGATTTGCTAATTCTGATTACCTTGACCAATTACCGATTTCGATTAACGTGACTGATTTACCGATTCCAACTATCGATCGGTGTGATTATCGTGACCGATTTGCTGATTCTGATTATCTTGACCGCTTACCGATTCCAATTGATGTGACCGATTTGCCGATTCCGATTATCGATCGATTTCAAGTATCAAGGCCAATTCTGATGATTTCGATTTGTCGAGGCCGATTGTATATTCCGATTCTGATTGTTGAGGCTAAGCATCGAGGCCGATTTTGATCTGTCGAAGACCGAGTATCAAGGTCGATTCCGATTGTCGAGGCCGAGTATCGAGGCCGATTATTGATGTCGATGCCGATTGTCGATTCTGACTCCGTTTGTCGAGGCCGATTGAGGCTGATTCTGATTCTGATTATTGAGGTCGATTCTGATTTGTCGAGGCCGATTGTATAGGCCGATTTCGATTGTCGAAGCCAAGTATCGAGGTTGATTCCAATTGTCGAGGCCGCGTATCGCAGCCGATTCCGAGTGTCAATTCGATTGTTGAGGCCGAGGCCGATTGTCAAGACCTATATGATGTATATGCGACCCGTAGTTGGGGCCCACTGTGATGTATTCGTGGCCTATGGGCAAGGCCCATTGTGATATGTATCAGGCCCATGATACATGGCCCATTTGGTGTATTCGAGACCCATGTGTAGGATCCACATGTCACGTATTTAAAGCCCATGAGCAGGGCCCACCCATTGTGTATATATGGCCCTTGAGTAAGGCCCATTGTGTTGTATATTAGGTCTTTGTGTGAGGCCGTGGGTCCATTATATGTTTGGCTTTGTGTGAGCTATTCCTTGGGGGCAATGTTGGTTAAATGTCCACATTGTCGAGGCCGATTATTGATACCTGTTATTGATACCGATTATGAGTATGTAACTGCATAGCATCATAATACATGCCCATACGCATCATCTGCATGTTTGTTATGAGATGTGGTTGACCATTGCATATGTCATTAGGCAGATTGTTATGAGACTTCCTGATAGGCAGAGGTTATCTCACATGAGCGCACGGTATGCGTATGATTGATGCATGACTGGATTGTATGGCTCATGCATCTTGCATTGTGTGCCCTAGCGACATCAGGGCCGTAGCTTCCACTGGCATATCATGGATGGCCAGACGGGACACCGAAAATCTGTTCTACATGGGGTGCTATAGATATCCCTAGGTGAAAGTCCCTAAACCCTCTTGATTCCAGAGGTTGCTCCAACGTCTAGATCGAGTGGATGCATGAGCGCATGAGGGCCATATACCGTTAGGCCGGTCTCCCACTGTGTCGTGGTCGGTTGGAAGGGGGTACGGCCTTACCTGCCTGAGAGGAGGGGGCAATGCTAGGCTGAGTCTGACCAGCTCGAGAAAGGGGTCCGCTATCGATGAGCCAGGCCCGATATTGGCAGGCAGATAGTGAGGTCTCTTCCACTCACCTTGTTGCGCGCGATGGGGCGGCAATCTGGTTTGGAGTGTAATAGACCCCGGTGATTTTCCAGAGAGTAACTATACTGATATGTGGACTTATTGAGCAGGAATTGCATATTCATTCATCATTCACTCACTGTCCACTCGGGCTGATGGTGCGTAACCATTTGTTACGTGTGTTTTCGCATGGCCAGGATTTCGGTTGGGCGCGCGACTAACCTGAGATCAAGAGTTTACCACATTGAGTCTGACTATCCAAATTTAGGTATGGGACTGGTTTGGATAGAAGTCACTTGTGATGGACCCCATAGCCTATGATACTACATACTATCATCCCGACTTCACTCCAGCATGGTCATTCCATTAGCACCGCATATTACATCGCATCCGTAGTACTTAGCATTTTGGATTGCCATGTTTCTGTATTGATATGACCGTTAGCATTCATGCCTTGCATCGCATAGCTTTTGTACGGCTGAAGGCACTCATAGACTTATCAGTATATTTCTGCTTATTTCGATATTGTATGATTTATGGCATTGCATCCTCGACATCTAATATTTGGCTTTCTTTGACTCCTTATTTGTATAGCTGAATTGCATCGCATACCCTGGTATTGTATGACTCACGGACTGCCAGTATTTTCGCTTACTTTGATTACTATGATTACTCTGATATTGCTTACTTGATACTTACCTTGTGCACACACTTTCACCACCCACTAAGCTTTCTATAAGCTTATGCACGATAGATGTGTGCAGGTAATATTAGGTTGCAGCAGTGTTGAGCTTGGAGCACGCAGCGGTCTTCTGGAGCTTGATATTTCTTTTATGTATTTCCCTTCAGTATTGTAATCAAATGTTTATTAGTGGATATGTGATGACGATGATGTTTCCATTGTGATTTGGGTATTCTTGTGGTTATGCTTATTACGATGTTAAATGTATATATATATATATATATATATATATATATATATATAATTCTCCTTGTAGGATCCCAAGATCGGAATCTGGCGTATGGGCCCTAAGAGCCGAGAATGGGGTACTACGGAGGCTGTCGGCATCGGATTCGGCGATCGGGATTCATGTGAATCCGATTTTCGGGTTTGGGGCGTGACAGCCGCTCACACTACTCTGTGTGGTGAACTCTTTTCCAGTTGTATTCTTGGATGGTAGAGGATTTAACTTGACCTTCTTGCCCTCAAACCAGAATGTACACATATTTGAACGACAAAATATGGTAACATCTCTGTCATAGAGCCACGGCCTACCCAAAATGATATGGCCCACATCCATAGGAACAACATCACACCAAATTGCGTCTTTATAAGATCTGAACTGAATAGGGACAAGACAGCGGTGCGAGACTGGAATGGATGTCTCATCAACCCAGGAGACTCTATAGGGCTGAGGATGGGCTTCCAGCTTCAAGCCCAAACGACTCACAGTGCTGGTCGATGCCACGTTGGCACAACTACCACTATCCACGATCATCTTACAGTTCTTTTCCCCATATTTTGCATAAGTGTAGAAGATCGTGTTGCGGCGCCAGTCATCAGTGTTCTTGGCTTGAGCTAGGGCGCAACGCACAATTGTAAGGGTCACAGACTCTTGTGCTCCCTCTTCCTCATTACTAGGGGTTCCGACTGACTCATATTCCTCATCCTCATTATCACTCTCTGGGGGCACTACTTCTACTTGCCCATCAATAAGGAGTACTTTGGTGCTATCTCTCGTGCCGCACTGGTGAGCAAAATGACCAAACCCCTGACACTTAAAACACCTAGTGGCCCCACTTCCACATGAACTAGACCCGACAAACTCTTTACCCTTATCATCCTTAGGTCTAGGCTGAACATTAGGGGAAGGTTTGTTTTGGAATCCTGTGTTAGGTCTAGCCCCAGATGGGTTGGCCTTAGCACCGGATTCGTGAAAGTCAAACCGCCTTCCTACAAATGCTTTAAGGTATTGCTTGACATCTAACACTACTTGGTACAACTGTTCGATAGTGTCTATGTCTTTGGCGAGCAATTCTCTCCTAATGTAAGGATGGAGGCCTGTGTTAAAATGAGCAAGGGTGAGTACGGGGTCCTCATCAACCTCACAGCGGGTCAAGTGCTCTTCGAATTTCTTAATATAGTCAGCAACACTCATGGAACCCTGTCGAAGAGACTGTCACTCCTCAATCAACCGTAGACAATAGGAGAAAGGGAGGTACTTATCTTTAAATGTTTCTTTCATTTCGCTCCAATGGACTATTGAGAGTTCCCTCGCTCTTTCTTTCTTTCGCTCAACCGTCGCCCAAAACCTCTTTCCTTGACCCACAAGCTTCATCTTGGCGAATCGGACTTGTCGAGCATCCGACATATCATACCACTCAAAATAGTGGTCCATATCCACCAACCAATCTAAAAAAGCTTTAGGGACTAAGTGGCCATCAAAAGTAGGGGCATCTACTCTAACTCCCCTGAGGAGTTGCGCATCTAGGTCATATTGGTCATGATGTCTCTCACGGGGTGGGTGCACAGGTGCACGCCCATGACCAACTCCTTGGCCGTCTCCATTTCCTGGTCTAACCTCTTGACCACCTGCTTGAGAATGGGCATCTTCCCCAATGGTGGGGTTTGCCTTAAGGGAAGCCTCTATTTGAGTAACGCGATCATCAAATTGGTTAAGGCATTGATCTATGCGTTGTTCCAAGCGCTTAGACATAGACTCAAACTGCTGGGTTAACTTGGCCATTGATTCTTATAGTTGCTTTATGTTTAGAGTAGGGTGCAAACCAAAACCGCGACCCGTACGTGTGGGCATACACAGGCTAACTCAACCTAAGGACCTGCTATGACAACTATATGCATCTAAAAAAACTAAATGACCCTATGAGACTCTATATGAAGGCGATTACACACCGTTACTAAAATTCAGCTATATATGATGGGTTGAATGCATGACGGACTCAAATAAACTAAACCCTAAATATGCGGTGAATTTCCCTACAAGAACCCTAGGCTCTGATACCAAATTTGATGCAGGACATGGAAAATTAAATATGACATGCAAGATTTCAGGCTTACATCCTACCAATTCACAAATTCCACATTCCACATGAAAATCCAAACATTCAATTAAGAAGGGGAATCTATGCGGGTTCAAGCCGACACAGGCTAGGGCTGGACCAATAAAAATTATAAGCCAAAGGATGTCAAAGGGAAATAAAATCAACCACTCATGCATAAAAAGCAGTCCCTAATCTCAATTTAAGGAACCCTAGGGTGAGTAAAAGGGCAAATCAGTGAGGGATAATGTAATCTAGGTATAGGGTTATGCAATTAGGTATAAAAAAAGAGAAAAATAGAAAAAAACCTGAACCTAAGATGATCCCGGCGTGTGAACAGCGGGCCAGGTGTGGGCGCACATGCGCCTAAGCCTGGCCGCACGTGTGAGGGGGGAGGGAATCCTGAAAAGGATTCCTAGGCCTTGGTCGGCCAGACCTGGGCCGCAAAACCCCCGATTTTGACGTCGATCCGAGCTCTGATCTGGGCGTGGTGCTCCGTCGAAGTTTCAGCCCCCCTGCGGGCCAAAATCTGAGAACCTGTTGTAATGAAAAGAAACTGATGCAACAAAGGATGAACGTGAAGTATGGATGGTGGTAGAAGGTAGAAGAAAAGAGATGATGGAGGATGGGGATGAATCGGGGTCGATGTGGCTTCGCACCATGGTAGTTAGCCCTTCGAAAAGGGAGGGCTTCACACCCACTTTTGAATTCTTCTATAACTTACGAAGAGAGTAGAAAAATAAAGCAGAAATTTTTATTAAACTTCAATGAATAAAAAAACTACAAGGAGTGCCTATTTATAGGGAAAACCCTATACCCAAAAACTCGCGCCATGTGCGCAGCCTATTATTTGGCGATGAAGTAAACTAAAATAAAAACCAAACATAGAAATCTAAAGCGTTCACAATGTTCTAAATAATAACAATAAGCAAAACCTAAAAAATGAAATCAATTCAACGAGTGGTCCACGATCATGAGATCCCATGATGGGCTTTTCTTGACTATCGGGACCACTTTTCTGAACCAAAACTTGTCTTTTACCTAGGATACCCTCCCTGGACGTCGTCATCAAGCCAGATCGATGATGGGATCCTCCTTCTGTGTACGTACATGCGTAGGGGTGGTGGTGTGCGGCCGTGCGTGTGCACGATGTCCTCATCATGTTGTTGCATTTCTTACGTGGACATAGGATCCTCCTTATATTGCTTGCATTTGCAAACGCAAAATCTAGGAATTTCACAGCTCCACTTAAGTATTCGTTGCTCACCCTAAACCATTTAATGAAATTGGAGGACATGTCAAAAAAATGCATCTTAACCATTGGGCCATAACAACTAGAAGGAAACATTATTGAGGTATCTTGACAAACGAATCCAACTCTTATCCATCACTATGTTCCTCAAACACTTCGACAAGTTAGTGGAAATACAACGTAGGCCTGATAAAGCTTCCTACAAAAGATTAACTAGAATGACTCACTTGATGATTCACTATTGTCAAAGATTTACGTATCCAATAGAATCCCTAATGGTATCTCTTACTGATTGACTAAATCAGTCACCCATCCAAGACCGGATAAATTGTAATGCTTTTACGTTCTCATTTAAATGCCCGCACCGAAATTTCGGCAGCATCTCCCCATGTCTCTTTGGATACGTTAATCTTACATTTTATTCCCACGTCAAGTATCTGCACATTGTGAGGATATTTGACATTAGAAATAAATGAAAGAAACGTAACCAGAGAGAAATGAAGAGATGCGACGCAGAACAAGCATGAACATTTAAATTAAGGAACCGAAATCATTCTAAGCTATCCAACCTTAAATTGTCCAAACGTGGGACAATTTGAGAATTTCTATGCCTCCAAAAGCACACTACATCTATGCTTGGCCACAGAGAAATTCTCAAATTGACAACTGATTGTCCTATACTTAAACAATTCCATAATCAATCGTAATTGACATTCATCATCTAATTAACTAATAACAAAATATGTTTAAACTGAATAAACAAATTTTGTTTTGATAAATTAACCTAATAATATCTATTATATACTTGTAGCATACAAGCAATATTGGGGCACCATACCATAGGTTACAAGAATATCATGTCCCCCTAAAATATAAATCCTCCGAGGATAACATATAATAATAATAATAATAATAAGTTGCTTATTGTCATTCTCATTCGTAAGTATCATTCATCATCCAACTAACTATTAACATCATTTATAAAAATAGAAGATATCCAACTAAATCTGTATAATAACTTGCAAAGTAACCTACTGGGAACCGTCATGCACCGTAATATCTTACGACAAAGCGGGTTTTGAGGAGTTACAAGTTGGGCCTCTAGGAAAGCATATAAATGAAACGACAAAATATAAATTAAGCATACTAAATTCAATATCAAATCCATTAAATTAAGTGCCTTCATAGGTATAAGCATAAAATAAGACTAGCAAACAAAAACAAAAGCATTGTGTCTCTCTTTTAGACTCAACGGGCAAATAAATAAATAAATAAATAAGACTCAATGGGCAGATCTAGTAGTTCTATACTAGGACCCTTGGGTCGACGTGAAAGCGGGCTCCAAAGGAGTACTGCTCAAAGAGCACGGCTAAAGGTATTACCTCTTCTACCAAATGGGTTGTTGTTATCAAGATATTTAAACTAAATAATAAAACTGTAAACAAGACTCTGATACCAATTAATATTAAGTAATAGCCATAATATATTAATTATAGTAGTGCAAAAGGTTTACATACAAACCAATTACTAATTAAGATACTAACCCTAAGGTTCTTCAAATCAATGTAAAAAAGATCATTAAGACCACGTCTTTGTACTTCAATAACAACCTCCTCACCCTTCAATCTTGCATGATGCACCTGACCTACACCAACAAGGAAAAAAGAAGAATAAGAAAGTTTTTGCATGTCTTCTCTCAATGCCCCCATTTCAAGGTTTCTTAACTCTTCGCTACCAACCTTACTTTGTATCTATCCCATTTCCTTTTGAATAACCACTTGCATCCGATCTCTTTTCAACCCACAGAAAGCTCCACCAGCTCCCGTGTGTGATTTTTGTGCAACGAGTCCATCTCATCATCCATAGCCGCCTTCCAATTTTCTGCATCAGGCTCATCAAGAGCCTCCTGAATAGTAGACGGGTCCCCCTCATCTGTAATGAGGGCAAATACAATATTAGAGTCGTCCCTATATCTTGCTAGTAACCTGCTATCATGCGATGGGTTCCTTCTCATAGGTGGCTGTTCCACCTAATTTTGTACCTCTATCTTTGCATTTGTCTCTGCCTGAGTATCATCTGTATCAATCTGGACGTCTACGATCACCCTTTCTGGTTCCTCTTGTTCCTCTTGATCATTCTTGCGAAATAGAGAGCTTTCATCAAATCTGACGTCACGGTTAGTGACAACCTTGCGTGTGACCTTGTCGAATAACCTGTAACCCTTCACACTAATGTCATAGCCAACAAAGATGTACTTTTTAGCTCTATCGTCTACCTTATCCTCTCAACTGACGGTACATGAGAGTAAACTTTACAACCAAATATACGTAGATCTGAGTAGTCGATTTTCTAACCGCTCTATACTTCCTCTGGGATTTTACATTCAATTGTCGTTAAAGGAGATCGGTTCACCAAATAACAAGTCGTGTTAACAGCCTCTGTCCATAGGTCCTTGCCTAACATAGCATTACTTAGCATGCATCTGGCCCTCTCCAGGAGAGTCCGATTCATTCGCTCAGCCACACCGTTTTGCTCAGGCGTGTGGCGTACTGTGTTATGTCTGATGATACCTTCATCCTTTCAATAATCATTAAAGTCAGTGGAAGTAAATTCTCCACCATTGTCAATCATTTAAACTTTTATTTTCCGCCCTGATTATTTTTCCACCATTGCCTTCCATTGCTTGAATATGGTAAAAACTTTGGATTTACGTTTCATGAAGTAAACCCAAACTTTCCTGGAGTAGTCGTCAATGAATGAAACAAACCATGACAACCCCCCAATGGAAACTTCTAACGATGGCTCCCATACGTCAGAGTGCACATAATCAAGCACTCCCTTACAAACATATTTTTCAGTTTTAAAAGACAATCTAGATTGTTTACCATATTACAATGCTCGCGTATATCTAAATCAGAATTTTTAAAAGCTAGAATCAAACATCGATCAGAAAGTACCTTCATGCCCCGCTCAGTCATGTGGCCCAGACGAGCATGCCACATACGTAGAGACGTGGAGTCTACAATAGCTGATGCCGCTCCACCTGCTGAAGTGCTCCCAATCAACCTGTAAAGGTTTCTGTGCCTCTGTGCTCTCATAACCACGAGTGCCCCTTTTGAAACTTTAAGAACACCATCAATACCTGTGAACTTGCACCCTATAGCCTCGAGTGCACCAAAAAAAATCAGACTTTTATTCATATCAGGAACATGTTTGACATCAGTTAAGGTACGCTCCATCCCATCAAACATCTTGATGTTCACCGTACCAATAGCCACAACATTACAGTCATTGTCATTGCCCATAAAAACCTGTTCACTATCGCATTCCTTGTAACTGGTAAACCAACTATGATGAGGAGTCATGTGATAAGATGTTCATGTGTCAAGTATTCACTCGTCTTTATGATTGTCGTGTAAGTGACCAATCATGGAAACAGACAAAACATCACCACCACTTGATTCTTCATCAAATGTGACCACATTGGCCTCCTTGGAAGAAGCCGTTGAATTTTCTTTCTTCGTTTTAGGATTTCTACAATCCTTCTTCATGTGTCTAGACAACTCACAATTCCAACACTTTAATTTTTCTTTGCCCTTGCCCTTGGATTTGGATCTACGTCTTGAAGACCCTATACCTCGCTCAAAATCTCTGCCCCTCGTAATTAGTGCATAGGAAGATGCCCCCAGTCTCCGTTTAGCTTTCTCATAGTCTTTCCTTGAAGGTCTAAGATAATGATGTCAACACTTAAGGTTTTATTTGCGGTGCACATCGTATCTCTGAAAGACTCATATGATGCAGGAAGAGAATTTAACAATATACATGCATGTTCCTCATCTTTAACCACTCCCTCCATATCTATCAATTTGCACATCAATTTATTAAAGTTTCTGATATGGGCTTGCACATCAATTTATTAAAGTTGTTGATATGGGCTTCTAGATCTTCACCCTCTGCCATCTTGAAGGTATAACACTGTAGCTTCAAGTGTAGGCGATTTTCAGAGGACTTCTTTTCATAGATGTTCTCTAACTTCACTCATAAACTAGCCGCAGTTTTTTCCCTCAAAACATTATAAAGAACCTCATCCATAAGACATAAACGGATAAAGGCTAAAGCATTACTATCAAGGTTTTCTCATTCATCGTTTTTCATGGTAGATTTCCCCTCCTCAAGAGCCTTAATCTCACCTTGCTTGGTTAACAGATTAATCATCTTAACCTTCCATAATTCAAAATTATTTTGCTGAGTACTTCTCAATATCAAACTTGTCGTTTCTCATTATTACTAATCCTGCAGATTCAGATCTGTGCCCCAACGATTGCTCTGATACCACTTGTTGGGGATTTGAGCTGTGGAATCACAAAGATCTAGATCTAAGATAGCAATCCAAGAGTAACAAGCAATCACAAGAGAACATAAAGTTTTAACGTGGAAAACCCTTGCAGGAAAAAACAACAGCACAAAGTGACAGAAATCCACTATGAAAAGAAATTACAAGAGAGAGGACTTACCCGATTCGAACAATATCGAATCTCACCCTTCCTATACCCTTTGATAACCCGAGAACCCTTTAAAAGCCCTTGAAAAACTTTTAGAAAGCTTTAGAATACATTAGAATAGCCCTAGGGACCCCTATTTATAGTTTAGAAAACTCTACTTACGCACCTAGTCCGGAAAAGTCCATAAACTGCCTCCAATTTACGTAGTCCGCGCGGGATCTGTGTAACCTCGACTGGTCGAGCCGAGGCCTCGACTGGTCGAGGGACCCCCTCGACCGGTCGAGCGGCCCGAACACCAAAAATAATAGCACGCTAGACTTTGAGTCGATCAGTGCTCGACTAGTCGAGGCTCACTCGACTGGTCGAGCCAGACGCTCGACCGGTCGACCCAAAAAAGATATGTCAGATTGAGGACATTTCTGACAACAAATAATACAGAGAAAATACCAAATTTAATGGATGGGTGACAGTGAGTCCTATCTACAATGGGGCCCATCAGGTTATCCAGATTAAGGAACCATAGGGTCCATTTTGGCTTAATGGGCGTGCCAGGCACACTGTCCACATCTCACTTCATGAGGAGCGCCTGCAATTTCTCAATTATGCATGTCTCAGCGTATCATTATTATGATCCGGATTCCACACGCATGGCATGCATACATGTATCTTAATCCCAACTGTCCAAATTGTACAAGGGGAATTGCTTCTGCCCCCTGCCAACAGGAAGTTCTGTAGGTAGAAGCTATTGGGGCCCACCGTCCACGAGAATTCCACTCCTTCCATCAGTAACGCAAGCTTCAATAGGACATGAGAGTCCAAAAATGAAGAAGATTCGAAACTCAAGTGGGCCACACAAAAGGAAACAGTGAGAATGGAAAGCTCACCAATGAAACATTTCTGCAGACACCATGATGTTTATATACCATCCAAACCGTTCATAAGGTTTTCCCCACTGCAAAGAACTAAAAACATAAATATCATCCTTATCCAAAACTTCTCCTGCCTCCATGAAGTTTCTAGTTGTGGCCATTCAATCACCAATGTTTTAGTGTAGTATGGCCCACCTGAGTTTTGGATCTGCCTCATTCTATTGTGAGCTCATAAAACTGATGGATCGAGTGGATTTCTCATGGACATTGCAATGGGCGAAAGAAGACAATTTAGGTCCCAAATCGTAGGTCCGTCCGTAGATGGGCCATAAATTAAAAAAACTACAAAGAAGGTTACAAAGGAAATAGCCAGGGTCCAACTATTGCCTTTAATTTCAGGTCCAAGTCCATACATTCACATCATGAACATTGGATCAGGCCTAGCCAATTTATTAACCGGGCTTCAAAATCAGGCCCATGCCTGACGTGCGGTGCTTGTACTCGACCCATATCAAACGGGGACCATACCTGGTGGGCCGGCCCAGCCTGTTGTGATGCCTAACTCTAAGAAATTGGCAGGGAACGGCTGGAAGATGGAAGATGGAGTAATCAATCAACCCATTACCAGCTCTAGTGGGCCTTGTTTTCCTAGGTGACTCTCTTTCTCTATCTCTGTTTTTTTTTTTTTTTTTTTTTTTTTTTTTTTTTTTTTTTTTTTTTTTTAATATCAATTTCCATAAAAACACATTAGGGTTTTGAAGTGGTTGTGTGGTCCATGAATAAGGAACGTGCATTGAGTGTTATCCTATTGTATCGGACCATGTTGAATGATCCTAATCTTCCTTTTAATGGATTTCCCTAATGTGGACCATTGATCCTTTTCTTCCAACCGTCTATTAGAAAGTAGAATTAAATGTAAAGATCGTGTATGCTGGGCCATGGTACAATGATCCAAACCGATGATAGGATGTGCCTTAAGATGGATGGGGGATGGGTCCTTATGCCTGGGCTCGGTGGTAGACTCACAAGAGTTTCAACACAAGGTCGTGGACTCGAGTACTCGTTGTGGTGAAATTTCAATACGGTTCACATGCATCCATTTCTTTCTTGCCAATGAGTTGCATGTAAAATATCTGATCCGGGCAAAAGGTGAGACAGGCCATGTTGATCATCTTCTAGGAAAATATCAATGATCCATCCATTCGTTTGAACACACCAATACATTAAGTCACACCATTGGATATTGAGCTTGATTTTCATACCACATGATCATCATGGTAGGGCCCATCTTCTTCAACGGATTAGATACGATTCACAAGACATGATGTTGTAGAAAGTGGCCCATTAGATGGATAATATTCTGATTTTAAACAAGTTTAATCTTAAGTATTGTGTGGGCCACTTGATTGGCTATTCAAATTTTGTGATAGTGGTCGTTTTTTACAAGAAAAACATCCCTAGCTCTTGATCAAGAGTGTTTAAAGTGTCTAAATCATCCTACTTTGTAGATAGGCAATCTCAAAGCAATAGATCATTACACCACTCTCGAACATAAATAAAAGTTCAAAGCACTAGGTATATATCCATGAAAACAAATCAACTCTCTAGTTTTGTCTGCCACAACACCTCAGTTCAACCCGAAAGTTCAGAGATATATTATCAGGACACCAACATATCAAGTGCACAAGCAAGTGAAAGAGTAGAAAACCGAACATTTCTACAGATGCCGTAACATCGTAGAGTTTGTAAAAGGGGCATGCAATGGAAGGTGTCACAAATGACAGTCATGTCGTCACATAGTCTGCGATAGGCATCAAACGATACGTGTACAATTGTCTTACTCTACAATAAAAGAGGGATCACACAAATGTGATCTTTATATCTTCCATTCATTTCCCAGGCTAATAAATAAGAAATAATTTATTAGAGAAAGAAAAGGCCAGAAATGCATTATCTATTATAGAAGCTGAATATATTGCATGTGAGGAAGATAAGTATGTTATTTGAATAAAGTGCTTAATTTCAAAGTTTTCAAGTTTATTGATAATGTATATGCACAATCAATCAAGACCAGGAGATGGTGTCCTTGGGGCCCACTTACAAGCGATCTTAGCTATCAATGGAGGCGATTTTTTGAATTCTTGGGTTTGGGTATGATTTAGCAATATTATTTGCATGCCCACTTTAATGTACGAGAGGTTATAGTGTTTCTAGTTCTGTTGGGACGGATAATCCAATCTGTTGATCTAGACTATTCATTGGGTCCAAAGAACGTTTCGTTAGTTACCATGCGAACATCAGACTGATTTTACAATCTTAGCGATCTAATGAATTGCCTTTAATATGGAAGGTCAAGATCATTTACAAAAAAAAAAATCCGGTCAACAATTTGATCTATCTATATGATAGAAAACATCATCCACTGCCCATAATTCTAAAGAATTACTTCACCTTGCCATAGCAGTCTCTTCATAATTCGGTACTCAATGGTGGCAACTAAACACGTTAGACAATTCTAACCCTGCCATCTTTTCTTTTCTTTTCTTTTTCATTTTTTTTTTTTCATTCCAGAAGAAGAGACAACTAACAGGCTAAATTTTGGGCGGATCCACTAACTAAAAGGTCTACAAGTCCACCTATCGTGAAAAATAAAGACAACAAATCTAACCCTCCCTCAAGCTACCCAAACACACTCTATCTAGGAATAAGAGACCCTTGATGATTGGGGGAAGTTCTGCTGACCATCGGAGCAGCCGATACATCTGACCGTCGTCCCCCAACGAGCCAACCCGTCCGCCACGAATTTAGCCTCCCTAGGGGTGTGGGAGAAGCTACCCTCCATGCTACGCATGAGAGACTCGATCCTAGCCCACCAGTACCACATGGACCTTGAAGGAAGAGACTGCTTGGAGAAGATTCCAACCATGGACTTAGAGTCACCTCCTCCACCTTGTTGAAGCCCAAATCTGCACACCGGGAGAGGCCCTCCAAGATTGCCCTGATCTCTGCCCGAGTATTGGATCCAAAGTCGTACCCGAATGAGAAAGCAATAGGAAATCACCCGCGCTACTTCTGTCGACTCCTCCGCCTAGAAGGACCTAGGTTTCCTATTGTCGATTTATCTACGTTTATCTTAACCCAGCCGTACTGCGGTCTGGCCCACTTGACCACATGAGCCTTCCTCGTATTGGTCATCAACCCTTCAATCCCCAAAGCTCTCAGCGCTCTCAACATGGACCTCTTCGCAACCTTGGGAATGGGGAGAGTTGGGCCGACTAGGCCGATCTAGTGGTGGACCCTAGCAATCACCTTGGAGTCATAGATCACGGATTCTTCAAAGCGAGCGTCGTTCCTAGCCATCCAAATTTCCTAGAGGATGAAGGTGGGAGTGAGCATCCTTAAGAGGAGCAAACGGTCAGAAGTTGCAGCTGCTGCCCACCATCTGGTTTCCCTACCGAGAGCCGAGGCAGAACTAGATGTATGGATATTAAATAGCAAGTTAAAGTTTTCCCATACCTTTCTTGTCGTATCGCCCCAAGAGAATAAGTGATCAATTATCTCAGTATGGGACGTTTGAGCCGAAGGGTAGCAGGCACATTTAGAAGCAATACAGACTCCTCTAGCTTGAATTCTGGCATCCACCGAAATAGCCCTGTGTATGATCTTCCATGTTAGGAGCGAAAGTTTCGGCAGGAGATTTGGGTGCCACACCCACTTTGATAAATATTTCTTCCCCATCAAATTCAGATAATTTGACAAGTCGACCCGTCGTCAAATTCTCCCGAAGCGGTGTTTGTCCAAATATATTTATCCTCCTTGGTAGAGGTACAGATCCCCTCATCCGAAATGTGATCTAGCACCACCTGAGGGAGGAGATGTTGCACACATGCTTGTGAACGCAAGCCATTAGGCCCAATCAGCTCATGAACTCTAGCTAATTGAAACTGAGGGGCTGACAACTGCAATCTCCAAGCACTGAGGGGCCCTAAGGCCGACCAGTCATCCTCCTAAAAGCAACACTTGTTGCAGTCGATTAACTAGTGGGCTCAATCAGCAATAGTCAGGATTATCTTACAGATTTACTTCCACAAGGGTGAAGCGAAGGAGGCGAGAATCGTACCGCCGACTGTTTGGAAGTCGCTGGAGTACTTCACCTTCATGAAAGTTGCCCAACAACTAGATCTCCCCCTGAATCTGACAATTCATACCATCTTCATCTGAAATGCCTTCATCACTGTTTTTAGGATTTTCACCCTCAGCCCACCCTCAGATTTTGTGAGAGCAATTTTCTACCAATTCAACCAATGGCAACGTTTCTTATTCCCTTCCTAGCCCCATAAGAAATCAGAGAAAGCTTTTCCAGGTCTCCTAAGAGGCTAGAAGGGACTTCCGTAGCCACAAGAACGTGAATTGGGACATTGCTCAGCACGTGGTTGATCAGCGTAAGTCTTCCCTCTTAGGATAAAATTCGGCTCTTCCATCCCAATATTCTGTGGTGGATCTTCTCAAGCACTGACTGGAAGTAAGCCTTCCGAGGCCTCCCTTTGAAAATAGGAACCCCCAAGTAGGTAAACGGAGTAACCCCCTTGTTAAATCCAAAGATCCTTTAGGTTGACCAAGCGCGCGCTTCAAATTGACTGGCAGAGAGAATAAAGAAGCTCTTTTGACTATTGATTTTCTGCCCTAACGCCCTTTGGTACTTGTTGAGAAATGCGACATTCATTATCAGGGATTCACAACTGTCATTCGCAAACAGGACCGTGTCATCTGCGAAGAGGAGATGTGAGACCAACGAGCAATCCTTGCAGGTCTTGAAGCCTTTGTCAACCAATTAGTTGAAGCCTCTACTGAGAATCTCTACCGCTAAGATGAAGAGTCCCGGGGAGATAGGGTCCCCTTTACGAAGCCCTCTTGATGAATTGAAGAACCCACATGGCTCGCCATTAATCAGGACCGAGAACTAGGAGTTACTCCAATACTTTTCAACCATTTCAATCCATCTCACACCGAACCCAAACTAGTTGAGGACTGCCTTCAGGAAGCCCCAATCAAACCTATCATAAGCTTTTTCTATGTCTAATTTGATGAGAATGTTTTCCCCTATGACTTATCGATCTATGTCTCAAAAGATTTCCCGAGTAAGAGCGCAACTTTCTGCTATGGATCTCCCTTGCATGAATGCACCTAATTCCACTTAGACGATTCTAGGAAGACTCCCTCTTAGTCTGTCAGCAATAATTTTAGAGAAAATCTTATAGATGCAATTACATAAGCTGATAGGGTGGAAAAAAAAAAAAAAAATTTAACTGGAGAGGATGTCTTTGGAATAAGACAAATGACTGTCGATGTGAAAGCCCTAGGGAGAGCCCCGCCTCTGAAGAAAGAACGCACAGCGTCGAGAATGTCCTGACTCACTGTCTCCCAACATCCTCAAAAGAAAACCATGGAGAAACCTTTCGGGTTAGGCGCCCCATTAGTTGGCAGAGCCTTAACTACTTTGAGTACCTCTTCCAATGACAAGTCGGCCAACAATGCCTCATTTTTCTCCACTGTGACGTATGACGGAATGACCTCCGAGACCTCCTCCATCTACCTTCAAGGCTTTACTCGCATGAGCGTAGAGTAGAATTCAGTCGCAACCTGCTTAATGGATTGCTGGTCAGCCACCACCATCCCGCCTTCTAGTTTGATCTCCTTGATTATAGATCTTCTCGCTCGCTTGGAAGCAATGTCATGAAAGAATTTAGTGTTCCGTTCACCCTTCTTGAGCCACTAGTTCCTAGAATTTTGTTTCTAGAAGACCTCTTCAAAGAGCTCTAAGTGGGGCTAGCTTTTCCTTGGCTTGTTGCAGCATCCATTGTAAATAAGGATCTGTGGATTCATGGGCTACGATGTCTGCTAGGCTGAGATCACCTTCTGCCATCCTTAAATTATGGAAATTATTCCTGAATGTGTCCCTATTCTAGCCTCTCAATGCCTGCTTGATACTTTTGAGCTTTCTTAGGAGGACTAGCATCGGCTCACCCACAATATTCGAAACCCTTGCCCTCTGGACTATCCTGGAAAGATTCTTGTAGCAGCCACATGTGTTGAAATATGAATGGCTTCAGGAAGGACATCGCTTCAGTTGGAAATGATAGGAGGAGAGGGGCGTGGTCCGAGTTGAGTCTAGGTAGGCGCTTCACCTGGAATGACAAAAAGTCATCCATCCACAAGCTGTTGTAACACACTCTATCCAACCTAGCCAACACCCTCGCTTGCCCAACTTGGTTATTACACCACGTGAACCTACTCCCAATGAAACCTGAATCGATCAACCCTACCTTATTTAGCCCTTCAACAAAGTCAAAGGAACCGTGAGAGTCAAAACATTTGGCCCCTATCTCTTCAAAGAGCTCAAGACTGTGTTGAAATCGCCACAAACCGCCCAAGGAACTAAACATCCCATCACCAATAAGGCCAACTGGTCCCACAACTGTCTTCTCTGGATCCTCAAGCATTTCGCATAAACAAATGTAGCCAAAACTGTGTTCGTTCTTTCCTAAATCCCCAATGCGATTGAAAGCATCTGGTTTGAAGTAACGACCAGGTCAATGGACAAGAAGGTTGTGGAGAAAATCCACACCTTTCCTCCTTAGGAAGCAGTGGAGCAAGAAGAGTGGTAGCGTAATATCAGACCTATGCGCACACACTTCTCATCCCTGAGCATTGGTTCAAGAATAACAATGATGGATGGTTTGAATTGTCGGATAAGATACTTTAAGGTTCTTATAATATTGTGGGTAAATTCCTCACTCCACGCTCGTTCCAAATAAGAATATTATCCATTAAGCAACTGATCGGCCATCTCACCTCAATGCTTCAGCTTTCTGAGCCTCCCGACATGGTATGTATGTCCTCTACCTGACCTGGAAATTTAGCTCTCCTCTTTTGTCTTTTGCGGTACCAACATTGTTTTACTTGTGTCCAATTTTTCTTAGAATGACCTGCTAAGAGAGGACCCTCTGTAGAAGATGAGAGAACATCATCTTCCACCTAAGTCTGCCCCTGTATAATCTCGACTTCCCTTTCCCACCAGGGAGGGTCAGGGGACCCCTCTTCAGGAACAAAATCAGGAGTTGACCCTCGCATTGAGGCTGTAGCTCAACCTGTAACGCCCCGAACTTTTCACTACTATAGCATCAAAAGTTCTCGAGCGTTACCATAAGATTTAATGTAATATATACGTATGTACGATACCAATCCAACTATCCTAGCTTTACATCCTTGCCCTGACACAAACCTAACTGTTGGGAATGGCCTCTATTTAATAGATCCAACCATCTGACCGTTGATTTCAAGACAAGACCATCCATCACGTGATTTTTTTTAAAGGAAGGTGGAAATCATTCCACCTGATCTTTATTAATGAAAAACTGGAATATACAGCCATTCGGGTAGGTCCCAACAAAAAGATTCCGGACTCCGCCTATCATACAGAACACCTACATATGGCTTTACAAGAAAACAAAAAAGAAACCAAATCTGGAGGGCCCTTGAAGCGTGGCAGCAACATATGATGAAGCAGACAATAGTGACCTACACATCCAGATGGGCTCTAAAGGAAAGCAGAGAAATTAGACATGGCCTCAGCAGTCGCCCAAACCTGCACTTGGTAAAGGAGAGCTAAAAAAACAAAGCTGAAAACAGGGGTGGAACATATTCCACGCAGCCCCGGCCTCTTGCAGCCACTTCAACCAGACCCGAAGCCAAACCCGATCGGCCATGCTCCCACTAATGCGCATACAGAAGCAGCTTCTAAGCAAGTAGTAGGGTGGACTCTACAGATACATCACTCTACCACATAGCTTCACATTATTCGCTACTTCAAGTTATATTGTAGCATTTCCCTCCCTAACCTGAGTGCTCCTATTCTAGCATTATCTAGCACTAGTGCACCCCTAACAGACCTCGGTAGGTCTGAACGGTTGCTATAAAAGAGATCCGGGCAACCCTTGCTAGCCAACCTAGCCAATGTATCTGCTACCAAATTCCCCTCTCGGTAGATGTGATTAAAAATAAGGTTCATAGGCCGCCATCTGAGCTAAATAGCCCCCATCCTATACCAAATTTTCCAAGGGATAGGGCCCTACGGGTTGTTGGCTAAGTCTGCAATGAGTTTCAAATCTATTTCAACAATTATATTGGATAAACCGAGAGAGGAGCATATGTCCAATCCATCTAGAACAGTCTAGGCTTTCGCAATTGTGTTGGAAGCGATCTCATAGCGTCTATGGAAGGCAAAAATCATCATGCCTAGATGGTCCCTACAAACTCCTCCTCCCCCGCTCTCACCTGGATTACCTCTTGAGGAGCCATCAGTGTTAAGCTTCAACCAGCCTTGGGAAGGTTTGGACCATTTGACCAACCTAGGATAACCAGCAGGCGGGGAGGAGGGAATGTCAAGCCTTGAGAGTGATAGTCTCCACCAATGAGTTCCTGTCGGGGCCTGAGATAGCTGAGCCCACTTCTCTTAACCAATGGGAGATGGATGAGATGATACGGTTATCTGACATTCTATGGCCCTCAAATCTGGCCGAGTTTCTACTGAGCCATAACTCCCAGATGATGAAGCATGTGGCGATACCAATTAGGCATGTGAATCTGGATTTTCGGCTGGCCTTGGAAGTCCACTGTTGAACCCGCTGGAGAAGGGATTGATTGAGAATAGGGGAATATCAAAGAGTCTGCTAAAATGTCTCCGTACTATAGCTGCAACCCTGCCTTGGCAAAAGAGATGGTCGAGGCTTTCCACTGATGCTTGGATAGTGGGACCGGTGAAGGGTTGATTACCTCTATTGGGCGAACTTCCCAGAGGACTGATGATGGGGCTGGCTGGCCCCTTAGATGTGGAACCGCCCCCATGACGAGCTGAAGAATGGGTAGGGAGCAAGGGGAGGGGAAGGAGCTAGTCAGGAGGGAGACAACACTCACATCTGGATGCCAAGAAGACGCCAAACTGCTGCACAACTGCGTCATCTGGAACAGCACTATTAATGGCTTTCCAAGCAAATATTCCCACTTTTGGAGGTAGAAGATCATTCCACAGCCACTTCGTCCAAGGGAGAAGAGGGTGATGAATCCTGATCCCATTCCAGGCAAACTTCAAAGAAAATTTGCCCGAAGAAGAAAGGTCTCAGATCAGCTTGTCAGGTCTATTAGACAGGGACACGACGCTAGCCACAATGGACTGAAATGCAGTGGGAGGGATGAAGGGCTGAATATCAGCTAGGGTCCATGTGCCGGAGGAGGGGCTGAAGTCTTTGTAACGCCCCGACTTTTCAGGACCCGAGTACACGACCCGTTTCCCAAAAACCCGAGTGTTAACCTTAAAGGATGGTCAAATATTTTTTCTTCTTTTATCAGAGTAAGCAGATGAGCGTAGGATGGACAAGTAAGCATAAAGAAAAATTTCATTATCATTTAGAATATACAAGAGAGTGCCCATAATAACTTATACAAACCAATGTCTCGAATATAACAAATACAAGAATCCACATGATCTAGTACAAGAAAAATAACATAAGAATGTAAACATAAGCCGCAAGACTGCGCAACTCCTCGAGGTAAGTGTAGTCATGCAACTCTGGCACTTGTACTCGGCTTCTCGTCAGTCTGAACCTGAAAGTCACTTAAGCCACCTGTGCTACCTGTACGGTTATATTTATTTGATGGATGAGTGGCCAACTCAGTATGAACTCCCCTCAAGATTACACACCGCCGCATTAGATAAGAAACAGTATAAAACATCCAAACAACCAAAACACGGTGGATGCAGTCTTATTAGGTGCATGAATGTATGGAATGCGTTTACGCCCCGGGGATGCTATCCGTGTGGACAGTGGGCCGCCACCCATGCAATCATCGAACCTGGAAACATCATCCAGTCGAAACATCGAACCCGGGACACATCATCCAGACGGAACGATACGTACATCAATAATGCAACCATTGAACTCGGGACACATCATCCAGACGGAACGATACTTACATCACGTACGATAGCAATAGATGTTAGTCTGTGCTATGTATGCATGATTAGCCAAGTCATTATTAGTCCAATTACAACCATCCATTTTAAATAAGCTCAAAGGTCACTACGGGGAGCACATGGCCCAGCATAGGCCGACAGCTCGGGCATAGTATCTCATGACTACCATCCCCGGCCCATGAGACTACCACCTTAGGATGTTTAATGGAAACCCATCGACTAGTGGTCAATCATATTACAATATGTGGGGCTTGCCATCACATAGTTGCATAGTATAAAACATTGAACCCATATAGGGAAAACATCAAAATAGAACCATGTAGGGCAAGTATCAAAATATGCCACATAGGGTGAATATCAAAACCATATGATAAAGACCATCCTTAAAAACCATTGGGTACAACAACCCTGGATGGTAGGCCCACATCAATGATCCATCTAAACCACCACTCAATAACCACCGAGTCGAAGGTCCATTACGATCACAACTAGTCAAGTTACATCCCAAGTATGGGTGTACATTCATATGTGGGAATTTCCTACTAATGTACCAGTTTAAGTTCCGTAAGCAATCCACAAATAATCCATAAGCATGAACAATTATACAGGATAATCATAAAGCATGTAAGATAACAATTTAATTTCCACCAGCTAACACATGTGATTATAAAGGGAGATATCAATTATGAATTTAAATAAAAACTATAACTTAAGCTAATGAGAAGATGGAAAGCTCAAGGGGAAGAATCATCACCTTATGTTTGAATCGCCCGCACAATCGCTATGAAGTGCGTGTTCCTTTAGAATCAATTCCTATCATCAATGGTAAAGTTGTACAATTAGATCCAAGCTTACACACTATTTAGGGTTAGGGTCTTAACCTAGGGTTTAGGTTGCTTAGGATTTTAGGGTTTAGTCCTAGGGGTTGAACTATAATATATGTGTAATTTAGCAAAGTGTAATAATACGGTTAGTCACCATTCATCGTTGATGATATATATGATCAATACTTGCGATCATGGTAGTAACGAGTATTACAATGGTAACAAATATTAAATCTATTATTAATGGTAATATATTTCAAGTGATGGATGCCATACTAATATCATTCAAGTGGTGATGGCTATCCATGATTGGTAACTATCATGACAATGTTTAGGAGTGACCAATGAAGCACTTATATTTAACCATTGTAACTAACATAGTATAGGTAGTTTATTAATAGTTAATCATGTTTAGTATTAATAAATCTAATGACGATTGTATTGATCGAAATAATCTTTATATGGAAAGGAAATGTGACTCACCTAGTTAACTCGGTTGAGTCGACTCGACTCACCGTCGCTTCTCTCTCATCTTCTTTCCTCTCCTCCTTTCCTTTTTCCTTCCTTCTCTCCTGGAATGTCCAGCGCCGTTTCGACCAGGCCCATCCCTGACTCAACCGAGTCGAACTCGATTTCAGCCGAGTCAGTCTAACTGTCATCAACTCTTTCCTCCTTCTCTATCTTATTCTCCTTCTTCTTTCTTCTTGCTGAACTCCCAAACCTGGACACAGGTTAGACCCATCTTTACTTAGCCCTAGTCGAGCTGAGTCGACTCAGCGACTGCACATAAGTAGGCAGTGAGTTAGTCTTGACTCGGTTCAAGCTGGTGCAACAGGCGCCAGCTAGCTCCTCTATTTCTCTCCTTTTCTCTTTCTCTTCTTCTTTTCTGCTTCTTATTCTTCCTTCCTCCCTTTCATCTCCAGCCCCTGCATAACCGAGCGAGTCTGCGCTCACTCGGACTGCTGGCCCAACTCGTCAAACTCGGATCGAGTCTCAACGCAGCCACCCTCTCTCTCTCATTCCTTCCTTTACTTCTCTCTCCTTCTTCTCTCTGTGTGTGTGTGTTGGAACTCCAGCAGTGCAGGCCAAACCCGGCCTGACTCGGCCCAAGTGCAGGTGGTGCGGCAGCCATAATAACAGCCACCACACTATCGTCTTCCTTCTTCTATATTTTCTTTTCATATCCTTCTCTTCTCTCTAGTTCTTCTCCTGTCTCTTTTTTTTTCTAGGATGACTCGAACAGGACAAGCTCAGCAGCACGATGAGCTGAGTCGACATAGGGCTTGATAGTGGTTCAGTGCGGCACGAGCATACGAGGAAGATGATCGCCATTAATGGCAGATCTGGACCCGACTGATATTTCTCCAAAACGGAACTTCTGGAGGGTTGTGACCAGTCCTAGGAAGCTTCTAGGATGGAGAAAATGGAGCTTGAAGAAGGTTTGCTTTGTGGTTTTGAAGGAATGAAGAAAACGAGTATTTTTCTCCTTCCTGCCGCAAGAAATGGATATGAACCCTAAGAAGATCGATTTTTCTCTTATGTGGGACTCCTTCAACGATCCTAGACTGTAAGATGGGACTAAAGGGCTGGGATCTAATCCCGGTTTTCGGTTTCATGGAAAATAACCAGCGGGTAGGTGGTTTTGGCGTCGGTTCTCCACAGAGAACCCTAACTCACGTGAGTTGAAATGTATGGCTAGGATCTATCTGGTAATGGAGGGCTGAGATTGGAGGATCTCTCCTTCATGCGGATCGCCAAGTTGGCGGTTTCCATTCTTGGAAACGTGGTTTTGTAAGGCCTATTTGGGTCGAAGATGGTGCGCATGCACACGTGTTTCCACGTGCGGGAGAAGTTGGGTTTTGGTCAGGACCTTGTTGCGCACAAGATGGATGGTTTGGATCATTGAGATGGATGTTGAAGGTGGGCCTTTGATCAAGGAAACGGATGTCAGTTCATTCGCTGGCGAAAGCCAGGAGAGAGAGATTCTTTCTCCTTAAAGGAATTGTGGGTCAGCGCCTCTTGACCGAGCCCTCCGATTTGGTATACAGCAAGTGCACCACCCCTGGTGCACACGCAACAGCTATGGGGTCCACCGTGATGTTTGTGGGAAATCTACTCCGTCCATTCTGCTTTATGGTTCAATTGGGCCATTTTGACTGGAGGTGTGCCAGATCCAATGTTTAGGTGGGCCGTACTAATTGAACAATGGTTTTAAGTGCCTCTTATGGCGATCTGATGGTCAGATCATTCCACAATTGATTGTGAGCGGTTAAAATAGTTTGAGGGTCCATTTAAAGCCTTCAACATGCATTATTAACTAATACTAATCATTAATATGGATTTACTTGTAATTGAAATAAATAAATAAATAAAAACTCATACATATATACAAATACAATTTCTAATATTCACCTACTACTATTTACATGTTATTAATCACATATTTATTAATATATAAATCATCATATACAGTCTCATAGTATACATATATATGAATGCAAATTGTACAATATCTTATTTAAAATCACATCGTTAAATAATATGAATTTTTATTCAAATATCTAATAATTTTTAGTATACATGTTTTTATAAAAATATTCAATACTACATTGATGTTTATAATTCAATTATATGTTGTAAAATTATTATTCATTATGTTTATTTAATAGAATATTATTTTTATAATATCTTATATACATTAAATACATACATATCATTTTAGCATGAAGTTTTAAATCTTCACAAAGTACATACATTTCATAGTGTATATAGTTAGGTTGCATTATTTATGCATTTATAGTAACACCCGAGTACTGGAAAGTACGGGGTGTTACAGTCTTTCACCTTCGCATTCAACAAGTAGTTCGAGATGTGCCCCACCGCAACTCCTGCAAGAAAACTGCCCCCAGACCAGTTCTGATTCCAAAAACTGATGTTACCATCCCCCACGAGCCATCTAGAGTGCTGCAGAACAAACGGTAAAGCTCTGAAAATATCCTTCCAGTCTAACGACACAGCAGCTCCGATCAAACCTTTATTGATTAAAGATTTCTGAAAATATTTTACCCCCATTAGATCAACCCACAGGGTCGACCCTTGCAGCATCATCCAGCCCGTCTTCACTCTGGATGCTCTCATAATGTCGTCAAAACTCCTGATGTCAAGGCCTCCCTCCTGGGTGGGGGTACAAAGCCTCAACCACCTGACCCAATGTCTTTTATAACCGCCATCCGAGCTGCCCCAAAAGAAATTGGCCAGGGCTCTTTTCACCAATTTGATTACCAACCTGGGGATGTTAATGGCAGACAGGATGTGAATGAGAATGTTGGTCAGCACGTGGTTAATCAGCACTAGTTTCGCTGCTGGGTTGAGGAGCATTGCCTTCCATCCTTCTATCTTGCCTGTGACTTTCTGGATGAGCGGCTGGAGGAGGGAGCTGCTGATTGCCTTTGGTCAGGGGAACTCCAAGGTACACAGATGGCAGGAATGATTGTCTGAATCCCGTAAGGTTTATCAGCCGTTGGACCTTGTCGTTGGCTGTTTTCTTCAGGGTGATGAAGGATGTTTTGGAGGTGTTAACCTTCTGGCCTGATGCACTCTCGTACTTGCGGATAAAACTGAGAAGAACTCTCACGTTAGATTGTCTGCCATTAAGAAATAGAATTACATCATCAGCAAAAAATAAGTGGGAAATTCTGGGGCAAGAAAGGGGGATTTTGAATGGTTGACAGCTCCCTGAAGAGAACAAAAGGTACACTCCTCGGCTGAAAACTCTGCTGCTATGATGACTATGGACGACGGAAGCGGGTCCCCCTGTCTTAGGCCTTTGCGAACCCAAAACTTCTTCCATTGATAAGAATAGAAAACCACACGTCCTGCCAACAATGTTAAATATGGCTGATCCAAAGAGGATCAAATCCAAACTTCGCAAGAACCTGGGCTATGAAGTTCCATTCCATACGATCATACGCCTTCTCCATATCAAGCTTGATGATTAAGTTCCCCTCAAAGACCTTACGATCAATCTCATGAGCCATCTCCCTAGCAATGGTGATGTTTTCAGCTATTGATCGCCTTTTGACAAAAGCTCCTTGTTCCTTGGAAATCAACTTTGGGAGGATGTAAACGAGCCTGGATGCCATAATTTTAGAGAAGATCTTCATTATGCAGTTGCAAAGGCTGATCGGTCTATAGTCCGTAATGTATTCCGGGTTCCTCTTCTTAGGAATAAGGTAGATGCGAGTACATTGGAAAGCTCTGGAGATTGGTCCACCCTGAAAGAAATCGTTGGCAACTGCAAGTAATCTTCTCCGATGACGTCCCAATAGGAAGAGTAAAAAGCACCGCCAAAGCCGTCCGGGCCATCCATCACGTGATTTGACGTAAGTACTCTCCCATGAATGACATGACAAATAACTCCCTATCATAATGATTTAGATATATGTTCGTTTGTAAGAATTGCTTAGAAATGTGCTTATAGCCATGGGGAACCATTAGATTTCCTAGAACTCACAGATCAGCAATAATTACAAAAATGCCATTAACCTTGACCCCTGAATTCTAGATCACATGGTTCTTTCTATCCGTTTAATGTGAAAATTTACACCTTGCCTAATTATTCTAAATTAACCGTACACATTGAATTTCAGCCCTTAGACCATGGTAGAAATGACCTAATGGACAAATCATCCATTAACCGTCGATTTTAGGGTCACCTGATCTTAGGATAAGCTTCAACTTTGGGCCAAACCCCAAACATCAGTGGACGAAATAGATGGATGGAGTAGATTTCTCGCAAACATCACTAGTGGACCCCACTTGCAGTGCATGTGCACTAACACACGGGCACCGGCGGTGCACAAAACGTGGAGACGGGTCAAACTAGGTTTGACCTGACTCTCCTTTAAATAAGGAGAGATTTCTCGCTCTGTTTCTCTTTCGCACGCAATAGACGGACAACGTCCATTTGAAGGACGTTGTGGGCCCATCAGGATCATCCATCTACCCAATCTGAACCGTTCATCGTGTTCAGGAACCACATTTGTTCCAACCCTATGTGTTCTCATGTGAGGATGTACACGTAGGAGTGCTCGAGCCCCCGCAAAGGAGGGATTGTTACATTACAGTGCTAACAGTCAGCGCCTGTTTTGGTGACGTGGGTGGGCCACCATTATGAGGTCCCATGATAATCTAAACCGTCCATCTTGTCCGTGGGTCAAATCCAACCAAACCCCAACCTTTCAACACCCTGTCTAATCATGTAACCAAACGATTTTTGTCTGCAAAATACCCCCACAAATAACGCCGAGAAATCAAGACAGCTCCAGACTCTACGATGTAGAAAATTCAAGGAAGGCAGTCTGGATCCGATCAGGATCGTCCAAAATAAAGGGGAGAGAATTCCGGTCCTCTCCACGTTGGCAAAAAGGAAAGAAAGATTTTCAATGAGCTTGCTATCCCCGATTTCCATGTAGGTAGCTGCGATGAGCCTCCCTGCCGAGCCACTGTCTGACCAATCCTGCACCCAAGAAGACGATCATCACCATCCCTCTGTTGGCTCTTGATCAGAGGACCCTCCCACAACGAGCAGATGGGATCAAAAATTACCTCAGAACATGATTTCGGACTTGCACGCAGAAAACAGCAATGCGCTGTGCGCAAACAGAATGCAAAATCCTATTTCCGCATGCAACCATTACACAACTTACGCAGGAGGATTCTAGAGAATCCTTACCTATATAAGTACACTCCTCCCGACATTGGCTAACACATAATAGGAGAGAGAAAGAAAGAGAAATAAGAACGGGAGAAGAAACGTGAGAGCGAGAGAGAGCTCTAGCCGACCGGCAGAAGCAAGAGAGAGAGAGGGAGAAGAAGAAAAAGGAAAGGAAAGGAAAGGAAAGGAAAAGAAAAGAAAAGAAAAGGAAAGAGAAAGGAAAAGAAAAGAAAGAAAAGAAAGAGAAAAGAAAGAAAGAAAGTAAAGAAAGTAAAGAAGAAGGAAGGAAAGAAAATGAAAAGAGAAAGGAAAGAGAAAGAAAAGAAAAAAGAAAAGAGAAAGAAGGAGAGGGAGAGATTGTGTGCCGAGTTGACTCGTTGGGTCCCGTACTGAGTCAGGGCCAGATTTGAGTCGAGCTAAGGTGAGGGTTTTATCCTTTAAGCTTACATTAATTTAAGTTGTTATATTTATCCTGCCTTTTACATGCCTTCATTTTATTTTATCTTGTCTTTTTTATGCCTTTATATTACTTTGAATTTTTCCTACAATTATATGTTTTACCATCAATTATTTACCTTTAGCTACAGTATAATGTTGATTACAAGTGATCTTTTTGAATTTATGTGGGGCCATGGATACAAGCATTGCCCTTGCCTTATCAAATTTATTGAGTTGGCCATTGCCACTCTCCTTACTATTGAATCGGCCGTTGCCGTTCTTCTATTTGTTGAGATAGCCATTGCTACTCTTCTTTTATTGAGTTAACCATCATCACTCTCCTCTTTATTACATTGGCCATTACCACTTTTATCTTTGTTGAGTTGGCCATTGCCACTCTTCTCTTTATGTTATTCGTCTTGTGCTATCTATTTTTAAAAGGGCTTAGGCATGTGTTTTGATATTCCTGAACTCTCATGATTTAATGGATTTCCCTTTTTGGTGCAAGTACTATGTTGAGTATCCCTCTTCTAGCAATCGAATATATATCGTGGACGTAATGCGTTTTCGATAGCGGTCCCTGGGGCGACACGTAATTTCATGTTTCATGGGTAGTAGTGCACAAATCGATGTAAGTAATTCGCAATGTGTATTACATCACTTCCGAGATTGGATGTCGCAAATAGTCGCTCCATGAACAAATCGTGTCACATAATTCATCCAGTCATGTGTTGTGTTTGTCTTGGGTAACCGCATAAAACCATGTTAAACGTAGGACACGCTGACGAATCTCCATAGTATGGGATGCGGGGTGAGTCGGATAACTCTAATCATATTCCTCATTGTGGCGATTGCTAAGTGTGATAAACCGCATATACTTTGCTAGGCATGCATCTCATGTAGATTGCTTGTGCATATTGATACCTCTTGTAGTTGTGGAGTACGCGACGTATCAAAACCTCTACATTACTTTTATGAATCTCTTGAATTATTGTTAATCTTAAAGGATAACCATCACTATAAGTAGGGTGTTGACCCTCTCCCAACCATACAGATTATGCAGGTGACGTACAGATTGAAGACCAAATGAACAATTTCCTTAAGGAAGATTATGTTGAAAGAATAAAAAGACAATTTATGATTTAGTTTTATACTTCCGCTGCGAACTCGATAAATGTAATAAGCTTCCATTGAGAAGGCATTTGATTATTCTTTTTTACTCTGATGAAATATAATCAATACAGTTGATTTTATTCTTGTAAATGTTACCTTCATTAATATATCTGGATGTGATCCAAATGGAAAAAAATAAGGTGCGATTTTCAAAAGCATACAATTTATACATCATTAACACCCAGTTTTCTCAGGCATGAGTACAAACTCTGGCTATGAAAATTTGGGATGTTACACAACCACTGCAATCAAAGTAAGGAAGCATGTGACCACAATCTTGCTTGTTGCGTTTGTGGGTTGCTAACGTGTAACATCCCGGATTTTTTCCAACTTGGAAATAGACGTCTTTAGGCAATGGGTCGATCATAACACCTTGGTAACTTCTCATAACTCAATCCCAAAGCCAAAAATCCCTTTTTAACCCATTTCTTTCGAAATCTCATCTTTCGTAGCCTCATTCTTTAAAATTTTCTAAGTCCTTTCATATTAAACACTAGTCCTCAAGGTTAAGTGATGAAGAACAATACTTAAACTCAAATCTACTACAATTAGTAAATTTAGACATAAAATAGGTTTTTTTACCATTAACCTTATGAAATATCACAAAATAAATAGGTTAGTTGGATGGATCAGCTTCTCCTACCCTAAAATCATATATTGCACATCAAATAACTCATTCCGGTTTGCAAATGAGACCCGATAATGCCTCGACGGACTCGGGGGCCCAAACGACGCAATTCGGGGGGACCCGAGGTGAGTCCCGCATGTATCCGGCACCCCTGGTGGGGAGGACATCGTCCCGGGGTCCAGTGGACTGCAAGGGCCTCGTCAGATCGGCAAGGCCTCGCCAAATTGCGGGCCGGTGGCTCGTTTTCGGCAGAAAAATTCTGCAATATACGTCCAATTTTGAAAAATCATATCTCCCTCATTATAACTATTATTTAGGTGATTCAAAAGCCAGATTGAAGCTTGATGAGTTTAGTTTCATATAAAAATAACTAAAAAATATAATAAATTATTTAATATAGTTAAATATAGGTCGTTGTAATAACTGTCCGAAAATCATCAGTTTGGACAGCTGCTGCTTCTAGAATTATTAGAATTTTTCTACAACACGAAACCTAATGAAATTTGGTAGAGATGAAGTAGACTTGGTGATGAACTACTAGAAAAATAATTCAAATAATATACTAATTAAAAGTTCCAGAAAGGAGCGTAGAACTGCACTAGGACCATATTCTGTCGTAATTAGGACATAATTTAGTTAAGCTAAACTAAATACTCAGTAGAATTAGCTTGAGCCACTTTAAATACGAACTGCAAGACCCAAAATGAGCAGAACCACTAACGCTACATTACCCTATAACTAGGAACCATCTCATTACCCAGTTGCTCTCGGGAGCATCACGAAACTTCGTATCGGACCTGGACCACACGTCGAAAGTCCAATGACCACGAAACTAAACCGTTATGACCGCCTTACTAGGCTTGACAACCACCTCGGAAATCAAGTCCTGACTGTGTCCAGAAATGTACAACGTGAGCCCGGAGCGAAGTGTGTAAGAAACGTGAATAGTTTTGGAAATAAAATCCAAACTTAAGTAAACTGAGACGCGTCGCTTGCGGGCTAGATATAAGGATTCAAACCGTCAGAATCTGACCCAAATACACCCTCGGATCAGGAGAAATTTTCCACATATGTCAGTACACTTGTGGCCCTGATCAAGTACTGGTGACCATTGAACTGAAACTGGTCCACTACGGTCGATCTGTAAATCTGATCGGACCGAAAACTTAGCTCGACCTAGATCCAATGCTAGGGAGCTTAAGTCCGACTGCACGTAAAAAGAGGGCATCCAGAAGTGCTCCGTTGAGCCGAAATAGATGGGTTTTGACTATAACTTAAGTATACCTTGGGCCTGGGGCCATTTCCATCAGTTCTGGGCCTATATAAGGGTCTTAAACCCTCACTCTCTCATCCCATACGAATTTGGGAAACCCTAAGAGAGAGAAGAAAGAAAAGAGAAGGAAAGAGAGAGAGAGAGAGAGAGAGAGAGAGAGTTGGAGATTCATCTTAGGATTGATCCCTTGCTCCACGCACTTAGCCATCCTATCTGTATCATAAATCCACGTTTTCGACAACGTACTTGGGTAAGAAATCCTAACCCTAACCTGTTTTAGGGTTTTCAACTAGTGTAATAGATGAATTAGCTAACCTATTCCCTGTTATAGGTTATTGTGGTGTCGTAGACAAAGACTTAGCATTTAAACTGATTTCGTTTCACGTCTACCGGCGTAAGGTGTGGACTATAAACATATAGGTTATGGTTTTCAAGGCTTTCAATGTCGGTTAATGATTTATAACTGACTTAGGTGCCATTTCACATGCAAAATACATCGTTTCCGTCACTTTACAAATATATATGAAATATGTTGAGTATAGTGCAATTTAGATATTTGTTGAAATGATTGAATACGTGCAGAATTAGGATTCGCGCTTACCATGATTATCTGTCATGGATAGGTGATAGTTGCATTTGTAACAACTCCTTGTTAAAAGGATTCGCCCGAATACATGTTATGACCGATGTACGTCATGTATGTTGAACGGTGTAGTCTAAGTGTTTGTTGAAATGACTGAATGAATATGAAATCATGATTTGTGCCTACTGTGGCTATGAAATGCATGTACATGATGGTTGTGTACATGACAACTCCTTGTTGGAAGGATTTGTCCAAGTATCTATTAAAAATCAACATATGTCATATATGTTAATATGTGTAGTATAAGTGTTTGATAAAATGCCTGTAAGAGTAAGTATTTGGTGACTTGTACTGTCATGGGCGTTAAGATAAGGTTCTCAACTACCTTAACTACACGTATAAATCCTTCTATGTACCTTATATTATATTATCTGATTACTTATGAAATGCATATGTGTGAATTCATGTTTATATTATATTTCATAAAATGCTCGAATGTCATAGGATTTGAATTACTTACTGCTTGATTATTTAACATGAATTCTTATTGGTATTGAGTGTGGTTGGGACTATGAAGTAGTCCAGGCAATCGGTACAGGTTCTGATTAGGTGGTTGAGGTTGTTTTCGCCACATAAGACATGTTCGAGGAATCCGAGTCGTACGCTGGTTGTCGACAGTGGTTAGGCCACGTGAAATGCTCATGCGCTTCATGTCAATCAATTTGACGTACACTCGTACCAGTTGAGCTCGTCAAGTAACTCAATTGACCCAACGTATGTTCACCATGTATGGACGCTACTGCTTGAACATAAGATACCAAACTCACCAGTGGAAACCCTGTTAACCTTGGTACCTCGATCTACTAAGACTCATGAGCCGGACATGGTGGCATGGTATACTGTGGTCGAGCTGTCGGCCTACGCTGGGGCCACGAGCCTCCCCGTAGTGACTAGTGAGTAACACCGCCTCGTGAGCCGAATACGGTGGTATGGGATACTGTATTCGAGCTGTCGGCCTACACTGATAAGGTGACAAACCCTTTGTAGTGACCTCGAGAGTACTCTGAGTCTACGTGGACGCGGCGACCCTTCCGTAGCAACAAGAGTATAAACTAGGCTTACACTAATCAGGTGATGAGCCCTTTGCAGCGACCTAGAACCACAACATCGTATGAGATTTCCTAGGACTGACGACCCTAGAATAGATCATTGTTTGGGTATTGATATAAGGGAGGTACCTTAGTTTCTCAATTTTGCTATTTGAAAAGGCCTAATAAGAACTTGGTAATCATGCTCATGCACCGCATTACATGTGCCTTTGGCGTAGCAGGTCAAGCACTGAGGAAGTGTTGCATGCCGCGATCATGAGATGAAGTTGCTGAGGGAGCGTAGGCGAGGGCATGCATCATATCATTCATATTATTCTTGTATTAACAAGAGTACTTAGGACCTGATTGTTGTATTGCGTTATCATTACTGATTGATTGAATTGATAACATGTTAACCTCTGCTTTATAGTTCCACTGAGTTGATCACTCACTCCCACGTTACGAGACGATGTTGTACACACCAACCAGACCCTGTCTTAGTTGTAGGTGGTGACGATGCCTAAGAGGCGGAGCTGGACTTCGAGGATGACGAAAAGGCATTCTCTTACATGTAGTTTTTAGGCGGGTTCATGTGAGCCGTGTCCTGATCTACGGGGATTTATGGGATGTTGACTAGATGACATTACACCTTTTGTATATTTTGGAATTGTACATGTAATTATTTAACCTGGTAACATTATCACACTCTGGAGACTTACTACAGTTTATATATTTCATATATCTATCATAGTCTTCTGCTTGCAATTTCACTTGTCTCTGGAGTATGATACGCTATTTTGGTATAATTTCATTCATGTTTCATGCACTAATACGGACAACATTTAATCATCATTTTCTATGTTGCATAAGTGATGCGTTGGAACTCGGGAGTTGGGCTCCTGCTCGACCCCCGATTTTCAGGGTGTTACATAACGGGGCCTTTCCTCTAAGTAAATCCACTTGTCTTTCCTCTGACTTCGATCGGGAGCTTAGCATGATGAATTCGATTGGCTTTGGGTGCATTAGGAGATGAGAATGCACATATGGCTGAGAATGCGCATATGGTTGGAAAAAAGGGGATAAATCTATTACGATATGCACGCCTTCGACTGCCCCTCTTATGAGCTTCCTTGTTCGAGTAGGAGTTCCATGTCGTTGCTTCAACGTCATCTATTACTTCCTTAAATGATTCACCAAATTTTAGCAAACTGTGGCCATCCGAGAGAGCCCGAAGCATATACCATTTGGGCATCATGGCAAGTTTAAAAGAGAGATGGGGTTGTGATCCACATTTAGAGCCGCAACGACGTTAGGGACAAACCAGGGAGAGTTCTTTGATTGATTGACTAGGGGTTTGACTATAATGTGAAAGCTTTGGGCATTCCCCTCCCTCCCTTGGGTAACATCATGGGCTGGAGAAGAGTGCAGTGGGCACCCATTCATAATTTGGGCAGAGGAGTCTCTTTGCCCTAAGACAACTGGATGATCTTTCAAATGGGCATTTCCACAAACACCTTGAGAGCCAGCACTCCTGGTAACCTCTAGTTGAGCAATTGGGGAGGCATTTCTGCAAACACTTATGGAGACAATTGCACGAGCATGCGAGGGGACACCAAATAGCTGAGGTGGAGATTCCGAGGGGTGCACGGGGAGCTTTTTCCACCCATTGCCTCTTGGTTACCCAGGCTGCTTTGGGGGGGGGGGGGGGTGATCATCTGCTCTTGCCGCCATATCTATCCCATCAAGGATCGCCCACATCGGATATTCTTTTCTAGCCGCCTCTAACTTACGCACCTTCTCAATGTCCACGCTCAGCTGAACAATTACCCTGACTCTAGCCCCACTTTGGACTAGACCAAGTAGCGAACACCTGTCGACCTCCACAGCCTTGCCAAAAGTGCTCCCCAAACCAACGAAGACTGACTCCAACTAGGCATGTGCGGGAATGCCATACAAGCATATCCATATACTTGGATTGTCTAGTGTGCCACACACCACCTGCCTTGTGTGTTGATGTGGCAAAGTTTTGTAGGCCCCACCATGATGTATATATTATATCCACACCGTCCATCCATTTTGCTGGATTATTTAAGGGCATGAGCCCAAAAATGAAACAGATTAAAAGCCCAAGTGGACCACATTACAGAAAGTAGTGGGGGTTGAACGCCTATCATAGAAGTTTTGGATCAAGCCGATATTTGCATTTCCTCTTTATCCAGGTTTGTGTCACCTTATGAATAGCTTGGATGGAAAAATAAACATTATGGTAAGCCCTAGGCAGGTTTCAAAGGTGAGAATTATTGTCCCCACTACTTTATATCGTGTGGTTCACTTGACCCTTGGATTTGTTTCATTTTTTGGCTTATGCCCTAAAATGATCTAGCAAAATGGACGGACCGTGTGTGGATATAACACATACATCATGTTGGGGCCACAGAACTTTGCTACATCAACACATCATCAAGGTCAATGGTGTGTGGCACACTGCGCAATCCAAGTCCTCTAGTTGGAACACTACAAGAAATACCCTTATTAGGGGCGTTTTTATCACAGGCGGCCACAACAAACGCTACTGTAGATGGAAATCAGGGGCGTTTTTATGTGGCCGTCCATGTAGGATGAAGCCACCGCTGAACATTCCAAATTTAAAAAAAAACCTAAAATATATTTTACCCTCAAATCGCCCGCCTGAATTCCAAATGGTGTTTCTTCTCCCACGCGCCTCTTCTCTCCAAAAACCTTCTCCCCTCTTTCTATTCCTCGTCAGGTACGCCTCTTCTCTCCAAAAGAATTTTGCTGCTGCTTATTTAGTTAATTAGCACTCCCTTTATCATCTCTCCCTCTCGTCTCTTGCGCTTCTCCCATCTTTGATTTGGAACTTTCCATCTCCCATCTCCAAATCTCATTCTCTCTTATTTCTCTTCCTTTCTTCTTATTCTCAGGGTTCTTAGATCAGATCTACAACTACAAATCGAGTAGGCCCGGTAACCTACGGACGTGGTTATCAACGGTGAAGAGAATAGAAGAAATCCAAGAAGGCACTTGAAAGTACTCTATCTTTCTCTCTATTTTTTCTCTTTTGATGGCCAGAAATTGGGCAACATCCATGGCAGCGGCAGCCATGTCCGCCACCGTCCATGGCCCCCTACATGTTTGAAGAAATGCTTCAACCACGATTGGTAAACAAATAGGCCCTCACACCTACTGTTTCCCCCAAAAAAGGGCCATTTCCTTTTACTCTCTAAAACTAAGAAATGAGATTTCCACTATTTTTGAGAGACAACTCTCACTCTTTGACCATTGACTATTCCATGTTTCCATTGAAATCATGTATGCTAAATCAAACATGTTATTTAATGATTCTTTTCCACAATTTTCCTCAAATGTGATATTTTCCTTTCCTCATATACTTTTTGGGTTCCATCAATCTAAATAGGCCTCGAGCCTGAGGGAGTAGGCTATAAATTGCAATTGCATTACTTTCTAGTTACACTAGTTGCACTTTGAAGTAATGTAACTGCAATTTGAGGGATACTTCATCAATATATATGCTAGAAAATGTCATTATCACTACAAGAAAATAGGCCTTTAGCCACAATTTTTAAGCTTCAGTTTAAAAAATAGAGGCTAAATGTGTTTTTAGCCTTGGTTGCTAAGGATCTGAGGCTAAAAGTTCATTTTTCGCCTCAGTTGCAAAGAAACCGAGGCTAAAAGTCTACTTTTTAGCCTCAGTTGCACAGGAACCGAGGCTAAAAGTCTACTATTTTGCCTTATTTACATAGGAACTGAGGCGAAAGGTCTACTTTTTAGCCTCAGTTGCATAGGAATCAAGGCTAAAAGTTTACTTTTTAGCCTCAGTTGCATAGGAATCGAGGCGAAAAGTCTATTTTTTTAGCCTCAGTTGTATAGGAACCGAGGCGAAAAGTCTAATTTTTAGCCTCAGTTGCATAGGAACTGAGACCAAAAGTCTATTTTTTAGCCTCGATTGCATAGGAACTGAGGCCAAAAAGACTACTTTTTAGACTCAGTTTCATAGGAACCGAGGCGAAAAGTCTACTTTTTAGCCTCAGTTGCATAGGAACCAAGGCGAAAAGTTTTTATATATATATATATATATATATATATATATATATATATATATATATATATATATGCCTCAGTTGCATAGGAACTGAGGCCAAAAGTTTACTTTTTAGCCTCAGTTTTATAGGAACTGAGGCTAAAAGTATACTTTTTAGCCTCCATTGCATAAGAACCAAGGCAAAAAGTCTACTTTTTAGAACCGAGGCGAAAAGTCTACTTTTTAGCCTCAGTTGCATAGGAACAGAGGCTAAAAGTCTACTTTTTAGCTTCAGTTGCATATGAACCGAAGCTAAAAGTCTACTATTTTACCTCATTTATATAGGAACCGAGGTGAAAAGTCTATTTTTTAGCCTCAGTTGCATAAGAACCGAGACAAAAAGTCTATTTTTTAACTTCGATGCTAAAAGTCTACTTTTTAGCCTCAGTTGCATACGAACCGAGGCGAAAAGTCTATTTTTTAGCCTCAGTTGCATAGGAACTGAAGCCAAAAGTCACGAAAAGTCTACCTTTAAGTCACACAGACTAAATTGTGGAGCCCACTTCCCAAAATCAGATATGATGATATGTGATTTGTGGACACTTGTTTATTGAAATAGGACCATTAAATTTTTTTCATCTCAACCGTCCAATAAATGTCCATCAATAAGATAATCAGCTAATCAAGTGATTATAATTTTTGGTTGATGATACGTCTAAACTGATAACCAAAATATATGCACTTTAATTTGACCTGGTTGTATGCCGGGTGTATCATTTCTAAGTGCCCGCATATCATCCATCACACTCTGCCAGAGTATCAAAGCTCTCCTCCCCATTAAATACTCCATTCCCCCAATTTCATTCGCTATTTTCCCTCTCTTCTCAGCTTCCTCAGAGAACGATGCAGCGACAAAAATCCACTCTCCTTCTTACAAAAACCCTCATCTGAAAACCCTAGCTCCGGCTCCTCTTCCTGTATTGAGATTCTCCAACGCCGCTGCCTGGCGCAGTTTTCGCCGAAGCAGCTAAAGCAGAACCCTTCCATTGCGGCGGAATCCGTTGCTCCGACTGCAAGAGACCTCCCGCCGGAGGTCTTTGGGACGGAGACTCCGCTGGAAAAGCCCTAGGGTCGGGTTCTCCCATCCAGATGTTCAGCAGATGGCGATGCTGGAGCTCGGACCCTCTCGAGCATAATGCAGAAACTATCCAAGGGAGACGAACTTGAAAGCTCGCATGATCGGTATGAATTTTCATTTCTTTAGTCGGTGATAGGGTTTCTGCTTTGAGATGATTGTAGATTTAGCGTTTCTGAAGGTTTGTGATTGTTTATGGGGGTTAATACATGCTGTTGAATTCGAATTTGAGTGCGGATTACAGAAATAGGAATTCATTTTAAATCTAGATTGTTAATATTGTTAGTTTGTTCACGTGAATTTGATAGCACCGATTTGAGATACGTCTGTTCTCACTGAAAACATGGAGGGCAAAATCGACTGGCCTGTAGAACATGAAGGTGTGCTCCAACATTTCTCAATTGCCAATGAATTCTTTGGCAACATTCAGATTGACATATGAGGTCTGTTCCTAAAGTAACAGCACTGACAAAAAATCTTGGATCCGTCTTAGCATCATCCAATAAATCTTTGAAGGTCATTGTTATGAAGAACGGTCCAAGGCCTATTTCTTATTATAAAATAAATAGGCCAATATAGAGTGAGCTCTGTTCAGTCCAAATCAGATAGTTAGGTTTTTTTATTTTATTTTATTAACTGTTTTCTTAGAGATATGGTCCATCCTGCAAAAAGATGGTTCTGATGGCTTTATTTAAGTGCCTCATTTGAGATGGATGAATGTGAAACTCCTCTTCCATGTCATTAAGAGGGAGTTTAGGACCACTCAATTGGTGCCATTTAGAGTTATGTCACTAGTGTGAAAACTAGTGCTGGGATTCAACCATTTCTTTGGCTCATTTAATAGACTTAGCAGTATGTTTGCAGAGACATCTGAAATAATATATAGTTTTATAGAGAAAGTTAGAGAATTGTATAGTGTTTTTTGGTGTTTTCAATTGAGATGTTTATTTTAATTTGGCAATCACCTCTCTATGTTGTGATGGAATAGGGCCTGTCTCTCATCATTTGGATTTGATTGGACAGTGATAAAATTCACTCTAGTTATTGGTGTTTCATGATTAGTTGCTTTCCATTTGTACAACTGCTCTCAAATTTTCATTCTAATTATCAAAATTAGAAATGTTTGTCCTACATTGAAATAAAAATCTGAGCCTTAATTTGAGGTGTGAGTTTTTAATCTGGTTAGAGCCTGAGTAGAGCCTCATGGAAAGTGCACTATTGCATTTGCTTTATTGTGGTCATCTCCAAAAGTAAAAATTTTGAAGGAAAATGCATACATATTTTTTTTTTTTTTTTTTTAAATTTCATTTGAGTAAGTTTTGCTTCTTATAATACTTGTACTAAGCTTTTAACTATGATTGTTTCCCTTTGATAAATCAGGTTATTTGCAAATACTGTGCCGAGTGAGAAGGATCCTCTGCTTGGAGTGAATTTGGAGAAAAATGTGGCTTTTAAGCAGGATGCAGCCCATGGTAGCATTTCAAATACCAACTGTATATTTGGAGTGGATCCACGTCAAGCCTCATATGTTTCAGAGAAGAAAAAACCCATGTTTCTTTCTAAGAAATGGAGAAATCTTCTTTGCAGGTGTAATGCTTGCACATAATTCTATGTCCAAAAGGGCATTGGCTATCTAATTGATGAGGACTCAATTGAGGAATATGAAAAGGTGGCAAAGGAAAAGAGGAAGGAGAAATTGGAGCAACAGGAAGGAGTGGAGTTAAATTTTCTCAGCAAACTTGGTCATGTCCAAAAGATTGAGATTCTGAATGGTATTGCTGACATGAAGAATGAGCTCAGGTCCTTCACGGTATGGGTTCTATGTTCCGAATTTCCTGTTTTTATATGTGATTCTGTCTGTAATTCTGAATTCTTATTTTAAAGGGGCCTACTATAGGGGAGGGCCACAAATTTCATTTTCTTTCATCTGAAATTTCTTTTTTATCAGTTTATGGTTTAGAGTGCATTTGGTTGCATCAAATATCATGAAATTTCATGATTAGGTGCAATCAAATGCACAACTAGTCAGAAAAGGGAAGTGCCATTTTTAGGTCTTCCATTTAATTAGTATTGAGAGTTTGCGGAGTTTTAGATCACAAGGATTTGAAATCAGTGTTGATATTACTTCAGATTACAGGTAATGCAGTTACATCTTTTTGAAAATTTTATATTTGGTGCTATTCGTTAGGGTTTTATAGGGGTGTGCCTCATATTAGTAGCTTAGGATGCTTATGAGTTATGAGTGTGAGGGTATTGAATCTGCTGGTTTTGCATTGGTCTGATGAAAACAGATGAGCTATGACATCGTAGCAAACAAGGTTAAGGCTGTCAGGAGACTCAGGGAGCTTTTGATGATGAAACTACCTCATAGGACATTTCCTGTCAAGGTAAATCCTGGACATGCATTTTTCTCTTACATGTTTGATTGTTTTATCGCTTCATTGTTGCTTAATGCCTTTTCTTTCTCTACTTGTATATTTTTCTTCTAATGTGATCATTTGACATAGCTGTTCTTAAGGGAAAATCCCGACACATTAATCAGATATACTGCATTTTTGCATACATGTATGGGTCATGCAGTTCAAACTTGGCAAGCTGACATTTAGTCAATTCATTTGCATAGGATGTCTTTTATATTCATGATACGTTGTTACTGGATTCCATGTTCAGCATTTGTGATTTTGTTGCCTAATCATTTAACTCTTGTTAGCTATGAGTAAAGAGAAAAAAAGGAACTCCATCATTTTAGCTTTTATGCAGTCATATTATAGAAAGAAAGAAAAGAAAAACTTATTGTGACCCACTTGTAAGTTATATCATGATGCTTCTGCCAATTTTTTTTTTTTTTTTTTTTGTTGTTGTTGTTGTTCATATATGTCTCTCCCTTTTCTTTCTCAATGTTATAATTCCAAAAGTCCTTTGGCATTGATGTTTGGGTCACAAGAGAATTTGTCCTCCTACAGGAGATTGAATAGATTCAACCTTCCAATATCAGAAGTTGTATTTTGATTTTTGTTGTCTGACATGCACTAAATCTAACAGATAAATTTTTTAAAAAGAAAGAAAGAAAGACATCTGCATAACCTGTCCTAGCAAATGAATCCAATGATGTTTCAGTCTTGAATCGTTTTTTTTTTATGCATCATTTTCCACATCCATGTTTTAGTTGCTCTCTATTAAAAGTAATGATTTTCATTGACTGATTATATGAAAATCTCGTAGGTGATAGTTTGATTGGTTTGGTTTGAGATATAACCTAATAGCCTATGTTATGTTATCTGTTGTTTCATTTACCTTCTTTTGGTGATCTTAGAACCAGTTCTAAAACCCAGACCCAACTCTTGGCTGTATGATCAGATTGGTTCTGGATTGGAACTGGCCGGCGAAGCGGCCGTATCACTATAACACCCAGTTAGTTGAGCAGAAACAATTTGTAAGAAAGAAAGAAAAAAAAAAAAAAACTATCATCAAAGCTCATGCGCAGGACTTGAAAATCAGACAGTTTCACTATGCAAATAATGGAATACTTGTTATTTATTTATTTTTTCTATTTTTATGATCTTAGATTGAGCAGATTTTCAGGCTGAAATGAAACAGAGTTGGGTCTAACCAGATGGATTGGCGGTTGGATCAAACCGTCGCCCAAGTCCAATCTATGTTTTAAACCATTGCTTAGAATAATCTTAGGATGCCATTTAAACAGTTCAAAAAATTAACAAACAAATAAAATGAAGTACAGAAGGAAAAAAAATTCACCTTGGGCTTCAAATGGAAAGCCAATGTCTGGTTCTGATCAATAAGTACAAACACTGCCTCAATTTCCAATTACGCAGAAGTCGAATTCTCATGCGAGTCTCAAAGCTGTGAGGTCAGTGTTATGAATGACTATACTGATAAAAGCATCATTTGTGAATGCTACTGGAAGTTTGGAGCCTGTAACATAATGTATAGTAGAGCTTGCAGCTGAATCTCCATAAGGCATCCTTTGTACTCCTGATACTGTTGCTAAATTTCAGGTATAGTTATCAATTTTCTGTTGTGTTTATCTCTACTCTCCATCTAGTCTTGCACACAACCTGAATTTTGTTATTTGCCATTATCATAATTGTTTATTGTATCCTGTCCTCACTGTTGCTTTCTTTTTCTTTGAGACTATATCCTACGCAGTCTCTTACTCATTTTCATTTTTTTTTTTTTTCTTGTTGGCTTTCTGAATCCATGGCTTCCTCTATCAATAATAAAGAAATTGTATAAACACTTTATTTGTCAGTGTCTGTTTTCCAACATTGCCAACTTGAGGCAAATTTACTTCTCAGGATATGTTAACGCTGTTGATATTGTGCAGAGTGTTCCTGGGCAAACACCACCACTGTTACAGTACTTTGGGACATTGTTAACTAGAGGAGAACTCAATGCCTTTGAATCTTTGGAATTATCCCGCCTGGTTGTGAACCAGAATAAAAAGAATCTTTTGGAGAATTGGTTGGCTGAGAACAAGCTTGAGTGTAGTGAGGAATTAGGGGATCTTGTGAAGGTTGGTTTGGAACTTTTCCTTTCCTAGTCACTCAAGCTATGTGGCACTTTGTTTGTTTTGAAAACTTTAAATAGACCATTAATTGTTTTGTTGATTGTTGTCTTGATGGATGTTAAGTGGGTGAAACATGCACAGGTTCAATCATTGGTTGATTATAATATTGTTAGCTTTTGTTGATAGAAACTAGATTTAGCCTCGGTTATTGATAAATGATGTTAAAAATTGAATTTGGCCTCGGTTGATGCCAAAAGAGGCTAAATCCATCTTTAGTCTCGGTTTTGCCTCAGTTACCTAAACTGAGACTACAACTCCCGTGGCTAAAGGCTTTAGCCTCGGTTGTTGAGAACCGAGGTTAAAAATAGTTTTAGCTTCGATTGGAGGCAATTGAGGCTCAATTTGGATTTAGTCTCAGTTGGAAACAATGGAGCCTAAAATTTTGATTTAGCCTCATTTTGAGAAAACTGAAGCTAAAAAGGTCTTTTAGCCTCACTTGAAGAAGCAAGGCTATAAAAGTTATTTTAGCCTCGGTTGCTAAAACTGAGGCTAAAGCCTTTAGCCACGGGGGTTTCAACCTCGGTTTGGATAACTGAGACAAAACTGAGGCTAAAGGCTTTAGCCTCAGTTTTTAACCTTTTTAGCCTCAGTTTTGAACCGAGGCTAAAGCCCCCTTTTCTTGTAGTGTATATTAATTCCGTTGTTTGTTTCCTTGTGATTATATTGAATGTTTGCAATTAATTCATTGTGTGTCCATATAAACCCTTAGTTTCTCCCTTTTTGAAGGCAGCTGAACTGTTAGGGTCTTGATTGCAGTTTGGACCTCATGATGTGTTCTAAAACCCAACAAGGCTGAGTTAGGATACCCTTCCCTTGGACAAGGTGTGGTTTATCGTCTAAAGGTACCTTTTCATTTCACGGAATGTTGATTGATTGCATTCATAACTCTGTCATATTCTTCAGTAACAGAAGAATCTTGTATTCTTCCTCATCGCAGTAATCTGCTAATAATGTTGAACAGGACTCTTCCATCACCGTTGCCTTTGATGATATTCCGGAGGATGGTCTGAACAACCCGCTTCGCCTTGAAAAGGTTGCAAATGAGGTAGGCTTTCATATCTTGCTCTCACTTTGGCTGCTTGCTCTCTCTCTCTCTCTCTCTCTCTCTCTCTCTCTCTCTCTCTCTCTCTCTCTTCTATTGTCTTGTTTGATAATTAGATAGCATAAAGAAGAAGCATCTCATACTATTTTGGCATTGTGTTTGAGTGATTTCATGTTTAAAATAAACTGATAAAACTTTTAAACATCTATTGTCTGCCAGGTATTTACTCTAAGCACAGAAAATTCATTGGATCGTGCATAATACTTCTCTGCTTAAAATTTGAAGTCAAACTTCAGGAAATTTTGATGCTGTTCTAGATTTGAAAAGTACTAGATCCATGAGAGAACCATTTAAAGATACTTTAAAAATTATTGAAAAGGACATCCATGTATAGATAACCAATGGATTACAGAGTGCTGAGTGCTGACCCATTGTGTAACTTACTCGTTCTTGGGTTGCCTGTGTGGAATCTCAAGCACTCCTCTTCAGTAGTTGCTGAAGGCAGCTAGGGAGTATCTTAGACATGCACCTTGCAACAGCAGTGTTGGCAGCTCAAAGCATATAAACAAAATATTTTTATATGCTTGGTGTATCGTGTAGGGTCATGATACTGATACTGATGCCAGATGCTTGTTGATTTAGCTGAATCCTAATGTATTCCATTTGCCATGTTTTAAAATCCCAAAACGTGTTATTTTCATATTGTAGAAGGTGGTACTGTGGATACATTAGAGATTGATATTTCCATTTAAGTCGGCAGAAGCTAGAAAGACTAAACCATCATTTCGCTTAAGGGTGTATTTGGTTGCACCAAATATGATGAGATTTCATGATTTTTGCACCAAATTGGACTGATTTATCAAGAAATATCTTTTTTCTTTGAAAGGCAAAGAATATCAAGGAATTCAGCATAATAGGTCAAATAGTTCAAGCAAAAGTCACAAATCTGAATACAAGTGGCATATTACAAATGGGATACTCATTTCCTTATCCGTGTCCTGGATTTTGGTAAATGGAGAGTTGTATCTCTATTCCCATATACATTTACCTGTGTGTGTGTGTGTGTATCTAATATCATATATTTAAGAGGTGCATGGCATATGAGAAATGCAACTATGCCCGAACTGTGGTGGTGTCATATAATGACAGTAGAAGCATATTAGATATTGGAATACATACAAGAGTATATATGCCTTGCAGTTCAAGATAATAAGGTGGAACTGCTGGGCAAGGAATATTGCTTTGCTTGATTCTGGAATATTTTGATATAGAATTTGTTATCATGAGTTTTCTAATTCTCAATTATCAATTGTTTATGTAGGTTACTTATCATAGGATGAAGGATGCCTTAGTACAACTAAGTTATAAGGGTGTTCAGAAGGGACCTGCTGCAGATTTGATTCCTGTATTATTTGGAGAGAAATGCCCGACCGTGTCAAAGAAGGTTGTATCATTTACATCATTTAACTCCAACCTTGACCATTCTCAGGTGTTCAATACATTGGTTACAATTATTGTATGGGTTTCTAAGCAAATGGCATCATGCTATTTAACCCCACCACTACTATCCATATTACTTGAAAGGATTAAGAATCGGATAATCCTTTAGAGGAATTAATTGATACTCTAGTCAGAGCATGATAATCCATAGGCATGCATATAACCACCATAAAATTGGTATGCATGTACCTCAATCCAAGCTGTCCAAATCATGGGCCCACTATAGAGTCACATTGACCAGATGATGCCAACAGTTGCAAGAATCTTTTACCCAGGAGCTGTTCTTGCTTTGAGCTCACACTTAGAACTTGTGGTTTCTCTCCTGTTTAGTAGCTGGTTATACTTGCTAACATCTTGATAGGGATTCCTCCCATCTCTCATACTTAAATCTGCTGCTGCTTCTCTTCACACTTTCAGAAACTATATGCTAAATGTTGGATTGTCTTAAATGATAAATGTAACACCCCAGAAAATTGGGGGTCGTGCATACACTCGACTCCCAAGTTTCTGGGTATTACTTATAACCATTTTTATTGTTTTGTGCTTAAACCAGTTTAATGAGCAGTATGGAATTGTTTGGAACATGAATTACAATCACAACAAGTCTACTGAAATGAAAGCGGCTAACGTATACAAGTCTACAAATAATATCAACGGGTCGCACAAGGCGTTGCCCGACAAAATACAAAATAATTATGAGTTCAAAAGAATAGTGCTCTAAGTCCATTACTCTGCGATCCAAAATCCGACCGCTAAATCTATGGTAAACTGCCCATCAGCTGGAAGTAGGATAACTCATCCTCCTTGTCAATGCTTGCGCCGCACGACTCATCGAACTTAGCATCACCTGCAACTACTGAAGAGTCTGGTTGATGTTTTAAAACGCCGTCCCAGAGTGGGAGTGAGTGATCAACTCAGTGGGAATCATTAGCCGTAAGTTACCTCAATATCAATTCTATGATGGATTTAATGAAAAGCATACATTCACACAGCTCTGACTAAACTTATTAATGTATATACATAGGTTATGGTATGATGCATATCCTCACAACAACACTCCCTCGAGTGACTTTGTCTTACAATCGTGCATGACCAACACTCCCTCATTGAGACCTTAACTGCCGAGTTGTCAACCTAACTAATGCAGTGCGATCATGAACGTGTTAGCCGAGTTTTTAGTTAAGTTCGTTCATCCAGCAGGTTGAGGAAATCAGTACACCCGACGATATCAATGCTCTCATCCGTTTGTGAGGCCATGACCCCTCAACGCACGAGGCCAAGGCTCCGCGATCCTTGATCTCATCGAGTTCCTCACCCTCGATTTGCAAGCACGTGAGGAGTGCTAGGAAGCGGGATCGCTCGCGGATCACTACGGAGAGGCTCGTCATCCCAGCGTAGGTCGACAGCACGGACATAGTGACCCATTCCACCATGTCCAACTCACGAGGCTGTGGATTAGTTTACTAACTGTTATCAATGAGCGTCAGTGAGCGTGAGGTGTTCCAGGTTCCAGCAGGTGTGAGTAAACATGGTTAACAAACGCGGTCGGTCAGTCGATGGACTAGGTCGCCCAAATTTAGGCTAGCATGAAACGCACAACATCGGTTGCAAGCAACCCATGTAGTCTTACTACTGTCGCTCTTTGGCCTCCGCCTGAATCAGTCAATCTAGTCACGGTACGACCCAACCAACGGGACCACTCTTACTAATCTCAGATTCCTGACCAACTCAGGGGATGGGCTATGTTTAATAGTATTATACGCAGCTAAGAGTTCATCTTCAAGTACAGATAGAATAAAACGTATAATACATCAAAGCATGAGATTTCAAGATATTAAAATGAATGCTGCTATTCCTAACAACATAAATCAGATATGTGTGCATGTGGTGCCGGACTACCAAAAATCAAACGATCACACATCATATATAGTGTAGGAAAATTTAATCATGCATACAACAAGGAAGAATATGTAAAAGTTAGATGCAAAAATGTATAGGCAACACAATTCTCATGCCCAAACAATTTGAAAAGTAATCAAACATCAATTTACGATTTCATAGATAATGGGTATACTTATCATATGGATTCTTATCTAAGTTTTACTCTAACTTATGCATGCACATCAATCTAGCATCCAAAATCATTAAATTTATCCTAAAATTGGTACTTGACCACCTAGGGATAATGGTCCGCACCTTGTGACGAACCGCTCGGTTCACGGCGCCCGTAGGGTTAGGGTGTTAGGAAATCATCGTTGAAATACCTAAATAAGTACACAAGCTTGTAAGAATTGGAATGAATTAAACACAAGATCTAAACTTACAAACATAACTCAATACTTACCTTCAATCGTCGCCGAATTGGCACCAATGAAAGACAACATTGCTATAGAGGAGGTGAGAGGGTGAAGGTGCACAAACCCTTATATTTCCAAGCTCTTCTTCTCTCTTTCTCCTCTCTTCTCCTCTTTCTCTCTTTCTTTCTTCTAGGGTAAATTCGTATGGGAGGAGATGGTGCCCAAATGAGGCCCTTTTATAATGCCAGATTTGGTGTAAATGGCCCCAAGGGTTAGGTTTTTACTATACTAGCCCTATAGGAGGATCTTTCTAACCTCTAGAGCCCACTATGGGGCGTACATGTCGGTATACACCGTAGGATAGTTAACCCTAATGATGATCTACGTATGGACATGATCGACCCGCCATTTGGATGCATCGATCGGCAGATATGATTAGAGGTCTGTTCAACGGTCACCGATGGTCGACTGGGGCCGCGGCTATATGGATATGAGAAGGGGAATATCCTTACTCTACGTGTGAAGTTTGGTCGTAAACCAAAGGTCCAAAATCTTCAACTTTGCATAAGAGTGGATGACCCAATTCACTTAAGTTTCAACTTCTTCCTTTAGGGTATTTGCACTTCTCATGCACTCGTCCTTCCGCTCAAGTTGATTGGTTCTGGACACTATCAGGTCCGACTCCTGCGATGGACGTCGAGCCCAGTAAGAAGGACATTATTATATAGTTTTGGAATTAGTGGCCCACTAATGAGCGGTGTAGAGCTTGTTACAAATTTTACCTGCGTTTCTCATACTTTTATCAGCGTTTTAATAGGTTTTACCAGTGTTTCTCAAATCTTTCGTCTTGATAGTTTTGCCGGTGCTTAGTACAGTTTGGCGCTTTTATAGTTTTTGCCGGCAGTCATCACAAGCGCCGTTAAATTTCGACTTTTAGTGCGACCGCGGGTAAAAGATACAGCGACGCCCCCCCTTAGCGGCACATGTCCGGCCGCCGGTAATACTTGTACCGACGGTTTTTGGGACTTTTAGGAGCGGTTTTGGCCGCCGATAAAGGCCTATTTTCTTGTAGCGGAACCATGTCATAAACTGGGCCCAACTAATGGACGGTTAGGTCCCCATCCAGATGGGTGTAGTAGATTGCCTGGTGACCAAACTCTATAGACCCCCTCTAGGGGATGAACCTTATAATAACTCATTATAACCCCTGTCACTAGCACGTAAGAGAGAGGGAGAGAGATGATGGATGTCTCAGCCCTGGGTGTGAGATCCCCAGGGCATTTCTTATATAAAATATCTCATGGGCTTTGTGCCCACAAGCTTCCTCACTTAAGTTGCATGTAAGTCATCTTTATACCAATTGCACTTGAAAAGGTCTTTTCACACATGAACTTTGAACCCCAACGCATACACCATTCCACGTCCCTTGATACAGTAATCATCATCATACCATCCTTCTGCTTGCTATACAATTTTGATAGATTCGTTGATGGACACATTCAAACTAGGGACTTAGGGGCTATTATAGAAACTGAAACGACTGATTTTTTGACTGCCATGGCAATTGCAATAAAAACCCTGAGGAATTTATTGCTCTTTCTAATGACTTGGATCTTTTTTTTCTTTTTTCTTTTTTATAGGATGGATGGCTTCTGTTTTTTTTTTTTTTTTTTTGGAAAAAGGTGGGAGCACACCACCCGAAATTATATAGATTGCAAAATTGGTTGTACTTCCAAGTAGGTGGGCAGAACGAAAAAGAGCCGTGCCACACTTAACAAAATCTAACCATAAAAAAAATAAAATAATAATAATAATAAATCATAAACCTGAAAAAGGACTAGAACTATACAGAGAGCAGATAGCTTGTCTCACTGGGTCCCTAAATAAAGGGCAGCAACTAAAGCACCGCACCAACTTCAAGGCTTGAAGATTCTTCCACAGGAAAAATAAGGGCTCAAAACTTCCAACAAAAACTAACATTAAGCCGTCCAAGACATTCCACCACAAACACCACAAACCCCAACTCCACGTCATCAACCCTCCAGCCACCGACTTTTTATTTTATTTTATAGGTCCGGAAAACATGGCAGCCGGACACTACAATGCAGCTACGTCAAAACGCCCTGCAGCGACAACTTCACCACTGCAACCTACAAAACAAATAAAGAAATTGCAGGGGAGGCAACCTCAACATGCCATCGCAACACCTTGGACTAAATCTGCCCCAGCAGGAAGTAGATCAGTAGCTGAAACCTAACCTAATGACTTGCATCTAGCCCAGATCCTAGGAATTATATCTTTGGAGATTGAATAAGACTCTTTGGTTGTGGTTCACACTATCAAATCAAATGGGAGCTGGCAAGGAAGTTTGCTACGCTGGTAAGCAACTGATCAAGGAGCTATATGTTCAGGGAAAGTAATTCGGTTGCAGATGTTTCCACAAGTATGAGATCATTTGCTCTATCGGCTCAGTCGCCAACCTACCTTCTATAGGGATGTTATTGTGCATGTGATAGTAATTGTATTTCAAATTAGTATAAGAAAGAAAAAGAGTCACCACCATTTCCAAAAAAGAAGATGTGAAACTAATATGTCGCGCTATCCCACATACCTTTAACATTAGTATCGTCTGATTTCCTCTAGCGACTTTATGTATATCACATGTATTGGATGAACGAATGAAAATCCAGGTCATGCTCCACAAAAGTATGGTTTTTATTGCGTCTCTATCCATGCAACAAACAATGTCCTGTGAAGGATCGAGTACAATCAATTCAAATAGGAAAGAAGAGGTAGATAGAAATTAGAGAATACCTCTTTAAAGAAAATAAAGAATCACCAAACAGTTTTTTAACTACTCTAGCTTTTACGGATTAACATGGGGACCGAAAAAGATAGAAATTTTCCTTTATGTCTCTGATATCATAAGAGGAATGTGATATATATGAAGTCAATCAAATGATTTAAATATCATGGAAGCTTTTATATTTATAGACTTCAATAAAATTTGGATAAATTATAAATTGGAATTAAACTTAAATTTTAAATTAATGACAGCATGTATCTTGCTAACCATTTGGAGGTAGTCGAGGCGGAGATGTGAATAGGTTGTTAACAAGAGCCCCCTTTGGCCCAAGCTGAGACAGGCTCAAACCCAGCCCTTTATATATGTTTTTTTAAAGGGTTAGGGCTTGGGCAATTGTGCTAGGACTAGGCAGGGCTCGGATCAGTGTGGAGCCTTGGATTTGCCACACATGGAACCATGTACCTATTTTCATCAAATGCAAAACCTTTCTCCATTCCCCTTTTCTTTCCCAAGCATGTCCTACATTTTTATTTGACTGGTCTGATTTTTGGACCAGGGCATGTGATAGTGGCCCCCACATAATGAACAGCTTTGATCTGGGTTAGAAAGTTGGTACATGTGCCAGAGATCAATCTCTCATGGAATGGATCGTCCTAGCATTCCTTGAGTCTGCCAAGGTGGTTGAGTGGGCTCACTGGATACCGTTGGAATCCTACGGCACTATTTACTCTACGCATGGCCACGGGCGTTGGAAACCACAAACTTAAAAAGAAGGCCAACTACTTCGTCAGGGTTTGAAAGAAAAATTATCATACTCCACGTGACAACAATTCATATGGTACTCCACATTTGTGCAACAATGGGCTCACCCATACTACGAGGAATCCACCCACTCAAGGAAACGGATTGCCTGTGACCCGGGCACAGAGATATACCTGTGCCCGGGGCTGTGTGGGGCTCACAGAGATGTCCGTGACAAATCCACTTCGTCCATCTGTTATGAAGGACCAAAATAAGACAGGATATTAAAAATCAGGCAGATCCAAAATTCATGTGGACCACACCAAATGAAATAGTGGAAACTGAAATGTTCACCGTTAAACCTTCCTGTAGTTGACCGCGATGTTTATGTGCCATCCAAACCGTTCATAGGATTACTACCACTCAGATAAACTATAGGCACAAATATCATTATGATAAAAAATAGTAATAATAATAATAATAAACTTCTGTCACCCTACGCCTTCAATCCCCGCTATTTCGAGTGGACATGACTTTTGGATCGGCCTTATTTTTATATTCCTAATCTATTCTTGTCTTCCAAAACAGATGTACGGAGTGGATTTGTTATGGATATCTCTGTGGGCCCCACACATCCGCAGACACAGAAATATCTATGTGCCTGAGTCACAGGCAATCCACTTCGCCCACTCATGTAGATCTCAATGTTTTGGTAGCAGGTTGCCTCTGACCCGCATAGAGACATATCTGTACCCGGAGCTGTGTCCGGTCCATAGAGATATCCGTGAAAAATCCACTCCATCCATCTGTTTTGAAAGACCACGATAGGACAGGATTCTAAAAATCATGCAAATGCAAAACTCATGTGGGCCACGCGAAAAAGTGGGGATTGAACGAGTGAAGGTGACGGAAGTTTTGTATCAGGATGATATTTATTCCTACAGTTTACCTGAGTGGTAATAATTCTATGAACGGTTTGGATCGCATATAAACATTATGGTCAGATCCAAGACGGTTTCAACGATGGATGCTGCTATTCCCACTGATTTGTTGGTGTGACCTACCTGAGTTTTGGTTCCGCCTAATTTTTAGAATCCTGTCCAATCGTGGTCTTTCAAATCAGATGGACGGAGTAGATTTTCCATGGACATCTCTGTGGATCCACGCAGGCCCGTTTCAAAGGCAATCCGCTCCCATTGTTTTTGGCCTTTCGACTTAAAAAAAAAAAAAAAAAAAAAAAAAAAAAAAAAAAACTTTTCCTAACTGTACATTGGTAAATCCTCAAGAATCCTACAATCAGCGGCTAGGATCACATGACCAACGTGATTTTCCGTACACCCTATCAACAGTATCCTGAAAGCGTGATGACTAATTCGGACGGCAGTGATCACTTTGAAGTAATTTAGAAAATGGTGGTGAATCTTCAACCGTGCACATGGCATAATTGTACGGAAATCCAGACCATCCATAATATTCCTGACCCGATTATGGATCGATCGAAACCCAAATATCAGAGTGAGAAGATTATAGGAACCATCGATTATGCTAGATGTTTTTAGCATCCAGTGCTAACAGTAGTATATTGGATCCTTATCAGGCGCACTTAAAGTTGCACGTGCCACATGCATAAGATCCAAACCATTTAATCGTTTTCCACTATAATTGATGGGCCATACTCCAAAAATTATATTTTTCCCTGTTAATCCTAGCCACTGACTGTCCAACCGATTGTAGGCTAGTTTAGCGTACAAGCCATTTCAAATGCCCATATTTATAGAATATAAAACATCCTAGCCTTGCAGAAGGTGTGGCCCACAATGGAAAACATTTTTCTTATAAATCAGACCGTAGATCCGCTCATCAGGGATGCCACATGACTATATGGACTCAGATTGACAGCAGAACTTGTTTAAACCGTCCATTGTTTCCAAAGATTTTAACCCACCTGAGTTTTTTGTTTTTCGTGTTTTTTCTTTTTATGCTAAGATAATCTTCAAGGTGATACCTGACCTTCTTACTGCTCAGACATATCCACCCACGTTGCGTGGCCGTGGGCTACTTTGACGTATGTATCGCATATCTAGGCCGTCAATCCGTTTACCAGCTCATTTTCAGGCATGAGGCCAAAATTTAAACACATTCAAATCTAGGTGGACAGCACAACAGGAAACGGTGGTGATGGAATGGCGTTAAAATTTTCCTAGGGTCTACGTTAATGTTTGTTTTCCATTCAGCCTGTTCATTAGATCACTGAAACCATGATTAGGGGTGCACACGAGTCGGTTTGGTCCAATTTTAGAATGAAGTCGAAAACAAACCGTTCCTAACAGTTATAGGAGAATCGGAACTGGAACTAGACGGTTAGCACCTTAGAACCGAACTGAACTGGATCATTAAAATCCGTTCGCTTCCGGATTGGTTCCACTGTTCTGGGCTTGAGAGAGAGAGAGAGAGAGAGAGTAGCTACAGCTGGGGGCATAAAGAGTGAAGTGAAGGGAATGAGCTTAAAAGTTTGTTTTTTTTTTTTTTTTTTTTTTTTTTTTTTTTAATATATAGTTCAGTTCTTGGCTCGGTTCAAGGTTTGATTCCACGATTCGGATCCATGGTTTGGTTCTATAAATAGGTTCATGGTTCGGTTCAGTTCTACACATATCCCCAAATCGAGAATCAAACCCAACTAATTGGTTCCTTGATTTTTGGAATCAAAACCGGTTTACTCTAGAACTGCCAAACCGTACGGTTTGGTCAGTTCTAATTCAGTTCCACGGTTCTACCAGTTCTATGTGCACCCCTAAGCTCACATGCATTCAACGATCATTGTTTCCTATGGTGTGATCCCTGATATTTGAATCTACTTACTCTTTGGTCTCATTCCCTAAAATAAGCTGGAGAAATGGATGAATGGTGTGGATATACAAATAAAAATAAAATAAAATAAAATAAAATAAAAATTGAATTAAGGTGGGCCCCAGGTTGCGGCCTGACCAAATCCGCATTAGGTTAAACTATCTGTATGTTAATTTAACCTAAAGGGGGTTGTAGTTTGATCCATATTTGGACTTAATTTGGAGCAAAAATATCGGCAACAGGACATGTTTGGCAATTTTGTCTTGAAACTTGGAAGCAGGTGCGAGAGAATCAATCCCCACGGTTTGATTGGGTCCAAAGGTTTTTTTTGCCCAAGCATATTGAATGGTTGGAAGTTCTCGCATAGTCTCACCCACTTTAGTAGTTTCCATAGAAACTCAGTTACACCACCCACAATACACTGCACGAGCGCCAATTAAAATTAGCATCCGTAATTGAGACACGAGTAAGCGCAATCAAAACCGTTCAAGAGGTAGACCCAATAGGCCATGGTTGAAGTAACACCCTACAAATCATCCTAAGCCTTCATTAATCAATTTGAATCTAAACCGTTGGCAACTTTTCATTTTCAATTGTCATATCTCTCAAGAAGATAGGATCATCTGCAGGGCAATGTATCCTCCATCCGGCTTCACCACTTAAACCGTTCGGATCATTTATGAGAGCGTCCCAATCACGGTAATCAGTGCTCCTGCATTGCATGCCCTTAAATTACCTGTGCCCGGGACTTTGTAGGGCCGTAGAGATGTCACTTACAAATCCACTCCGTCCATCTGTTTTGAAAGAACACAATTGGACAGAATTCTAATAATCAAGCAGACCCAGAACTCAGGTTGGCCACACCAACGAAAAAGTGGGAATAGAAATGTGGACAGTTGAAACCTTCCTGGAGCAGAGCATGATAAAACCGTTGATAGTGTTATTACGACTCGCATAAAATGTAGGACCAAATATCATCCTAATATAAAATATCTGTCACCACTGGCATTCAATCCCCACCGTTTCATGTGGTATGACCCACATGAATTTTGGATTAGTTGGTTTTTAGATTCCTGCCCTAATGTGATCTTACAAAACAGATGTACGGAGTGGATTTGTTACAGACTTCTCTGTAGCCCCATACAGCCCGGGTCACAAGAATATATCCGTGCCCGGGGTCGCAGCTTTTTACGGACAGTAAGTTCCTGTTTTCCTGTCTCGTGATTGATCCACCTCGTTACTGATGTTATCGACCCGGCTGAATTAAAAGGAAGCAGATTGGCTGGTGTACCACACATCAGCGATATAATTGGTCAGGGTACGTGTCGTGCGAAGACCAGAGCTGACGCTCCTCAAGCTCCGAATTGGACTAGCGGTTTAAAGGAAATCAAAGCTAATTAATGGCCCCGCCCAAAATGATGTATTTATTATATCCATACCGTTAATCCATTTTTAGAGATCATCTTAGAGAATGAGCCAAAAAATGAAACATATCCGAAGCTCAAATGGACCACACCAGAAATAGCAGCAGGGATAATGATTTTCACCGTTAAAACATTTATAGGGCACACCATAACATTTATTTTCCATCCAATCCGTTCATAAGGTCAAAAAGACCTAGATGAAGAAGAAAAACAAATATCTTATTGATCCAAAACTTCCGTGGCCCCCAAAACGGTTTCAATGGTGACGTTCAATCACCTACTGCTTTTTGCAGTGTGGCCTAGTTGATATTTATATCCGTGTTATTTTTCGGTTCAAGCCTTAAGATGAGCTCACAAAATGTATGGACGGTTTGGATATAGCACATACCTCATGATGGGACCTAAAAAACTTGCTGACGTCAATACATCATCTAGATAGCTGGTGTGTGGTACACCAGCCAATCCGCTTCCGAATTAAACGGAGTGTTGATGATGTTAATGATGTGGTCCAATCAAATTACAACTAACAAAAATTTTCAGTTTATATCATGGAAATGATCCGAATTCAAATAAAGCAGGTGGATCCCACTTACACTTTTGGAGATCTCATCAAACATGAATCCGGACCCTCTGCTTGCCACAAATAGGATTCATCCATCGTAGAATCCGGCGTCTTTTTGTTGAAGCCGGACTATGTACAACTCCGTTCCCCGTTCGGACCTCGGGATATAGAGGCTCTAGTGGCCATAAGTGGCCACCGTTATGTATGGATATTATCCACACCGTCCATCCATTTTACCATATCATTTTAGATCATTAGCCTAAAAATAAGTCAAATGCTAATCTCAAGTGGACCACACTACAGGAAGCATTAGTGCTAAGTACGCCCTGTTAAAACCTTCTTAGGACCCACCGTGTTTTTTAATTATTTGCCATCCAACTCGTTGATATGGTAATGTACACCTGGATGAAGCGAAGAAACAAAAATGATCTTGATCTAGAACTTCCGTGGTCCCCAAGAATTTTTCAACGGCAGAAATTTAATCGCTACTGTGTGGTCCACTTGAATTTGAATTATCCTTAGTTTGAATTTTATAATCTAAAATAATATGAAAAAAAATGGATAGAAGGTGTGGATGAAATCCACACATCACGGCGGTCCCTCGGAGCCCAGCCAGTCCCGAGCTCAGAACAGGCGGGGTGGTACCTAATCCGCGCGGTTTTTTGTTTTCCTTACGAAAATGGCATATCACATCACATGCATGAGGATTCCAAATAAACAAACCTTCTCGCGTATGGTAGAATTCAAGAGTACAGAAAAAGAGTAGTCCTTCAAATTTTATGTGGGAATATAGCTACACATGCTAAGTAAAAGAGACAACTAAGTGCATGAGTAGGGTGCATAACATATAAGAGTAAAGAAAGAAGAAGAAGAAGATGCAACATGCATACGTGTGTAATACGCATGCATGCATGCACACGTGCAAAGTGTTCTACACCTTATGCACATCTGGTATATGCACCGGGTAGTTATCGATGAAGCCATCCCACGCACTTCCGGTCGGAGTTTTAACGGTACGATTGCACCGCCACACTGCACTGTTACACTTGAAACCGCTCCCAAGTGCAATCTGCCACACCCGATCTCCCTTCTTCATCCTCCCCTTCGCCTCGATGTAGCCCAATTCATACCATGGAGAAGATGATGAAGTGTTTCCGAAACGGTGGAGAGTCATTTTAGATGCCTCGACGTGTTCTGGTGATAGCTGGAGGTTCTTTCCAAGCTCCTCGATCACACCACGTCCGCCTGCATGAATGCAGAAGTGATCGAATGCTTGCTTGAAGTCAGGAATGTATGGCTTCCACTTGGGGTTGATCACCTTACGACCAATGAGGCTGAAGAGGAAGAGAAGCTGCTCCGAGATCGGAAGTACAAGTGGGCCCAACGTCGTGATGTTGGTCCGGAGAGCGGCACCTGCAATCGTCATGAGGTCCTTGGAGAGTGATATTCCAATCTTCCCTTCCTTATCTTCCTCCTCATATACACTGTGGTAGGAGCTGTCGTCTGCCCCTTTGTGGGTCCTAACCAAGTGGCATAAACTGTATTTGGCTCGCCTGGCTTCGGCCCGTTTGTTCGATAGGAGGATTGCAGCTCCACCCATTCGAAACAGGCAATTGGCAAGCAACATCGGCCGTTGATTCCCAGTGTACCAGTACTGAGTGATGATCTCTGTACTGATCACCAATGCATATGAATTAGGGCGAGCATGGAGGAGGTCTTTGGCTAGATCGATCGATATAAGGCCTGCACTGCACCCCATTCCAGCAAGGTTGTAGCTTTGGATGTTGCTACGCATCTTGTACTTGTTCACCACCATCGCTGAAAGGGACGGTGTTGGCGAGAAGAGACTGCAATTGACGATGAGGATGTCGATGTCCTTGGGCTTGACTCCTGTCTTCTCAAGCAACGAATCAATGACAGAGAAGATAACAAGCTCTGCCTCCTCCCTCGATGCTTGGATGGTGGGGTTGTGGGGGACATGATGGAGGGCTGGAGGAAGGCTAGTTTCGTCCCCAAGGCCTGACCGCTCTAGGATCTTCATCTGGAAGTCGACGCTGATAGGGTCGAAGTTACTGATTTGGCGTGATTGCATCATGAACTTAGCCGCAGGGAAGCGGCACGACTCCGGAGGCTTGTAGCATATATGATCGACGAGGTATATCGGCCTAGGGCGCGACATGAAGTAGACGGTGGACATGATCACAGCTACAAACGTGGTTACTAGCACAGGTACGGTGTCGAACTCGACCGATCGCCAAAGGGCCATGATCTCATCAGGCCCCAGCCGTATGGCTTCTAAGAGGACGGAGATTACGATGGCCATCGAGATGAAGGTGAGGAAGCGATCGACGAGGTTTCGGTAAGCAATCTTAACGTACTTAGGATTGATGAACTTGGGGCCATCTGGCGAGGTAGTAGGCATCTTTTCGACGGTTGGGATGAGAGGGAGAGAGGGAGGGAGTCGTGGGCTGAAGGAGGGAGTGGGCTAGCTGAGAGAGTGTGGAAGGAGACGAGAGAATTTAAAGGCCTCATGAGCGGCAATGAATAGAGGTAGATAGCTTGCTTAAATGTGTGGCCTTTTTTATCATACAACGCTATCTTAGCTGGATTTTTTTCTTTCATTTTTTTTTCTTTTTCTATTGTAACAGTACATTCCTAAGTAGTACCTGTTATGGTGCACATGCATGCATATTCCAACGCGAGTGGACTGGGGTGTCACCCAGGAAACACGTTATTGGGACCGTGGGGTCTACTTTTATGTATTTGTTGTATATCCACGCCGTCCATTAGTTTTAACAGCTTATTTTATGGCATGGTTGCAAAATCGAAGTAGATCCATGTCTCAAGTGGACTACATAATATGGATTGAATAGCCACCGCTTAAAAACTTCTTAGGGGCCATGAAAGTTTTGGATTAAGCTGATATTTGCTTTTTCCCTTCCCTTCATCCAAATCTGTGTGACCTCATCAATATGTTACGGTGGGTCCCAGGAAGTTTTCAATGTTGAGCGTTCAATGACCAATGTTTCCTGTGGTGTGGTCCAGTTGAGATTTTAATCTTCTTTATTTTTGGGAGAATACACTTAAATGATCTGGAAAAAGTGATGAACGGCATGGATATATAAAAAATAAATCAAGTTTGGCCCACGTTCAGAAAAACACCCACTAACATGTTACTCGTGTAACACCTAATCTACTCCCTGTTCCGACCAGGTAGGTGTTTGGGGAAGTGCTCCATCCCTCTCGGACAACTGTTGTAAGTTATAGTGCTCCCGATTGCATTGGGTATTTTGAACAGTTCAATCATCAATCTAAACCGTTCATTAAGTCCAGATCACATTTCATACACCACCATGCAAAAATTAGGTAATAAGATGACCCGGTCCGTCATTAATTTAGCCTTCCTAGCTATCCATCCATCCTTTTTCTAAGAGATAGATGGATAGCTAGGATCTCCAAGAAAAAAAAAACAATAGTCTACAGTCATAAGCAATCCATGATGGGTCCTAACGAATGTAAGGATAAAATTCTTCACTGGACCTACTTTCTCATAAACAATCCTAACCGTCAGTATTAAATGCTACTGATCAGATGGTTAAGATTATCAGATAAGCATAAGAACATGATATGAGCGTTGAACCTAATAAACAGTCTAGATCGATGGATTGGATTGTCTAAGTATCCCGATGCAACTAGGAGCACTGTACCTTATATGTTGCTCTGAGAGTACTGGAGCATTTCTCGGTGTCAGGACAATTTGATTCGGAAGAATGGGAGTGTATGTGATGTCGGCTCCAAGCAACTAATTTTTGCAACTTTCGCATAACTGTTCGTGATCATGACTTCTCATCTGCTGGGCCACACCATGGCCGGTTATTAAATATAGAACGTTGGTTGGAGTTCTTCTAACCGTCGGTTTTGGGATAATCCAAAGTACTCAGAGAGGTCATTTGTATCATCATTGTAGTTTTTTAGCATGGCCCATCAATGATTGGGACCAGTGAGTGGTCTAGATCATATACATGTGTGTCACGTCTGTTGAGATAGTGAGCTTGATATAACCCAACGCTTTGTGAGGCCTAAAACGATTTTTGTGTCGTATTTTTTTTCCATCCGTTTCATCAGCTTATTTTTCTACGTTAGCCCAAAAACGAAGTAGATTCAAAACTCAAATGAGCCATACGAGTGATAGTGGAATGCTGGCCGTTGAAACCTTAGTAAGGTTCACAGAATTTTGGATGAGGGTTATATTTGTGTTTCCTTCCAGATAGGACCTTATGAACGGGTTCGATGGTATCTCAGGAAGGTTTCAACGGTGGGTGTCTCATCTCCCTTGTTTTCTGTGGTTTGGCTCACTTGACTTCGGATCTCTCTCATGTTGGGGCTCATATCTTAAAATGAGCTCATAGAACGGACGGATGGAGTGGGCCACAGCATATTGAATAGTTGGGATGGTCACCCACCTTTGAAAACCTTTCGTATGTTCGTGAGCTATCTTGTTTTGGTATAAGACATCACGCCATTTCTAATTCATCAGGTGGGCCACAGCATGTGAATTTAAAGGTTTTAGGCAAGATTATATGGTGGACCATGGGAGTTATGAATCACCCTGTTTATTAGACACTAAGGAGAGTGTGAGGGGGCACACATGATGGATGGAATATTGGATGTCATGCACACATCACAGTGGAACCCAAATATCTCAGCTTACATTAAAGCTTAAGCAGCAAAACTTTAGAGTGGATTTTTATTTTTATTTTTGGAAGCACACCACCTGTAATTGTGTTAAATAAAAAATGACCTTATAATTATTTCAGTAGGCACCACAAGATAAGAGAAGCCTCACCTATCATATATCTCCGCCTTATTAGGCTGTTAGGTTTTTACAGAGACTCGCCCAAAAGCAGTCATACAAACAAAAAAGCTCTGCCCAACAAACAGACACCATTGCATATTCAAATAATGAAACAAATTAATGTGCATATATTAGCTAATTCGATCCCTTACAAGGCTGTGTGTCATTAGGTTAGGATTGAGTGCCCATGTTGTGTGGGTGTGTGTGTGTAGGTGGTGTGTGAGTGTGGGTGGTGTGGGTGCGTGTGAGTGTGGGTGGTGTGGGTGTGCGTAAAAAAAAAAAAAAAAAAAAACAGAAGAAGGGATATCCTGAGCCAACTTGCATTAAGAGAAGGTAACACAGCCCAATTTAGTCTACAATGGCCGGTTAGATTGTTGAGTAGAAGATGGCCATGATAGGAATCTACGTAAGATAGATACCTTTTTAATTGGATGAAAGATTGTAAATCATCAGCAATCTAACGAGCCATTGTAAAACACATCATGAATCTAATGACCGAACGGCCATGAAATCATCAGCATACAAGATTGTCAATCTTAATAATTATAAAACATCGGCTTCATGCCTGAGGATGATTTAGATAAACTCAAGTTAAGATAATATCTTCTTTAAAAAATATTTTTGGAAAACAAGAAAGATCCACCTTACATAGGAAGGGTTTTCTTATTAGGGCTAATTATAAGGCGTCATATAACAAGAACTAATAAAATTAACTATAGTTCTATCTCTTTTTTGAAAACAAGAAAGATCCACCTTACATAGGAAGGGTTTTCTTATTAGGGCAAATTATAAGGCGTCATATAACAAGAACTAATAAAATTAACTATAGTTCTATCTCCCGGTGCCGCGCCAAAAACAGTCAGATTCTTGTTACCAATCCTCATTCTCTGGGAACTCTGGCGTTCCAGAAATGAGGCGGTTTTTGATCATTCCCCAATGAACGTCAAGAGATCTATGGCCCGAGTCAGATGGTGGGCCAACTTAGTTATCGGTAATAACATAATGGGCAAGCTTGTTTGGCCGCATAGTCGTTGTCCTCTGAAGCCGATTATTTCAGGAAATCATTCAGCCACGATCATGGTGAAATGGAGACTGCCTTTCCCTGGATGGGTAAAATTAAATGTTGATGGCTCCGCTTTAGGCAATCCTGGTTCATCTGGAGGGGGCAACATCTGTAGAAATGAAAGTGGAGCCTTTCTTTTTGCTTTCTCCATGGACTACGGGGCTGGATCCAACAATGTGGCGGAGCTTCGTGCTATTCACGATGGGATGGTGCTCTGTTTGGAGCGAGGTATGGATAGGATTGTAGTCGAGTCTGATTCTCTATTTGTAATTACAAGCCTCATTTCTCAGGCCAAAACTCCTTGGAATTGGAAACCTTGGATTTCCAGAATTAACCTCTTACGTTGGCATGGCCAATTCTTTTTGTCTCATACTCTCCGAGAAGGTAACGGCCCTGCAGATGGTATGGCCCGTCAAGGTAGCACGCACCACCAAACAGCGATCCATCTTAATACAGGGTCCCTTCCTAACCATGTCCATGGATTAATCTTCTTGGATAGGGTCGGGATAGGGTCCATCAGATCTGGCAGATAGTTTCCCTTTTTTCCTTTTCCCTCCTTTTGGGCTCCCTTGTAAATAGGTGGACGTCTGTATCCCCTACTATAGGCCCTCTCAATTCCTTTTCGTTTATTGGGGGGCCCGAACCCCTTTTGGGCTGTGCTTTGTAAAGAAATGTTTTTTCGATCATCAATAAACTTTTTGGAAAAAAAAAAAAACTATAGTTCTATCTCAACTATCAACAGGAGTTTACTAAATTAACTTTTAATGAGTTTTAATTCCATTCCACTCTAAAATTGTAATCCCATCACAACCATATAAATGCGCAGAAAATTGATAGTAACTTAAATGGTATTAGAATTATATGACCGTAGGTTCGTTTGAAAGCTAACTTAACAGGTTTTCAACACAATTAATAACGCATCATGAGGGCCTGTTAGTTTTTGTGGCGCCCACCTAAATTTCTGTATTAAAAAAAAATGACCCCGATAAAAGTGACAGATATATAAATTGAGACTTTTAACTCTATCCAAATAATTAATGATAAGAGAAAATATTTCTTATAAAACCATGTTGAGGTAGGAGTTAGTTGGAAGACTCTTCATGTGTGGCCCGCGATGGTAATCCACTTTTCATACAATCGCATTCATGGTCCTTTAGTGTCAAAGATGACTATCATCCATATATGAATCCTTAAAAAATTTGGGCCATTGGATGGTTTGATTGTAGGTTATACGAAGATCAACAATGAATATTATTTTGGTACAAACCCTCTAATGACATATCATTTACTCTCCCCAAATGTATCGTCGTGATGCTGATGATGTCCTCTTGGCGGTTATCACTTATGGTTGGGGCGATCTCTTTGACTTCTTGATAAAAAATTAGGTGTTGCACAGCACGCCAACAACGCAGTGAGCTTAGATCTGATCTCAGGCCTCACCCACAAACGATAAACAGGAAGAAATATAAACTAGAAATATATCAAAGCATTCAAAACAAACCACAAAACAAGATATACGTGGAAAAACCCCAAGCTAGGGTAAAAAACCATAGATGCAAACTTCCACTATGAAGAACAAAGATTACAAGGCAATATACTAACCTCTCCCTTGGAAGAACATAGAGAACCCTTGCCCCACACCTTAGAATTATTTTCCCAATATTCCAATGTACTAGAAAAATTCTAGGAACACCTATATATAGTTTAAGCAACTCCCATTTCCGCATCCCAGTTGCGAAAGGACTTGCGACACGAAATCCGTGCAAAATCGCGGAATGAATCTGCGTAACTACGACCGGTCGTGAATGGGCCACGACCGGTCGAGCACCTCGGGATCAAAAAACGATGCCGCTGGACTTTGAGTTGAACCGGTCCACGACCGGTAGAGCCGGACACTATGACCGGTCTAGCATAGCTCACGACCGGTCGAAGGCGGTCCCAGATGTGGCTCCACATCTTAACAATCTCTCACTTGGAGACACATCGCCTTAAACTTTCGTCTTCTTCATCCAGAGTGCACCACCTCCCCGTCTTCAAGCCTGAAGACCAATCAAAGCTGAACAGAGCTTCAACTTTTCCCGTGTGATCGTTTGGTCAACATATCCGCAGGATTCTCACTAGTATGAATCTTCTCCAGAGAAATCGATCCATCTTCCAGTAACGAACGTATAAAGTGATATCTGATGGCAATATGCTTGGTCCTTGAATGAAAGACTGAATTCTTAGTCAAGTGTATTACACTCTGACTGTCACTATACAACTTGCAATCTGCTTGCTTCTTACCCAACTCTTCCATAAAACCTTGCATCCACACCATCTCCTTGTATGCTTCTGTAGCTGCAACATATTCTACTTCTGTCGTACTGATAGATACTATCTTCTGTAACTGAGAGACCCAACTGACTGCAACACTACCCAGAGTAAAAACATAACCTGTAGTGCTTCTTCTGCTGTCGATATCTCCTGCCAAATCTGAATCCACGTAACCTTGTAACTTGATTTCTGATCCACCATAATACAGCCCTACATCCTTAGTACTTACCAAGTACCTAAGGATCTACTTCACAGCTTTCCAATGTTCCTTCCCGGGGTTGTTCGTGAACCTGCTAACAACTCTCACTGCTTGAGCAATGTCTGGTCTCATGCTCACCATAGCATACATGAGACTCCCAATAGCTGATGCGTATGGAACTTTAGCTATATAATCCCGTTCCTCCTGCGTCTTTGTACCTTACTCCTTAGATAGCTTGAAGTAGTTGGCTAATGGAGTGCTAACCGGCTTAGCACCTCCCATATTGAATCGATCAAGTACTTTAGCTATGTACTCTACCTCTGACAAAACTAGTTTCTTGTTTTCCCTGTCACGCCTTATTCTCATGCCTAGGATTTGTTTTGTAGCTCTCAAATCCTTCATGGTAAATTCTCTAGACAATTGTCTTTTAATATCTGAGATGTCCTTCATGCTTGAACCGGACACAAGCATATTATCAACGTACAGAAGAAGGATGATGTATGACGTATCAAACTTCTTCAAGTAACAACAGTGATCAGCATAACATCTCCTAAAACCGTTTTCTGACATGAAACTACCGAACTTCTTATACCACTGCCACGGGGCCTGTTTCGGGCCATATAGATACTTCTTCAGTTTGCACACCTTGTTCTCATTACCTGGTGCTACGTATCCTGTCGACTGATGCATATATATCTCTTCTTCAAGGTCTCCATGAAGAAAGGCTGTCTTAACATCTAGCTGCTCTAAATGTAAGTCCGCTATAGCCACTATACTCAAGACCATGCGAATCGTAGACATTTTTACCACAGGTGAAAATATTTCAGTGAAATCGATACCTGCCTTTTGTTGAAACCCTTTCACAACCAATCTGGTCTTGTACCATTTCAAACCATCGTGCTCCTCCTTCAGTCTGTAAACCCACTTGTTATGAAGAGCTTTCTTACCCTTAGGTAGAGTGACTAGCTCCCATGTATGATTAGACTCAAGAGAGTCCATCTCATCATCCATGGTCTGCTCCCACTTAACCTGTGTATTTGACTGTAACGCCTCTTCAAAATATTCTGGTTCACCATTATCTGTCAGCAGTAGATAATGTAAGGAGGGTGAGTATCGGACTGTAGATCTCCTCTCCCGAGTAGACCTCCTCACAACCAGTATATCCATGGCCTGCTCTCACTTAACCTATGTATCTGACTGTAACGCCTCTTCAGAACATTCTGGTTCACCATTATCTGTCAGCAGTAGATAATGTAAGGAGGGTGAGTATCGGACCGTAGATCTCCTCTCCTGAGTAGACCTCCTCGCAACCGGTGTATGCAGCTCTGCTTCATAATGCTCATGTGCATGATCATCCTGTGGCGCTGTAACACCCGTGTCCGGTAACTCTTCCAACTCTATGAATTCCTTTTCCTTGGCCTTATTTTCTTGTACACTGTCCTTATGCATCACTTTTTCATTGAAGACTACGTCCTTGCTTCTGATGATTTTCTTGTTTTCTGCATCCCAAAACCTGTAGCCAAAATCATGCTGCCCGTAGCTTATAAACGTGCACCTCCTGGACTTCGCATCCAGCTTATTTCTGTGCTCTGCATCAATGTGCACATATGAAGTGCAACCGAACACTTTGAGATATGCAAGGTTCACTTCTTTCCCAGTCCACGTTTCTTTTGGTAGCCCACCATCCAATGGTACTGAGGGACTTTTATTGATGAGATATGCGGCAGTATCACAGCATCTGCTCAAAAGGTCTTGGGCAACCCTGCATGTAACCTCATGCTCCTGGCGCGCTCAAGGATGGTCCTGTTAATGCGCTCAGCAACACCATTCTGCTGCGGTGTCCCTAGAATCATTTTCTGATGTTTGATTCCACTTACTGCACAATACTCCTCAAACCTCTTATCACAATATTCTCTCTCATTATCAGATCTGAGACACTTTACTGTTTTACTTGTCTCGTTTTCTACCATAACTTTTCACTTCTTAAATACATCAAATACATCGGATTTATGCTTTAAGAAATAGACCCACAGTTTTCTACTAGCATCATCAATAAAAGTAACAAAATAACGTGAGCCACCAAGAGATGATACCTGTGCCGGTCCCCACACATCAGTGTGTACAAGATCCAACAGATGCGTCTTTGGAGCGTGTCCCGTCTTCTTGAAGCTTACCCTCTTCTGCTTACCATACACGCAGTCCTCGTAGAATTCCAAGTCAATAAACTTCATCCCTGGTAGCTTCCCTTTAGATAATAGCACTTTCATCCATTTCTCAATCATATGTCCCAACCTTTGATATCATAACTGCCTATTCACTCCAGTTGATACGACTGCGAGTGAACTATATGATCCTGAAATCAGGTACAAAGTACCTTCCTTTTGCCTCGAGATATCACCAAGGCACCTTTTGTGATCTTCTAGGAATCACTGGTAAATGTCGTCACATAACCGGTATCGGCCAACTACCCCACTGAGATTAAGTTATGTTTCAAACTTGGTACATGTTTGACATTCTTCAATTTCAAAGACGTTCCGTCTTTCTACTTTACATGAATGTCCCCCTTTTCAACAATACTGCACTGCTCATCATCACCCAGGTAGACTCTCCTAAAGTCACCTGATACATAATCACGTAGAACTTCCTTACACGAAGTGCCATGAAACGAAGCACCCGAGTCTATAACCCAAGACTCATTCCTCGCATCAAGAGACAAGATCAACGCCTCTGTGTCACTCTCCTCAGATAGATTCACTGAATCCTTCCCGCCTTGAGAGCTTCCTTCTTGCTTCTTGAGTACCCTGCAATCACGTTTCATGTGTCCCTTCTTACCGCAATGCCAACACCCGTCTTTGTCTTTCGGCCCCTTGGACTTCTTCCTCGACTTAGAACGCCCGTGTTTATTGCCTCCTTTATTCAGCGATCTTCCTCTTCATTCAACGTTTAGAGCATTTCCTGAATCCCCTAAAACTCTTGATGCCTTCCTTCTAGATTCTTCACTGAGAATTAGGTCAGCCACATCATCAAATTTCATCTTTGTCGACCCTGAGGAATTTCTCACAACAATCACCAAACCATCCCAACTGTCTGGTAAACTAGATAAGATCAATAATGCCCTAACCTCATCCTAAAAAATAATGCCAACGGATTCTAACTGGCTCATGACTGTATTGAACTCGTTTAGATGTTCAGCCACGCTCTCACCATCTGACATCTTCATGTTGAATAGTTGTTTCATGAGATGAACCTTGTTGGACGTTGAGGGTTTTTCATACATGGTGGCTAGGGCTTCCATTAATTCTTTTGTAGTTTTCACCTTGGATATATTAAAGGCGACACTCTTAGACAAAGAGAGTTGGATTGTTCCTAAAGCCTTCCTATCCAGTAAAAACCATTCCTCGTATGTCATCTTTTCTGGTTTCTTCTCTTTTCCTCTTAGAGGAACATAAAGGTCCTTCTGATATAGATAATCCTCCATCTTCATCTTTCAGAAGGTAAAGTTTGAACCATCAAACTTCTTAATTCTAGTTTTCCCTTCTTCTGTCATCGCTCCCAATAGAACTAAAACCAATAGCTCTGATACCAGTTGTTGCGCAGCACGCTAACAACGTAGTGAGCCTAGATCCGATCTTAGGTCTCACCCACAAATGATAAACAGGAAGAAATATAAACTAGAAATATATCAAAGGATTCAAAACAAACCACAAGACAAGATATACGTGGAAAAACCCCAAACTAGGGTAAAAAACCACGGATGCAAACTTCCACTATGAAGAATAAAGATTACAAGGCAATATACTAACCGCTCCCTTGGAAGAACATAGAGAACCCTTACCCCACACCTTAGAATTATTTTTCCAATATTCCAATGCACTAGAAAAACTCTAAGAACACCTATATATAGTTCAGACAACTCCCCTTTCAGCATCCCAGTTGCGAAAGGACTTGCGACATGAAATCTGCGCAAAATCGCAGAACGAATCTGCGTAACTACGACCGGTCGAACAGACTACACGACCGGTTGAGCGACCCCTACAACCGGTAGTGAATGGGCCACGATCGGTCGAGCACCTCAGGATCAAAAAATGATGCTCGCTGGACTTTGAGTCGAACCGGTCCACGACCGGTCGAGCTGGACCCTACGACCGGTCGAGCATGGCTCACGACTGGTCGAAGGCGGTCCTAGATGTGGCTCCACATCTTAACAATAGGCACATCATTGAGATTGAATATCTAGTTAAGAATTTTGTAGGATGGAAAGACGACAATGTAGCTATATGCGACCTCACGAATTTGGGTATCCGTATTTGTATTACAGAATAGATATCCTTTGTACGATTTTGATTGAACAGTTAAATGGGAGGTTGTGGAGAAACAACGATGGTGGTGTGACAGTAAAATGATTATGATAAATTGTGGTGTACATGTAGGATGAAAGTGGAAATGATGGGAACATGAATGGATGATCAGGTACCTAGATCATAGTTAAAGGACTTGGGTACTTGGATAAACTCTCACGGTCCAGAGTTGAGTTGACCCGGTCGATTTGATTCAGACTCGAACAAGTCAGGTCAGGTCAGGTCACCCCTACACTGAGGTCTTGGCATCGATTCCCTAGTGGGGGTGGCTAACAGTGAAGTGTGATCTGACAGTGGATGTACTAACAAGCTAACAAAAAAAAAAAAAGTTAGATCACCCCTATCACTCTATGTAGTGGGTCAAAGACATCGACAAAAGGCACATGGTTAATTACTTAGTCCAGTTTAAGAAGAAGATGCAAGAGAGAAAATCAAGCTTTCTTAAACAAGAAGAAATTTTTTTTTATTTATTTTTTTTAAAAAAAAAAAGAAAGAAAAAAGAAGATCCACATTCATCTTCACTTCCCCATGAGCTCCCACCCTAAACTACTTTGAGTTCATGATTCAAATATTCACGATCGTAGGATTCTCAAAACTCATCTTTGAGAGGTAGTGGGTGCTTCTTGGTAGCTGGAATATGACGAGAGAATCCATCGATCGATGATCAGGGAGCCGAACAACTGAAGAAAGGATAGCCAGGGCGTCAGTTAACTTGTTTTCATATCTAGGAATGTGCTTAAACTCAATTTCTTTGGACCACTTAATCCATCCATTTTGCAAGCTCATGCTAGAAACTGAGCTAAAGCATCAGGCTAATTCAAAACTCAAGTAAGTCACACCACAAGAAACATAGGGATTGAAGACCATCATTGAAAGCTTTTTAGAGTTCACATATGATTATATCATGTTAATATTTATGTTTTCCCTTGTCACGATGGGAATGACTTTACGAACAAGTTATATGGCATATAAACATCATGGTGGGCCCTATGAAGGTTCTAATGGTAGGCATTTCCATCCCCATTATATCCAAGAGGATGTGTGGCGACGTTAGCCTTTGATCAAGGGCCTTCTTTCAATGATCCAAGCCATTTCTATGATGGACCTAAACTTTAATGGGCTAGAGCAAAAAAGTAAACAATCAAAGTAAAAGCTCTTGGATTAGTATATTATGATCCTTCGATCACTTGACTTGTTTCCTTTAAATAAAAGTATGGCTTCTCTAATCTTTGAATAATTTAAATATATTTTATTTTTAAAGATTTTTCGTTAACCTCATTGTTGGGGAACGATGAAGCACACAGAGATTAATCAAGCAAGGTATTCCAATCACATAATCAAGTAAAATCGCAAACACTTTGAATTTAACGTGGAAAAACCTTTGCAGGAAAAAATTACGGCACAAAGTGACGGTAATGCACCATGAAAGAAGAAAATTATAATATATGGAGATTATCTAATCGGAACAAGCCTCGAATCACTCCAAGCTATGCCCTTAAAACCTTAAAACGAATTAAAAAGCTCTAATGTACTCCCTATTCCCAATTACACTCATATATATAACCTCTATGAGAATCACAATAGAAATAGGAAACAAATCCCTCACTTATATAACTTTTCGTAACTCTATACGATTGTTCGATGACACTTTTTTTTTAAAAAGTAAAATTTAACTTTAATTTTATTTTTTGAAAACCAACCTGGAACTTTTCCATTCACAAAAGGCCGGAGTACATTCAGGCGTGCCCAGAGAAAAATAACTAGGCAAGCCTATCGTGAACAAAAGGAAAAACAAGCTAATTGCAAAGGATTACTCCCTGCCACCGCGGTCTCTAACCGACCCCACTCTATCTAAGAAGAAAAGACCCCTAACTTGAATCGGCAGCTCTGCCACAGATGAGAAGAAGTTAGAGCGTTGAGATTCAGTCCCCCATCTTGGCCAGAGCGTCAGCTGGAAAATTGTTCAATGACACTTCGAGTGCATCGACTATCTTTGATGTCATCGAACTAAACACTAAAACGTTCCAACGACTAAGTATGCATTTTCTAAATTTTTTCGATGACATCGAACAACCTTCAATGACATAGAAGTTTGATCGATGGCATCAAACTGTCATCGACAAACCCGTTGATTTACAAATTTAAGATATCAATCAACAATCTCCACCATGTCTTTAATCATCAATCTTCATACCTCATTTTTACTCATTTTTAATTGTCCAACATCAAAGCTCCACCATCACTTCTTGTGCACAGTCTGTCTTCCATTTACACATTCACCAAGCCCAGAGAAGTTAACAGAACATAAATTTCTCAGTGGGAACCACCTTAGTAAGCATATCCACCGGATTCACGCTCATATGAATCTTCTCCAGAGTCACACCTCCTTCCTAAAGCACCTGTTAGATAAAATGATGATGAACAATAATGTGTTTAGTATGTGAGTGATAAATAGAATTTTTAACAAAATTAATCACACTTTCGTTGTCATAATTAACCAACAAGGCCTACTGCTGAAGCCCTAACTGATTTATCATTCCTTTCAACTAAACACATTTCTTGAATGCATCTGTCACTACTATATACTCAGCTTCGGTTATGGAAAAAGCCACCACAAACTGAAGCTTTGACATCCAACTGATTGCTTCATCTGCTAGAACAAACGAGTAACCGGAAGTTGACCTTCTAGTATCCACACTACCAGCATAATAAGAATCCACATACCTAGTAACTTGGCCCATGATTTTTCAAATGTCAAGAAGTAGTCATGCGTACCTCGAATGTATCGAAGTAGCCAGTTCATTGCTTCCTAGTGTTGCTTGCAGGGGTTAGACATGTATCTGCTGACAACACCCACTGCATGTGAAATATCCGGTCTACTACAGACCATAACATACATCAAATAGCCAACCATATTCGAATAAGATACGCGAGACATATCATGCTTTTCTTCATTAGTTTTAGGACACTGTTCAGAAGAAAGTTTAAAATGAGCCACGTGAGGAACGCTGGCCGGCTTTGCTTTATCCATCCCATGCTTCATCAATACTTTCTCAATGTATTCTTTCTGAGATAACTAAAGCCTGCTACTTTTCATGTCTCTGTATATATCAATACCGAGAACCTTCATTGAAGCACCCAGATCTTTCATTTCGAATGTCCCTGATAACTGAGTGTTAAGGAAATTGATCTCAGACATGTTATGACTGGTCATAAGCATATCATCAACGTACAATACCAGGATAATGAATTTCTCATCACTTAGTGTCTTGTAATAGACACATTGAAAATATTTGCTCCTAGTAAACCTCTGACTCACCATGAAATAATTAAACTTTTTATACCACTGTACAGGTGACTATTTTAGGCTCTACAACGACTTCTTCAACCTACAAATCTTGTTCTTTGCCCCTTTTATTTCAAAGCTTTTTAGTTGTTTCATGTACATTTTATCTTCCAATTCCCTATGCAAGAAAGTAGTCTGCACATCCATCTGCTCTAGCTCAAAATCGTATTAAGTAATCATCCCTAACACGAATCTGATAGATACTTACTTCACAATCGGTGTAAATATCTTAGTGAAGTCAACACTTTCCCTTTGAGGATATTCCATCACTACCAACCTTGCCTTATACCTATCATATTTCTTATTAAAGATTCACTTGCACCTAATTTCTTTATGGCCAATGTGAAGCTCCACCAGCTCATAAGTCTCGTTCTTATACAAAGAATCCATCTCGTCATCCATCACAGCTTTCCACTTTTCGGCATCTGACTCATTAAGAGCCTCCTGAAGAGTAGACAGATCCCCCTCATCTATAATGAGGGAAAATGCTATATTTTAGTCATCCCTGTATCTCATTGGTAACCTGTGATCCCACAATGAATTCCTTCTCACAAGCGACTACTCCACCTGCTCTTGTACCTCTATTTGTGTCTCTGTCTCAGCCTGTATCTCATCTCTGTCTATTTGAACGTTTACCACTAAGTTTTCGGTTCCTCGTACTCATCCTTACGGAACAAGGATCCTTCGTCGAATTTGACATCACGACTAAGGATGATTTTTCCTGTGACTCAATCATACAACCAGTAACCCTTCATGACATGAACATAGCCGACAAAGATGTCTTTCTTGGCCCTTTGATTTAGCTTATCTAAATAGTGAAATCCGGCACACTCTAGGAGAGAGTGGGTCAGCCGAGAGTGGAGTAGACACATAGCCGAATCACTATATATCTTATGTATTGTGGTGAATGTTATAATTTCATATTTGTGATGTTTGGCTGAAATCTATACTATGTTTAATTTTTATAGCAAACATATTTCTCATAATGCATTAATGACGTATTTCACCGATTAGACTTTGATTATGCACTTCTTATCATTTAGAACTCTTTATTATTATTTAAAAGTAAGTTCATGTTATTAATTTAAATAATTTTGAAGTCTTATTCACCCCCTCTAGGGCATTAGACATACTTTCAAGCTTCGCTTGTAGTAGTAAAGCTGCAATTTTAGTTCTTACAGAGAAATTCAAGTTTTGCTCAACTTCTTTAGGCTTGGCAAAAAAAGAAATGAAGATGGATTGTGCACGAGAAACGATGATGAAGATGTTACTATTGAAGATTAGAGATGGTGATAGTATCTTGGAGTAGTGGATATGTAAGATTAAAGCCATGATGAAGATTGTTGATCGAGTGCCTTCAATCTACTGCCAAAAGGTAGAGTTTTCAATTCGATCAAAAGGCTATTGAATCGATCAAAATATTCTAAAAAATTCATGTTCGCTTGCTGGACATTTTTTGGATGTTGTTAATTCGATTGACAGTTATGTCGATTCATGTTGATTCGATTGACATTCAGATCGACAATGTGTGCGAGTGCTAAATAAGTGCGGGTTTTGTTTCTAATTACTTATAAAAGTGATTATCAATGGTGAAGTGTCGGGCTTTTTCAAATGGTGGAAAAATGCTGGAGCAGTGCATGTTTCTCGGTGATTATCAACGGTGAAGCATCAGGCTTTTTCAAATCTTCAAGAGGCATTCGTCAGGGGGACCCCCTATCTCCAAGCCTCTTCATCCTTGCGGCGGAGGTGCTTAGTAGAGAGATTAGCCGTTTGGTTCTTTCGGGTGAATGTACCCCCTACAAGCTCAAGAAAGGTTGCATCACAGTATCCCATCTTTTGTATGCAGATGATACTCTCCTTTTCACTAGCAGGGGTTGAAAATCTCTCCGTGCGCTATCTGCGTTCCTGGATATATATCAACAAGCATCCGGTCAAAAGATGAACCGAACTAAGAGTGCCCTTATCTGCTCTAACAAGATTCTCCCTGGCAGAATTAGAATTACTGAGAGATCATTGGGCATTCCTGTCAGTCGTTCCTCTCTGGTGTATCTGGGTTTCCCTATCTCCTTCGGCAGGATTCTTTCATCCTCCTTCCAACCTCTCATCAACAAGATTGCAGCTAGAATTAACGGCTGGCAAGCCCATTTCTTGTCACAGGCGGGCAGACTTGTCCTCCTGAAGCATGTTCTTGGTAGCATTCCTGTGCACTGTTTGGCTGCCACCCATATCCCTATCAAAGTCATTTCAACTATCGAGCGTTGTTGTGCAGATTTCCTTTGAGGTTGGCCAGAAGGGAAAAGAAAGCTTCACTGGGTGAAGTGGATGTCTGTCGGCTTCCCTAAATTTGAAGGTGCCTTGGGCATCAGATTCTTGACTTCATGTCTGCCCTTCGGATGAAGCTTTGCTGGGTGCTCTCATCTGACTCTGAGACTAGACTCTGGAAGAATTTCATGTCTTCAAAGTATTCACCAGCTCGTCGTCAACACAATGTCGTCAGCCCTATAATCGCCACATCCCCAATGTGGAAGAAGGTTAATGATCTCATCCCCTCGGTGAATAGGTAAGCTCAATGGATGATCGGGCGGGGTAACTACAATTTTTGGACCGCCAATTGGTCAGGTATGCGCAGCTTGTTATAATATGCGTCCTCCCCGGTTCCAGCCAATCTCCTCTCCATCCAAGTTAATCAGATTCTAGGTCAGTCGGGCCCTCTCCCTCCCTCTTTCGTGTTTGGTTTCCTTTGACAAAACATTATCGATTTCATATTTCAGGCCGGGTTCTGTCTCTCCGATGCGCCAGATTGCAGGTTTTGGCCGCTAACCTCATCTGGTTCGTTCTCTATTAGCTCTGCTTGGGATCTGTGTAGGAGGAGAAATCCTCGTAAGGCTTGGACCATCTGCATTTGGCACGTTAGCCTACCTCCCCGAATATCTCTCTTCATCTGGCGTCTAATAAACAGAGTTGTCCCGGTTGACATGGAGATTAAAAAACGGGGCATCTCATTGGCTTCGAGCTATGAGTGTTGTTCTTATCTTCAGGACTCAAGTCGTTCGGTGGAATCGCTAAACCACCTCTTTATCGCTAGCCCTCTCGCCAGGTGCATTTGGAATTTCTTTGGGGGCATGTTTGGTTTGATTTTTAGTTCTATTTTGTCCATCAATAGTATGTTATTGGCCTGGTGGGACGGCCCAAACCGACCCTCCCCTCTGCTTTAAATAACTCCATGTATTGTTTTTTGAGAAATTTGGAAAGGCCGGAATGCTGCCAGATTTGAGAACGTCAGCTTCTCTCCTTCCGCCCTCTGCCAAAATATATCTACGTGGCTCGTTTCTCTAACCTCCCCCTATCCGACTCTTATACACCCCCCGCCTAGCCGGCTCTTTGTGGAAGAGTTGGGTCTTTAGCCGTCGGTTCTTCGGTGCAGGCCTTCTCAGGTGGTTAGGTGGCAGAGGCCGAGTCCTGGTTGGGTCAAGCTGAATGTCGACGGCTCTGCCCTAGGGAATCCGGGTCCGTCGGGTGGCGGCGGTATTTGTAGAGATGATATGGGTAAGTTTGTCTTTGCGTTCTCCTCGGTTTTCGATATCACCTCCAATATCCACGCTGAGCTTAGGGCTATTCATCAACATGGCTTCCATCAAATTATGGTGGATTTGGATTCTAGTTAGGTCATTGATTTTTTGAAGGGTCCTCTACCCCCAGTTGGAAATGAAAATACTCGATTGCTTTCTGGATTCAAAGATTTGGCCAGGGTTATTTTCTCGCATATGTACAGGGAAGGTAATGAGCCAACGGATGACATGACTAGCATGGCTAGCTGCTCTTAGACCAACTCGCTGATCACAACTCCTCCCCATCAAGGTCAGGGGCAGTCTTTTCCTCGATAAGGTTGGACTCAGGGCGGTCCACTTAGGCTCTTCATGATCGGGCCAGCAGTGCTCATCTTGATTTCTCTTTTTATTTTTTTATTTCTCTGAAGTATCTAGTCCTGTCCATGTCTCATGATAGGTGGGGCCCGCCCTTTTTGTTGGGCCCACCCGAAGGTCTATAATATTTTGTGAGTAATGAAATCATGGCATCAGTCCATTTCTCCAAAAAAAAAAATTACTTACAAAAGTGTATAAATATGCTTTGTAATATGCAATTAGGGTTCATCATGAAAGTGCTAAGCACACAAAGAAGGTTTTGAATGGAGGAAGTCAAGGTTTCTATCTGTAAGTTGTTCCATCTCTTGTAATTCTTGTGATATAGTGGATTGATCGTCGCTTTATGTTGTGGGTTTTTCCTGTGCAAATTTTCCACGTTAAAAAACTCTCTATTCACTATGATTGCTTGTTCTTTTTTTGCTCTCTATTGTACGTTAAATTCGTTATAAGGTTACTTTCGCACCCATTAAGGAGTTTCAGCGCCCAACACAAGGTACACCTCTTATAGAATCCGCCATATACTGATGACACTTAACCATTACTGATGTAGAGCAGGTCGCGAACACTTTTATAGCCAAGATGGACTAGAGAAGGCCCGATCAGAGGCAGAAGTGATAAGGACCTTCAAAACCTTAAAGCAGGCATATCTTGTAAATCGGAATGAGTTCTTTGATATATGTTGAGACTCAAATAATGTATAATTTCCGCAATTTATATCTTATTTTTATGAACATGAATCAGCTAATGTTCTAATTTACTCATGTTTGTGTTGCAAGGTGAATTTAAGAGCTTGGATTGAAAAGGGTGCTAAAAGCATAGATTTGATGCTCAAGAATCACCAAGGCAAGGGATGAATCTTAGGAGACCAAGATTGAAGAATTCACATGTCAAAGATCTAAGAAAACCAAGTGAGGAATGAAGAGAATCAAAGATTTGAAGTGAAGAATCCTGAAATCGTCTTAAAAAGTGTATTCTGAAACTCTGAAGTCTAGTTTGGAAAACTGCGTAAATTTGAGGAGGTTTCTAGAGTTTTTCAACTTGGTGTGAAAGTTGGAGTTTCCCACTTATAAATAGGGCTTCCTAAGGCATTCCTAAGCATCATTCAAGGCATCCCAAAGCAAGATGTAGGGTTTTTAGAGAGTTTTATAGTTTTAATTTATTTATTTTTACAAGCTTTTAGATATTTATTCTTTCTTGATGCTTTCTTTCTCTATTCTAGTTATGATTTTCTAGTTTCCTCTAGTCCAAGATAGATGGGAAGCATGTTGGTTAAATGTTTTCATGGTCACGATGATTGATTGTTTTAATAATGAGATGAATGGTGCATGCATGTTATCAATTGTTTAAGTTTAGTTTTTTATCCTCATGTGAGATCCATATGTTTCCATCATATGAGATCCAAATTGATGGATAAGCTTACCCTGAATCAATTAGATTTCGTAGATAGGAGAGGTTCTCAACCTGTTATATTTCTTTGATATTCATTATCTTATAGACATGAATTCTTAAAATCACTGGCGCTTGAGAATATATATCAATGATGCAAATTCATGATTTTCTAATCTTTTATATCATTTATTTAAAATGTTTAAATTATTTTATTTTTCGATTAGGCTAACCATAGTGCTCGGATCCTAATTGTGTTATCCAAGTCATCATGATTTTGGAACATTAACCTACGTCTTCTTAAATTCCAGTTCCGGTAGGAGATGTCTCTGTTTGCAGTGGACTTGGAGCTCCAACACCAAATGGGGATTGCCTCGGTCGCCACATGGTCGGCAGGAGTCTCCTCGCTAAATCAGGGTATTTGGATTCTGCTGCTGGGCATACCCCCTCATGCCTGGTTCACGGCGGTTATTGAATGGGTAGCCAAAATATGGACAGGTAATACAGATTGACAATGTGACAGCTCTGGGCATATTCCAGGCATTTGCCAGAGTGCGAATCAAACTCTCCTCGGCCTCGGATATGCACAACGTGAGGTTCCTTCGCATAAATGGTGATACATTCCCTATCATTGTAACTCTAGAGAGTCCATCCTTCAAGAGCTGCCGGACGGATCACATAGGTAAGCATATGGACGACCCCGAAACCACCCAAGCTTGGGTTAAAAAATTCTTCTACATGAACAGAACCAGCCGTGTCCCATGCCTTACTACTATTTGCGAAAATGCCAGTGAGAAGGCCCAACCTGTTCCACAGACCCCAGTCCCACGCCTTACTTCTATTTCTGAGAATGCCGCTGCGAAGGCTCCCCCCACCATTCAGGCCCCAATCCCTATCTCCACACAGGTCCCAGTCCAACTCCTTCTTGAAAGCCCAAACCGCCTTCGCGAACCTCCCCCATTGTCGGACGGGGCCCACTCAGATCTCGATCCATTAGACACTTCAATTTTCCCAAGTGCCCATCCCATAGTCCCCGCAAATCAACCTTCTACTAAATGTACCGCTGAGGCAACCTTTCACCCCACTCCCGACCTCATACTCCGCTCCAGCAGCTACTTGCAATGAATGAGGTTTCACCATCTCAAAGCATGCCCTTGAGGATTTGTTATCCCTCGGTTTATGGAAACCCTGTCCTTCTAGACCCTAATGAGTGGAGAGGGCAGCTTGTAGGGGAGACTTTGCTCAACAAGCCTGCAGGTTCTGAGCAGCGTGATGCTCTTCTAGGGACCTCGGATTTGCCTAAGCGGATAGGCGAGTTAGGGGACAACAGCCAGCCTCCGGAGAATACTTCTCCTACCCCAGCAAGAGAGGAGAGGGTCAATCCAATTCAGCCGACTCGTAGCAGAGGAGCCACAGAGGAGGAGGGCCCAGCCCGCAACCGAACTATCCCCCCAGATTGGTTCTCTTCCCCATCTCCACGAGGAGGGACAGGGATGTGGACTGACCCAAGCAGAAGTGGGGAAAATGTCAACAAGCTCAAGGCCAGATCTGCAAGTAGTTCTCCTATCTATTCGTCATATAAATTCCAACATCGGCCTGAAGGAATGGGTCCCAACCCAGGGACTGTGGAATACTCGGGTCAGGAGACTCTGCAGTCACTCCACCACAGTAAAACCATCAGAGAGAAAGAACTGACAGGGTAGATTGAAATAGATTTATCCGCATTCTTCTCCATGCAGGATCAAGTAGAGGATAACGATATCACTCAGGTGCAGCCAGCCTAAGACTCCCTGACTCACCACCTCTCCAAGGATTCTGCTAAATCAATGGCAACATCACGAGCTCCAAACATTCAACTCAGGAGGATTCAGCTTTATACAGTAGTATCAGAAGCAATGACCTGGGAAATCCTCGAGGCAAACCCTTCCAAGGAGTGAGAGGACAAAAGCTGAACCGGACAAATGCCAACCAGATCGAGGAAGGAGAATGGCTTAGTCGACTACGACGTTTGAAGAGAAGGGCCGTAAATTCTGGATGCGTTACGAATGGATAACGCCCTTATATGGGACGCCCGTGGGGTAGGCAATAAACTTATCGTCAGATCTTTAAGGAAACTAACCCGGAAATTTAATCTGTTCCTTGATGCAATCCTGGAGCCCATGTTAAGAGAGGAAAGGAGAACTTTCATAGGTTTGAAACTGGGCTTTCATTCCTCCATATCGAACCGTGAAACAGGGGGCAAAATTTGGGTTTTTTATCACAATCAATTAAATGTAACTGTGTACTCCTCCTCGAACCAAATGATTACCCTTAACATTTGTTTGCAGAATTGCAGGGTTCTGGTTATGCTATCCATTGTCTATGCTAGATGCTCCGACATTCTCAGAAGATGGCTCTGGCTCAAGCTAAACCAAATAAGCAGAGGCACCTCAAGGCCATGGGCTGTGGGAGGAGATTTCAATGTGGTCTTAGAGTCTAGTGAAAGAAGTGGGCCGAGCAGAGCAGGGAGATTAAGCATGACTGAATTTGATGAGGCCATTTAGAACGCTGGGCTGCTGGATGCAAGTTTCGCGGGAAACCAGTTTACTTGGAGCAACAACAGGTTAGGAAGGGATAGAGTCTGGGCCCGCTTGGATAGAATCCTCATAAATGACAGTTGGGCGACCGTTTTTCTGTCCTTCAGAGTTCAGCACTTGCCTAGAGTTAACTCAGACCACTTCCCGCTGTTACTCTCTCTCCCTGTCCAGAACCTAACTGTCACCAGGCCTTTCCGCTTCCTTTGGATGTGGACGATCAACGAGTCGTTTCAGCTGGTGATCAAGAAGGCTTGGGAGGGGGTCTACTCTTATGACCTCATGATCAATGTGCAACTTAAACTGAAGAAGACCAAGTAGTTGTTGAAAGTCTGGAATAAAGAAGTATTCGACAATATCTTCAGTCAGGTCCAAGCAGCAGAAGCGGAGCTTGTCCAACTGGAAAACAGGTTGTAGAACTTTGGGTCGGAAGAGCTGTTTTGGGAATTAAAGTCTGGCTGCTAGGAGAAAGCTGGCCCAGTTGGAGCTAATGGAAGAAGTTTTTTGGAAACAGAAGTCCAAGAATTCTTGGTTGCAGGAAGGGGATCGAAACACCAAACACTTCCATGAGTCGGCCCGCGAGAAAGTCAGGTGAGCCACGATTGCTTCGATCAAGGACGAAAACGAGAATTCGATCAGCAACCAAGCTAGAATGAAAGAGGCTGTGGTGCGGTACTTTGAACAGCTCTTTCAGGAGGAGCACACCGCTCAACCCAACGACCTTTTCGCTGCCATCCCTCAGGTCCTATCTCAGCAAGATAACGTTGATCTTCTTGCTCCTCCTTCCTTCCAAGAAACTTAGGACGCCACTCACGCTATCCCTAAGGACGGTGTGCCTGGGCCCGATGGGTTCCCCTCCTCCTTTTTCACAGAATGCTGGCCCATGGTGGGTGAGGACCTACACAAGGCTGTCAGCTTTTTCATCACAGGGGACCAGCTCTCCTATTCGGCCACGCTCATCTGTCTGATCCCGAAAAGCCTGGCAGTAGCAACCTTCGCTGATTATCGACGAATTAGTCTATGCAATGTGGTGTATTAAAATTTTGCCAAACTCTATGCAACTCGATTGAGTAAAGTTCTCCCAAAGCTGATATTGCCTGAACAAGGGGCATTTGTTAAAGGCAGAGCAATAACTAAAAATATTGCCATGGTGCAGGAGGCGATGTGTAACATTGATAGAAAAGTCAGGGGAGGGAACATAATCCTTAAACTTGACCTGGAGAAAGCTTATGATAGGGTGACGTGGGGCTTACTTAGACAGGTAATGACTCATTTTGGCTTTGGCGATAGATGGATAGCTTTAATGGAAGCATGCTGGGGAAATAACTAGTTCTCTGTCCTCATTAATGGGGAAGCTATGGGATTCTTCTCTTCCTCTAGAGGCCTCCGCCAAGGAGATCCTCTTTCTCCCGGCCTTTTCATCCTCGCAGCCAAAGTTTTTTCCCATAATTTCAGACAGCTAGTGGTCAGAAGATGGTGTAAGCCTTTCACACTTCACAAAAGCTGCCCGACTATCTCCCACCTCCTTTTCGCAGATGACACTCTGTTATTTGTCAACGGTAGCCAAGAATCTCTGCACACGGTCAAGACCTTTCTATTTTCTTACCAAGAAGTGTCAGGCTAAAAAATCAACAACAACAAAAGCTGTTTTCTCTGTTCTACCAAGCTGATGACGGGAAAAATCAGAAATATCGAAAGATTACTGGGATTCAACAAAGCTAGGATCGATGTTTAATATCTGGGGTTCCTCTGGTCAAGGGCAGGACAAATGCAGCTTCGTTCCAATCTCTTTTGGACAAGGTCACTAGCAGAATTAGCGGCTGGAACGCCAGGGGTTCTATCACAGGCGGGTAGGCTGACCCTAATCAAACGTGTGCTAGGAAACATTCCCCTGCATACCTTTGCAGCAACGAACATACCAACCCAGGTTCTGTCAAACCTGGAACGAAAATTTGCCCAATTCTTTTGGGGATGGGTCGAAGGGAGAAAAAAGTTCCACTGGGTCGCGTGGAGCAGAATATCTAAGCCTACCTCTAAGGGCGGTCTGGAGGTTAGAAAAATGAAAGAAGTAATGACGGCTCTTCGCATGAAAATGGCCTGGAATGTGAAATATGGTGGAACAGAAAGCCTGTAGGTGTTGCTGATGAGATCAAAGCACTGTTGCGATCTTGAGGAAGGGATGGTGCCTTCCTCTCGTTCGGCCTCCCCTTTTGGAAACAACTTAGAGGGGTGCTTCAGTTTTCAGCTAATAACATTTAATGGCATGTCGGCTCAAGAGATCTGAATGTATGGACTCAAAATTGGACTGAGCTGGGTCCCCTCCAGCAGTTAGCTTGCAGTCCTGTCCCACAATCTCTCCAACCCCTCCAGGTAAAGACTTCATCGGTCCTGCTGGACCCCTCCCGCCCTCTTCAGTATGCTTGTATCTGCCCCAAGACGTTCTCCTTGCCATCTTCCAGGGGGGATTTGCCACTACCCCTGAAAGCTCGAGCTATTTCTGGCCTCATGACACTTCGGGCTCCTTCTCGACCAAATCAGCCTGACACATAAGCAGAGAATCCTCCTCTACCAATCGGTGGTTCGAATGGATCTAGAACAGCAAAATCCCCCTTAAAATGTTGTTGCTCCTTTGGAGGCTGTTTCAGGGCACGATCCGGTGGACACCAGGGTCCAGTCTAAAGGTACTCATCTCGCTTCTACTTGTTTGTGTTGTGTCGATTCCAACTAGTCTAGATCAGATCGAGAGTCTATCCACCATCTGTTCCTCAACAGTCAACTCGCACAAAAGATCTGGTTCCACTTCTCGGCCGCTTGTGATATTTTCCTCATCCCTCATATCTCAGTTGTTGATAGATTAATCCAATGGAGTCACGCTGAGGCTCTTGGATCGGTGTCAGCCATCATTAGGAGAGGTATCCCTGTCCTCATCTGCTGGGAGATCTGGCGAGCTAGGAACAGAGCAAGGAAGGAGAACAGTCCCCTGTCGCCAGCTGCATCGATTGCTCGTATCATCTGGTGGGCAAATCTCATTTTAGAAGATCATTCGATTTGATCATAGCTCAGCCAGGTGGGCCTAGGGTCAATCGCTCATCCTCGTGCACTCAAGTTCGTCCCATGCAAATCATAAATGTGACAAACCGAAAAGAGGTTGGGTAAAGCTCAATGTAGATGACTCAGCCAGAGGCAATCCGGGTCCCTCAGGGGGAGGGGGGTGTTTGTAGGGCTGACGATGGTAGATTCATTTTTCTTTCTCGACGGGCTATGGGGTGGGGACGAACAATAGCGTCGAGTTGAGTGCGATCTATGATGGTATTTTGCTATGTCTGAAAAGAGGACAAGCTCGTATTGAGGTTGAAACTAACTCGAAGATAGCGGCCCTTCTCTCGAGGACGTCAAAGGGTCCTGGCAATGGTTACCTTGGATATTGAGAATAAAAAAGTGGGGAATCCTTGCTTCCCTTCAGGTATCGCACATCCAAAGGGAAGGGAATGGCCTGGCTGTGCTGCATGGCAAGGGAGGGCAGCAAAGAGCAAAAGACTATTGTTTCAGATCATGTAGGGGCACTCCCTCCCCAAGTCCGTGGCCCTCTGTTCCTAGACAAAGTCGGGTTAGGATCAGTTCGATCTAACCTTCACTAGCTGTGTATAGTTTTTCTCTTTCTTTTGGCAACCTTTTGTGGCGGCCTCTATGATAGGAGCCCCGACTTTGTACGAGGGGCTCCCGAAGGTTTCTCTTTGTAAAGAAAGCTTATCAATACAATCTTCGCCTTTTTGAAAAAAAAAATCAGTTGAATTACATCCATTTAAAACTCCCAAAATCAAATCATCAATTTAGTTTTTATTACTTAATTTGTTTTGCATTTGATTTTTTCCTTCTCACAATTCATCTCCTTGTGGAATCGACCTGTATTCACGGGATGTTACTTATGAACCTCTGCACTTGGAAGCAAGCAATCAAGTTTTTGACGCCATTGCTGGGGAGAGACTGAGATAGATTAGATCTATGCAAGATAGCTAAGGTAAGTTTTTTTCTAAGGTAAGTTCTCTTCTAAACCCTCCAAAATTTCTTTAGATTTTTTGCTTTTCTTTAAAAGTAAATTCAATTGGGTCTTTCAAGCACTAACTGTGACATAAGGTTGCCGTGCTTAAGATTTTATCACCCAAGTGCTATGGTTATCCTACAGTTGCTGTTTAATCATAAAGATCATCCACTGAATCTATTTTCCAGATTAGCATAGTTTAATTTTTGCATTAGTTTTACTTTTATTGATTTATTTTTTATTTTTGCTTTGTGGTTTGAACCCTCAGGGGGCATTGGCGCATGGTATTAGATGGGACTAGGTGAGATGGAATTGCATTTGGTCCCGTGCCAATTCCACTCAATGTTTGGGAATAATGGAAAAGCTTGGAATTAGATTATATGGAATTGTATTGGGTCCCGTGCCAATTTCATTCAATGTTAGCAAGTTGTGTAGGTCCCACCATAATGTGTGGGCTATATCCACACCGTCCACCCATTTTTCGAGATCGTTTTAGAGCATGGGCTAAAAAATCAGGTAGACCTAAAGCTCAAGTAAACCCCACCATAAAAAGCAGTAGGGATTGAATACCTACCGTTGAAAACTTCTTTGGGGCGACATAAGCTTTGGATCTGCCTCATTTTTAGGCCCATGCCATAAAATGAGGTTACAAAACAGATGAATGGTTTGAATATAACACATATGTGTTATTCTCAATAGTTTCAAATGATGGTGGGTATATCCATTCACTGTACCACCATATTACAAACATAGCATATGGAATTAAGCTTATCCCATCGTAACAGGGGACAATCCCTGCCATATGTAATAATTACATTTTTTTAATCCCATCCCACCTAATCCTTCCCAATACCACGCGCCAAACACCCCATAATGGTCGGCCCTGCCGCCTGAGTTGTTGATTTATTTTTGTTTTGTGGATTGAACCCTTATGGTCAGCCCTGCCTCCTGGGTTGTTGAATTATTTTGCTATGTGGATTGAACCCTTGTGGTCGGCTCTGCCGCCTAGGTTGTTGATTTATTTTGCTTTGTGGATTGAACCCTCATGGTCGGCCCTACCGCCTGAGTTGTTGGTTAAGTTTTTATTTTTATTTTAAGTATCATACTTGCTACTTGAATTCGTGGTATTTATTGTATGGTGTGGATGGTTTATGTCCCGTTGGAGTAGGGATCAAAGCAATTGACTCTCCTCCGAAGGCGGATTAGTTCCAGACCTTGATCATTCACTTAAAAGAGGCACTCAGCATCACTTGGATTCCATGGCAGACCTAATCCAGATCTAAATCTGTCAGATCTAACTATAAATCAAAATACCGAAAATCAACATAATTTTCCTCTTGAAGATGAAAATGAAGTTCATAGGATTGTGTTAAACGAACTGCGAACTTTACGTGAACGTCTACATCCTGAGAGATCAATTTTACCATCTTGCATAGTGTTCCCTGCTCACACAGGGAATATTGATTTTAAACCAGGTGTGATTCAATTGATTCCTAAATTTCTTGGCTTGGATTCTAAAAGCCCCTACTTGCACCTCAAGGACTTTGAGGAAGTGATTGCAATATTACAAGTAAACAATGGCAATAGGGATGCACTTAAGCTTAGGTTATTCTCATTTTTTCTAAAGGATCGGGCCAAAGCATGACTTAAATCTCTAAGACCTAATACCATCACTACATGGCAAGCCTTACGTAGAGAGTTTTTGAAAAAAATTCTTTTCCGAGCACAAAACAAATGCACTTAAATAGGAAATCATGTCGTTCTCTCAAAAGGGGAATGAACTATTTTTCCAAGCTTGGGAGCGCTTCAAAGACCTTCGACTTACTTGTCCACATCATGGTTCTAAACCATGACACGTGATTGATGCGTTTCGAAAGGGGCTCACCATGGATACCCGTTAGTTCATAGAGATGATGTGTAGTAGAACCTTTCTTGAAAGATCATAATGAGGCTTGAGATTTTCTAGACATGTTAGCAGAGAATACGCAGACATGAGATGTTTCTACTAAACCAGACCAAACTAGACCCATTCCTAGAGAGAAAGCGGGGATGTATGTCCTAAGAGAGGAAGATGACTGTAATGCAAAATTCGCTGCATTGGCTAGAAAGGTCGAAGCCTTGGAAATTAAGAAGGTTGATATGGTTAAAGAAAACACTTCCTTAGGTAATTTTTGTGGCATTTATGGTGGTGCAGCTCATAACACAAAGGATTGTCCAATAATCCCAGTTGTACAAAATATCACGCATGAGCATGAGGAAGCAAATGCTATAAATAACTACCAAAGGTCAGTTATGCAACCAATGTAAAACACATATAATCCAAATTGGCGTAACCATCCTAATCTTAGTTGGAGAAATGGACCACAAATTAATCCGCCCAATGCACCTAAAATGCCTCCACAAAATAACTTCTTTGAGGTATCTAACAATGCACCATATGTTCCCTCATCAAAGTGATCATCTGTGGAGGATGCATTGACCGCATTCATGAACTCTCAAGCTCAAATGAATCAGTTTCTAATCCAATCAAATCAGGAATTAAAGACGGTCGTGGTTAGGATTGAGACTCAACTAAATGCTAGGAAAAAAGGCACCCTTCCTTCTCAACCTGTGCCAAACCCTAGAAATACACATTTCATTGGAGACTTAAATCTAAGTGAGATACATCACAAATAAGTTAAGGCCATCATTACCTTGAGAAGTGGAAAAGAGGTCAATAACAAGATAATGTAAGCGATAGAATTACCGAGGAGATGAGCCACCATCTCAAGAGAGTGATGAACCGGCTATGGTTCAAGAGCCGCAAAAACAAAAGATAAAAGACCAAATCATATGAACCTCCAGTTCCGTTCCCATCTAGACTTCGGAACCCAACTTCCCCATGAAATATCAAGAGGTGTTGGATGTGCTCCAAAATGTTATTGTTAATATTCCTCAAAGTGATGCCATTGACAAATTCCAACATATGTTAAATGTCTCAAGGACTTGTGTACTGTAAAGAGGAAATTAAATGTGCACAAAAAGACCTTCTTTAATGAGAAAGTGAGCTCTATGATTCAACAAAGGGCCATACCCAAATACAAAGACCTGGGAAGTCCTACTATTTCTTGTATTATTGGGAATTTCCAAATTGAGCATGCTTTGCTAGATTTGGGTGTAAGTGTCAACTTAGTACCTTATTCGATTTACCAATAAATAGGGTTAAGCAAGCTTAAACCAACCACAGTTACAATCCAACTCGCTGACCGCTCGATTAAGGTACTAAGGAAAATTTTAAAGTACATGTTAGTCCAAGTGGAGAAATTCTACTTCCCTTCCCCATGGATTTTATTGTACTAAACACTGAACAATGTGTAAATGCTAGCGCTCAAGTTCCCATCATTTTAGGCCGCCCATTCCTACTAACTTCAAATGCAATCATAAATTACAGGAATGAAATGATAAACTTGTCTTTTGGTAACATGACTCTAAAGCTAAATATTTTCAATCTATATAAAGTAGCCCATTGATAATAATGAGATCCATGAACTGAATTTCACAGACTGCTTGATAGAAGAAGAGGAATTGAAACCTAGTCTGACTAAGGAATTGATTTAAGTCTTTGGGGACTTGAAAAATTCTGATTTAGAAAAAGTGCTTGCTGAAATTTGTGATGATAACGAGAGCATTACCACCCAGGACATTGGTATGTACTAATGGAGACCACGCACTCAAATCCTATCTATCGAGGACTCGCGACCTCTGCCATCACCAATCAATGTTCAAAAGCTTGATCTAAAACCACTACCAAATGAGCTTAAGTATGTATACTTGAGTGAAAATGAAACTTATCCTGTGGTGATCTTTTCATTTTTAGACAAGGATCAAGAAATTAAATTGTTGAATGTTCTAAGGGACCATAAAGGAGCCTTGGGCTGGACCATATCGGACATCAAGGGTATAAGCCCTTCCATTTGCACTCATCAGATCCACCTCGAAGAGGACGCCAAACCAATTAGACAACCTCAAAGGTGTCTCAATCCAAACATGATGGAAGTTATAAAAAATGAGGTGATCAAATTGTTTGATGTGGAAATCATCTACCCAATATCCGATGGTGTTTGGGTGAGTCCAACTCAAGTAGTCCCAAAGAAATCTGGAATAACTATCGTGTAGAATTCTAATAATGAATTCATATCAACATGTGTCACCACAGGTTGGCATGTTTGCATTAACTATAGAAAATTGAACCAGGTCACAAAGAAGGACCATTTTCCTCTACCATTCATTAATCAAGTTTTAGAGAGGATAGCAAGTCACTCTTATAGTTTTCTTGATGGATAGTTCGGATATAACCAAATAGAGATAGCCTTGGAAGACCAAGAGAAAACCAAGTTCACTTGTCCATTTGGCATGTTTGCTTTCAAACGGATGCCATTTGGATTGTGTAACACCCCAGTAACTTTCCAATAGTGTGTGTTAAGTATTTTTTCAAATATGGTTGAGAAGTTTCTTGAGGTTTTCATAAACGACTTCTCTGTATTTTGGAGTAGTTTTGAAGAATGCCTCAACAATTTATCTCTTGTCTTATCTAGGTGTGAAGAGAAGCACCTTGTCTTAAATTGAGAGAAATGTCATTTCATGGTTCAAAAAGGAATTATTTTGAGCTATGTTATTTCCAAAAATGGAATCGAGGTAGATCGCTCAAAACTAGACATTATTGTTAATCTACCTATCCCTCCAAACTATTAGAAATATTATATAACTTCTAGGGCATGCTGATTTCTATAAAAGATTCATCAAGGACTTTAGTGCCATTAATAGACCCTTGACTAATCTTCTCCAAAAGGATGTCTCATTTAAGTGGACGGATGAGTGTGCAAATGCCTTTAATAAAATTAAATCATCCCTTACCACTGCCTTATCATGCGCTCACCAGATTGGACACTTCCTTTTGAACTAATGTGCGATGTAAGTGATTATGCCATACGGGCTGTTTTGGGCCAAAGGAAAGATAAACGACCCATACGTTATTCACTATATGAGTAGAACTCTAAACTCGGCCCAAGTGAACTACTCAACAACTGAAAAGGAGTTATTTACATTAGTTTTTTTACTTTAGATAAGTTTATGTCGTACTTGTTAGGATCCAAAGTGGTCATTTTCATAGACCACTCGACTCTGAAATATTTTCTATCTAAGAAGGATGCAAAGCTGAGACTTGTGAGATGGATCATCCTACTCCAAGAATTTGACTTAGAGATAAAAGATAAGAAATGAGTAGAAAACGTAATGGCTGATCACCTTTCCAGATTGGTGTTAGATGATTCCACTGAGGAGATGTATATCCAAAACACTTTCCCTAATGAACAATTATTTGTGATCTCCAAATTGTCTTGGTATGCAGATATAGTGAACTATTTTGTAATGGAAGAGGTGTTTTGGAAACAAAAGGCTTGTAATTCATGGTGGAAGAAGGCAATAGAAATACCAAGTTTTTTCACGCCTTGACTTCAGCCCGTATGAGGAAAATGTCTATTAATGTTCTCAGGCTGGAATCGGGTGAGGAAACTTCAAACATGGAGGAAATCAAGTAGGCGGCGGTGATTTTTTTCTTGAAGCTTTTCCAAAAGGAACCTATCTCGGGGTCGACCTCCTTCACGGACGCGATTCCTCATCTGGTTTCTGAATCTGATAATGAGGGGCTTTTGAGTCCTACCTCCATGGAGGAGGTCAAGGCCGCAGTGTCCGCAATGCCCAAAGACGAGGCGGCTAGGCCGGACGGGTTTTCGGCTGCCTTCTTCTCCCATTGCTGGCTGATAGTGGTCCAGGATGTCCTTTGTACTGTGCAAAGTTTTCTTGAGGGCAGCCCACTACTAAGAGGATTGTCAACGACCTTGATCTGTCTTATTCCTAAATCTCCCTCGGCAGCTTCCCTGAAAGACTTCCGCCCCATCAGCCTCTGCAACGTCATTTACAAGATACTGGCCAAGGTGCTCGATTCCCGCCTGGCTAGCCTCCTTCCCAAATTGATTTCGGATGAGCAAGGAGCTTTTGTTTGGGGCAGGGCCATCTCTGGCAACATTCTATATACTCAAGAGGTAGCTGGAGACCTTAATCGAAAAGTTAGGGGAGGCAACATCGGCCTTAAGCTTGACCTCGAGAAGGCCTACGATAGGGTTAGTTGGTAGTTCCTCAAGAAGGTGCTAGCAAAATTTGGGTTCAACGAAAGGAGTATCGGCGTGTTTGAAAATTGTTGGGCATTCAACTGGTTCTCTGTTCTTATTAATGGGCAAGCTTCCGGTTTCTTTCAGTCTCTCAGAGGATTGTGTCAAGGGGACCCTCTCTCCCCCTCTCTTTTCATCCTGGCGACTGACGCCTTCTCCAGAGCCTACAGGGCCTTCATGCAGTGTGGGTGGTGCACTCCTTTCTAGCTGAGAGCGGACTTCCCCCTCGCCTCTCACCTCCTCTTTGTGGATGACACCCTGCTCTTCCTCAATGGGAGCATGGCATCTCTTCTCACGGTCAAGGCCTTCCTGGAGCAATTCCAGATTGCCTCAGGACAAAAAATCAACCGCAGTAAGAGCAGTTTCATTTGCTCTAACAAACTGTCAGAGACCAGGATCAGGAGCATTGAGAGGACACTGGAGATTCGTAGGGCGCATGGGGGCTTCTCTTACTTAGGTGTTTCGATCAGCAGGGGCAGGATTCGGGTGGCAGATTTCAAATTCCTTCACGACAGAGTCCAAAACAGAATCAGTGGTTGGAAAGCGAGGCATTTGTCCCAGACCGGGAGAGTGACTCTCATTAGGCACATACTGAGCAACCTCCCTCTCCACGTCATGGCAGCGACCGTTGTGCCTGCTCAAACTCTTCAGAGAATGGAGAGTTGCTTCGCCAGGTTTTTCTGGGGTTGGTCGGAGGGGAATCAGAAACTGCCATGGATCGCCTGGAAAAAAATTTCTGTCCCTATCGCCAAGGGTGGCAAAGGCATCAGGAAACTCAAGGAGATGGTTAACACTATGAGAATGAAATTGGCTTGGGATGTGAAGGGTGGAGAAGAGGTGGGGCCGTGGGTGAACCTCATGAAAGCCAAATATAGAGCCGATTTCCAGTCAGGGACTGGGGCCTCCTCGGCCGCTTTCGCCTCACCAATGTGGAAGAAAATTTGCTCCTTTTTCCCCCAAGTGGACGAGCACAGCCTGTGCCTGGTTGGTGAGGGGGTCAAAAACCTCTGGACGATTAATTGGTCCGAGATTGGTCCCCTGCTGCCGCGGGTTTCTTGTTAGGTGCCTACGCCCCTCCGCGGCCTCAACATTCGGGACTTTCTGGGCCCCGAGGGTCAGAGGCCTCCCTTGTCAGTATTCTCCTTCCTCTAGCAGCAAGACATCAACCACATATTCCAAAGGGGATTAGCTACTTTGGACGAGCCCGACCGGTTCATTTGGCCTTCGTCCTCTTCCAGTAAATTAACTATCAAAGCAGCGTGGGATTTCAATCATCAGCGATGGCCTGCCAGATCCTGGCTGCTTCTCCTTGGGCAGCAAAGGTGGCCCCCAAAAATTGCTAATTTCTTGTGGAGGCTGCTATAGGGAGCAGTCCCTGTTGATGTTCGGGTTCAACAAAAGGGTGTCCGGCTAGCCTCCCGGTGCCACTACTGCGCTGACTCTCCTCCCTCCAGCCTCGACGTTGAATCAATCATCCATCTCTTCCTCCGTAGTGATATAACAGCAGCCGTTTGGGCTCACTTCAGTCACCAATTCTCCCTCCCCTCCCTGCCTTGCTTGTCAATGCTCGCCAAACTGAACCACTGGCGAGCTGTGGATCCAGCCGTTAGTAGTCCCGTGCGCCACCATCTTTTTACTGCAGCCTGCATCCTTTGGGAGTTCTGGATAGCGCAGAATCGAGCCAGATTCGATCACATCTCGGTGGGTGCTTCTGCCATTATCGCTCGGGTGAGAGGGTGGGGCGCTTGCTGCGGAAAAGGCCTTCGTTAGCGGGTCCGCATTTGCAGGGAGATTTGCTTCACGCTTTGTCTTAGGGAGGGCCTCAGGGTAGTAGGGAGGTTCTAGTCAAATGAGTCAGGCCCAAGGAGAGCTGGGTTAAGCTCAATGTGGACGGGTCGTCCAAAGGGTACCCTGGCCCCTCGGGTGGAGGGGGCCTGGTTAGGAGCGTCGACGAAGATTTCATTGTTGGCTTTTGGATGTACTACGGGATGGGCTCCAATAACAAGGCTGAGTTTCGGGCAGTGCACGATGGCCTGGCCCTGGCTCTCAGCTCTGGTTTCTCCAATATTGAAATAGAGTCTGACTCCAAATTTGCAGTGGACATTATTTCGAGGAAGGCAACGCCGGGGTGGAAGCATGAGTACTGGGCTAGAAGAATCAAGGCTCTCATGAATATAGGGAATATGTCCATCCTTCACATATGTAGAGCAGGTAATGGCCCAGGGATGGCTTGGCCCGCCAGGCAAGCGGCTCTCGTTCTTCCTCTATCTACCGCAACTTTAGGGAGCTTCCTGCCCAGATCAGGGGCCTGATGTGGCTCGATAAGGCGGGGCTGGGATCCGTTAGGAAGGGCTAGGTGTTTCAGTCCAGCCTCTCTGTCTCTGTTGTTTCCCTATTTTTTGAGTCTTTTAGGATTCCCCCCCCCCCTCCTGTATAGTACATGATAGGCGAGCTGCCTTTTGTTGTGAGCAGCCCTGCCCGAATTTGTATCCCCTTTGTAAATCAATGGAGCAGGGAGGCCCTTTGAGGTGGGTCCTACCTCTTTCTTAAAAAAAAAAGATACAGAAAAAAAATAAATCTACATATATCAATGGTTGACACTAGATGGATTTAACACACATATCAACCATCACACCTTGAACAGATTGATAGATGCATGGATGGTCGTGCACGAATATATGTATAAATGTATGGATGGATGGATGCATGTATGCTTAAATGTATGGATGAATGGATGGATGTATGCATATATACACAGATGGATACGAGTGTATATGAACGCATATAAGGTTCATTATAACTTCTTTTTTTAATAACTTAAGTGCTTTGTATCTCAAAAAAAAAAAAAAAAAAAAAAAAACTATTTTGTAATGGGAAAAATATCACATTATTGGAAGTCACAAGATGGGAAGCATTTTAAAACCGAGGTTAGGAACTTCTTCTGGGATGACCCGTATTTATATAAATATGGGACTGATCAGATTTTTAGACGTTGCATCCCAGATGATGAAGTTCAAAGTGTTATTTCCTTTTGCCACATGAAAGCATGTGGTGGCCATTTTTCTGCTAAGAAAATCACTGCAAAAATTATACAGTATGGTTTTTACTAGCCCACCACATTTAAAGATACTCATACTTTCTTTGTTGCTTGTGATAGATGTCAAAGTTGGGAAGAGTGTCCCGGCCCAACATGATGCCTTTATCCCCAATTTTACCATTGGAGATTTTTTATCGTTGGAGTATTGATTTTATGGACCCATTTTCATCTTCTTTTGGATTTCTTTATATATTGGTTAGTGTGGACTATGTTTCAAAGTGAATTGAGGCTGTTCCAAGTAGGGCCAATGACAACAAAGTGGTCATATGATTCCTCAAGGAAAATATTTTTTCTAGATTTGGAACTCCAAAGGTCATCATTAGTGATAGTGGGTCTCACTTTTGTAATAGGACATTTGAGGCTTTGATGAAGAAATATGACATCAAGCATAAAGTGAACACCCCATACCACCGACAAACAAGTGGGTAAGTTAAGATTTCTAATCGGAAAATCAAACACATTTTAGAGAAAAACTATAAGGCCAGATAGGAAGGATTGGTCTCTTAAACTATCTGACGCTTTATGGGCTTATAAGACTGCTTATAAGACCCCAATTGGAATGTCCCCATACAGATTGATATATAGGAAGGCTTTCTACTTGCTTGTGGAATTGGAACATAGATCTTACTGAGCAATAAAGAAATTAAACTTTGATATGGACCAGGAAGGTGGACAAAAAGAAATTAGAGTTGAATGAATTAGAGGAGCTGAGGAGAGACTCCTATGAAAATTCTAAAATCTACAAAGAAATGACCAAAGCTTTTCTTGACAAAAACATTTTGAGAAAAAATTTTGAATCTCAGTAAAAGGTCCTATTGTATAATTTTCATCTCCAGTTCTTTCCGAAAAAATTAAGATTAAGATGGACAAACCCCTTCATTATAAAGAATGTTTATACTCATGGGGTTGTTAAAATTGAGAATCCACGTAATGGAAATGTGTACAAGATTAATGGTCAAAGATTGAAGCCTTATGTGGAAAACTTTTATTTGGGAGAGAAGTCTGCCCCTCTTCATGAGCCAGAATATTCAGATTGATGCTCCTAGTATGATGGAGCATTTATGTAGGATTTGTATTATATTCATTTTTTTTTCAGTGTCACCTAGCAGGTGAGTTCTTTATGGTAGGTACTATCTACCCTTTCTTTTATTTTTATTGTTCTTTGCATTACATTATCATTACATTGGGGACAATGTAGATTTTAAGTTGGGGGGTGTTTTTTGGTTTCAGTTTATTTTTTATTTTTTAGGTTCCGGTTTATTTTTTTTAGGTTTAAGTTTTTTTTTATTTTTTAGGTTTCTAGAGAAATTTTTTTGACATTTTCAAATAATATGTTTATATACAAGAATGTAAATGTAATGATATTATGCGAATTCCAAAGGCAAAGTTAATACTTAGTCTAGGTTGATAGTAGTCAGAATTCTGATAACTGAAAATTATAGACTTGAGTTCGATTATCTAATCACTAGTTTAAAGTGAGTTGTAATTTGATGTACTGAAATCACAATACACCCTAGCTAACTAAGTGAGGAATATAATATATGAACTAGAATAACAAATTTTGATTCAAACAAGGTTGAATGAACTAGTACAATTGATATATATTTAAAAAAGAGAATATTGAAGAAAAAAAAGTGATGGAAAAAGAAAAATTTATTATAGAGCATGAATGCAATGACCATAACAATCGTGTCAATAATCCGGAGTAAGGATACCTAAGTATCCATTACTTTTACCATTACAAGTACGATACCTTAGGTTATGAAGCAAACTCGGTGGGAATCATCATCTAAGGGTGGTCTATAATAATGAGGATATGATGATAAAACAAGAAATGACATGAAGAAAATGAGATGACTAGAGATTTCATATTCTTAGGATAATTAAAAGGAGTTAGGATAGGGAACATGCATATTTCTTAGAGTTAGACTAGTGTCACCGAGCACCTAAGTATATTTGATCATAACTGTTCTAAATTTTGATTAGGTCTCTGAACTCAATAATGTAATGTATTAAGAAATTGAGATTCTAACTAACTTCATACTTTGGGTAAGTATTGTTTTGTTTTGGAATTTATATGATGAATGAAGGAATAATTGTATAAATTTCTGAGTGTTAAACTATTTTTCATGTTTTCAATGTTTGTGGGTAACATTTCTGAAAATCCTCATGAGACTATAACTCGTCCACTAGGGGAAACCTAGGGGTTTAAAGGTGTAACACCCCGGCTTTTCAAGAGGCCATGTAGGAACTCGGCTCCCGAATTCCCAGGTGCTACGGGTGCCCTAATGGGCTTCAGATTTTAATTACATTTGGATGATCTCATAAACAATAAAGAGTTTAACAAGCATGAAGGATAAGTAAGTCATAAGCAGTATTAAGTGCACTAAATATAAAAGTATCAAACCCACAAATCCAAAATTATCTAAATAGGGAACTAGGTCTCAGTCATACCTGACCCAAAGTGACTAAAGCCCTAACGCATACCCCGCGGTAGCCCGAACTCTGACTAGAAGGATCCGCCGAAAGTCTGGAAGTAGGAAAGCTCCTCTACCTCATTCATGCTCACCCCACTCAACTCATCGAGCTCCGCCTCACCTGCATCTAATGACGTGTCTAGTTGGTGTTTTAAAACACCATCCCAGAGTGGGAGTGAGGAGCTAACTCAGTGGTTAGTATTAACCTTAAGTTACAACAAACATCAATTATATGATGATTTTAATAAAAGACATACATTCACAGATCCCTAACTAGTCTTGTTAATGTATATGCATGTATTATGATATGATGCATGACCTCGCAACAACACTCCCTCAAGCGACTTCATCTCACGGTTGCGCATGATCAACACTCCCTCATTACGACCTCAACTACCAAGTCGCCAAATACTAGCTAATGAGATGCATGAATAATGTTAGCCGAGTATTTAATTAATTCCGTTCATCCAGCAGATTGGAAAAACTGGTACACATCACGTATCATTGCCCTTAACTGGTTGCGATGCCAAGGCCCCTCAATGTGCGAGGCTACGACCCCACGATCCTTGATCCCATTGGGTTCCCCATCCTCGATTTCAAGCACACGGTGAGTGTTGAGAAGAGGGATCGCTCGTGGTCACTATGGGGAGGCTCATCACCCCAGCGTAGGCCGACAGTTCGGACACAGTGTCCCATTCCACCATGCCCGTCTCTCGAGCCTGTGGATCGGTTTCGAAAGGTTATCAATAGGCTTTAGTGGTTGAAAGGTGTTCCAGGTTTCATACAGGCGTGAGCAGACATGGTTAATAAACATGGTTGGTTAGTAAGTGGACTAGACCAAGCGAGTTCAGGCGAGTACGCGACGAACGACATCGAGTACAAGCGACCCATGTAGTCCAACTACAGTCGCCCATTCGCATCTGTCCAAACCCGTTAATTTAGCTGCAAGATGGTCTACCAATGGGACTACCTGCTCCCACCTCATCTCCTTAACCAACCTAGGGGTTTGATGACATTCAATAATATTCCAACAATTCAGGATTCATCTTCTACACAAGTGAAGTCATGCTCTCATACATTAAACATAAAATCTAAATTTTTCTGCATCTACTAACAAAAATATGAAATTTATGTGCATGTGTGTTGTGATGGGTTACTGAAAAGATCAAGAGTTATACATCATTCATAGCACAAACATACAATAAGGATTAATGCTAGCACAAACATACAACAAGGATTTATACAAGCACCAACATACAATAAGGATTTTATGTAATCATACATGCCACAAGGAAGGTTATACTAAAATCATATATGGGATGAACATGCCACACGAAAATTAAACCTAATCATGTTGAAGAACAAATAAACAACATTTAATCATTTCATTGAATTTAGGGGGACCTATGTAAGGTCTTGGCTAGGTTCTCTCTATAGGTTACTCAAGCACATCATCATAATACTTATAATCATTAACTCATAGTAAAATTGGTGCTAAGCCACCTAAGGATAATAGTCCACACCTTGTGATGAACCGCTCGATTCACAACGCTCGTAGGGTTATGGTGTTAAGAAATCATCGGTGAAATGCCTAAATAAGCATACAAGCTTGTAAAAATTGGAATGAAATAATCACAAGACCTAAACCTACAAACATAACTCAATACTTACCTTCAATCATCACCGAATCGACACCAATGAAAGACAATGTTGTTATAGAGGAGATGAGAGGGTGAAGGTGCACAAACCCTCATGCTTCTAAGCTCTCCCTCTCTCTTTCTCCTCTTTTCTCATCTTTCTCTTCCCCCTTTATCCCTTTCTTTCTTCTAGGGTAAATTCGTATGAGGAGAGGGGTGCCCAAATGAAACCCTTATATAGTGTTAGATTTGGTGTAAATGGTCCCAAGGGCTATGTTTTTACTATAATAACTGTAACGACCTGAAAATTTCCGTACATTGGGCCGAGTACCACCTCGACCAGAAATCGCATAGGATTAAATCCTTTAGAAATTTAACAAAGTTAACTAAGTACTAAACTCGGTTAGCCATGAAATCCGTTGGGATCGCTTTAAATACGATCTGCAAGACCCAAAACTTGCAGAATTAGTGACTCTAGGTTACCCTAAAGTCTAGAGCCAAACTCATTACCCGTCTGCTTTTGGGACTGAAACGAAACTTCGTATGAGGTCTAGATCGCACATCGGGAGTCCGATTAACACGAAGCTAAGGAACCAGGACCGCCCCACTGGGCTTGACAATCATCTCAAAAATCAGACGATTCCGATGTCCCACGGCCATTTATTTCGATCCGGAGCGAGGGAGTGTGAAAAACACTATTCCCACCCAAATAAAAATATGGAATAGTGATCTGGCATCTTTCGGTTGCGCGTCAGTATTAAGCAACCTGACCGTCAGAATCAGACCAAATTACACCCTCGAATTAAGAAAAATTTCAGGAACATTTACATGTACTCAGAATTTCTGATCGTGGCCCACTGACCGTTGAACTGAAAGTGGTCCGCCACGTGCGATCTGGGAATCCGATCGAGTCAAAAACGTAATCCACGTAGATCCGTAGATGGTGAGCTTAAGTCTGACGTTTGGCTCAAAGAGGGCCACCAGAACATACCTTTTGAGCTTGGAAAGTGGCGAACTGCCTACATATGCAGCCACCCTTGAACCTGAGTCTATTTTGGACATGTTCTTGGCTATAAAAGGGGCTTAGAACAGCCGCTCTCACAGCCATACGAATTTGGGAGCAAACCCTTAAAGAAAGAGAGAAAAGAGAGAGAAAGTCTTGGAGATCGAAGCCGATCTTCCTCCTGCTGCTTCCACTCATCCACGGCCTACACCGCCTTATTCCAGGGTTTTTCAGGCGGTGTCCATCCCATTTGAAGGTAAGAAACCCTAACCCTAGGTCTGATTTGAGGTTGAATAGTGGTAGGTTGTGCAAAGGCTAATCGGTTCCGCTCTTTAGGCTAGGAAACTCCCGTATACGGAAGCTCCAACACCCTTGCTGATTCGTTGGAATTCCAAGGGCTGAGGTGAGGACTTTAAGTGTATAAGTTACAATTTCAACGCTTTCAATGTCAGATAATGATAGATTCATGATCTGCATGTAAATGCACATGTACAAAGTGCTTTCCGTTTCCTGTTTCGATTAGCGATAAAGAATATGGAATTTTACATACTCTAGATATACGTAGAAATACCGTATACGTATTTTTGTTGGAAAATGTTTGACATGTTTATTTAATGTTTGATTATATCATGTGTGGATAAAATGCTAGTTCGGCGAAAGGGATCGCAAAAATACATGTTCATGTGTAAATGTCATATATGTTGAAATTGCGTATTCCAGAAATTTTGCATACGTGCCGATTTTGGAAAGGTAATTGTAATGATTATTTGCTGTATGATTACGTTATACACGGAAAAATACTCTCGTGGCAAAGGGACAGCCCTAAACCGAACTTGGCTAACATACGTCATGTATGTTGGAATAGTGTATTCTAAGTGTTTTGTAAATGCTTGTATATGTACATGTGTATGTATTAGTGCCTTAGATAGGCGCTGATATGGGATTTCCGACTCCCTTAGAGACATGTAGGATCCCCCCATGCGGTGGTTCACCGCAACCTCTCACTTGTAATGCGCACACAATGTATCCCTATGGGGATAGTGTTTTATCACATGCCTTACAACATGCTTTACAACATGCTTTGCAACATGCTTGACTTCATGTTTTACTTCATGCTTTATAACATGCCTACTAACATGCTTGTATTGCTTGTTTATCATGCTTTACTTCACATGCTAACGATGAAAACTGTTTGGGTTTGGGACTATGTATATAGTCCAAACATTCGGTACCAGACTTGTGATTGTGGCTGAGATTCATGTCGCCACAAAGGACGTGTCCGGCGAACCCGAGTCGTACTTCGGTTGGCGATAGTGGTTGGCCACGCGGAGTACTTTTGCGCTCCATATCGCTCAACTTGTGGTGCGCTCGAGCTAGTCAGGCTCGCCAACTAAACCGAAATGTACTTATGTGTTCACCCTGTTTGGTCGCTACTGCTTGAACCTAGGGTACCAAACTTACCAGTGGCGATCCCCGTTAAACCATGGTACCTAGATCCGCTAAGTCGCATGAGCCGGGCATGGTGGTATGGGACACTGTGGTCGAGCTGTCGGCCTACGCTGGGGCATGTGCCTCCCCGTAGTGACCATTGCGCAACCAACTGTGAGCCGAATACGGTGGTATGGGATACTTTATTCGAGCTGTCGATACTTCGGCGAGAGCCGAGTACGGTGAGATCTGTGCTCGTGCTGACGGGCGACGAGTCCTCCGTGGTATCATCGAGTACACTCCAAGGGCCTGTGATTGGCCACGAGTCTTTCACAGCAACTAGAGTGTGAGTTGAGCCGAGTACGGTGAGACCTGTACTTGAGCTGACGGCTAGTGATTGAGTCGAGTACGGTGAGACCTGTACTCAAGCTGACGGCCAGCAATTGAGCTGCATACGGTGAGATCTGTATCCGCGCTGACGGGTGACGAGCCCTTTGCGATGCCTTCACTAAGCTTTCTCAAACTATAATATCGTATGAGAATAACTAGGATTGACGACCCTAGAATGGATCATGTTGGGAATGATACAAGGGAGGTACCTTAGTTTCCCAATACTGCTGATTGAAATGGATTAATAAAAACTTGGTAATCATGAGCATCATCGCACCGCATGTGCTTTGTAGATGTGGCGCACTGAGGGAGTAAGCATTCGCGAACGTAAGATGATGTCGCTTGAGGGTGGTTTGGCAAGGGCATACAGCATCATGTCATGTCATTTTGCACTTAACAAGAGTAGTTAGAAATGCTTGATTTGTACTGCTTTATCATTACTGCTTGGTTGATTTGATAACATGTTAACTTATGCTTTATTGTTCCACTGAGTTAGCTACTCACTCCCACGTTACGGGACGGTGTTGTACACACCAACCAGACTCTGTCGCAGGTATAGAGGGCGCCTTGGTTCAGGAGCCAGAGCCCGACTTTGATGAGGACCAGGAGGAGTTCTCCTTCATGCAGTACTCTGACGGCTTCGCTTAGGCCGGCTGCATCGCGGGATTCTCAGGGCCTCCTTTGAGGATTGTATTTTGGGTTTTGACTTAAAAACTATACATGTATATGGTGCTCAGCTAGTACTCATACTCTGGAGTTCAGAAAATTTTGTTACTTTACATACTTGAATATAAAATTTCAGTCTTCCGCTTGCTTTTATATACAATTGAACTGGAGTATGAATTACTGTTTTGGTTTAATCTCATTCATGTTTATTGCGCTAACTCAGACAACATTTAACCAGCACTGTGTCTGTTGCATAAGTGATGCGTTGGAACTCGGGTGTTGAGTTCATACTCGACCCCCGAATTTCAGGGCGTTACAATAACCCTATGGGAGGGCCTATTATGGGGCATACCTATTGATATACACCGTAGGATAGTTAATCCTAACGATGATCTCGTATGGATATGTCGGTCCGTCATTTGGATGCGCCGATCGACAGATATGATTAAAAGCCGGTTCAACGGTCACCGATAGTCGATCGGGGCCAGACTATATGGATATGAGCAAAGAAATATCCTTACTCCACGTGTGAAGTTTGGTCATAAACCGACGGTCCGAAATCCTCACTTTGCATAGATGGAGACCCAATTCACTTAAGTTTCAACTTCTTCCTTTAGGGTATTTACACTTCTCATGCACTTGTCATTTGTTTCGAGTTGAGCGGTTCTGGACAGTACCTAGGTCCGACTCCCACGATGGACGTCAAGCCCAGTAAGACGGACATTATTCTATAGTTTTGGAACTAGTGGCCCACCAACGAGCGGTCTAGAGGTCATTCAGAAAATCGGGGCATTTTTGGAATGAATTGGGTATTGAGATTTCTCATAGGTAATGATTAGGGTTTGGATTAACTATGTTCATAGTGTGGCCTATTTATAACTAGCGAAAGTGGAGATTTGGTCATAATTACTCTAAACCGTCGGTTTTTGGATAAAAGAGTAACGGGGTTGATTTGGTCCATTAGTCGAGATTTAGGCCTTATCTTACTCGGCTTCGGTTAGATCTTTAATTTAGTTGTGATTGTCTTGATTAGTTAGTGATGGGTCGGTTAGATTTGGGACCTATGTGAGTAAATCATGGGGCTAAAATTGATGTTCAAGTGATCGAGCGAATTCGTTGGCTTCCTACGGTTGATTAATCAAACTTGTACGGTTCTTTACTGGTTCCACCCGTGTATAAAATAACATTGAGTGCTAATGGTCAGTAAGTGATAATATAAGTTAATTACATTAAAATTTTTTTTAAGGATTTTTGGAAATCCAAAACAGTGAAAATCCAGGACGTTACAAAAGGCTTGTTTCATATGCTAAATGCAATCGAAATTACCTGCGAAAGTGGTGTAGTTAGAATTTTTATTTTCGTTTTAATTTTGTTTCTAAAATTAGTTTTTATTTTTCTTCATTTATTTTGCTTGAGACTAGCAAAATGCTGGTTGGGGGAGTATGTTGATACTCAAATAATGCATATTTTTCCCTATTTATATCTTGATTTTATGAATATGAATCAGCTTAATGTTCTATTTTACTCATGTTTGTGTTGCAAGGTGAATTTAAGAGCTTGGATTGAAAACGATACTAAAAGCATGGATTTGATGCTCAAGTATCACTAGGCAAGGGATGGATCTTAGGAGACCAAGATTGAAGAATTCACATGCCAAATATCCAAGAAAACCAAGTGAGGAATGAAGAGAATCAAAGATTTGAAGTGAAGAATACTAAAATCATCCTGAAAAGCGTATTCTGAAACTCTTAAGTCTATTTTGAAAAACTGTGTAGAGTGAAGTCTATTTTAGTAAACTGCATAAATTTGAGGCAGTTTCTAGAGTTTTCCAACTTGGTGCGAAAGTTAAAATTTCTCACTTATAAATGGGGCTTCTCAGGGCATTCCTGAGCATCATTCAATGCATCCCAAAGCAAGATCTAGGGTTTTTTTAGAGAGTTTTGTAGTTTTAATTGGTTTTCCTTTACAAGCTTTTAGATATTTATTCTTTCTTGTTGCTTTCTTTCTCTATTCTAGTCATGTTTTTCTAGTTTCCTCTAACCCAAGCTAGAAGGGAAGCACATTATTTAATGTTTTCATAGTTATGATGATTGATTGTTTTAATGATGATATGAATGGTATATGCATGTTATCAATTGTTTAGGTTTAGTTTTTTATCCTTATGTGAGATCTATATGTTTCCATCATATGAGATCCACATCGATGGATAGGCTTATCCTGGATAAATTAAATTTCCTAGGTAGGAGATGTTCTTAACCCGTTACATTTCTTTAATATTCATTATCTTATAGATATGAATTCTTAAAATCACTGCGGCTTGAGAATATATATCAATGGTGCAAATCCATGATTTTCTAATCTTTTATATCATTTATTTAAAATGTTTAAATTATTTTATTTTTCGATTAGGTCGACCATAGTGCTCGGATCCTAGTTATGTTATACAAGTCATCATGATTTTGGAACATTAACCTATGTGTGGAACTTTGAAGCTTGGGTGTTGTTTTAATTCAGTTGAATTACATTCATTCAAAACTCCCAAAATCAAATCATTCGTTTAGTTTTTATTACTTATTTTGTTTTGCATTTGATTTTCTCCTTCTCGCAATTCATCTCCCTATGGGATTGACCCTGTATTCACGGAATATTACTTACAAACCTCTGCACTTGGAGGCAAACAATCAATACAAAATATATGATTTTAGGGTAGGAGAAGCTACTTTAGCCAACTAACTTGCTATGTCGGGTTGCCCATGCCAGATTTGTGAGATTCCACCATATCGACGGTTGAAAGCCCATTTTAATTTCATTTTTACTATTTATAGTATGTTTAAATTTGATCATAACTCTTGATCCTTTGAGCTCTAGAAGTCGTGCCCAATATGAAAAGGGCTTAGAAAATTTAGGAGAATAACATGGTTAGGCTAAATTGGACACTTGCTATTTTTGGCCGAAAACCATAAAGTATAGTAGAAATCATGACTGTTTATAAGCAGTAAGTTTACTATTTATAGTAAGTCACATTTTCTAGGGAGTTTGAGTTGGAGTTTGATTCTGAAACTTCTTCCTAGGTTTGATATCACTAGTTAAAGGATTGTAAATTCATTTTTATCATCGTCAATCAATTTATTTTTGAATTTATTGGAGTTTATTTGTATTTTTCTATTTTTCCTAATGGATTCGAGGAATCTCTATGAGGAGTCCAAAGAAGCTCCGTAGATTCCGAGTAATTATCCCATCGAGGAAGACAGTGATTGACCTCATCACATCCATCTCTGCGTCAATAACTCATCTCGACATCATTTATGTGGTCAGCATTCTTAGTCAATTCATAAACAATCCTCACACCTCTGTACAATGTGGCCATTCGAGTGGTCTGGTATTTCTAATCTTCTTCTAAGAAGGCATCCTCCTACCCAACTGTAGCTTTCTTCAATTATCAACTTATTACGATTCCAACTAAGCCTAGTTGTCCTAAGACATGGTGATATACTAGGGGTTACTTTATAATATTTGGATACGACCCTATCTCTTGGGGAAAAAGAAAACAAACCATTGTTTCACGGTCGTCTCTGAAGTTGAATATCGCGCCATGGCCAATGCTACTTGTAGTTCTCAGGGCAGTTTCTGTCATACCAGCCGATAGCACTCCGGGCCCAGATGGTTTCTCGGGGAGCTTCTTCTCCTCCTGCTGGGATATCATCCAAACCGACGTCCATAATGCAGCTATGAGTTATTCTAGGGAGGACAATACCCTAGAGCCTTCCGATGCACGTCTATTTTTCTCATCCCAAAGAAGAAGAACACGATATCCTTTGCCCATTTTCGGCCCATTAGTCTCTGCAATTGCATCCAAAAGATCTTCTTTAAAATCCTTGCCACCAAGCTCTCGAAAATCCTCCCCACAATAGTCTCTGATGAACAAAGTGCCTTTGTAAAAAATCGGTCGATAGCCGATAGCATTTCCATAGCCTCAGACATGGCCAACACCATAGACCGCAAATCCCATGGAAGGAACATCATCTTAAAGCTAGATATGGAGAAGGCCTACGACAGACTCGAATGGCCATTCATCAACACCGTCCTTGGCAAATTCGGCTTCCATCCAGATTGGATCAAAATTGCTAAACAAAGTTGGGAGGGAAGCTAGTTCTCTATTCTCATCAATGGGGAATCCTTCGAATTTTTCCAATCCTCTATGGGATTGCGTTAAGGGGACCCTCTATCCCCAACCATTTTCATCATTGCGGCTAAAGTCCTTTCTTGGGGCATCAAGGAGCTATTCCTATCTAGAAAATGACTCCCTTTCAGCCTTCCCAGAGGGTGCCCCATTATATCTCACTTGCTCTTTGTTGACGATACTATCATGTTTCTGAATGGCAGGTCATCCTTGATCCGGTCCCTCCTCGCTTTCATCCTCTCCTATGAGCAGTCTTCTGGCCAGAAACTCAACCCGACTAAGAGTTGCTTCATATTGGCCAACAAAGCTTCTTCCGCCAAATCCAAACAAGTCGAGCAATTATCGGGCTTTCAGTTAGGGTCCCTCCCCTTCACGTACTTGGGAGTTCCTCTTCACAAAGGCAGGATCCGGTTCATCCACATTCTGCCCATCCTTCAGAAAATTGGGCTTCGGATTGCTGGGTGGAAAGCCAAACTCCTCAACCAGGCGGCCATGCTAGTCCTCATCAAGCATGTCCTAGCCAGCATCCCCATGCACATCCTATCGGCCATCAACATCCCCAAGAAAGCTTGCGCCCATCTTGAGAAAATTCAAGCTTCCTTTTTCTGGGGTTTAGCAGACAGAGCTAATAAGCGACATTGGATTAGGTGGCCTCAAATATGCTTCCCTCTATCTGAAAGGGGTCTCAAAATCCAAAGGATTCTAGACACCATGAAAGCCTTTAGATGCAAAATGGCTTGGAGACTCATTCAGGGATATTCGCTTTGGGCTAGATTCTTTGTAGCAAAATATCTTAAAAAATTCCTTAATTCTGTCAGCCCGCCCAGGAACATAGGATCTAGCCTCTAGAAAGGCATCAAGTGCACCCAACAATTCACTATTCTCAATTCCAAATGGCTCATTGGCAAGGGGGAAGTATCCTTTTGGCTCCACAATTGGACTGGAAATGGTCTCCTAATCCTAGCAGCTTCTACTTCTCCTCAGCCCTAAGCCAGGCAAGCCCTCCTTGCTGACTTCGGGACCCAGCAGGCTCCTAAAACTTAACGCAGGTAGCTGATTTCCTCCCCGCTCCAACAATTCGGTCTATCCTTGACAGTGGAGTCTATATCACATATAGAAGCGATAGACTGGTATGGACTCTATCACCCAACAACAAGTTCTCCACCAAATCAACTTGGAATGCACTGAGACTTCCCAGAACTGAGCAACAATGGGCCAGATAAGTCTGGAACAAATTCATCCCCCAAAATTGCTATCCTTGTGTGGAAAATAATGCACAACGCGATTCCTGTGGACGCAGCCCATCCAGCAGCTTGGCATCAGCCTAGCCTCAAAGTTGTTGTGGATTAGCATCCAACCATCTCTCTGCCCCTCCAGCAGATCAAGCTCACGCTCAGGCCTAACCTGTGAGATCCTTGCTATTCATCTGATCCTCACCTGGCCTCTGTTCCACACCGATCCGGCATCTCCCCAAACAGCGATTAACATCCCTCCAACCATCCTCAGCCTTCTCAACCTCAGCGGCAAGACCTATCCACTACCCCCCCCCCCCCAGCTCCCTTCAGCATCCTCTTCCTCTACTCAGTCCCAAAATTGGCTAAATCCCCCTCCCCTTCCAGCAATCTCATCTTCCTCCCCCAGCAGCCTCAACAACCCCCACATCCAGCTCTCTCCCCTCCCAGCAACTGCCTCTTTTGGCCCTCAGATTGAGGACGTCGACCACCTGTTCGATCAAAGCGTAACGGCGAACCAAATCTAGGGCCATTTTGCCCTCCTATTTCGTGTCCCTCTCATCCAAGATCAGTCCATTAAAGACCACATCCTTCAATGGTCTTCATCAGCGTCTTTTTCTTCCTACCGGAGGTTTATTCAAGGGTTGGCCTTCCTCATAAATCTTTGGGAGATTTGGCTAGGCAGGAATGGAGCTATATTTGGTAACCGACCCATCAAACTAGACCTCATCATCTCCAAAGTCAACAAATGCCTATTAGACTTCAGAGCTCTTATGCCGGGCCTTGACACCGAAGTTTGAGCTCATCTTGTGCACTAAGGACTCACTGTCAAAATGCCTCCCCTTCATCCCCATTGTTTGGTGCTCATCAAATGGCTTACGCCTCTTGCCCCATGGCTGAAGCTGAACGTAGATGGTTCTTTCCACGGGAACCCAGGGGCTAGTGGAGGAGGGGGAGTATGTCGTGATTGTGAAAGGAATCTCATTTTTGCCTGTCACTCCAGCTACGACATTCTCTCCAACATGCTAGCGGAAGCCCGCGCTATGGCTGACGAGCTAAATTACTACAGGGAAATGGGCCTATCGACCATAGTAGTAGAAGCCGATTTCACGGTTCTTTTTTAAGCGATCTCGACCCCAGGTTACTTTTGTGGCTGGAAGCTTTGGTACATCCTCCAATCCATTTAGCATCTAGCCCAGCCTCTCAACATCCGGTTCAGACACACCTTCATGGAAGGAAATTCCATAGCAGATGGGATCACTAACATGGCTAGTAGCGGTGCACCTGACAAGCTCTTCACCAGTCCAGCCGACCTTCCCAAGAAAGTGCGAGGATCCTTGGTCCTAGACAAGGCGGGATTGAGCTCCCTGAGACGTTGCAATAACACAACAGGAATTGGATAGGCCCCCTTCGCTAGGGCCCTTTCCTTCCCTGATTGTTCCTTCCCCGACTTCTTTCCCGCTTCCTTTGCTAGGGCCCATTCCCTCCCCTAGATCCCTTCCCTCCCCCTGTGCGCTTTGTGCGTTTCTCCCTCCCTAGGGTTTCCCCTACCTTCCAGTTTTTTTTCAACAACGGTTATATTCATTGAAGAAAGCCGATACATCAGCTAAGACTTACAAGCGACGCACATTCAGAAAATAGGACCAGACAAAAGCCTATCGTGAAGCAATTAATTACATGATAGAACAAGATAGACACAGAGAAACAGAGCAGGGAGAAGATCGTGATAGGAAGCTGGAGGAACGTGCAGCCAACTAAGGATCCATGCTAGCCGAGTCGAATAGCACCGAGACCCACCTTGTCGAGTAAGAGGATACCCCTAACTCAGCGGGGAAGGAGAGAAATCTACGTGGTGAAGAAATTAGTATGAGTGCTGCTGGCCATCGTCGCCAAACCGTCGGCCAACGCATTCCCTTCTCTATGAATATGAGAAAATCTGACCTAAGCCGATGAGGCCAACCTCCTGATCTTGGCCACCCAGTAGGACCACTTCCAACTGGGCGTTGCAGTTCCATTCAAAAAGTCCACAACAAGCCTTGCGTCTGATTGAACTTCGATGTAAAGGAGGCCTAACTAACCATAATGGGTTAGCCCATCGTGGATAGCTCTTAACTCCACATAAACATTGGAGGCTGACCCATACCCGGATGTGAAAGCAAAAATGAAAGCACCCTTGTCGCTTCTACACACGCCCCTCACCACCCGTGGGGCCGGGATTGCCTCTGGCCGACCCGTCTACGTTGAGCTTGACCCATCCCTGAAGCGGATTGATCCACCTGACGATAAAAAGAGAAGATTTGGAATAGGTGGCTGGCCGAATCCCCAGAGCTGCTGTAGTCGAACAATGTGGGGACGGGGAGAGATGCGAGGGGAAGTTGGTGGAGAGGGAGATAAGGCAATGCTTAACCAACAACATGATGGTCGGAGCTAGGATTCATTTACCGTCGAATCTGGCCGCGTTGCAGGCTTTCCATACTTCCCACAAGATAAGGCAGGGAACAATTTTCTGAATCGGTGAGGGTTTGATAACATTTGAGGTGGGGTTCCACCATGTTGTCAACAACCCTTCGACCATTTGATGTGGAATTGGCCTGATCCCAAATAATCTGCTAGAATGCGCCCATACCGACGACGCAAGAGGGCTGGTGATGAAGATATGATCTAGAATTTCCTGTGCGCGACAAGAGGGAAGAATAACTGAGCCGCAATCGCAACAGGAGGCAAGAGATACACCTCATTTTGAACTTCTACATCGACAGGAACTGCTTTGTGCAGGAGTCGCCAGACAAACATCGAGACTCTAGGTGGCAGACTAGCATGCCAAACCCAGCGCCACCACTCTTTATGAGGACTTGAAACTCTGCAAAGGGACCAAGCGGAGCTGACCGAGAACTCGCCACTTGCAGTTAGCGGCCAAATCTGGGAATCCGAGTTGTCGGAGATGAAGAAACCGGCTTGGAAGATGTGATCAACTATATTCTGGGGTAGGAAGCTATACACGGATGAGGGGGGAAGGGGCCCACCCCGCCAATGACCTGACAGACTTGGATAGACAGCAACTTAGGAGGCACCATCTGAGACACTTGAAGGACCAATGGTCCCAGGCCTGTCAAATTATTGAGCCAAAACTTGCACCTTCCCCGACCAATTTGCCAGCACACCTGACGCTCCAACAAGGGGAGTTGAACCTGGATCCGCTTCCAAAATAGGGAGGCAACAGCTGTGGGAAGAGGGCGAGCTAAGGCGTATTTGGAGCGTATGAACTCCTTCCACAGAATGGCCGAATCGTTGCAACTGACCGCCCAAGCTAACTTCAGTCTGAGAGCTTGCATAAAATCAGACAGCGTTCGAACACCCAAACCTCCTTCTGCCTTAGGCCACTTGATCGCTTTCCACCGAATCCAATGGAGTTTCTTCTTGCCTTCGGACCATCCCCACAGAAAATCTGCAAAGCGGCGCTCCAAAGCTGCTAGCACTTGCTTTGGGATAATGGTGGCTGCTAACGAGTGGACGGGAATGCTAGCCAGAACGTGACAAACTAGGACCAGCCTTCCAGCCTGGGAAGACATATAACACGCCAGCCACTGATACGGCCCTCAATCTTAGTGATCAGCGGCTGGAAATCGCTCACCTTCACTCTGCCAAATGCAATCGGAACCCCAAGATAAATCAAACGAGAGGTACAATTCGCAATCCCCATGATCTCTCTATGGTTTTGATTCTAGATAGCACTAGATTTTTGGAGCAAAAAAGTGTGCTCTTAGACAGATTTATCTTCTGGCCCGAAGCACTCTGGTAAGAGTGAAGAAATGCCAAGAGTGCTCTAAGGGACATCAATCCACCATTGGCGAAGATTAATGTATCGTCTGCATAGAGAAGGTGGGATAGAGGCTTACATCCCCGCTTGAGCTTGTAAGGAGTGCATTTCCCCTGCTACACAAGATAATTCAAGCCCCTACTCAACACTTTAGCCACCAAAATGAAGAGGCTTGGGGACAGAGGTTCCCCCTATCGGATGCCTCTAACTGACTTGAAACCCCCCCCCCCCCCCACTCTTCACCATTGATGAGAATCGAGAACCACGCACCGTTCCAACACTTTTCCACTATTTGCACCCAGGGAGGGCAGAAATCGAACTTTAGCAGGACCTGCTATAAGAATTTCCAGTCCAACCTATCATAGGCTTTCTCCATATCCAATTTAGGATTATGTTACCCCCACGGACCTTCCTGTTGAGATCCCTAGCCAACTCCTGCGTTAGGGTGATGCTTTCCGCCATTGACTTACCCCTCACAAAAGCTCCTTGCTTGGGTGAGATAAGGCCTGGGAGGACTTCGCTAAGCTTGACCGAAATGATGTTTGCAATGACCTTCTAAAGACAGTTGCAGAGACTGATCGGGCAGAAGTCAGAGAATGAAGAAGGGGCCGCTTTCTAGGAATAAGACAGATTAGGGTGGTGAAGATTGCCTGAGGGAAGGAGCCGCCCTGAAATATGTGCGTTGCTGCTTTGAGGAGGTCAGGGCCAATCGTGTTCCAATGGGACAGGAAGAAACCATCAGGGCCAGGAGCGTCGTCTAGAGGAATCGACCTGACTGCATCATGAACTTCTTGAAGGATGGGCAACGCCATCAGACGTTCATTCTGATCAGGTGAAAGAGAATGAGGGAACGTTCAGCAGGACAAGATCATCAGTAACCCTTTCAGCCAAAAATACCTCTTGGAAGTAGCGGATAGCAGCATCTTTGATATCCTGCAGATTGTCTAGACGTGTACCATCCTCTAATTGAATACATCTGATGAAGGATTTACGCTGTCTCTCGATGGACGAGGAGTGAAACAGCTTTGTGCTCCTGTCTCCCTCTTTCAGCCAGGAGATCCTGGCTTTCTGTTTCCAAAATATTTCTTCCCTCAGCTCTAGGTGTCGAAGATCTTCTGAAGCCTCAGCAAACCGAAGATTCTAGTCGCTGTCCGCACTAGCTTGAACCAGCGCTTCTTACATCTGTGACTCCAGGTCAGCGAGTTTTCGATCAGCAGCCTGAACTTGAGCGAAGATGTCTCCGAAGACCTCTGCGTTCTAAGACTTAAGCGCCCACTTGACCGCTTTCAGTTTGAGCAGAATGCTGGAGATCGGGTGAGAAGAATCTACTAAATTCCACGCTTGACTGACAACGAGCTGGAATCCCTCGTGCTGAGTCCACATTCGCTGGAATCTAAATGGCCGAGGCGCGGGTGGGGGCTGATTTGGAGCGGAGAGTAATAACGGAGCATGGTAAGAATTGATACGGGGGAGGTGTTGCACGAAGAAGAAGGGGAGAGTAGAACTCCAGGCGTCATTAATGAGCACTCTGTTAAGCCTGGCCCAGACTCTAGATGCTCCCACTTGATTGTTGGACTAGGTAAATCTGGGGCCCACGAAGCCCGCATCCGAGAGGTTCGCATTGTTGATCACCTCCACAAACTCCTCAGAGCTGGGGATGTCCAACGGTCTTCTGCTTCTCCTTTCGGCCGAGTTAGAGACGACATTAAAGTCATTGCTTACTGCCCAAAGGCCTTGAATCGAGCAAGATAGATCTGCCAAATCCTGCCAAAGAGCTCTTCTCGCCCGTCTGTCACAACTTGCATAAACAAATGTTAAAAAAATAGGAGTAGGAAAGTTCTGCAGATGGATGAGCACATAAATGGTTTGGGAGGATATGCCATGAACAGAAAGTGAGATAAGACTATTATAGAATAGCCAAATCTTGCCTCCAGCAGAAGCATTGGAACTCGAAGAGTGGAACCCCAGCTTGAGCCCGATGCCAGTCCTCTTCTCATCCCCTAGCATGGGCTCCAAAAGAGCCACCAGCCAGGGGTTGTGGGAGACTACCAATCTCTTGACTGACCTGATAGATCGAATTACTGATACCACGAACATTCCAAACTATAATCTTATCCATTAAGTACACCTATGATCAGCTCGTCCAATCTTTTAAGTCTCCGCTTCCTGGAGCTTCCTAGTTCGGAGGTCTCCATCTCCTGATTCAATAGATGACTGGGGCTAACTGGAGTAGGGCTTTCCTTCCCCTTCATAGAGGGGCCGATGAAAGAGGTGGCAGGTATTCCAAGGGTACCCGGTTTACTGTGGGGCCTAGTAGCATTGTTCATGGCACTAGGGTCTAAAGCTTGCGAAGCAGCAAGAGGGTCTTCATCCAGAAGCTCGCCATCCTCGGATTCATTGTCAAAAGAGGAGCAACTATCCTCCTCACCTGCATAGCGGGCCTTGTTAAAGTAGAGAGATAAATCGATATGCAAGGAGGAGCTTCTATCACGGGAATCAGAAGGGAGAACACAGGGGGTGGAGAGGGGTTGCAATAGAAGCAAGGTCGCGGAAGATGAGAGAAGGTTTCTCAACATCTCCAAAGGGGACAGAGGGAGAGGCGGGGGAGGATGGGGCAAATTCTAATCCAAATCAGGGAGATCGGTCTTTAGGGGGAGTTTCCTGCAGACTTGGATCGAGCATTCATTTGGGGTGGTGAGAGAGAGAGATGCATAGGGGCATTGGAGAGGTTTTGATGTCAACTCTCATGTGGGTTGGCGAGGAGGAGAAGGCAGGGTTGAGGCCCCTACCTTCCAGTTGCATTTCCATATTAGCCTTGTAAATGTTAAATATGATAGGTGGATCCGGCTCTTTTTTGTAGGATCCGCCCGAATGGCTGTACATCATCTCCTTCTCATATATATAATATTGGTGGCTCAGCTCCGCTTTCTTTATAAAAAAAAAAATGTTATGTGGTTATGGTTTTTTTAAAAAAAGAAAGATTTTGTTGTGATTTAATTTAATTGATTGTAATCTTCCTTGATTGACACCATTCCTCCTGTATATAAGTGTGTGTGTGTAGAGGAAATGGTACTATACGGTTGACCTCATAGGAACTTTCCATGAAGTTGAGCTATGTGGAACCCACGGTAATGTGTGTTGAACATCAACATTGTGCATTTGATGGGTCCCATTTAGATCATGGGATATCCCAAAAATCAAACGTACATAGAACTCAGGTGAGCCATACCATCTAAAACCATGTGAAGACATGCCTAAAACATATGAAAGCACTTGGTGGGGTGGACCTGAGTTTTGGATACTGTTGAAACTTGGTCTGACCCCTCATCCAAGTGGGACACACACACAATGGGTGGTCTATATTTGTGAACCACATCTCGGTGGGCCCAATAAATGATTATAAATGTTTTAATGGGAGGATAACCCGTCTCAATTATTGTATATGGTATAGTCCACCCAAGTCATGGATTGACTTGATTTTTAAGCCCGGGGCCCTCCATGGAATGGTGCATCTGACTGATGGGGTTGATGTTCGACACACATCATGGTGGGGCCCACACAGCTCGACCTCATGGGAAGTTCCATGAGGTCGTCCTCATAGTGTGTGTCTATATATATATATATCTATATATATATATATATATTATATATTATATATATATATTATATATATATATATATATATATAAGAGAGATATTTACAATTAATGAAAAAAGAAAAATACAAATAATTTTCTAAATTTGCTTAAAATTTATTTCCCCTCCATTTCTTTTAACTATCATGACATGACCTTGCATGCGTTGCATGTGACTATGGTCCGTACTCTGTACAAAAAATATCATACTTGAGAATACAATCCACGGTTATAAATGTACATTTCCATGTTAAGCTAACACATGTGATGCACCTAACCACGTTAATGGCTATATTTTCGTGCAACATGTACATGGTGGGCCACACCTATATCATGGCCATATTTTCCTACATACATGGTCTTGTTTTCATGCAGTATACACGGTGGGCCACACCTGTTGGTCGGCCTAGTCTCAAGGCCGTATTTTCGTCCAACATGTATGACATTATTTTTGCGCAACAAGTACACGGTGGGGCACCCCTGTTCTTCGTCTTGGGCCTGAAATAAACGCATAAGATAATACACCTTCAACGTTTTATTTATTTATTTTAATTAAGAATTTAAGAACTTTGTCGATTTGGCAAAAATAAAATAAAATAAAAACTGTACAAAAATTCAGGCAAGCGCCACGGAAAATTAGATAGAACCTTGCCTATCGTTTAACAGAGCCAAATACATCAGTGTACCATTTGGATACAGCGAACCTCATTCGGAGTGGAGAACGCAATGACAACGGCACCACCACATGCGTGAAGTCCCACAACAGCTGCTTGATCACGTTCCAATTAATGGATTTAAGAATTTAAGACAACAGCACCACCACCATCTGCCTCCAACGAACGAGTAAACTTGTAGTTGTAGGATCACTACAACTAGAGAAAAGTAACTACAAGTACCAAAAAACAAAGAGTTGCAGGGAATCTGAGGACGCGGATGGCCTACTGACGCTGCCAGTAGCAAGGTGGCTACTGGATAGTGTTCGTTGGGCACTACCATGATATATTTGTTCTATCCATTCTGTCCATCCATGTTTTTTTAGATAATTTAAGGCATGAAACTAAAAATGGGGCAGATCCAAATCTCATCTGGACCACACAACAGGAAAACTTTGATGACTGAACGTCCACTATTAAAAACTTTCTAGGCCCAATGTAATGTTTTATTTGTCATCTAACCTGTTGATTAGATCAAAAAGACCTGGATGAAGGGAAAACACAAATATCAGCTTCATCTAAAACTTTTATGGTCCCCAAGAAGTTTTTAATGGTGTGCATTCAATCACGACTGCTTCATCTAGTGTGGTTCACATAAGACTTATATCTACCTAATTTTTAGCCAAATTCCCTAAAATAATATATATATATATATATATATATATAAAAAATTGGATGAACTGAGTAGATAAAACACATCCATCATGGTGAGGCCCATAGATCACCATCCAGTGGCTATTGGCTGCCTGTAGCGGGGCATATGATTCCTTATTGTTAAGTCTCTTGATATACACTGTTAAATCATCATCTAACTACTTCAACTTTCAAAGAAAGCAATCATTTAACATGATATTAGAATAATAATAATATTAGAGCAGAAGGTTTTATCCCCAAGTAAAAAGAATATTAAAGTCCTTTAATATACATAAGAATATTAAAATCCTTTAATATACATTGACATGACATCTTGTAACGGCTTGGGCTTATAGAGAAAGTGGCTGTTTTGACATGTAGCCATCATGGTACAGTGGAGTGCCAAAAATGGGCTGTATATCTCTCTTTCTTAAATGAGGCAGCGTGATTAATAAATCAAGACCAACCGTTTAGTTGTCCTCACAATGAATGGGTGATTTTTTGAAGACGAGAATTTTGGAATGGTCACCTCAAAGCACTAGTTCCAAGATTTAAAATCTATTTGGGAACATGTGGCCCCAACCGTACCTGTATTCTCCATGAATAATATGGGTGCTTCGGCCCTATCGCCCGAGACAGCTCAATACAATCATGATATGAGGTGATCCATAGCAGTATTGGTAGTGAACAATATGTTACCTAACACACCGATTTCAAACCTTGTTTAATACCACATTGCTCTAACGGCTACTATTTCAGATGGCCCATATGATTCAATGCATGTGAACGGCAAATAATTTGCCATCATGATAGGCCCCGGAGATGGACGGCTCTGATTGACACATCACATTATCACATCTTTTTAGCAAGATGGTTTCACCATATTCTGGTTCTTCCTGCTCAACCATCGCATCCCTCTCTAAATAAAGGTGGGACGATTGTTATGTCAGTTGTGGAATATGGTCCAGCTGGTAGACTGATTGACACGTCACCTTCTCATGTCCTTTTTAGTAAGATGGGTTCACCATATTCTAGTTCTTCTTCTCCACCTTGGCAGAAGTTTTACGTGTACATAGCTGAATGTAGATTTAGTTACTTCAACAGAATACAACTCAAAATTTTTACCAATTTAATCTTTCTAGTTAACAGCCATAGTTTCAGATTGAAAATATCTTTCAAATATGAATGAATTAGATGGTCTCTCTCTTTCTATCTATAAGCAGGGCCGCACCTAATCTGCTCCTTATCGCTTAACATAGCCAAATAGGACACTGTCATTTAGATACAGCGAACCTCATCCAGGATGGGAAAACACAGTAACAACGGCCCCACCTCCTGCTTGAAGTCCCACAATAGCTGCTAGACCACATTCCAATAGATGCAAGAATTTTAGGACCACCTATGACAACCTTAAAATTGTGTACCCTTAGAACTATCTTTAGTAGTTAAAAATTAAAATTTTTATTTTAGAATAAAAACAAGTTAATAGTTGAGTTGGTAAAGACACTCTTGATCTTGAGAAACATTAAGGGATCTGTTGCGAGATGTCTTAAATCTGAGTCCTTTCGCAACTGGGATGCGGAAAGGAGTTTCGCGGATTTTGTGTCGCAAGTCCTTTCGCAACTGGGATGCGAAAGGAGTTTTCGCGGATTTTGTGTCGCAAGTCCTTTCGCAACTGGGATGCGAAAGGAGTTTCGCGGATTTTGTGACGCAAGTCCTTTCGCAACTGGGATACGAAAGGGATTTACCAAAACTATAAATTGGGGTGCCTAGGGCTATTCTAACATTATTCTAAGACTTTCTAAAGGTATTCTAAAGGGTTCTAGGGTTATCAAAGGGTGTAGCAAGGGTGAGATTCGAGGTTGTTCGAATCGGGTAAGTCCTTTCTCTTTAATTGATGCTTTCATAGTGGTGATTTGTCGCTTTGTGCCGTGGTTTTTTCCTGCAAGGGTTTTCCACGTTAATTTGTGTGTTCTCTTTTCTTGTGTATGTGATTGGTGCCATTGGATTACCATCCTAGATCTAGATCTGTGTGATTCTGCAGGCCAAAAATCCCAACAAGTGGTATCAAAGCAATCGGTTGGGACACAGATCTGAATCTGAGGGATTAGTAATAATGGCGAGCGCCAGGTATGAGATTGAGAAGTACTCAGGGAAAAATAATTTTGAGTTATGGAAGATCAAGATGATGAGTTCCTTAATTAAGCAAGGCGAAGATGGTGCTCTTGAGGAGCGGAAGTCCACCATGAAAGATGATGATTAGAATACTCTTGATAAGAAAGCCTATCCTCGATCCGTTTATGTCTCACGGATGAGGTTCTCTACAACGTCATGAGGGAGAAAACTGCGGCTAATTTATGGGCGAAGTTGGAGGATGTTTATGCGAAGAAATCCTCTGAAAATCGTCTGCACTTGAAGCGGCAGTGGTATAACTTCAAGATGGCAGAGGGTGGAGATCTGGAGGCTCACATCAGCAATTTTAATAAATTGGTTTGCAAATTGCTCGATATGGATGAAGTGATGAAAGATGAAGAACAAGCATGTATGTTACTACTGAATTCTCTCCCGGCGTCCTATGAGTCATTCAAGGATACTATGTGCAGCATGAACAAAACCTGAGTGTCGACACTGTTATCTCAGCCCTTCAAGGGAAGGCTATGAGACAGCTAGACAGCACATAGGGACATCTTCTGATGCACTGTTTACAGTGGGTAGGAATTCTGAACACAGTACAGGTTCTTCAGGTTCTAGATCCAAATCCAAGGGCAAGGGCAAAGGAAAGGTAAAGTGTTGGAATTGTGGGAAGGAAGGACATGTGAAAAGGGATTGTGAAAATCCTAAAAATCTAAGAGGGAAGATTCTGAGGCTTCATGCAGGGAGGCTACACTGCCACGTCAGATGAATCGAGTGGATGTGATGGTGATGTTTTGTCTGTGTCTTCGCTCAGACGGTCATACGATGATCGTAAGGACGAGTGGATGCTAGACACAGGGGCATCTTTTCACATGACTCCTCATCGGAGTTGGTTCACCAGCTATAGGGAGTGCGATGGTGGACAGGTATTTATGGGCAATGACATTGCCTGTAATGTTGTGGCTATTGGTACGGTACGCATCAGGATGTTTGATGGGGTGGAGCGTACTTTGACTGATGTCAGGCACGTTCCTGATTTGAAATAAAATCTGATTTCTCTTGGTGTGCTTGAGGCAAAGGGATGCAAGTACACAGGTATTGATGGTGCTCTTAAGGTATCCAGGGGGCACGGGTAGTCATGAAGCGCAACGACTCGATCATGTTTACAGGTTGATCGGGAGCACTTCAAAAGGTGGAGCTACAGTGGATGTAGCGAATTCCACCTCTGCACGTTGTGGCATGATGGGCATGGCCACAATGAGCGGGCAGGGCAGGAAGACTGAGACGTGCGGACAGGGATACAGAGCAGGTGGAGCAGCCACCTGTGAGAAGAACACATGGCATGATTGCAGGATATCGGCAAGGTACATGGTGACTCCAATATTGCAGGGATTCATCTTCTATTCTGATGGCTCTAGGTGAGCCTGGTGCTGAGAAGTGAAGTGACTATGGGCGAGTGATGGATTCGTTGTACCAGACCGACATATGGGAGCGGGTGGAGCTTCCAGTGGGCCAGTGAGCAGTTGGATGCAGGTGGACCTTCAAGAGGATACAGTATAGATACAAGTGAGGTTGGTAGCGAGGAGTTATTCTCAGAGAGAAGAGATCGGCTTCTCAGAGATATTCGCGCCGACGGTATAGCAGGTATCTATCAGATCCGTGATTGGCGCTGGTTGGCCAATGTGATCTTGAGCTATGATGTGATGCAGAAATAAGAGAAGAGGTCAAGAAGCTACACGGTTGAAGATTGAAGACATGGTGGAGATTGTTGCGAGATGTCTTAAATCTGAGTCCTTTCGCAACTGGGATGCGGAAAGGAGTTTCGCGGATTTTGTGTCGCAAGTCCTTTCGCAACTGGGATGCAAAAGGAGTTTCACGGATTTTGTGTCGCAAGTCCTTTCGCAACTGGGATGCGAAAGGAGTTTCGCGGATTTTGTGACACAAGTCCTTTCGCAACTGGGATACGAAAGGGAAGTTGCCAAAACTATAAATTGGGGTGCCTAGGGCTATTCTAACATTATTCTAAGACTTTCTAAAGGTATTCTAAAGGGTTCTAGGGTTATCAAAGGGTGTAGCAAGGGTGAGATTTGAGGTTGTTCGAATCGGGTAAGTCCTTTCTCTTTGTAATTGATGCTTTCATAGTGGTGATTTGTCGCTTTGTGCCGTGGTTTTTTCCTGCAAGGGTTTTCCACGTTAAATCTTGTGTGTTCTCTTTTCTTGTGTATGTGCTTGGTGCCATTGGATTACCATCCTAGATCTAGATCGTGTGATTCCGCAGGCCAAAAATCCCAACAGG
>JAJHSJ010000004.1:99570198-99618331 GCA_021015155.1 Magnolia officinalis
TCTATAGGGATGTTATTGTGCATGTGATAGTAATTGTATTTCAAATTAAGTATAAGAAAGAAAAAGAGTCACCACCATTTCCAAAAAGAAGATGTGAAACTAATATGTCGCGCTATCCCACATACCTTTAACATTAGTATCGTATGATTTCCTCTAGCGACTTTATGTATATCACATGTATTGGATGAACGAATGAAAATCCAGGTCATGCTCCACAAAAGTATGGTTTTTATTGCGTCTCTATCCATGCAACAAACAATGTCCTGTGAAGGATCGAGTACAATCAATTCAAATAGGAAAGAAGAGGTAGATAGAAATTAGAGAATACCTCTTTAAAGAAAATAAAGAATCACCAAACAGTTTTTTAACTACTCTAGCTTTTACGGATTAACATGGGGACCGAAAAAGATAGAAATTTTCCTTTATGTCTCTGATATCATAAGAGGAATGTGATATATATGAAGTCAATCAAATGATTTAAATATCATGGAAGCTTTTATATTTATAGACTTCAATAAATTTGGATAAATTATAAATTGGAATTAAACTTAAATTTTAAATTAATGACAGCATGTATCTTGCTAACCATTTGGAGGTAGTCGAGGCGGAGATGTGAATAGGTTGTTAACAAGAGCCCCCTTTGGCCCAAGCTGAGACAGGCTCAAACCCAGCCCTTTATATATGTTTTTTAAAGGGTTAGGGCTTGGGCAATTGTGCTAGGACTAGGCAGGGCTCGGATCAGTGTGGAGCCTTGGATTTGCCACACATGGAACCATGTACCTATTTTCATCAAATGCAAAACCTTTCTCCATTCCCCTTTTCTTTCCCAAGCATGTCCTACATTTTTATTTGACTGGTCTGATTTTGGACCAGGGCATGTGATAGTGGCCCCCACATAATGAACAGCTTTGATCTGGGTTAGAAAGTTGGTACATGTGCCAGAGATCAATCTCTCATGGAATGGATCGTCCTAGCATTCCTTGAGTCTGCCAAGGTGGTTGAGTGGGCTCACTGGATACCGTTGGAATCCTACGGCACTATTTACTCTACGCATGGCCACGGGCGTTGGAAACCACAAACTTAAAAAGAAGGCCAACTACTTCGTCAGGGTTTGAAAGAAAAATTATCATACTCCACGTGACAACAATTCATATGGTACTCCACATTTGTGCAACAATGGGCTCACCCATACTACGAGGAATCCACCCACTCAAGGAAGCGGATTGCCTGTGACCCGGGCACAGAGATATACCTGTGCCTGGGGCTGTGTGGGGCTCACAGAGATGTCCGTGACAAATCCACTTCGTCCATCTGTTATGAAGGAGAAAAATAAGACAGGATATTAAAAATGAGGAAGATCCAAAATTCATGTGTACCACACCAAATGAAATAGTGGAAACTGAAATGTTCACCGTTAAACCTTCCCGTAGTTGACCGCGATGTTTATGTGCCATCCAAACCGTTCATACGATTACTACCACTCAGATAAACTATAGGCACAAATCATTATGATAAAAAATAGTAATAATAATAATAATAAACTTCTGTCACCCTACGCCTTCAATCCCGCTATTTCGAGTGGACATGACTTTTGGATCGGCCTTATTTTTATATTCCTAATCTATTCTTGTCTTCCAAAACAGATGTACGGAGTGGATTTGTTATGGATATCTCTGTGGGGCCCACACATCCGCAGACACAGAAATCTATGTGCCTGAGTCACAGGCAATCCACTTCGCCCACTCATGTAGATCTCAATGTTTTGGTAGCAGGTTGCCTCTGACCCGCATAGAGACATATCTGTACCCGGAGCTGTGTCCGGTCCATAGAGATATCCGTGAAAAATCCACTCCATCCATCTGTTTTGAAAGACCACGATAGGACAGGATTCTAAAAATCATGCAAATGCAAAACTCATGTGGGCCACGCGAAAAAGTGGGGATTGAACGAGTGAAGGTGACGGAAGTTTTGTATCAGGATGATATTTATTCCTACAGTTTACCTGAGTGGTAATAATTCTATGAACGGTTTGGATCGCATATAAACATTATGGTCAGATCCAAGACGGTTTCAACGATGGATGCTGCTATTCCCACTGATTTGTTGGTGTGACCTACCTGAGTTTTGGTTCCGCCTAATTTTTAGAATCCTGTCCAATCGTGGTCTTTCAAATCAGATGGACGGAGTAGATTTCCATGGACATCTCTGTGGATCCACGCAGGCCCGTTTCAAAGGCAATCCGCTCCCATTGTTTTTGGCCTTTCGACTTAAAAAAAAAAAAAAAAAAAAAAAAAAAAAAAAACTTTTCCTAACTGTACATTGGTAAATCCTCAAGAATCCTACAATCAGCGGCTAGGATCACATGACCAACGTGATTTTTCCGTACACCCTATCCACAGTATCCTGAAAGCGTGATGACTAACTCGGACGGCAGTGATCACTTTGAAGTAATTTAGAAAATGGTGGTGAATCTTCAACCGTGCACATGGCATAATTGTACGGAAATCCAGACCATCCATAATATTCCTGACCCGATTATGGATCGATCGAAACCCAAATATCAGAGTGAGAAGATTATAGGAACCATCGATTATGCTAGATGTTTTAGCATCCAGTGCTAACAGTAGTATATTGGATCCTTATCAGGCGCACTTAAAGTTGCACGTGCCACATGCATAAGATCCAAACCATTTAATCGTTTTCCACTATAATTGATGGGCCATACTCCAAAAATTATATTTTTCCCTGTTAATCCTAGCCACTGACTGTCCAACCGATTGTAGGCTAGTTTAGCGTACAACCCTTTCAAATGCCCATATTATAGAATATAAAACATCCTAGCCTTGCAGAAGGTGTGGCCCACAATGGAAAACATTTTTCTTATAAATCAGACCGTAGATCCGCTCATCAGGGATGCCACATGACTATATGGACTCAGATTGACAGCAGAACTTGTTTTAAACCGTCCATTGTTTCCAAAGATTTTAACCCACCTGAGTTTTTTGTTTTTCGTGTTTTTTTCTTTTTATGCTAAGATAATCTTCAAGGTGATACCTGACCTTCTTACTGCTTAGACATATCCACCCACGTTGCGTGGCCGTGGGCCACTTTGACGTATGTATCGCATATCTAGGCCGTCAATCCGTTTACCAGCTCATTTTCAGGCATGAGGCCAAAATTTAAACACATTCAAATCTAGGTGGACAGCACAACAGGAAACGGTGGTGATGGAATGGCGCCGTTAAAATTTTCCTAGGGTCTACGTTAATGTTTGTTTTCCATTCAGCCTGTTCATTAGATCACTGAAACTAGGGGTGTACACGGGTCGGTTTGGTCTGGTTTTAGAATGAAATCGAAAACAAACCGTTCCTAACGGTTATAGGAGAATCGGAACTGGAACTAGATGATTAGCACCTTAGAACCGAACCAAACCGAATCATTAAAATCCGTTCGGTTCCGGATTGGTTCCACTGTTCTGGGCTTGAGAGAGAGAGAGAGAGTAGCTGCAGCTGGGGGGGGGGGGGGGGGTGGGGTGGGCGAAGTGAAGGGAATGAACTTAAAAGTTTTTTTTTTTGGAATATATAGTTCAGTTCTTGGTTCGGTTGAAGGTTTGATTCCACGGTTCGGATCCATGGTTTGGTTCTATAAATAGGTTCATGGTTTGGTTCGGTTCTACACATATTCCCAAACTGAGAATCAAACCCAACTAATTGGTTCCTTGATTTTTGGAATCGAAACCGGTTCACTCTAGAATTGGCAAACCGTACGGTTTGGTCAGTTCTAGTTCAGTTCCACGGTTCTACCAGTTCTATGTGCACCCCTAAGCTCACATGCACTCAACGATCATTGTTTCCTATGGTGTGATACCTGGTATTTGAATCTACTTACTCTTTGGACTCATTCCCTAAAGTAAGCTGGAGAAATGGATGAATGGTGTGGATATACAAATAAAAATAAAAATAAAATAAAATAAAATAAAATAAAATAAAAATTGAATTAAGGTGGGCCCCAGGTTGCGGCCTGACCAAATCCGCATTAGGTTAAACTATCTGTATGTTAATTTAACCTAAAGGGGGTTGTAGTTTGATCCATATTTGGACTTAATTTGGAGCAAAAATATCGGCAACAGGACATGTTTGGCAATTTTGTTTTGAAACTTGGAAGCAGGTGCGAGAGAATCAATCCCCACCGTTTGATTGGGTCCAAAGGTTTTTTATGCCCAAGCATATTGAATGGTTGGAAGTTCTCGCATAGTCTCACCCACTTTATACAGTAGTTTCCATTGAAACTCAGTTACACCACCCACAATACACTGCACGAGCGCCAATTAAAATTAGCATCCGTAATTGAGACACGAGTAAGCGCAATCAAAACCGTTCAAGAGGTAGACCCAATAGGCCATGGTTGAAGTAACACCCTACAAATCATCCTAAGCCTTCATTAATCAATTTGAATCTAAACCGTTGGCAACTTTTCATTTTCAATTGTCATATCTCAAGAAGATAGGATCATCTGCAGGGCAATGTATCCTCCATTTTCTGCCGGCTTCACCACTTAAACCGTTCGGATCATTTATGAAAGCGTCCCAATCACGGTAATCAGTGCTCCTGCATTGCATTCCCTTAAATTACCTGTGCCCGGGACTTTGTAGGGCCGTAGAGATGTCACTTACAAATCCACTCCGTCCATCTGTTTTGAAAGAACACAATTGGACAGAATTCTAATAATCAAGCAGACCCAGAACTCAGGTTGGCCACACCAACGAAAAAGTGGGAATAGAAATGTGGACAGTTGAAACCTTCCTGGAGCAGAGCATGATAAAACCGTTGATAGTGTTATTACGACTCGCATAAAATGTAGGAACAAATATCATCCTAATATAAAATATCTGTCACCACTGGCATTCAATCCCCACCGTTTCATGTGGTATGACCCACATGAATTTTGGATTAGTTGGTTTTTAGATTCCTGCCCTAATGTGATCTTACAAAACAGATGTACGGAGTGGATTTGTTACAGACTTCTCTGTAGCCCCATACAGCCCGGGTCACAAGAATATATCCGTGCCCGGGGTCGCAGCTTTTTACGGACAGTAAGTTCCTGTTTTCCTGTCTCGTGATTGATCCACCTCGTTACTGATGTTATCGACCCGGCTGAATTAAAAGGAAGCAGATTGGCTGGTGTACCACACATCAGCGATATAATTGGTCAGGGTACGTGTCGTGCGAAGACCAGAGCTGACGCTCCTCAAGCTCCGAATTGGACTAGCGGTTTAAAGGAAATCAAAGCTAATTAATGGCCCCGCCCAAAATGATGTATTTATTATATCCATACCGTTAATCCATTTTTAGAGATCATCTTAGAGAATGAGCCAAAAAATGAAACATATCCGAAGCTCAAATGGACCACACCAGAAATAGCAGCAGGGATAATGATTTTCACCGTTAAAACATTTATAGGGCACACCATAACATTTATTTTCCATCCAATCCGTTCATAAGGTCAAAAAGACCTAGATGAAGAAGAAAAACAAATATCTTATTGATCCAAAACTTCCGTGGCCCCCAAAAGGGTTTCAATGGTAACGTTCAATCACCTACTGCTTTTTGCAGTGTGGTCTAGTTGATATTTATATCCGTGTTATTTTTCGGTTCAAGCCTTAAGATGAGCTCACAAAATGTATGGACGGTTTGGATATAGCACATACCTCATGATGGGACCTAAAAAACTTGCTAACGTCAATACATCATCTAGATAGCTGGTGTGTGGTACACCAGCCAATCCGCTTCCGAATTAAACGGAGTGTTGATGATGTTAATGATGTGGTCCAATCAAATTACAACTAACAAAAATTTTCAGTTTATATCATGGAAATGATCCGAATTCAAATAAAGCAGGTGGATCCCACGTACACTTTTGGAGATCCTCATCAAACATGAATCCGGACCCTCTGCTTGCCACAAATAGGATTCATCAATCGTAGCATCCGGCGTCTTTTTGTTGAAGCCGGACTATGTACAACTCCGTTCCCCGTTCGACCTCGGGATATAGAGGGTCTAGCGGCCATAAGTGGCCACCGTTATTTATGGATATTATCCACACCGTTCATCCATTTTACCATATCATTTTAGATCATTAGCCTAAAAATAAGTCAAATGCTAATCTCAAGTGGACCACACTACAGGAAGCATTAGTGCTAAGTACGCCCTGTTAAAACCTTCTTAGGACCCACCGTGTTTTTTAATTATTTGCCATCCAACTCGTTGATATGGTAATGTACACCTGGATGAAGTGAAGAAACAAAAATGATCTTGATCTAGAACTTCCGTGGTCCCCAAGAATTTTTCAACGGCAGAAATTTAATCGCTACTGTGTGGTCCACTTGAATTTGAATTATCATTAGTTTGAATTTTATAATCTAAAATAATATGAAAAAAAATGGATAGAAGGTGTGGATGAAATCCACACATCAAGGCGGTCCCTCGGAGCCCAGCCAGTCCCGAGCTCAGAACAGGCGGGGTGGTACCTAATCCGCGCGGTTTTTTGTTTTCCTTACGAAAATGGCATATCACATCACATGCATGAGGATTCCAAATAAACAAACCTTCTCGCGTATGGTAGAATTCAAGAGTACAGAAAAAGAGTAGTCCTTCAAATTTTATGTGGGAATATAGCTACACATGCTAAGTAAAAGAGACAACTAAGTGCATGAGTAGGGTGCATAACATATAAGAGTAAAGAAAGAAAGAAGAAGAAGATGCAACATGCATACGTGTGTAATACGCATGCATGCATGCACACGTGCAAAGTGTTCTACACCTTATGCACATCTGGTATATGCACCGGGTAGTTATCGATGAAGCCATCCCACGCACTTCCGGTCGGAGTTTTAACGGTACGATTGCACCGCCACACTGCACTGTTACACTTGAAACCGCTCCCAAGTGCAATCTGCCACACCCGATCTCCCTTCTTCATCCTCCCCTTCGCCTCGATGTAGCCCAATTCATACCATGGAGAAGATGATGAAGTGTTTCCGAAACGGTGGAGAGTCATTTTAGATGCCTCGACGTGTTCTGGTGATAGCTGGAGGTTCTTTCCAAGCTCCTCGATCACACCACGTCCGCCTGCATGAATGCAGAAGTGATCGAATGCTTGCTTGAAGTCAGGAATGTATGGCTTCCACTTGGGGTTGATCACCTTACGACCAATGAGGCTGAAGAGGAAGAGAAGCTGCTCCGAGATCGGAAGTACAAGTGGGCCCAACGTCGTGATGTTGGTCCGGAGAGCGGCACCTGCAATCGTCATGAGGTCCTTGGAGAGTGATATTCCAATCTTCCCTTCCTTATCTTCCTCCTCATATACACTGTGGTAGGAGCTGTCGTCTGCCCCTTTGTGGGTCCTAACCAAGTGGCATAAACTGTATTTGGCTCGCCTGGCTTCGGCCCGTTTGTTCGATAGGAGGATTGCAGCTCCACCCATTCGAAACAGGCAATTGGCAAGCAACATCGGCCGTTGATTCCCAGTGTACCAGTACTGAGTGATGATCTCTGTACTGATCACCAATGCATATGAATTAGGGCGAGCATGGAGGAGGTCTTTGGCTAGATCGATCGATATAAGGCCTGCACTGCACCCCATTCCAGCAAGGTTGTAGCTTTGGATGTTGCTACGCATCTTGTACTTGTTCACCACCATCGCTGAAAGGGACGGTGTTGGCGAGAAGAGACTGCAATTGACGATGAGGATGTCGATGTCCTTGGGCTTGACTCCTGTCTTCTCAAGCAACGAATCAATGACAGAGAAGATAACAAGCTCTGCCTCCTCCCTCGATGCTTGGATGGTGGGGTTGTGGGGGACATGATGGAGGGCTGGAGGAAGGCTAGTTTCGTCCCCAAGGCCTGACCGCTCTAGGATCTTCATCTGGAAGTCGACGCTGATAGGGTCGAAGTTACTGATTTGGCGTGATTGCATCATGAATTTAGCCGCAGGGAAGCGGCACGACTCCGGAGGCTTGTAGCATATATGATCGACGAGGTATATCGGCCTAGGGCGCGACATGAAGTAGACGGTGGACATGATCACAGCTACAAACGTGGTTACTAGCACAGGTACGGTGTCGAACTCGACCGATCGCCAAAGGGCCATGATCTCATCAGGCCCCAGCCGTATGGCTTCTAAGAGGACAGAGATTACGATGGCCATTGAGATGAAGGTGAGGAAGCGATCGACGAGGTTTCGGTAAGCAATCTTAACGTACTTAGGATTGATGAACTTGGGGCCATCTGGCGAGGCAGTAGGCATCTTTTCGACGGTTGGGATGAGAGGGAGAGAGGGAGGGAGTGGTGGGCTGAAGGAGGGAGTGGGCTAGCTGAGAGAGTGTGGAAGGAGACGAGAGAATTTAAAGGCCTCATGAGCGGCAATGAATAGAGGTAGATAGCTTGCTTAAATGTGTGGCCTTTTTTATCATACAACGCTATCTTAGCTGGATTTTTTTCTTTCATTTTTTTTTCTTTTTCTATTGTAACAGTACATTCCTAAGTAGTACCTGTTATGGTGCACATGCATGCATATTCCAACGCGAGTGGACTGGGGTGTCACCCAGGAAACACGTTATTGGGACCGTGGGGTCTACTTTTATGTATTTGTTGTATATCCACGCCGTCCATTAGTTTTAACAGCTTATTTTATGGCATGGTCGCAAAATCGAAGTAGATCCATGTCTCAAGTGGACTACATAATATGGATTGAATAGCCACCGCTTAAAAACTTCTTAGGGGCCATGAAAGTTTTGGATTAAGCTGATATTTGCTTTTTCCCTTCCCTTCATCCAAATCTGTGTGACCTCATCAATATGTTACGGTGGGTCCCAGGAAGTTTTCAATGTTGAGCGTTCAATGACCAATGTTTCCTGTGGTGTGGTCCAGTTGAGATTTTAATCTTCTTCATTTTTGGTAGAATACACTTAAATGATCCGGAAAAAATGATGAACGGCATGGATATATAAAAAATACATCAAGTTTGGCCCACGTTCAGAAAAACACCCACTAACATGTTACTCGGGTAACACCTAATCTACTCCCTGTTCCGACCAGGTAGGTGTTTCGGAAAGTGCTCCATCCCTCTCGGACAACTGTTGTAAGTTATAGTGCTCCCGATTGCATTGGGTATTTTGAACAGTTCAATCATCAATCTAAACCGTTCATTAAGTCCAGATCACATTTCATACACCACCATGCAAAAATTAGGTAATAAGATGACCCGGTCCGTCATTAATTTAGCCTTCCTAGCTATCCATCCATCCTTTTTCTAAGAGATGGATGGATAGCTAGGATCTCCAAGAAAAAAAAAAAACCAATAGTCTACAGTCATAAGCAATCCATGATGGGTCTTACCGAATATAAGGATAAAATTCTTCACTAGACCTACTTTCTCATAAACAATCCTAACCGTCAGTATTAAATGTTACTGATCAGATGGTTAAGATTATCAGATAAGCATAAGAACATGATATGAGCGTTGAACCTAATAAACAGTCTAGATCGATGGATTGGATTGTCTAAGTATCCCGATGCAACTAGGAGCACTGTACCTTATATGTTGCTCTGAGAGTACTGGAGCATTTCTCGGTGTCAGGACAATTTGATTCGGAAGAATGGGAGTGTATGTGATGTCGGCTCCAAGCAACTAATTTTTGCAACTTTCGCATAACTGTTCGTGATCATGACTTCTCATCTGCTGGGCCACACCATGGCCGGTTATTAAATATAGAACGTTGGTTGGAGTTCTTCTAACCGTCGGTTTTGGGATAATCCAAAGTACTCAGAGAGGTCATTTGTATCATCATTGTAGTTTTTTAGCATGGCCCATCAATGATTGGGACCAGTGAATGGTCTAGATCATATACATGTGTGTCACGTCTGTTGAGATAGTGAGCTTGATATAACCCAACGCTTTGTGAGGCCTAAAACGATTTTTGTGTCGTATCTTTTTTCCATCCGTTTCATCAGCTTATTTTTCTACGCTAGCCCAAAAACGAAGTAGATTCAAAACTCAAATGAGCCATACGAGTGATAGTTGAATGCTGGCCGTTGAAACCTTAGTAAGGTTCACAGAATTTTGGATGAGGGTTATATTTGTGTTTCCTTCCGGATAGGACCTTATGAACGGGTTCGATGGTATCTCAGGAAGGTTTCAACGGTGGGTGTCTCATCTCCCTTGTTTTCTGTGGTTTGGCTCACTTGACTTCGGATCTCTCTCATGTTGGGGCTCATATCTTAAAATGAGCTCATAGAACGGACGGATGGAGTGGGCCACAGCATATTGAATAGTTGGGATGGTCACCCACCTTTGAAAACCTTTCGTATGTTCGTGAGCTATCTTGTTTTGGTATAAGACATCACGCCATTTCTAATTCATCAGGTGGGCCACAGCATGTGAATTTAAAGGTTTTAGGCAAGATTATATGGTGGACCATGGGAGTTATGAATCACCCTGTTTATTAGACACTAAGGAGAGTGTGAGGGGGCACACATGATGGATGGAATATTGGATGTCATGCACACATCACAGTGGAACCCAAATATCTCAGCTTACATTAAAGCTTAAGCAGCAAAACTTTAGAGTGGATTTTTATTTTTATTTTTGGAAGCACACCACCTGTAATTGTGTTAAATAAAAAATGACCTTATAATTATTTCAGTAGGCACCACAAGATAAGAGAAGCCTCACCTATCATATATCTCCGCCTTATTAGGCTGTTAGGTTTTTACAGAGACTCGCCCAAAAGCAGTCATACAAACAAAAAAGCTCTGCCCAACAAACAAACACCATTGCATATTCAAATAATGAAACAAATTAATGTGCATATATTAGCTAATTCGATCCCTTACAAGGCTGTGTGTTATTAGGTTAGGATTGAGTGCCCATGTTGTGTGGGTGTGTGTGTGAGTGTGGGTGGTGTGGTGTGGGTGTGCGTTAAAAAAAAAAAAAAAAAAAACAGAAGAAGAAGGGATATCCTGAGCCAACTTGCATTAAGAGAAGGTAACACAGCCCAATTTAGTCTACAATGGCCGGTTAGATTGTTGAGTAGAAGATGGCCATGATAGGAATCTACGTAAGATAGATACCTTTTTAATTGGATGAAAGATTGTAAATCATCAGCAATCTAACGAGCCATTGTAAAACACATCATGAATCTAATGACCGAACGGCCATGAAATCATCAGCATACAAGATTGTCAATCTTAATAATTATAAAACATCGGCTTCATGCCTGAGGATGATTTAGATAAACTCAAGTTAAGATAATATCTTCTTTAAAAAATATTTTTGGAAAACAAGAAAGATCCACCTTACATAGGAAGGGTTTTCTTATTAGGGCTAATTATAAGGCGTCATATAACAAGAACTAATAAAATTAACTATAGTTCTATCTCTTTTTTGAAAACAAGAAAGATCCACCTTACATAGGAAGGGTTTTCTTATTAGGGCTAATTATAAGGCGTCATATAACAAGAACTAATAAAATTAACTATAGTTCTATCTCCCGGTGCCGCGCCAAAAACAGTCAGATTCTTGTTACCAATCCTCATTCTCTGGGACCTCTGGCGTTCCAGAAATGAGGCGGTTTTTGATCATTCCCCAATGAACGTCAAGAGATCTATGGCCCGAGTCAGATGGTGGGCCAACTTAGTTATCGGTAATAACATAATGGGCAAGCTTGTTTGGCCGCATAGTCGTTGTCCTCTGAAGCCGATTATTTCAGGAAATCATTCGGCCTCGATCATGGTGAAATGGAGACTGCCTTTCCCTGGATGGGTAAAATTAAACGTTGATGGCTCCGCTTTAGGCAATCCTGGTTCATCTGGAGGGGGCGACATCTGTAGAAATGAAAGTGGAGCCTTTCTTTTTGCTTTCTCCATGGACTACGGGGCTGGATCCAACAATGTGGCGGAGCTTCGTGCTATTCACGATGGGATGGTGCTCTGTTTGGAGTGAGGTATGGATAGGATTGTAGTCGAGTCTGATTCTCTATTCGTAATTACAAGCCTCACTTCTCAGGCCAAAACTTCTTGGAATTGGAAACCTTGGATTTCCAGAATTAACCTCTTACGTCGGCATGGCCAATTCTTTTTGTCTCATACTCTCCAAGAAGGTAACGGCCCTGTGGACGGTATGGCCCGTCAAGGTAGCACGCACCACCAAACAGCGATCCATCTTAATACAGGGTCCCTTCCTAACCATGTCCGTGGATTAATCTTCTTGGACAGGGTCGGGATAGGGTCGATCAGATCTGGCAGATAGTTTCCCTTTTTTCCTTTTCCCTCCTTTTGGCCTCCCTTGTAAATAGGTGGACGTCTGTATCCCCTACTATAGGCCCTCTCAATTCCTTTTCGTTTATTGGGGGCCCGAACCCCTTTTGGGCTGTGCTTTGTAAAGAAATGTTTTTTCGATCATCAATAAACTTTTTGGAAAAAAAAAAAAAAAAAAAAAAACTATAGTTCTATCTCAACTATCAACAGGAGTTTGCTAAATTAACTTTTAATGAGTTTTAATTCCATTCCACTCTAAAATTGTAATCCCATCACAACCATATAAATGCGCAGAAAATTGATAGTAACTTAAATGGTATTAGAATTATATGACCGCAGGTTCGTTTGAAAGCTAACTTAACAGGTTTTCAACACAATTAATAACGCATCATGAGGGCCTGTTAGTTTTTGTGGCGCCCACCTAAATTTCCGTATTAAAAAAAAAAAATGACCCCGATAAAAGTGACAGATATATAAATTGAGACTTTTAATTCTATCCAAATAATTAATGCTAAGAGAAAATATTTCTTATAAAACCATGTTGAGGTAGGAGTTAGTTGGAAGACTCTTCATGTGTGGCCCGCGATGGTAATCCACTTTTCATACAATCGCATTCATGGTCCTTTAGTGTCAAAGATGACTATCCATATATGAATCCTTAAAAAATTTGGGCCATTGGATGGTTTGATTGTAGGTTATACGAAGATCAACAATGAATATTATTTTGGTACAAACCCTCTAATGACATATCATTTACTCTCCCCAAATGTATCGTCGTGATGCCGATGATGTCCTCTTGGCGGTTATCACTTATGGTTGGGGCGATCTCTTTGACTTCTTGATAAAAAAAAATAGGTGTTGCATAGCACGCCAACAACGCAGTGAGCTTCTGATCTCAGGCCTCACTCACAAACGATAAACAGGAAGAAATATAAATTAGAAATATATTAAAGCATTCAAAACAAATCACAAGACAAGATATACGTGGAAAAACCCCAAACTAGGGTAAAAAACCATAGATGCAAACTTCCACTATGAAGAACAAAGATTACAAGGCAATATACTAACCCCTCCCTTAGAAGAACATAAAGAACCCTTGCCCCACACCTTAGAATTATTTTTCCAATATTCCAATGTACTAGAAAAATTCTAGGAACACCTATATATAGTTTAGGCAACTCCCCTTTCCGTATCCCAGTTGCGAAAGGACTTGCGACACGAAATCCGCGCAAAATCGTGGAATGAATCTGCGTAACTACGACATGTTGAGCGACCCCTACGACCGGTCGTGAATGGGTCATGACCAGTCGAGCACCTCGGGATCAAAAAATGATGCCGCTGGACTTTGAGTCGAACCGGTCCACGATTGGTAGAGTCGGACACTACGGCCGATCGAGTATGGCTCACGACCTATCAAAGGCGGTCCCAAATGTGGCTCCACATCTTAACAATCTCCCACTTGGAGACACATCGCCTTACACTTTCGTCTTCTTCATACGGAGTGCACCACCTCCCCGTCTACAAGCCTGAAGACCAATCAAAGCTGAACAGAGCTTAAGATTTTCTCGTGTGATCGCTTTAGTCAACATATCGGCAGGATTCTCACTAATGTGAATCTTCTCCAGAGAAATCGATCCATCTTCCAGTAACAAACGTATAAAGTGATATCTGATGGCAATATGCTTGGTCCTTGAATGAAAGGTTGAATTCTTAGCCAAGTGTATTGCACTTTGACTGTCATTGTACAGCTTGCAATCTGCTTGCTTCTTACCCAACTCTTCCATAAAACCTTGCATCCACACCATCTCCTTACATGCTTCTGTAGCTGCAACATATTCTGCTTCTGTCATACTGATAGATACTATCTTCTGTAACTAAGAGACCCAACTGACTGTAGCACTACCCAGAGTAAAAACATAACTTGTAGTGCTTCTTCTGCTGTCGATATCTCCTGCCAAATCTGAATCCACATAACCTTGTAACTTAATTTCTGATCCACCATAATACAGCCCTACATCCTTAGTACCAACCAAGTACCTAAGGATCTACTTCACAGCTTCCCAATGTTCCTTCCCGGGGTTGTTCATGAACCTGCTAACAACTCCCACTGCTTGAGCAATGTCTGGTCTCATGCTCACCATAGCATTCATGAGACTCCCAATAGCTGATGTGTATGGAACTTTAGCCATATAGTCCTGTTCCTCCTGCGTCTTTGTACCTTGCTCCTTAGATAGCTGAAGTAGTTGGCTAATGGAGTGCTAACCGGCTTAGCACCTAGCTCCCATATTGAATCGATCAAGTACCTTGGCCATGCACTCTACTTGTGACAAAACTAGTTTCTTGTTTTTCTTGTCACGCCTTATCCTCATGCCTAGGATTTTTTTTGCAGCTCCCAAATCCTTCATGGCAAATTCTCTAGACAATTGTCTTTTAAGATCTGAGATGTCCTTCATGCTTGAACCGGACACAAGCATATCATCAACGGACAGAAGAAGGATGATGTATGACGTATCAAACTTCTTCAAGTAACAACAGTGGTTAGCATAACATCTCCTAAAACCGTTTTCCGACATAAAACTACCGAACTTCTTGTACCACTGCCACGGGGCCTGTTTCAGGCCATATAGATTCTTCTTCAGTTTGCACACCTTGTTCTCATTACCTGATGCTACGTATCCTGTCGACTGATGTATATATATATCTCTTCTTCAAGGTTCCCATGAAGAAAGACTGTCTTAACATCTAGCTGCTCCAAATGTAAGTCCGCTATAACCACTATACTCAAGACCATGCCAATCGTAGACATTTTTACCACAGGTGAAAATATTTCAGTGAAATCGATACCTGCCTTTTGTTGAAACCCTTTCACAACCAATCTGGCCTTGTACCGTTTCGAACCATCGTACTCCTCCTTCAGTCTGTAAACTCACTTGTTATGAAGAGCTTTCTTATCCTTAGGTAGAGTGACTAGATCCCATGTATGATTAGACTCAAGAGAGTCCATCTCATCATCCATGGCCTGCTCCCACTTAACTTGTGTATCTGATTGTAACGCCTCTTCAAAACATTCTGGTTCACCATTATCTGTCAGCAGTAAATAATGTAAGGAGGGTGAGTATCGGACTGTAGATCTCCTCTCCCGAGTAGACCTCCTCACAACCGCTGTATCCATGGCCTACTCCCACTTAACCTATGTATCTGACTGTAACGCCTCTTCAAAATATTCTGGTTCACCATTATCTGTCAGCAGTAGATAATGTAAGGAGGGTGAGTATCGGACCGTAGATCTCCTCTCCCGAGTAGACTCCTCGCAACTGGTGTATGCGGCTCTGCTTCATAATGCTCATGTGCATGATCATCCTGTGGCGCTGTAACACCCGTGTCCGGTAACTCTTCTAACTCTACGAATTCCTTTTCCTCGGCCTTATTTTCTTGCACACTGTCCTTATACATCACTTTTTTTATTGAAGACTACGTCCTTGCTTCTAATGATTTTTCTGTTTTCTGCATTCCAAAACCTAGCCAAAATCATGCTGCCCGTAGCCTATAAACGTGCACCTCCTGGACTTCGCATCCAGCTTATTTCTGTGGTCTGCATCAATGTGAACACATGAAGTGCAACCGAACACTTTGAGATGTGCAAGGTTCACTTCTTTCCCAGTTCACGTTTCTTTTGGTAGCCCACCATCCAATGGTGTTGAGGAACTTTTATTGATAAGATATGCGGCAGTATTCACAGCATCTGCTCAAAAGGTCTTGGGCAACCCTGCATGTAACCTCATGCTCCTGGCGCGCTCAAGGATGGTCCTGTTAATGCGCTCAGTCACACCATTCTGCTGCGGTGTCCCTGAAATCATTTTCTGATGTTTAATTCCACTTACTGCACAATACTCCTCAAACCTCTTATCACAATATTCTCCCCCATTATCAGATCTGAGACACTTTACTGTTTTACCTGTATCATTTTCTACCATAACTTCTACTTCTTAAATACATCAAATACATCAGATTTATGCTTTAAGAAATAGACCCACAGTTTTCTACTAGCATCATCAATAAAAGTAACAAAATAACGTGAGCCACCAAGAGATGATACCTGTCCCGGTCCCCACACATCAATGTGTACAAGATCCAACAGATGTGTCTTTGGAGCGTGTCCCATCTTCTTGAAGCTTACCCTCTTCTACTAGCTCCATACACGCAGTCCTCGTAGAATTCTAAGTCAATAAACTTCAGCTCTGGTAGCTTCCCTTTAGACAATAGCACTTTCATCCCTTTTCCACTCATATGTCCCAACCTTTGATGTCATAACTGCCCATTAACTCCAGTTGATACGACTGCGAGTGAACTATACGATTCTGAAGTCACGTACAAAGTACCTTCCTTTTTACCTCGAGATATCACCAAGGCACCTTTTGTGATCTTCTAGGAATCACTGGTAAATGTCGTCACATAACTGGTATCGGTCAACTACCCCACTGAGATCAAGTTACGTTTCAAACTTGGTACATGTCTGACATTCTTCAATTTCAAAGATATTCCATCTTTCTGATTTACATGAACATCCCCCTTTTCAACAATACTGCACTGCTCATCATCACTCAGGTAGACTCTCCCAAAGTCACCTGACACATAATCACGTAGAACTTCCTTATACGAAGTGCCATGAAACGAAGCACCCGAGTCTATAACCCAAGACTCATTCCTCGCATCAAGAGACAAGATCGACGCCTCTGTGTCACTCTCCTCAGATAGATTCACTGAATCCTTCCCGCCTTGAGAGTTTCCTTCTTGTTTCTTGAGCACCCTACAATCACGTTTCATGTGTCTCTTCTTGCCGTAATGCCAACACCCGTCTTTGTCTTTTGGCCCCTTGGACTTCTTCCTCGACTTAGAACGTCCGTGTTTATTGCCTCCTTTATTCAGCGATCTTCCTCTTCCTTCAACGTTTAGAGCATTCTCTGAATCCCCTAAAACTCCTGATGCCTTCCTTCTAGATTCTTCACTGAGAATTAGGCCAGCCACATCATCAAATTTCATCTTTGTCGACCCTAAGGAATTGCTCACAACAATCACCAAACCATCCCAACTGTCTGGTAAACTAGATAAGATCAATAATGCCCTAACCTCATCTTAAAAAATAATGCCAACGGATTCTAACTGGCTCATGACTGTATTGAACTTGTTTAGATGTTCAGCCACGCTCCCACCATCTGACATTTTTATGTTGAATAGCTGTTTCATGAGATGAACCTTGTTGGACGCTGAGGGTTTTTCATACATGGTGGCTAGGGCTTCCATTAATTCTTTTGTAGTTTTCACCTTGGATATATTAAAGGCGACGCTCTTAGACAAAGAGAGTCGGATCGTTCCTAAAGCCTTCCTATCCAATAAAAACCATTCCTCATATGTCATCTTTTCTGGTTTCTTCTCTTTTCCTCCTAGAGGAACATAAAGCTCCTTCTGATACAGATAATCCTCCATCTGCATCTTTCAGAAGGTAAAGTTTGAACCATCAAACTTCTTAATTCTAGTTTTTCCTTCTTCTGTCATCGCTCCCAATAGAACTAAAACCAATAGCTCTGATACCAGTTGTTGCGCAGCACGCTAACAACGCAGTGAGCTTAGATTCGATCTCAGGCCTCACCCACAAACGATAAACAGGAAGAAATATAAACTAGAAATATATCAAAGCATTCAAAACAAACCACAAGACAAGATATACGTGGAAAAAACCCCAAACTAGGGTAAAAAACCACGGATGCAAACTTCCATTATGAAGAACAAAGATTACAAGGCAATATACTAACCTCTCCCTTGGAAGAACATAAAGAACCCTTGCCCCACACCTTAGAATTATTTTTCCAATATTCCAATGCACTAGAAAAACTCTAGGAACACCTATATATAGTTCAGACAACTCCCCTTTCAGCATCCCAGTTGCGAAAGGACTTGCGACATGAAATCCACACAAAATCGCGGAACGAATCTGCGTAACTACAATCGGTCGAACAGACTGCACGACCGGTTGAGTGACCCCTACAATCGGTCGTGAATGGGCCACGATCGGTCGAGCACATCGGGATAAAAAAATGATACTCGCTAGACTTTGAGTCAAACCGGTCCACGACCGGTCGAGCCGGACCCTACGACCGGTCGAGCATGGCTCACGACCTGTCGAAGGCGGTCCCAGATGTGGCTCCACATCTTAACAATAGGCACATCATTGAGATTGAATATCTAATCAAGAATTTTGTAGGATGGAAAGACGACAATGTAGCTATATGCGACCTCACGAATTTGGGTATCCGTATTTGTATTACAGAATAGATATCCTTTGTACGGTTCTGATTGAACAGTTAAATGGGAGGTTGTGGAGAAACAACGATGGTGGTGTGACAGTAAAATGATTCTGATAAATTGTGGTGTACATGTAAGATGAAAGTGGAAATGATGGGAACGTGAATGGATGATCAGGTACCTAGATCATAGTTAAAGGACTTGGGTACTTGGATAAACTCTCACAGTCCAGAGTTGAGTTGACCTGGTCAAATTGATTCAGACTCGAACAAGTCAGGTCAGGTCAGGTCACCCCTACACTGAGGTCTTGGCATCGATTCCCTAGTGGGGGTGGCTAACAGTGAAGTGTGATCTAACAGTGGATGTACTAACAAGCTAACAAAAAAAAAAAAAAGTCAGATCACCCCTATCACTCTATGTAGTGGGTCAAAGACATCGACAAAAGGCACATGGTTAATTACTTAGTCCAGTTTAAGAAGAAGATGCGAGAGAGAAAATCAAGCTTTCTTAAACAAGAAGAAATTTATTTATTTATTTATTTATTTTTAAGAAAAAAGAAAGAAAAAAGAAGATCCACATTCATCTTCACTTCCCCATGAGCTCCCACCCTAAACTACTTTAAGTTCGTGATTCAAATATTCACGATTGTAGGATTCTCAAAACTCATCTTTGAGAGGTAGTGGGTGCTTCTTGGTAGCTGGAATCGAAAATTTCTCTATGACGAGAGAATCCATCGATCGATGATCAGGGAACCGAACAACCGAAGAAAGGATAGCCAGGGCGTTAGTTAACTTGTTTTCATATCTAGGAATGTGCTTAAACTCAATTTCTTTGAACCACTTAATCCATCCATTTTGCAAGCTCATGCTAGAAACTGAGCTAAAGCATCAGGCTAATTCAAAACTCAAGTAAGTCACACCACAAGAAACATAGGGATTGAAGACCATCATTGAAAGCTTTTTAGAGTTCACATATGATTATATCATGTTAATATTTATGTTTTCCCTTGTCACGATGGGAATGGCTTTACAAACAAGTTAGATGGCATATAAACATCATGGTGGGCCCTAGCTACGAAGGTTCTAATGGTAGGCATTTCCATCCCCACTATATACAAGAGGATGTGTGGTGACGTTAGCCTTTGATCAAGGGCCTTCTTTCAATGATCCAAACCATTTCTATGATGGACCTCAACTTTAATGGGCTAGAGCAAAAAAGTAAACAATCAAAGTAAAAGCTCTTGGATTAGTATATTATGATCCTTCGATCACTTGACTTGTTTCCTTTAAATAAAAGTATGGCTTCTCTAATCTTTGAATAATTTAAATATATTTTATTTTTAAAGATTTTTCGTTAACCTCATTGTTGGGGAACGGTGAAGCACACAGAGATTAATCAAGCAAGGTATTCCAATCACATAATCAAGTAAAATCGCAAACACTCTGAATTTAACGTGGAAAAATCTTTTCAGGAAAAAATTACGGCACAAAGTGACGGTAATGCACCATGAAAGAAGAAAATTATAATATATGGAGATTATCTAATCGGAACAAGCCTCGAATCACTCCAAGCTATGCCCTTAAAACCTTAAAACGAATTAAAAAGCTCTAATGTACTCCCTATTCCCAATTACACTCATATATATAACCTCTATGAGAATCACAATAGAAATAGGAAACAAATCCCTCACTTATATAACTTTTCGTAACTCTATACGATTGTTCGATGACACTTTTTTTTAAAAAGTAAAATTTAACTTTAATTTTATTTTTTGAAAACCAACCTGGAACTTTTCCATTCACAAAAGGCCGGAGTACATTCAGGCGTGCCCAGAGAAAAATAACTAGGCAAGCCTATCGTGAACAAAAGGAAAAACAAGCTAATTGCAAAGGATTACTCCCTGCCACCGCGGTCTCTAACCGACCCCACTCTATCTAAGAAGAAAAGACCCCTAACTTGAATCGGCAGCTCTGCCACAGATGAGAAGAAGTTAGAGCGTTGAGATTCAGTCCCCCATCTTGGCCAGAGCGTCAGCTGGAAAATTGTTCAATGACACTTCGAGTGCATCGACTATCTTTGATGTCATCGAACTAAACACTAAAACGTTCCAACGACTAAGTATGCATTTTCTAAATTTTTTCGATGACATCGAACAACCTTCAATGACATAGAAGTTTGATCGATGGCATCAAACTGTCATCGACAAACCCATTGATTTACAAATTTAAGACATCAATCAACAATCTCCACCATGTCTTTAATCATCAATCTTCATACCTCATTTTTACTCATTTCTAATTGTCTTACATCAAAGCTCCACCATCACTTCTCGTGCACACTCTGTCTTCTATTTACACATTCACCAAACCCAGAGAAGTCAACAGAACATAAATTTCTCAGTGAGAACCACCTTAGTAAGCATATCCACCGGATTCACGCTCATATGAATCTTCTCCAGAGTCACACCTCCTTCCTAAAGCACCTGTCAGATAAAATGATGATGAACAATAATGTGTTTAGTATGTGAGTGATAAATAGATTTTTTAACAAAATTAATCACACTTTCGCTGTCATAATTAACCAACAAGGCCTGCTGCTGAAGCCATAACTGATTTATCATTCCTTTCAACTAAACACATTTCTTGAATGCATCTGTCACTACTATATACTCAGCTTCGGTTATGGAAAAAGCCACCACAAACTGAAGCTTTGACATCCAACTGATTGCTTCATCTGCTAGAACAAACGAGTAACCGGAAGTTGACCTTCTAGTATCCACACTACCAGCATAATAAGAATCCACATACCTAGTAACTTGGCCCATGATTTTTCAAATGTCAAGAAGTAGTCATGCGTACCTCGAATGTATCGAAGTAGCCAGTTCATTGCTTCCTAGTGTTGCTTGCAGGGGTTAGACATGTATCTGCTGACAACACGCACTACATGTGAAATATCCGGTCTACTACAGACCATAACATACATCAAATAGCCAACCATATTCGAATAAGACACGCGAGACATATCATGCTTTTCTTCATTAGTTTTAGGACACTGTTCAGAAGAAAGTTTAAAATGAGCCACGTGAGGAACGCTGGCCGGCTTTGCTTTGTCCATCTCATGCTTCATCAATACTTTCTCAATGTATTCTTTCTGAGATAATTAAAGCCTGCTACTTTTCATGTCTCTGTATATACCAATACCGAGAACCTTCATTGAAACCCCCAGATCTTTCATTTCGAATGTCCCTGATAACTGAGTGTTAAGTAAATTGATCTCAGACATGTTATGACTGGTCATAAGCATATCATCAACGTACAATACCAGGATAATGAATTTCTCATCACTTAGTGTCTTGTAATAGACACATTGAAAATATTTGCTCCTAGTAAACCTCTGACTCACCATGAAATAATTAAACTTTTTATACCACTGTACAGGCGACTCTTTCAGGCTCTACAACGACTTCTTCAACCTACAAATCTTGTTCTTTGCCCCTTTTATTTCGAAGCTTTTCAGTTGTTTCATGTACATTTTATCTTCCAATTCCCTATGCAAGAAAGTAGTCTGCACATCCATCTGCTCTAGCTCAAAATCGTATTAAGTAATCATCCCTAACACGAATCTGATAGATACTTACTTCACAATCGGTGTAAATATCTCAGTGAAGTCAACACTTTCCCTTTGAGGATATTCCATCACTAACAACCTTGCCTTATACCTATCATATTTCTTATTGAAGATTCACTTGCACCTAATTTCTTTATGGCCAATGTGAAGCTCCACCAGCTCATAAGTCTCGTTCTTATACAAAGAATCCATCTCATCATCCATCACAGCTTTCCACTTTTCGGCATCTGACTCATTAAGAGCCTCTTGAAGAGTAGACAGATTCCCCTCATCTATAATGAGGGAAAATGCTATATTTTAGTCATCCCTGTATCTCATCGGTAACCAATGATCCCACAATGAATTCCTTCTCGCGACTACTCCACCTGCTCTTGTACCTCTATCTGTGTCTCTGTCTCAGCCTGTATCTCATCTCTGTCTATTTGAACGTTTACCACTAACTTTTTCGGTTCCTCGTACTCATCCTTACGGAACAAGGATCCTTCGTCGAATTTGACATCACGACTAAGGATGATTTTTCATGTGACTCAATCATACAGCCAGTAACCCTTCATGACACGAACATAGCCGACAAAGACGTCTTTCTTGGCCCTTTGGTTTAGCTTATCTGAATAGTGAAATCCGGCACACTCTAGGAGAGAGTGGGTCAGCCGAGAGTGGAGTAGACACGTAGCTGAATCACTATATATCTTATGTATTGTGGTGAATGTTTTAATTTCATATTTGTGATGTTTGGCTGAACTCTATACTATGTTTAATTTTTGCAGCGAACATATTTCTCATAATGCATTAATGACGTATTTCACCGATTAGACTTTGATTATGCACTTCTTATCATTTAGAACTCTTTATTATTATTTAAAAGTAAGTTCATGTTATTAATTTAAATAATTTTGGAGTCTTATTCACCCCCTCTAGGGCATTAGACATACTTTCAAGCTTCGCTTGTAGTAGTAAAGCTACAATTTCGGTACTTACAGAGAAATTCAAGTTTTGCTCAACTTCTTTAGGCTTGGCAAAAAAAGAAATGAAGATGGATTGTGCACCAGAAGCGACGATGAAGATGTTACTATTGAAGATTAGAGATGGTGATAGTATCTTGGAGTAGTGGATATGTAAGATTAAAGCCACGATGGAGATTGTTGATCGAGTGTCTTCAATCTACTGCCAAAAGGTAGAGTTTTCAATTCGATCAAAAGGCTATTGATTCGATCAAAATATTCTAAAAAATTCATGTTCGCTTGCTGGACATTTTTTGGATGTTGTTAATTCGATTGACAGTTATGTCGATTCCTGTTGATTCGATTGACATTCAAATCGACAATGTGTGCGAGTTCTAAATAAGTGCGGGTTTTATTTCTAATTACTTATAAAAGTGATTATCAATGGTGAAGCGTCGGGCTATTTCAAATGGTGGAAAAATGCTGGAGCAGTGCATGTTTCTCGGTGATTATCAATGGTGAAGCATCAGGCTTTTTCAAATCTTCAAGAGGCATTCGTCAGGGGGACCCCCTATCTCCAAGCCTCTTCATCTTTGCGGCGGAGGTGCTTAGTAGAGAGATTAGTCGTTTGGTTCTTTCGGGTGAATGTACCCCCTACAAGCTCTAGAAAGGTTGCATCACAGTATTCCATCTTTTGTATGCAGATGATACTCTCCTTTTCACTAGCAGGGGTTGAAAATCTCTCCGTGCGCTATCTGCGTTCCTGGATATATATCAACAAGCATCCGGTCAAAAGATCGACTGAACTAAGAGTGCCCTTATCTGCTCCAACAAGATTCTCCCTGGTAGAATTAGAATTATTGAGAGATCATTGGGCATTCATGTCAGTCGTTCCTCTCTGGTGTATCTGGGTGTCCCTATCTCCTTCGGAAGGATTCTTTTGTCCTCCTTCCAACCTCTCATCAACAAGATTGCAGTTAGAATTAATGGCTGGCGAGCCCATTTCTTGTCGCAGGCGGGCAGACTTGTCCTCCTGAAGCATGTTCTTGGTAGCTTTCCTGTGCACTCTTTGGCTGCCACCCATATCCCTATCAAAGTCATTTCAACTATCGAGCATTGTTGTGCAGATTTCCTTTGGGGTTGGTCAGAAGGGAAAAGAAAGCTTCACTGGGTGAAGTGGATGTCTGTCGGCTTCCCTAAATTTGAAGGTGCCTTGGGCATCAGATTCTTGCAAGACTTCATGTCTGCCCTTCGGATGAAGCTTTGCTGGGTGCTCTCATCTGACTCTGAGACTAGACTCTAGAAGAATTTCATGTCTTCAAAGTATTCACCAGCCCGTCGTCAACACAATGTCGTCAGCCCTGTAATCGCCACGTCCCCAATGTGGAAGAAGGTTAATGATCTCATCCCCTCGGTGAACAGGTAAGCTCAATGGATGATCGGGCGGGGTAACTACAATTTTTGGACCCCCAATTGGTCAGGTATGCACAGCTTGTTACAATATGCGTCCTCCCCGGTTCCAGCCAATCTCCTCTCCATCCAAGTTAATCAGATTCTGGGTCAGTCGGGCCCTCTCCCTCCCTCTTTCGTGTTTGGTTTCCTTCCACAACACATTATCGATTTCATATTTCAGGCCGGGTTCTGTCTCTCCGATGCGCCAGATTGCAGGTTTTGGCCGCTAACCTCATCTGGTTCATTCTCTATTAGCTCTGCTTGGGATCTGTGTAGGAGGAGAAATCCTCATAAGGCTTGGACCATCTGCGTTTGGCACGCTAGCCTACCTCCCCGAATATCTCTCTTCGTCTGGCGTCTAATAAACAGAGTTGTCCCGGTTGACATGGAGATTCAAAAATGGGGCATCTCGTTGGCTTCGAGCTATGAGTGCCATTCTTATCTTCAGGACTCAAGTCGTTTGGTGGAATCACTAAACCACCTCTTTATCTCTAGCCCTCTCGCCAGGTGCATTTAGAATTTCTTTGGGGGCATGTTTGGTTTGATTTTTAGTTCTATTTCGTCCATCAATAGTATGTTATTGGCCTAGTGGGACGGCCCAAGCCGACCCTCCCCTCTGCTTTAAATAACTCCATGTATTGTTTTTTGGAAAATTTGGAAAGGCCGGAATGCTGCCAGATTTGAGAACATCAGCTTCTCTCCTTCCGCCCTCTGCAAAAATATATCTACGTGGCTTATTTCTCTAACCTCCCCCTATCCGACTCTTATACACCCCCCGCCTAGCCGGCTCTTCGTGGAAGAGTTGGGTCTTCAGCCGTCGGTTCTTCGGTGCAGGCCTTCTCAGGTGGTTAGGTGGCAGAGGCCGAGTCCTGGTTGGGTCAAGCTGAATGTCGACGGCTCTGCTCGAGGGAATCCGGGTCCGTCGGGTGGCGGCGGTATTTGTAGAGATGATATGGGTAAGTTTGTCTTGCGTTCTCCTCGGCTTTCGATATCACCTCCAATATCCACGCTGAGCTTAGGGCTATTCATCAGCATGGCTTCCATCAAATTATGGTGGATTTGGATTCTAGTCAGGTCTTTGATTTTTTGAACGGGTCCTCTACCCCCAGTTGGAAATGAAAATACTAGATTGCTTTATGGATTCAAAGATTTGGCCAGGGTTATTTTCTCACATATCTACAGGGAAGGTAATGAGCCAGCGGATGGCATGACTAGCATGGCTAGCTGCTCTCAGACCAACTCGCTGATCACAAATGTTTCGCTCCTCCCCGTCAAGGTCAGGGGCAGTCTTTTCCTCGACAAGGTTGGACTCAGGGCGGTCCGCTTAGGCTCTTCATGATCGGGCCAACAGTGCTCATCTTGATTTCTCTTTTTGTTTTTTATTTCTCTGAAGTATCTAGTCCTGTCCATGTCTCATGATAGGTGGGGCCCGCCTTTTTTGTTGGGCCCACCCGAAGGTCTGTAATATTTTGTGAGTAATGAAATCATGGCATCAGTCCATTTCTCCAAAAAAAAAAAATACTTACAAAAGTGTATAAATATGCTTTGTAATATGCAATTAGGGTTCATCATGAAAGTGCTAAGCACACAAAGAAGGTTTTGAATGGAGGAAGTCAAGGTTTCTATCTGTAAGTTGTTCCATCTCTTGTAATTCTTGTGATATAGTGGATTGATCGTCACTTTGTGTCGTGGGTTTTTCCTGCGCAAATTTTCCACGTTAAAAAACTCTCTATTCTCTATGATCGCTTGTTCTTTTTTTTTTTTTTGCTCTCTATTGTACGTTAGATTCGTTATAAGGTTGCTTTCGCGCCCATTACGGAGTTTCAGCGCCTAACATAAGGTACACCTCTTATAGACCCCGCCATATACTGATGACACTTAACCATTACTGATGTAGAACAGGTCGCGAACACTTTTATAGCCAAGATGGACCAGAGAAGGCCCGATCGGAGGTAGAAGTGATAAGGACCTTCAGAACCTTAAAGCAGGCATATCTTGTAAATCGGAATGAGTTCTTTGATATATGTTGAGACTCAAATAATGTATAATTTTCCTGATTTATATCTTGTTTTTATGAACATGAATTAGCTTAATGTTCTAATTTACTCATGTTTGTGTTGCAAGGTGAATTTAAGAGCCTGGATTGAAAAGGGTGCTAAATGCATAGATTTGATGCTCAAGAATCACCAAGGCAAGGGATGGATCTTAGGAGACCAAGATTGAAGAATTCACATGCCAAAGGTCTAAGAAAACCAAGTGAGGAATGAAAAGAATCAAAGATTTGAAGTGAAGAATCCTGAAATCGTCTTAAAAAGCGTATTTTGAAACTCTAAAGTCTATTTTGGAAAACTACATAGAGTGAAGTCTATTTTAGCAAACTGCGTAAATTTGAGGCGATTTCTAGAGTTTTTCAACTTGGTGTGAAAGTTGGAATTCCCCACTTATAAATAGGGCTTCTTAAGGCATTCCTAAGCATCATTCAAGGCATCCCAAAGTAAGATCTAGGATTTTTAGAGAGTTTTATAGTTTTAATTTATTTTTCTTTACAAGCTTTTAGATATTTATTCTTTCTTGTTGCTTTCTTTCTCTATTCTAGTTATGATTTTCTAGTTTTCTCTAGCCCAAGATAGATGGGAAGCATGTTGGTTAAATGTTTTCATGGTCACGATGATTGATTGTTTTAATGATGAGATGCTTGGTGCATGCATGTTATCAATTGTTTAGGTTTAGTTTTTTATCCTCATGTGAGATCCATATATTTCCATCATATGAGATCCACATTGATAGATAAGCTTACCCTGAATCAATTAGATTTCGTAGATAGGAGAGGTTCTCAACCTGTTATATTTCTTTGATATTCATTATCTTATAGATATGAATTCTTAAAATCACTGGCGCTGGAGAATATATATCAATGATGCAAATCCATGATTTTCTAATCTTTTATATCATTTATTTAAAATGTTTAAATTGTTTTATTTTTCGATTAGGCTAACCATAGTGCTCGGATCCTAATTGTGTTATCCAAGTCATCATGATTTTGGAACATTAACCTATGTCTTCTTAAATTCTAGTTCCGGCAGGAGATGTCTCTATTTGCGGTGGACTTGGAGCTCCAACGCCAAATGGGGATTGCCTCGGTCGCCACATGGTCGGCAGGAGTCTCCTCGCTAAATCAGGGTATTTGGATTCTGCTGCTGGGCATACCCCCTCATGCCTAGTTCACGGCGGCTATTGAAGGGGTAGCCAAATCATATGGACAGGTAATACAGATTGACAATGTGACAGCTCTGGGCATATTCCAGGCATTTGCCAGAGTGCGAATCAAACTCTCCTCGGCCTCGGATATGCACAGCGTGAGGTTCCTTCGCATAAATGGTGATACATTCCCTATCATTGCAACTCTAGAGAGTCCATCCTTCAAGAGCTGCCGGACAGATCACATAGGTAAGCATATGAACGACCCCGAAACCACACGAGCTTGGGTTGAAAAATCCTTCTACACGAACAGAACCAGCCGTGTCCCATGCCTTACTACTATTTGCGAAAATGCCATTGAGAAGGCCCAACCTGTTCCACAAACCCCAGTCCCACGCCTTACTTCTGTTTCTGAGAATGCCGCTGCGAAGGTTCCCCCCACCACTCAGGCCCCAATCCCTATCTCCACACAGGTCCCAGTCCAACTCCTTCTTGAAAGCCCAAACCACCTTCGCTAACCTCCCCTGTTGTCAGACGGGGGCGACTCAGATCCCGATCCATCAGACACTTCAGTCTGCCCAAGTGCCCATCCCATAGTCCCCGCAAATCAACCTTCTACTAAATGTACCGTTGAGGCAACCTTTCACCCCACTCCCGACCTCATACTCCGCTCCAGCAGCTACCTGCAATGAATGAGGTTTCACCATCTCAAAGCATGCCCTTGAGGATTTGTTATCCCTCGGTTTATGGAAACCCTGTCCTTCTAGACACTAATGAGTGGAGAGGGCAGCTTGTAGGGGAGACTTTGCTTAACAAGCCTGTAGGTTCTGAGCAGCGTGATGCTCTTCTAGGGACCTCGGATCTGCCTAAGCGGATAGGCGACCTAGGGGACAACAACCAGCCTCCGGAGAATACTTCTCCTACCCCAGCAAGAGAGGAGAGGGTCAATCCAATTCAGCTGACTCGTAGCAGAGGAGCCACAGAGGAGGTGGGCCCAGCCCACAACTGAACTATCCCCCCAGATTGGTTCTCCTCCCCATCTCCGCGAGGAGGGACAGGGATGTGGACTGACCCAAGCAGAAGTGGGGAAAATGTCAACAAGCTCAAGGCCAGATCTGCAAGTAGTTCTCCTATCTATTCGTCGTCTAAATTCCAACATCGGCCTGAAGGAATGGGTCCTAACCCAGGGACTGTGGAATACTCGAGTCAGGAGACTCTGTAGTCACTCCACCACAGTAAAACCATCAGAGAGAAAGAACTAACAGGGTAGATTGAAATAGATTTATCCGCATTCTTCTCCATGCAGGATCAGGTAGAGGATAGCGATATCACTTAGGTGCAGCCAGCCTAAGACTCCCTGACTCACCACCTCTCCAAGGATTCTGCTAAATCAATGGCAACATCACGAGCTCCGAACATTCAACTCAGGAGGATTCAGCTCTATACAGTAGTATCAGAAGCAATGACCTGGGAAATCCTCGAGGCAAACCCTTCCAACGAGTGAGAGGACAAAAGCTGAACCGGACAAATGCCAACCAGATCGAGGAAGGAGAATGTCTTAGTCGACTACGACGTTTGAAGAGAAGGGCCGTAAATTCTGGATGCGTTACGAATGGATAACGCCCTTATATGGGACGCCCGTGGGGTAGGCAATAAACTTATCGTCAGATCTTTAAGGAAACTAACCCGGAAATTTAATCTGTTCCTTGATGCAATCCTGGAGCCCATGTTAAGAGAGGAAAGGAGAACTTTCATAGGTTTGAAACTGGGCTTTCATTCCTCCATATCGAACCGTGAAACAGGGGGCAAAATTTGGGTTTTTTATCACAATCAATTAAATGTAACTGTGTACTCCTCCTCGAACCAAATGATTACCCTTAACATTTGTTTGCAGAATTGCAGGGTTCTGGTTATGCTATCCATTGTCTATGCTAGATGCTCCGACATTCTCAGAAGATGGCTCTGGCTCAAGCTAAACCAAATAAGCAGAGGCACCTCAAGGCCATGGGCTGTGGGAGGAGATTTCAATGTGGTCTTAGAGTCTAGTGAAAGAAGTGGGCCGAGCAGAGCAGGGAGATTAAGCATGACTGAATTTGATGAGGCCATTTAGAACGCTGGGCTGCTGGATGCAAGTTTCGCGGGAAACCAGTTTACTTGGAGCAACAACAGGTTAGGAAGGGATAGAGTCTGGGCCCGCTTGGATAGAATCCTCATAAATGACAGTTGGGCGACCGTTTTTCTGTCCTTCAGAGTTCAGCACTTGCCTAGAGTTAACTCAGACCACTTCCCGCTGTTACTCTCTCTCCCTGTCCAGAACCTAACTGTCACCAAGCCTTTCCGCTTCCTTTAGATGTGGACGATCCATGAGTCATTTCAGCTAGTGATCAAGAAGGCTTGGGAGGGGGTCTACTCTTATGACCCCATGATCAATGTGCAACTTAAACTGAAGAAGACCAAGAAGTTGTTGAAAGTCTGGAATAAAGAAGTATTCGACAATATCTTCAGTCAGGTCCAAGCAGCAGAAGAGGAGCTTGTCCAACTAGAAAACAGGTTGCAGAACTCTGGGTCGGAAGAACTGTTTCGGGAAAGTCTGGCTGCTAGGAGAAAGCTGACCCAGTTGGAGCTAATGGAAGAGGTTTTTTGGAAACAGAAGTCCAGGAATTCTTGGCTGTAGGAAGGGGATCGAAACACCAAACACTTCCATGAGTCGGCCCGCGAGAAAGTCAGGTGAGCCACGATTGCTTCGATCAAGGACGAAAACGAGAATTCGATCAGCAACCAAGCTAGAATGAAAGAGGCTGTGGTGCGGTACTTTGAACAGCTCTTTCAGGAGGAGCACACCGCTCAACCCAACGACCTTTTCGCTGCCATCCCTCAGGTCCTATCTCAGCAAGATAACGTTGATCTTCTTGCTCCTACTTCCTTCCAAGAAACTCAGGACGCCGCTCACGCCATCCCTAAGGACGGTGTGCCTAGGCCCGATTGGTTCCCCTCCTCCTTTTGCACAGAATGCTGGCCCATGGTGGGTGAGGACCTACACAAGGCTGTCAGCTTTGTCATCGCAGGGGGCTAGCTCTCCTATTTGGCCACGCTCATCTGTCTGATCCCGAAAAGCCTGGCAGCAGCAACCTTCGCTGATTATCGACGGATTAGTCTATGCAATGTGGTGTATTAAATTTTTGCCAAACTCTATGCAACTCGATTGAGTAAAGTTCTCCCAAAGCTGATATTGCCTGAACAAGAGGCATTTGTTAAAGGCAGAGCAATAACTAAAAATATTGCCATGGTGCAGGAGGCGATGTGTAACATTAATAGAAAAGTCAGGGGAGGGAACATAATCCTTAAACTCGACCTGGAGAAAGCTTATGATAGGGTGACATGGGGTTTACTTAGACAGGTAATGACTCATTTTGGCTTTGGCGACAGATGGATAGCTTTAATGGAAGCATGCTGGGGAAATAACTAGTTCTCTGTCCTCATTAATGGGGAAGCTGTGGGATTCTTCTCTTCCTCTAGAGGCCTTTGCCAAGGAGATCCTCTTTCTCCCGGCCTTTTCATCCTCGCAGCCGAAGTTTTTTCCCGTAATTTCAGACAGCTAGTGGTCAAAAGATGGTGTAAGCCTTTCACACTTCACAAAAGCTGCCCGACTATCTCCCACCTCATTTTCGCAGATGACACTCTGTTATTTATCAACGGTAGTCGAGAATCTCTGCATACGGTCAAGACCTTTCTATCTTCTTACCAAGAAGTGTCAGGCCAAAAAATCAACAGCAACAAAAGCTGTTTTCTCTGCTCTACCAAGCTGACGACGGGAAAAATCAGAAATATCGAAAGATTACTGGGATTCAACAAAGCTAGGATCGATGTTTAATATCTGGGGTTCCTCTGGTCAAGGGCAGGACAAATGCAGCTTCGTTCCAATCTCTTTTGGACAAGGTCACTAGCAGAATTAGCGGCTGGAACGCCAGGTTCCTATCACAGGCGGGTAGGCTGACCCTAATCAAACGTGTGCTAGGAAACATTCCCCTGCATACCTTTGCAGCAACGAACATACCAACCCAGGTTCTGTCAAACCTGGAACGAAAATTTGCCCAATTCTTTTGGGGATGGGTCGAAGGGAGAAAAAAGTTCCACTGGGTCGCGTGGAGCAGAATATCTAAGCCTACCTCTAAGGGCGGTCTGGAGGTTAGAAAAATGAAAGAAGTAATGACGGCTCTTCGCATGAAAATGGCCTGGAATGTGAAATATGGTGGAACAGAAAGCCTGTAGGTGTTGCTGATGAGATCAAAGCACTGTTGCGATCTTGAGGAAGGGATGGTGCCTTCCTCTCGTTCGGCCTCCCCCTTTTGGAAACAACTTAGAGGGGTGCTTCAGTTTTCAGCTAATAACATTTAATGGCATGTCGGCTCAAGAGATCTGAATGTATGGACTCAAAATTGGACTGAGCTGGGTCCCCTCCAGCAGTTAGCTTGCAGTCCTGTCCCACAATCTCTCCAACCCCTCCAGGTAAAAGACTTCATCGGTCCTGCTGGACCCCTCCCGCCCTCTTCAGTATGCTTGTATCTGCCCCAAGACGTTCTCCTTGCCATCTTCCAGGGGGGATTTGCCACTACCCCTGAAAGCTCGAGCTATTTCTGGCCTCATGACACTTCGGGCTCCTTCTCGACCAAATCAGCCTGACACATAAGCAGAGAATCCTCCTCTACCAATCGGTGGTTCGAATGGATCTAGAACAGCAAAATCCCCCTTAAAATGTTGTTGCTCCTTTGGAGGCTGTTTCAGGGCACGATCCCGGTGGACACCAGGGTCCAGTCTAAAGGTACTCATCTCGCTTCTACTTGTTTGTGTTGTGTCGATTCCAACTAGTCTAGATCAGATCGAGAGTCTATCCACCATCTGTTCCTCAACAGTCAACTCGCCACAAAGATCTGGTTCCACTTCTCGGCCGCTTGTGATATTTTCCTCATCCCTCATATCTCAGTTGTTGATAGATTAATCCAATGGAGTCACGCTGAGGCTCTTGGATCGGTGTCAGCCATCATTAGGAGAGGTATCCCTGTCCTCATCTGCTGGGAGATCTGGCGAGCTAGGAACAGAGCAAGGAAGGAGAACAGTCCCCTGTCGCCAGCTGCATCGATTGCTCGTATCATCTGGTGGGCAAATCTCATTTTAGAAGATCATTCGATTTGATCATAGCTCAGCCAGGTGGGCCTAGGGTCAATCGCTCATCCTCGTGCACTCAAGTTCGTCCCATGCAAATCATTAAATGTGACAAACCGAAAAGAGGTTGGGTAAAGCTCAATGTAGATGACTCAGCCAGAGGCAATCCGGGTCCCTCAGGGGGAGGGGGTGTTTGTAGGGCTGACGATGGTAGATTCATTTTTCTTTCTCGACGGGCTATGGGGTGGGGACGAACAATAGCGTCGAGTTGAGTGCGATCTATGATGGTATTTTGCTATGTCTGAAAAGAGGACAAGCTCGTATTGAGGTTGAAACTAACTCGAAGATAGCGGCCCTTCTCTCGAGGACGTCAAAGGTGTCCTGGCAATGGTTACCTTGGATATTGAGAATAAAAAAGTGGGGAATCCTTGCTTCCCTTCAGGTATCGCACATCCAAAGGGAAGGGAATGGCCTGGCTGCTGGCATGGCAAGGGAGGGCAGCAAAGAGCAAAAGACTATTGTTTCAGATCATGTAGGGGCACTCCCTCCCCAAGTCCGTGGCCCTCTGTTCCTAGACAAAGTCGGGTTAGGATCAGTTCGATCTAACCTTCACTAGCTGTATAGTTTTTCTCTTTCTTTTGGCAACCTTTTGTGGCGGCCTCTACGATAGGAGCCCCGACTTTGTACCAGGGGCTCCCGAAGGTTTCGCTTTGTAAAGAAAGCTTATCAATGCAATCTTCGCCTTTTTGAAAAAAAAAATCAGTTGAATTACATCTATTCAAAACTCTCAAAATCAAATCATCAATTTAGTTTTTATTACTTAATTTGTTTTGCATTTGATTTTCTCCTTCTCACAATTCATCTCCTTATAGAATCGACCCTGTATTCACGGGATGTTACTTATGAACCTTTGCACTTGGAAGTAAGCAATCAAGTTTTTGGCGCCATTGCTGGGGAGAGACTGAGATAGATTAGATCTATGCAAGATAGCTAAGGTAAGTTCTTTTCTAAGGTAAGTTCTCTTCTAAACCCTCCAAAATTTCTTTAGATTTTCTGCTTTTCTTTGAAAGTAAATTCAATTGGGTCTTTCAATCACTAACTGCGACATAAGGTTGCCGTGCTTAAGATTTTCTCACCCAAGTGCTATGGTTGTCCTACAGTTGCTGTTTGATCACAAAGATCATCCGCTGAATCTATTTTCCAGATTAACATAGTTTAATTTTTGCATTAGTTTTACTTTTATTGATTTATTTTTTTAATTTTGCTTTGTGGTTTGAACCCTCAGGGGGCATTGGCGCATGGTATTAGATGGGACTAGGTGAGATGGAATTGCATTTGGTCCCGTGCCAATTCCACTCAATGTTTGGGAATAATGGAAAAGCTTGGAATTATATTATATGGAATTGCATTGGGTCCTGTGCCAATTTCATTCAATGTTAGCAAGTTGTGTAGGTCCCACCATAATGTGTGGGCTATATCCACACCGTCCACCCATTTTTTGAGATCGTTTTAGAGCATGGGCTAAAAAATCAGGTAGATCTAAAGCTCAAGTAAACCCCACCATAAAAAGCAGCAGGGATTGAATACCTACCGTTGAAAACTTCTTTGGGGCCACATAAGCTTTGGATCTGCCTCATTTTTAGGCCCATGCCATAAAATGAGGTTATAAAATAGATGAATGGTTTGAATATAACACATGTGTTATTCTCAATAGTTTCAAATGATGGTGGGTATATCCATTCAATGTACCGCCATATTACAAACATAACATATGGAATTAAGCTTATCCCATCGTAATAGGGGACAATCCCTGCCATATGTAATAATTACATTTTTTTAATCCCATCCCACCTAATCCTTCCCAATACCACGCGCCAAACACCCCATCATGGTCGGCCCTGCCGCCTGGGTTGTTGATTTATTTTTATTTCGTGGATTGAACCCTTATGGTCGGCCCTGCCTCCTGGGTTGTTGATTTATTTTGCTTTATGGATTGAACCCTTATGGTCGGCTCTGCTGCCTGGGTTATTGATTTATTTTGCTTTGTGGATTGAACCCTCATGGTCGGCCCTACCGCCTGGGTTGTTAGTTAAGTTTTTATTTTTATTTTAAGTATCATACTTGCTACTTGAATTAGTGGTATTTGTTGTATGGTGTAGATGATTTATGTCCTGTTGGAGTAGGGATCAAAACAATTGACTCTCCTCCGAAGGCGGACTAGTTCCAGACCTTGATCATTCACTTAAAAGAGGCACTCAGCATCACTTGGATTCCATAGCAGACCTAATCCAGATCCAAATCTGTCAGATCCAACTATAAATCAAAATAGCAAAAATCAACATAATTTTCCTCTTGAGGATGAAAATAAAGTTCATAGGATTGTGTTAAACCAACCGCGAACTTACGTGAACGTCTACACCCTAAGAGATCAACTTTACCATCTTACATAGTGTTCCTTGCTCACACAGGGAACATTGATTTTAAATCAGGTGTGATTCAATTGATTCCTAAATTTCTTGGCTTGGATTCTAAAAGCCCCTACTTGCACCTCAAGGACTTTGAGGAAGTCATTGCAACATTACAAGTAAACAATGACAATAGGGATGCACTTAAGCTTAGGTTATTCTCATTTTTTCTAAAGGATCAGGCCAAAGCATGACTCAAATCTCTAAGACCTAATACCATCACTACATGGCAAGCCTTAAGTAGAGAGTTTTTGAAAAAAATTCTTTCCCGAGCACAAAACAAATGCACTTAAATAGGAAATCATGTCGTTCTCTCAAAAGGGGAATGAAATATTTTTCCAAGCTTAGGAGCACTTCAAAGACCTTCGACTTACTTGTCCACATCATGGTTTTAAATCATGACACGTGATGATGCGTTTCGAAAGGGGCTCACCATGGATACCCGTCAGTTCATAGAGATGATCTGTAGTAGAACCTTTCTTGACAAAGATCATAATGAGGCTTGAGATTTTCTAGACATATTAGCAGAGAATACGCAGACATGAGATATTTCTGCTAAACCAGACCAAACTAGACCCATTCCTAGAGAGAAAGCGGGGATGTATGTCCTAAGAGAGGAAGACGAATGTAATGCAAAATTCGCTGCATTGGTTAGAAAGGTCGGAGCCTTGGAAATTAAAAAGGTTGATATGGTTAAAGAAAACACTTCCTTAGGTAATTTTTGTAGCATTTATGGTGGTGCAGACCATGATACAAAGGATTGTCCAATAATCCCAGTTGTACAAAATATCACGCATGAGCATGAGGAAGTAAATGCTATAAATAACTACCAAAGGTCAGTTACGCAACCAATGGAAAACACATATAATCCAAATTGGCGTAACCATCCTAATCTTAGTTGGAGAAATTGACCACAAATTAATGCGCCCAATGCACCTAAAATGCCTCCACAAAACAACTTCTTTGAGGTATCTAACAATGCACCATACGTTCCCCCATCAAAGTGATCATCTGTGGAGGATGCATTGACCGCATTCATGAACTCTCAAGCTCAAATGAATCAATTTCTAATCCAATCAAATTAGAAATTAAAGACGGTCGTGGTTAGGATTGAGACTCAACTAAATGCTAGGAAAAAAGGCACCCTTCCTTCTCAACCTGTGCCAAACCCTAGAAATACACATTTCATTGGAGACTCAAATCTAAGTGAGATACATCACAAATAAGTTAAGGCCATCATTACCTTGAGAAGTGGAAAAGAGGTCAATAACAAGATAATGTAACCGATAGAATTACCAGAGGATGAGCCACCATCTCAAGAGAGTGATGAACCGGCTATGGTTCAAGAGCCGCAAAAATAAAAGGATAAAGAGACCAAATCATATGAACCTCCAGTTCCATTCCCATCTAGACTTCGGAACCCAACTGTCCCCATGAAATATCAAGAGGTGTTGGATGTGCTCCAAAATATTATTGTTAATATTCCTCAAAGTGATGCCATTAGACAAATTCCAACATATGTTAAATGTCTCAAGGACTTGTGCACTGTAAAGAGGAAATTAAATGTGTACAAAAAGACATTCCTTAATGAGAAAGTGAGCTCTATCATTCAACAAAGGGCCATACCCAAATACAAAGACCCGGGAAGTCCTACTATTTCTTGTATTATTGGGAATTTTCAAATTGATCATGCTTTGTTAGATTTGGGTGTAAGTGTCAACTTAGTACCTTATTCAATTTACTAACAAATAGGGTTAGGCAAGCTTAAACCAACCACAGTTACACTTCAACTTGCTGACCGCTCGATTAAGGTACTAAGGAAAATTTTAAAGTACATGTTAAGTAGAGAAATTCTACTTCCCCGTGGATTTTATTGTACTAGATACTGAACCATGTGTAAATGCTAGCGTTCAAGTTCCGATCATTTTAGGCCGCCCATTCCTAGCAACTTCAAATACAATCATACATTACAGGAATGGAATGATGAACTTGTCTTTTGGTAACATGACTCTAAAGCTAAATATTTTCAATCTATATAAGTAGCCCATTGATAATAATGAGATCCATGAACTGAATTTCACAGACTGCTTGATAGAAGAAGAGGAATTGAAACCTAGTCTGACTAAGGAATTGATTCAAGTATTTGGGGACTTGAAAAATTCTGATTTAGAAAAAGTGCTTGCTGAAATTATGATGATAACGAGAGCATTACCACCTAGGACTTTGGTATGTACCAATGGAGACCATGCACTCAAATCCTATCTATCGAGGACTCGCGACCTCTGCCATTACCAATCAATGTTCAAAAGCTTGATCTAAAACCACTACCAAATGAGCTTAAGTATGTATACTTGAGTGAAAATAAAACTTATCCTGTGGTGATCTTTTTATTTTTAGACAAGGATCAAGAGATTAAATTGTTGAATGTTCTAAGGGACCACAAAGGAACCTTGAGCTGGACCATATCTGACTTCAAGGGTATAAGCCCTTCCATTTGCATTCATCAGATCCACCTTGAAGAGGACGCCAAACCAATTAAACAACCTCAAAGGTGTCTCAATCCAAACATGATGGAAGTTATAAAAAATGAGGTGATCAAATTGTTTGATGTGGAAATCATCTACCCAATATTCGATAGTGTTTGGGTGAGTCCAACTCAAGTAGTCCCAAAGAAATCTGGAATAACTATCGTGTAGAATTCTAATAATGAATTCATACCAACATGTGTCACCACAGGTTGGCGTGTTTGCATTAACTATAGAAAATTGAACCAGGTCACAAAGAAGGACCATTTTCCTCTACCGTTCATTGATCAAGTTTTAGAGAGGATAGTAAGTCACTCATTCTATAGTTTTCTTGATGGATATTCCAGATATAACCAAATAGAGATAGCCTTGGAAGACCAAATGAAAACCAAGTTCACTTGTCCATTTGGCATGTTCGCTTTCAAACGGATGCCATTTGGATTGTGTAACACCCAGGTAACTTTCCAACAGTGTATGTTAAGTATTTTTTCAAATATGGTTGAGAAGTTTCTTGAGGTTTTCATGAACAACTTCTCTGTATTTTGGAGTAGTTTTGAGGAATGCCTCAATAATTTATCTCTTGTCTTATCTAGGTGTGAAGAGAAGCACCTTGTCTTAAATTGGGAGAAATGCCATTTCATGGTTCAAAAAGAAATTATTTTGAGCCATGTTATTTCCAAAAATGGAATCGAGGTAGATCGCTCAAAACTAGACATTATTGTTAATCTACCTATCCTTCCAAACTATTAGAAATATTATATAACTTCTAGGGCATGCTGATTTCTATAAAAGATTCATCAAGGACTTTAGTGCCATTACTAGACCCTTGACTAATCTTCTCCAAAAAGATGTCCCATTTAAGTGGACGGATGAGTGTTCAAGTGCCTTTAATAAAATTAAATAATCCCTTACCACTGCACCTATCATGCGCTCACCAGATTGGACACTTCCTTTTGAACTAATGTGTGATGCAAGAGATTATGCCATACGGGCTGTTTTGGGCCAAAGGAAAGATAAACGACCCATACGTTATTCACTATATGAATAGAACTCTAAACTCGACCCAAGTGAACTACTCAACAACTGAAAAAGAGTTATTTACATTAGTTTTTTACTTTAGATAAGTTTATGTCGTACTTGCTGGGATCCAAAGTGGTCATTTTCACAGACCACTCGGCTCTGAAATATTTTCTATCTAAGAAGGATGCAAAGCCGAGACTTGTGAGATGGATCATCCTACTCCAAGAATTTGACTTAGAGATAAAAGATAAGAAATGAGTAGAAAACGTAATGGCCGATCACCTTTCCAAATTGGTGTTAGATGATTCCACTGAGGAGATGTATATCCAGAACACTTTCTCTAATGAACAATTATTTGTGATCTCCAAATTGTCTTGGTATGCAGATATAGTGAACTATCTTGTAATGGAAGAGGTGTTTTGGAAATAAAAGGCTCGTAATTCATGGCTGGAAGAAGGCGATAGAAATTCCAAGTTTTTTCACGCCTCGACTTCAGCCCGTATGAGGAAAACGTCTATTAATGTTCTCAGGCTAGAATCGGGTGAGGAAACTTCAAACATGGAGAAAATCAAGTAGGCGGCGGTGATTTTTTTCTCGAAGCTTTTCCAAAAGGAACCTATCTCGGGGTCGACCTCCTTCACGGATGCGATTCCTCATCTGGTTTCTGAATCTGATAATGAGGGGCTTTTGAGTCCTACCTCCATGGAGGAGGTCAAGGCCGCAGTGTTCGCCATGCCCAAAGATGGGGCGGCTGGGCCGGACGGGTTTTTGACTACCTTCTTCTCCCATTGCTAGCCGATAGTGGGCCAGGATGTCCTTTGTGCTGTGCAGAGTTTTCTGGAGGGCAGCCCGCTACCAAGAGGATTGTCAGTGACCTTGATCTGTCTTATTCCTAAATCCCCCTCGGCAGCTTCCCTGAAAGACTTCCGCCCCATCATCCTCTGCAACGTCATTTACAAGATGCTGGCCAAGGTGCTCGCTTCCCGCCTGGCTAGCCTCCTTCCCAAATTGATTTCAGATGAGCAAAGAGCGTTTGTTCGGGACAGGGCCATCTCTGGCAACATTCTATACACTCAAGAGGTAGCTCGAGACCTTAATCGAAAAGTTAGGGGAGGCAACATCGGCCTTAAGCTTGACCTCGAGAAGGCCTACGATAGGGTTAGTTGGTAGTTCCTTAAGAAGGTGCTAGCAAAATTTGGGTTTAACGAAAGGAGTATCGGCGTGTTTGAAAATTGTTGGGCATTCAACTGGTTCTCTGTTCTTATTAATGGGGAAGCTTCCGGTTTCTTTCAGTCTTTCAGAGGATTGTGTAAGGGGACCCTCTCTCCCCCCTCTTTTCGTCCTGGCGGCTGGCGCCTTCTCCAGAGCCTACAGGGCCTTCATGCAGTGTGGGTGGTGCACTCCTTTCTAGCTGAGAGCGGACTGCCCCCTCGCCTCTCACCTCCTCTTTGCGGATGACACCCTGCTCTTCCTCAATGGGAGCAGGGCATCTCTTCTCATGGTCAAGGCCTTCCTAGAGCAATTCCAGATTGCCTCGGGACAAAAAATCAACCGCAGTAAGAGCAGTTTCATTTGCTCTAACAAACTGTCGGAGACCAGGATCAGGAGCATTGAGAGGACACTGGAGATTCGTAGGGCGCATGGGGGCTTCTCTACTTAGGTGTCCCGATCAGTAGGGGTAGGACTTGGGTGGCGGATTTCAAATTCCTTCACGATAAAGTCCAAAACAGAATCAGTGGTTGGAAAGCGAGGCATTTGTCCTAGGCCGGGAGAGCGACTCTCATTAGACACGTATTGAGCAGCCTCCCTCTCCACGTCATGGCAGCGACCGTTGTGCCTGCTCAAACTCTTCAGAGAATGGAGAGTTGCTTCGCCAGGTTTTCCTGGGGTCGGTCGGAGGGGAATCAGAAACTGCCATGGATCGCCTGAAATTTTTTTTGTCCCTATCGCCAAGGGTGGCAAAGGCATTAGGAAACTCAAGGAGATGCTCAACACTATGAGAATGAAATTGCCTTGAGATGTGAAGGGTGAAGAAGAGGTGGGGCCGTGGGTGAACCTTATGAAAGCCAAATATAGAGCCAATTTCCAGTCAGGGACTGGGGCCTCCTCGGCCGCTTTCGCCTCACCGATGTGGAAGAAAATTTGCTCCTTTTTCCCCCAAGTGGACGAGCACAGCCTGTGCCTAGTTGGTGAGGGGACCAAAAACCTTTGGACGGTTAATTGGTTCGAGCTTGGTCCCCTGCTGCCGCGGGTTTCTTGTCAGGTGCCTACGCCCCTCTGCGGCCTCAACATTCGGGACTTTCTGGGCCCCGAGGGTCAGAAGCCTCCCTCGTCAGTGTTCTCCTTCCTCTCGCAACAAGACATCAACCACATATTCCAAAGGGGATTAGCTGCTTTGGACAGGCCCGACCGGTTCATTTGGCCTTCGTCCTCTTCCGGTAAATTAACTATCAAAGTAGCGTGGGATTTCAATCGTTAGCGATGGCCTGTCAGATCCTGGCTACTTCTCCCTAGGTAGCAAAGGTGGCCCCAAAAATTGCTAATTTCTTGTGGAGGCTGCTGCAGGGAGCAGTCCCTGTTGATGTTTGGGTTCAACAAAAGGGTGTCTAGCTAGCCTCCTGGTGCCACTGCTGCGCTGACTCTCCTCCCTCCAGTCCCGACGTTGAATCAATCAGCCATCTCTTCCTCCGTAGTGATCTAGCAGCAGCCGTTTGGGCTCACTTCAGTCACCAATTCTCCCTCCCCTCCCTGCCTTGCTTGTCAGTGCTCGCCAAACTGAACCACTGGGGAGCTGTGGAGCCTGCCGTTAGTAGTCCCGTGCGCCACCATCTTTTTACCGTAGCCTGCATCCTTTGGGAGCTCTGGATAACGCAGAATCGAGCCAGATTCGATCACATCTCGGTGGGTGCTTCTGCCGTTATCGCTCGGGTGAGAGGGTGGGGCGCTTGGCTGCGGAAAAGGCCTTCGTTAGCGGGTCCGTATTCACAGGGAGATTTGCTTCACGCTTCATCCTAGGGAGGGCCTCAGGGTAGTAGGGCAGTTCTGGTCAAATGGGTCAGGACTAAGGAGAGCTGGGTGGTTAAGCTCAATGTGGACGAGTCGTCCAAAGGGAACCCTGGCCCCTTGGGCGGAGGGGGCCTGGTTAAGAGCGTCGATGAAGATTTCATTGTTGGCTTTTGGATGTATTACGGGACGGGCTCCAATAACAAGGTTGAGTTGCGGGCAGTGCACGATCGCCTAGCCTTGGCTCTTAGCTCTGGTTTCTCCAATATTGAAATAGAGTCTGACTCCAAATTTGCAGTGGACATTATTTCGAGGAAGGCAACGCCGGGGTGGAAGCATGAGTACTGGGCTAGAAGAATCAAGGCTCTCATGAATATAGGGAATATATGTCCATCCTTCACATATTTAGAGTAGGTAATAGCCCAGTGGATGGCTTGGCCCACCAGGTAAGCGGCTCTCGTTCTTCCTCTATCTACCGCAGCTTTAGGGAGCTTCCTGCCCAGATCAGGGGCCTAATGTGGCTCGATAAGGCGGGGCTGGGATCCGTCAGGAAGGGCTAGGCGTTTCAGTCCAACCTCTCTGTCTCTGTTGTTTCCCTGTTTTTGAGTTTTTTAGGATTCCCCCCCCCCTCCTGTATAGTACAGGATAGGCGAGCTGCCTTTTGTTGTGAGTAGCCCTGCCCGAATTTGTATCCCCCTTGTAAATCAATGGAGCAGGGAAGCCCTTTGAGGTGGGTCCTGCCTCTTTCTTAAAAAAAAAAAGATACGAAAAAAAAATAAATCTACATATATCAATGGTTGACACTAGATGGATTTAACACACATACAACCATCACACCTTGAACGGATTGATAGATGCATGGATGGTCTTGCACGAATATATGTATAAATGTATGGATGGATGGATGCATGTATGCTTAAATGTATGGATGAATGGATGGATGTATGCATATATACACAGATGGATACGAGTGTATATGAACGCATACAAGGTTCATTATAACTTCTTTTTTAATAACTTAAGTGCTCTGTATCTCAAAAAAAAAAAAAAAAAAAAAACAACTATCTTGTAATGGGAAAAATATCATATTATTGGAAGTCATAAGATGGGAAGCATTTTGAAACCGAGGTTAGGAACTTCTTCTGGGATGACCTGTATTTATATAAATATGGGACTGATCAAATTTTAGACGTTGTATCCTAGAGGATGAAGTTCAAAGTGTTATTTCCTTTTGCCGCATGGAAGCATGTGGTGGCCATTTTTCTGCTAAGAAAATCACTGCAAAAATTATACAGTATGGTTTTTACTAGCCCACCATATTTAAAGACACTCATGCTTTCTTTATTGCTTGTGATAGATGTCAAAGTTGGGAAGAGTGTCCCGGCGCAACATGATGCCTTTATCCCCAATTTTACCATTGGAGATTTTTTATCGTTGGAGTATTGATTTTATGGACCCATTTCTATCTTCTTTTGAATTTCTTTATATATTGGTTAGTGTGGACTATGTTTCAAAGTGAATTGAGGCAGTTCCAAGTAGGACCAATGACAACAAAGTGGTCATACGATTCCTCAAGGAAAATATTTTTTCTAGATTTAGAACTCTAAAGGCCATCATTAGTGATGGTGGGTCTCACTTTTGTAATAGGACATTTGAGGCTTTGATGAAGAAATATGACATCAAGCATAAAGTGAACACCCCATACCACCGACAAACAAGTGGGGTAAGCTGAGATTTCTAATCGAAAAATCAAACACATTTTAGAGAAAACTATAAGGCCAGATAGGAAGGATTGGTCTCTTAAACTATCTGACGCTTTATGGGCTTATAGGACTGCTAATAAGACCCCAATTGGAATGTCCCCATATAGATTGATATATAGGAAGGCTTTCCACTTGCTTGTGGAATTGGAAATAGAGCTTACTAGGCAATAAAGAAATTAAACTTTGATATGGACCGGGAAGGTGAACAAAAGAAATTAGAGTTGAATGAATTAGAGGAGCTGACGAGAGACTCTTATGAAAATTCTAAAATCTACAAAGAAATGACCAAAGCTTTTCTTGACAAAAACATTTTGAGAAAAAATTTTGAACCTTAGGAAAAGGTCCTATTGTATAATTTCCGTCTCCAGTTCTTTCCGAAAAAATTAAGATTAAGATGGACAGACCCCTTCATTATAAAGAATGTTTATACTCATGGGGTTGTTAAAATTGAGAATCCACGTAATGGAAATGTGTATAAGATTAATGGTCAAAGATTGAAGCCTTATGTGGAAAACTTTCATTTGGGAGAGGAGTTTGCCCCTCTTCGAGCCAGAATATTCAGATTGATGCTCCTAGTATGATGGAGCATTTATGTAGGATTTGTATTATATTCAATTTTTTTAGTGTCACCTAGCAGGTGAGTTCTTTATGGTAGGTACTGTCTATCATTTCTTTTATTTTTATTGTTCTCTGCATTACATTATCATTACATTGGGGACAATGTAGATTTTAAGTTGGGGGGTGTTTTTTAGGTTTCAGTTTATTTTTTATTTTTTTAAGTTCCGGTTTATTTTTTTTAGGTTTAAGTTTATTTTTTAAGTTTCTAGAGAAATTTTTTCGACATTTTCAAAATAATATGTTTATATACAAGAATGTAAATATGATATTATGCAAATTCCAAAGGCAAAGTTAATACTTAGTCTAGGTTGATAGTAGTCAGAATTCTGATAACTGAAAATTATAGACTTGAGTTCGATTATCTAATCGCTAGTTTAAAGTGAGTTGTAATTTCATGTACTGAATTCACAATACACCCTAACTAACTAAGTGAGGAATATGATATATGAACTAGAATAACAAATTTTGATTCAAACAAGGTTGAATGAACTAGTACAATTGATATATGTTTAAAAGAGAGAATATTGAAGAAAAAAAGTGATGAAAAAAGAAAAATTTATTATAGAGCATGAATGCAATGACCATAACAATCGTGTCAGTAATCCGGAGTAAGGATACCTAAGTATTCATTACTTTTACCATTACAAGTACGATACCTTAGGTTATGAAGCAAACTTGGTGGGAATCTTCATCTAAGGGTAGTCTATAATAATGAGGATATGATGATAAAAGAAGAAATGACATGAAGAAAATGAGATGACTAGAGATTTCATATTCTTGGGATGATTAAAAGGAGTTAGGATAGGGAACATGCATATTTCTTAAAGTTAGACTAGTGTCACCGAGCACCTAAGTATATTTGATCATAACTGTTCTAAATTTTGATTAGGTCTCTGAACTCAATAATGTAATGGATTAAGAAATTGAGATTCTAACTAACTTCATACTTAGGGTAAGTATTGTTTTGTTTTACAATTTATATGATGAATGAAGGAATAATTGTATAAATTTCTGAGTGTTAAACTATTTTTCATGTTTTCAATGTTTGTGGGTAATATTTTCGAAAATCCTCAAGAGACTATAACTCGTCCACTAGGGGAAACCTAGGGGTTTAAAGGTGTAACACCCCGGCTTTTCAGGAGGCCATGTAGGAACTCGGCTCCCGAATTCCCAGGTGCTACGGGTGCCCTAATGGGCTTCAGATTTTAATTACATTTGGATGATCTCATAAACAATAGAGAGTTTAACAAGGCATGAAGGATAAGTAAGTCATAAAGCAGTATTAAGTGCACTAAATATAAAAGTATCAAACCCACAAATCCAAAATTATCTAAATAGGGAACTAGGTATCACTCATACCTGACCCAAAGTGACTAAAGCCCTAACGCATACCCCGCGGTAGCCCGAACTCTGATTAGAAGGATCCGCCGAAAGCCTGAAAGTAGGAAAGCTCCTCTACTTCATTCATGCTCACCCCACTCAGCTCGTCGAGCTCCGCCTCACCTGCATCTAATGACGTGTCTGGTTGGTGTTTTAAAACACCGTCCTAGAGTGGGAGTGAGGAGCTAACTCAGTGGTTAATATTAACCTTAAGTTACAACAAACATCAATTATATGATGATTTTAATGAAAGACATACATTCACAGATCCCTAACTAGTCTTGTTAATGTATATGCATATATTATGATATGATGCATGACCTCGCAATAACACTCCCTCGAGCGACTTCATCTCACGGTCACGCATGATCAACACTCCCTCATTACGACCTCAACTACCAAGTTGCCAAATACTAGCTAATGAGATGCATGAATAATGTTAGCCGAGTATTTAATTAATTTCGTTCATTCAGCAGATTGGAAAAACTAATACACATCACGTATCATTGCCCTTAACTGGTTGTGAGGCCAAGGCCCCTCAATGTGTGAGGCCATGACCCCACGATCCTTGATACCATCGGGTTCCCCATCCCCGATTTCAAGCACACGGTGAGTGTTGAGAAGAGGGATCGCTGGCGGTCACTATGGGGAGGCTCGTCACCCCAGCGTAGGCCGACAGTTCGGACACAGTGTCCCATTCCACCATGCCCAGCTCTCGAGCCTGTGGATCGGTTTTGAAAGGTTATCAATAGGCTTTAGTAGTTGAAAGGTGTTCCAGGTTTCATACAGGCGTGAGCAGACATGGTAAACAAATATGGTTGGTTAGTAAGTGGATTAGACCATGTGAATTCAGGCGAGTGCGCGACGGATGACATCGAGTACAAGCGACCCATGTAGTACAACTACAGTCGCCCATTCGCATCTGTCCAAACTCGTTGATTTAGCCGCAAGATGGTCCTACCAACGGGACTACCTGCTCCCACGTCAGCTCCTTAACCAACCTAGGGGTTTGATGACATTCAATAACATTCCAATAATTCAGGATTCATCTTCTACACAAGTGAAGTCATGCTCTCATACATTAAACATAAAATCTAAATTTTTCTGCATCTACTAACAAAAATATGAAATTTATGTGCATGTGTGTTGTGATGGGTTACTGAAAAGATCAAGAGTTATACATCATTCATAGCACAAATATACAACAAGGATTAATGCTAGCACAAACATACAACAAGGATTTATACAACACCAACATACAACAAGGATTTTATGTAATCATACATGCCACAAGGAAGGTTATACTAAAATCATATATGGGATGAACATGCCACACGAAAATTAAACCTAATCATGTTGAAGAACAAATAAACAACATTAATCATTTCATTGAATTTAGGAGGACTTATCATGTAAGGTCTTGGCTAGGTTCTCTCTATAGGTTACTCAAGCACATCATCTTAATACTCATAATCATTAAACTCATAGTAAAATTGGCGCTAGGCCACCTAAGGATAATAGTCCGCACCTTGTGATGAACCGCTCGATTCACGACGCTCGTAGGGTTATGTTGTTAGGAAATCATCGTTGAAATGCATAAATAAGCATACAAGCTTGTAAGAATTGGAATGAATTAATCACAAGATCTAAACCTACAAACATAACTCAATACTTACCTTCAATCGTCGCCGAATCGACACCAATGAAGGACAATATTGCTATAGAGGAGACGAGAGGGTGAAGGTGCACAAACCCTCATGCTTCCAAGCTCTCCCTCTCTCTTTCTCCTCTTTTCTCCTCTTTTTCTTCCCACTTTATCCCTTTCTTTCTTCTAGGGTAAATTCGTGTGGGGAGAGGGGTGCCCAAATGAAACCCTTATATAGTGTTAGATTTGGTGTAAATGGCCCCAAGGGCTAGGTTTTTGCTATAATAACCCTATGGGAGGGCCTACTATGGGGTGTACCTATTGATATACACCGTAGGATAGTTAATCCTAAGGATGATCTGCATATGGATATGATCGGCCCGCCATTTGGATGCGCCGATTGACAGATATGATTAGAGGTTTGTTCAACGGTCACCGATAGTCGATCGGGGCCACGACTATATGGATATGAGCAGAGAAATATCCTTACTTCACGTGTGAAGTTTGGTCATAAACCGACGGTCCGAAATCCTCAACTTTGCATAAGATTGGACGACCCAATTCACTTAAGTTTCAGCTTCTTCCTTTAGGGTATTGCATTTCTCATGCACTCGTCATTTGTTTCAAGTTCAGCGGTTTAGACAGTACCTAGGTCCGACTCCCACGATGGACGTCAAGCCCAGTAAGACGGACATTATTCTATAGTTTTGGAACTAGTGGGC